>JAPDHH010000259.1:0-600000 GCA_032158285.1 Phytophthora sansomeana
CATCGAGCAGCAATACGTGAGAAAGCAGCAGGTTGAGGCTGGCCCTGCGTCTGAGAGATACATGGCCGTCACGCAAGCAAGACTGCCCGAACCCCTTTGGAAATACCAGACAGTGTAACCTTCCGCCAGCTCCAACATATAGATGCACAGCAAGCAGCCATCGACGTCGCGATGACAGACGATCAACAACAGCAACACGCCTGCGAATATCGAGTTGTGCGCATCAAGGTTCACGGCATACCAGTACCCTTTCAAGTTAACATCGGAGATCTCCGAGAGGCGCTTGGGCTACCCAATTACAGTTTGCGGCCTCCTTTCAGACCACCTACACATATCGATACACCGGCACCTGCAACTAACATCGACGACGAAGAATACTTGAACGAAATCAGTGAGTCTATGGAGCAAGGGTAAGTTGAAGCTAGATTAGTCTGTTATCACTATCTGGTTTGGCTTGTATCCACAATGACTATACAAATTTTCTCCAACTTCATTTTTCTGCCTTGTGCATTTGTACATTGCAACTTTCAATACTGCAATAGGGTCTTCACGAAATGCCATGTTGGCGTGCCTTTGGATCCACCGCTTTAGAAGCGAGAAACCCACCTCGATAGGATTCAGATCGGGTGAATACGGAGGCAAAAAAAAAACAAGAGAGCTCCTGTAGCGTGGACAAGAGCTTGCAATTCCTTGTACATGTAAATCTTCGCGTTGTCCATGACGACAATCGAATGTGGCAAAGGCCATGGATTGAGAAATGGGAGGGTCGTCTCTTTAAACACGTTGTGTAATTCCAAACGCGTAAAGGTTCCTTCCACATTTCCCCATCCAAAAAAACCTGTACGTCCATTGCAGCCAAAATTGACACCCTCTTTCCGCGGCTGAAAGATATGGTAACATGAGCAGCGGTAATCCTTGCCGACCATCCGTAGCGGCGAATAACAGATCTAGAAAAATAAGAAGCGGATCAACTCGTTATACTTTTCAAAAACACACTGAAATGGATAATTGTTGCAAAATAACTTACCGACCATCCTTAGATGTTTCGTCAATAAAGACGAGCTGGTCTGGTCCACTATAAAATGGAAGGAGCCGGGCAACATATTCGCAGCGTTCTCTGGGGACGCACTCCCGTGCGCGCTTAGTGAGGACTTTACTTATCAGGTTGAGGTCAAAGCGAAGAGCTCGGCAGATTGTCGAGTCCGATAGGTTGATGGTGCTCTTGTAACGAGCTCGAAGCTCCAGTCGTAGCTCTTCAAAGTAAAAGCAGGGGTGGTTTTGCACGTATTCACGCACAAATGCACACACCGCGCTTGGCCACCGCGACGTCTTGATTCCTCGGTTCGTTCTTAAGAACGTTCCCGGTCATACGGAAAAGTCTGTACCATCTACCTAAACTACGTTCAGACAGCCCCAGAACGCTAGCTACTGTCGCCGCATCGATTGAGTATACGTACATTAGCACTATACCCCGCCAGCGCATGTCGATTGAGTAGGTCAGCTTAAACTGCTCTGTAGAGAAGAAAGTATCGATTGACTGGACTCATTTCAGCCATTCCAGCCTTCTCCTTCCTAGAGACTAGTTCCTTGGGTCCTTCGGAGGAGTCCGACTGGTCAGGATAATAAATGGGGCGCAGGATGATTTGGTTGGATAAAATCTGAAACGTTGATGCAACTGGCTGGTAAAAATATCATGTTAACCTAACCACTGTCTTTAGAGCAATAGTTTTCGTTGCCCGTTTTGCCAAAATAGTTGAAAGGCACAATAGTTTATATTTGGAAACTCGGTAAATGCATTTGCGGGACGATTGATCACGAAGCGAGCACAGAACTGCGTGCCTCCTCAGCACGCCCAAATCGTGCTTCAAGCACTCATCCGACAGATTGAAACGAGAAGCGGAGAGGCTGAACTCGACGTTGATTTTTTAAATATGCAACGAAGCTGGCTATTTACACTGCCGCTGCGATCTTAAGACTTTTAAACCACGCGGTGCGAAGACCTGCATGGCGGTGTGCTGTGGGTGACAGCATCCACGACCCACTTTCAAAACCAGACGCGCGCTTAGAAGTCGGCGTCCAGAGTGAACACCTGCTCCTCGGCCGCAACACCCACGCCGGCCTTGGAGTACTCGCCCACACGCTTCTCGAAGAAGTTGGTCTTGCCCTGCAGCGAGATCATGTCCATCCAGTCGAACGGGTTCTTCACGTTGTAAATCTTGGACGCACCCAGTGAGTACAGCAGGCGGTCGGCCACGAACTCGATGTACTGGCACATGAGCGCAGAGTTCATGCCGATGAGCTCCACGGGCAGCGAGTCGCGCACGAACTCGTGCTCGATCGCCACGGCGTCACGCACGATCTCGTGCACGCGGCTCTCCGGCAGCTTGTTCACCAGCTTCGAGTACAGCAGGCACGCGAAGTCCGTGTGCATGCCCTCGTCACGACTGATGAGTTCGTTCGAGAAGCTCAGGCCAGGCATGAGACCGCGCTTCTTGAGCCAGAAGATAGAGCAGAACGAGCCCGAGAAGAAAATGCCCTCCACCGCGGCGAACGCCAGCAGACGCTCCGGGTACGACGACACACGAGGATCGCACCACCGAAGAGCCCAGCGAGCCTTCTTCTCCACGCACGGGATCGTCTCAATGGCGCGCAGCAAATGGTCCTTCTCCACTGCATCCTTGATGTACGTGTCGATCAGCAGCGAATACACCTCCGAGTGGATGTTCTCGATGGCGATCTGGAAGCCGTAGAAGCAGCGAGCTTCCGGCACCTGCACTTCGTTGCTGAAGTTCATTGCCAGGTTCTCGTTCACGATGCCGTCACTAGCAGCAAAGAACGCCAGCACGTGCTTGATGAAGTGGCGCTCGTTGTCCGTCAGCTTCGCCCAGTCATTGAGGTCGTGCACCAGGTCCAGCTCCTCAGCCGTCCAGAACGACGCCTCCGCCTTCTTGTACATCTGCCACACGTCGTGCTCATGGATCGGGAACAACACGAACCGGTTCGGGTTCTCCACCAGGAACGGCTCCGGCTGCAGCTCGCCGCTCAGCTCCTTCCGCTTGTACTCGGACATCTCAAGATTCGGCTGCTCCTTCTTCTCTTGCACCGACACTTGGGCGAAACCCTCCACGAACTGCGAGGCAAACTCTTCGTCCTCCGACTTGCTCGCGGCAGCGCGTTCGGACATAGCGGCGACCATTCTAGCTGGATGAGTTGTGATGCGTCCTTTTAACTTGGGGGAAGTGGAGATGCGTGTGAAGTGGTTGGAGTAGTCGCTTGAGGAGGAGAGCACCAATTGCAAAATGATCATCATCTAGGCTCGACATGCTATCCTCGCTGGAGGGTAGGGCGCCCACCCTCGACAACATATAATACTTGCAACACCTGCTGTGGCAAGCGGATATTGAAGGTGAGGACGGTGGTGAAACCCATTTGGCAAACCTATTCGCATCTCGTCGACAAGGTAGGTTGGTTGATTTTGAGAATGCGATTACCTCGGGGCAACGTCCTTCACCTCTTGAGCGTGTTCGAGACACGCTCAAGGAGCCGCCCCAGACGAACCTCAGGATGTTGAACGCCGCATTCTTGTCGCGGCCGGAGCGAACGCGATTGGCCACTAGCTTTACGGAAGTCTTGTGCCAGAAAAGAACAAGATGGAGGTGGGGAGCAATAATGGGAGACTCGAAATCGCTTCCGTTTGTGCTGAGCCACCTCCAAGTTAGCAAACAACCACGGACTATTCCTCGTTGCCGCTCGTAAGTGATCGTGATCTCCTATCCGATACGGAGGGCATCATTTTCACCGACAGCACCACCCTAGAAAGCTCGACTTTTTCAGAGTATTTGCACTAGTGTATTCAATCAAATTAGCTATACACCGAATACGCGGCCGACTTCTTTTCTATATGTCGTCGAGACTTACTTGGAAGTGGCAGGCGCCACGGACACTGAGCTCATAAAATCCATGTTCAGCCCTTCATCTTCGTCCTCATCGTCAAGGCCGTCGATGTCGATCATGCTGCTTTCGCGGGGTTCGACGGAAGAGCGTTCACTGTACGCACCGATGGAGCTGCGCGTGAACTTGAAATGCTTCTTTTGCGTCGTCCCCGCTCGACTAGAATCGTCAATAGCTAGAGGTTCTGAAGCTGGCTGGTCGTCATGTTTCCGTCCTTCCGATGCATTTGAGAATGCGGTGGAGGACGCTATAAATGAGTTATACTGCTCTTCATCTTCGCCTTCGATGTCGTTGTCATTGAGCAGGTCCTCAACGTGCGTGACATCCACAGGCGCAGGAGGTGCATCCATGACAAACTCGTCGACAGAAGGTGGTGAAGGCGGATCGCTGCTCGATCCCGTCGAGGAATCTCCATCGCTGTAACGCAACGAGTTGACCGGGACCTCTTTGGGCGTCAACTTCTTTGTCTGAGGGCGCTCTGGGCTACGTCGCTCGCGTCTCTTATCAATCTGCTTTGTGGGGCTTGCTGTGGGCGGCACGTACTTGGGGACGGTGCTCCCGATGAAGCGGCCTTCCTGGTCAACGGGCATCGTGTTCGACACCGGGTGGTAGTTGGTGAAGTCCTTCACGTCCATCGTGTCGCGGAACTGCTCATTCGTAGGCGACACCCCTGCTGCGCCGTTAGCAGCTCCAGCTGCGGCCACCGTCAGCCAGTCGCGCACACCCGTGAACGGGAATCCGCTGCACGTGGGGCACTTGGGCGTAGTGGTGAACGTGTGCGAGGCGAGCATGGCGATGAAGTTGCGCAGCGCCTTCTTGCGGTAGTTGATGACGACGGGCGTGACGCTCGTGAAGACGTGCTTGCGCGGGAACTCGAACAGGTTCAGCACCTTCTCGTAGTTGCGGCACCCGGGGCACTTCTTGTCCGTCTTGGCGAAGAACTCGATCAGGTCGTTGCGCAGCTGCAGGAACTCGGAGAAGCGCCGCGGCACTTCCCACACTTGGCCGGAGCGGATGTTGACCACGCGCACGTGGTAGCGCACCTTGCCGTCCTCGGACGAGTCCACGGTCGGGATCTGCACGCGCACAAGGCACTTTTCATCCACGCGGCCTTGCTCGCCATTGCGCGAGTAAGCGTAGCGTTCGGTGGGCTTCATCGGAGCTAGGATCTATTGGAGAGGTGGCTTGGACAGTGCTGGATGGCGAATGGCACGTGATATGCGCTTTGCATGGACCTTGACCGGCGGACGACAAGACGCCGAGCATGCTTGGCATTCGTATCGAGTAAGACGCGGGGGTGTGAACAGCGGAGTTTCGGCCAATGGCGGAGAGGTCCCACCTCGATCACGTTGCTTCAGAGAGTCGGAAGTGACTTGGCGTTTGTATGGTAGCCGGTCCGGTCCACAGAACCTGTGGCTCGGCTCCGATATGCACTGTGACGTCAGCGTTACGAAAAAGTTGCGGCTGTCTCCGTTGCCGCACAGAGCGTTTGGCTCCCCAGCAGATGGTGGATGGAATGACGAGCAGTCGAGACGCTCGAAGTCGAGGAAAGGGCGCCAATGCGTGCGTGTCGGCGCTCGAGTGTCTGCCTCTCCTGGATGGCGGCAGTGCTGAGGAAACTTCTTAGCCGAGCACGATGGAGTGGTTTCAGTCCGCTCTCGCCAACGCCGTTCAACCGCCGGGCAGCGACAACCGCCGACGGCGGTGGATTTCTAGCTTTAATGTCTTGCGCTGCGGGTGCAGCTGGTGGCGACAGCACGAGGAAAGCGGTCGTAAAGCAGCCAGATGGGCAGCAGCGAATGTGGAAGACGTCGTTGTTTGTTTCTGGGTTTGTGCTCGTGTTGGGTTGCATCATGCTGCAATTGCATTCCGGCGTCTTCAATGAAGGCCACGGCAGTATCCAGCCCAGCAGTGTTAATCACGCCGTGGTAGCATGTGCATTGTGCCACGGGACAGCTGCATGCAGCAAGCAGTGCTTACTAGCTTGCCAAGCACTAACGGCATTGTGGGCAGTTGTCATGATAGGAATCGTGGTGAGACCACGCCGGTTCTAAGGGATGGCGCTGAGTGTGGATGACAGGGCACGCTGAGGATCACTTGCGTGTTCAAGGCGCTTCTGCGGTCGAGAAAATTGTTGGATCTGATGATAAGTGTCCTCGTTGCTACAGTAGCTTCAACTGCTCGTCTTATCATAAGCGCCAAGTTGACAGGCGAGTTGCCACGGTACATTGCCAATCAACGGAGCGTTGGGTTTGTTGCAAAGGATGAATGCAGCTCGGCGGATTCGACATTTACTAGCGAGACACCAGTAATCCCCGAACATCGAATCGGCAAGCTCATTTAAATGCGCGTACTTGCAGTCGTGATACGATACCTATTTTTCAAACGCGATGCTGCAGTAACCACCTTCGCTTCCGTTTCGTGTTCAGTAGTGGATTGAAGAAAATCAAGCAGCGATCTCTTGCTGTTCATACTGTTTCTGGGTCAAACGCCTGGGAGAATAATGGTGGGCATGTATCCTCCAAACCTCCACGCGAAAAGATGAACTCTCAATTCAAACGCTGTCGCACGATTTCAGGAACAAACATCACCACAGTCAGGGCAATTCATTCAAACGTATCGTTATGCCTGGCTATCATTCGTGTCTTTCGATGGCTCAGCAGTGTCCATAGCTTCATCCGCCTCCGCCCACACTGCAACAAAAAAACAATAGATCGTCAATTTCCGGCACTGCACTCATTGCCAACACAGTACCACCTACCTGGTTTGTTGGATCCTAGCTTGGGCTTATCAGGCTTGGCAATCGAGACGCGCAGTGTCCGTCCGAACAGCTCCGAATCTAGTTGCACAACCCATTAGATGCTGCCTCCCACCCACCCACACCAGCAATGCACTCACCGTCCATATTGTCAATTGCAGCTCTTGCATCCGCCGCGTCCTCGAACTCCACGAAGCCGAATCCCTTGCTTCTCTCTGCGTCACCCTCACCAGCCACCAGTCAGTTGTGTCCATGCTCTCTATAAAGCCAATCAATACACGTACGCGTGGAGTACTCCATGGGAATCTGCACGGACTTGATGGGGCCGAAGGGGATGAAGGCCGTGTACAGGCCCTGCTCAGTTACCTGCTTGTCCAGGCCGCCAACATACAGCGCGCGCTTGTCCGCCCTGCCGGCCATACTTCGTCTATTGCAATGACTGATGTTTCTACTAAGTACGAAATAATCTTTTCATCGCGAAACGCCTAAACAGATTTTAGAACTTGAGGGGGCGAAAGCGGGAAGTGAGCGCCTCGTTCCACGCAGGATATCACCATGAGCACGGCCACGGACGAGCTGTTTAATCAAGGTGCGTGAGAGGAGAGAGACGGCAGGTTGTCCTCGTGTAACTACGGCTTCGTGGATCGCTGTGGCTGCGGAGATATGACGACGTGAAGAGAGCGCTTGGACTGGATACTTGGACGCCCTTTTGCAACAGGTTGGGGCGACGTGCTGAGCAGCATCTCGCCCTATGCGTGGGGCAGTATGGGCATCGCCTTTGGCTTGACTTTCTCCATCGTTGGCGCCGCCTGGTGCGTCCCGAGGCATCGTGGTGAAAACTGGAAAGACAGGAGACGCTCACTGGTATAATTTTGTGGCTTGTTGAGCAGGGGCATCTTCATCACGGGCTCCAGTCTGTTGGGCGCTGCTGTGAAGGCGCCACGTGTGCGATCCAAGAACCTCGTGAGCATCATTTTCTGTGAAGCCACCGCCATCTACGGCGTCATTATCGCTATCATTTTGCAGAGCAAGGTACGGTGAGCAGAAGTCTTCACGCTTACTATGCGTGACGATATGGAGGGTGCTGACCAACTACACGACTCTCTAGATGAACCAACCGGGGCTGCGTAGCGAGGAGACGAACCCATCAATGAGCAGGCGCTGTATTTTGCAGGGTACGCCGTGTTCGGCTCGGGTGTTGCTGTGGGCTTTACGAACCTTGCCAGCGGGTACGATATGCTCCATGTGTATTTACAAACGAATGCCTGAGGCTAAATTGTGTGCTTCGTTCGGAACTTGGTGTGCAGAATTTCCGTTGGTATTGCCGGCAGTAGTTGTGTGCTCGCTGACGCGCAGAACGCCGCACTGTATGTGACGATTTTGATTGTGGAGATTTTCGCAAGCGCGCTGGGCATCTTCGGTGTCATCGTCGGCATTATTCTGTCCAACAATGCAGAGTTTCCTAAGTAAGCGAAGACTGTGAAGACGAGGAGACCCCAGTGCGTACGCACAAGACAACACGCTCTACACTATGTTGGGCTGCTCCCCAATGAGTGAGGATGCGAATTGTGAGTGCATCTACTCAATTCTCCATTTAAGCACATCAATGCATTTCCTTTCTTTTCAAATGGAAGATCTATTGCGATGCCAAGTCTCACTTCCACATTGCACGATCGCTGTCGACGTCGACAGGCGTGTACCACTTGGGAAGTGTGCGATCGGGGTTGTATCTGGTTCAGGAATGGTCATTGTACATGTAAGTTTTGGCTACCACGCGAGCATTCGAAGAGGGGCGTACCGATAGTTGAGAAACAGCTCTTCTTCATCTGCAATATCAGCCGTTGCAATGAAGGCTAGACCCTAGTTTCGAAGCAAGCAACGTCAAGATTAAACCTGGGCAGCAACTAGTTTTTCCTCACACGAACTTACATGTACAATTGCGCGCTTGCCAAACATTGAAAGACGCGAAGGCTCTTTCACAAAACTGTTCGGAATAAGCTCATCGAATTCCTTTGTCGTGAAAGGTTCTGGAAACACAGAGTACCATCGTTAGCGTTTATGGTACAACTAACAAAAACAGCATGTCCTATCAAACCTTCGGGTGGGAACTCAAAGCCAAAGGCGATCACATTAGGCGGCGTTCCGCTCGGGGGTGGTTAATTTTGTGCGCAACAGCTAGAGGATTGCGCGGCTTCGAGGCTGCATTATCAGAAATATGTCATCCGAACGATGTCAATCAAGCATCCATTGAAGCCAAGCGTCACGACTGCACTTACACTCGTTCTTCGCATCAATAACCACACTGTCAAATCGAGCTCGAGCGAATGAGTTGTTCGACAACTCGCTTAGATATTCTTTCTGTGTGCATTAACCCCAGCAAACAAAGCCTTAGATTCAAGCATCCATGACCCGACCTAATCAAATGGGGCTACCTTTTTGTAGTGCTCAGGCAAGTAAACGATGCCCGGGTACAGCGCCTGTTGAACAATTCACCCAAGACGTGCACACATGTCAGACAGCAGAGCGCAACGTTCACATTGCTAGCACCGGTTTCGTACCACCAAGGATCCAATCGAAGCGGCACCGCGAAGCTTAACGCCTTCACCAGCATCGGGGACGCTAGATTCTTCGACGTTCAAAGTGAATCCGAACAGCTTCTGGAAGTTGTCGCTAATCCCAAGCTACATCGACAACACCACACGCGAAACACGAATGAGTCGCATTCCCAGCAACAAGATGTCCCGATCGTCCGCACCTTTTCGTCAACTTCGCTGTTGCGCTCGAAGCCAGAGGGCGACATCTTGGGCGCGTTCTTCTCCGACTCCTTCGGCATTCGCAGCACAGCCTCAAAGCAGCTCTGGACCTGTTACCGACGGAATTTCCCAGTCAACACAACGTTCACCACACTGCAACTCCATTCAGCTTTTCACAGACCTGCTTGCTGACTTCTTGCTGCACGTACTGCTTCTGCTGCTCGAACTTCTGCTGGCCGATGATCTCCACCGCTTGGTCGAACAGCTCCCCATGTTCTCTGTAGAGCACAAATACGGGCATCACGGGGTCAGTCCAGACCTGACCGCTTGTATATATCGTAGCAATAGCGCAGCCCACTTGTCTGCGTTCTGCGGGTCCAGCTTCAAGCTTCGGAAGCAGCTCAGCACTGCAGCCACGCCCACATCCGCCTCCTCCTGCTCAAATGCAGCCACAATCACGCACATTAACATCGTCCAAGCATCGGACAATATACTGCAACGCAAGACAACACACCTGGAAGCGCCGCGCCGGCGTCGTGCCTGCGATCCGGAGCTGCAGTCGACGCCACACACTCGTCATGTTGGCAATTAACACCTTGAGCGCTAAGGCGATACATAACGGTTACACACCAACGATACTCACCGGTTCTAAAAAAGTGCGGCCCAAATTAAAAGCCTAAACATTGGGGAGCTCAGTAATGGCGACCAGCAGCAGCGAGACGCCCAAGCCGGCGGAAGAGCCGCCGCACCCGTGGGGCCCGCACATGCGCATTGGCAAGGTCTTCCTCAAGGGCAACGACCGCACGAAGTACGCGCGACTCTTTCATAGCCTTCGTTTAATTCGCTGGTATTGGGCGTGGTCTCTGAATCCAAGTAACAACTAACGATTGGACATTGCCGCGTGTGTACAGACCCGAAGTGTTCGAGAATGAACTGCAGGTACAAGATGCAGTGGATTGCGACTCAATGTTTCCTAGAGTCTGACTGGGACGGCCGTGATTGATGAATCTGTAGGAGGCGTACAGCGCCGAACGTATCGGCCAGTTAGTGCAGAAGCTGGAGCTGGCTACGGAGGAGTTCCGGGCACTCGACATCTTTGAGTCGATTAACATTGAGCTGGACAAGGGTGCGATCGTGCTTGCCGGTTCACATACGCGAGATAAGGTGGATTTTTAACGTGGTGGATTGCTTTGCTGCTGACACAGCGAGTTCTGGCCAGCGCGATGAGACGGATGTGACGATCACGGTGAAGGAAAAGGGGTGGCGGTCACTGCACGTTGGCGCCACTACCGACGGTAATGATGAAGCAGGAGTACGGTGACGTTACTGGAAGGTGCTCCAGAAGATTTTGAGGCGGTCAGCTAACAGTGCTGCTTTGTTTGCAGGAATCATCGCTCGCCCTGTCGAATGCCCTTGGTGAGGCTGAGAAGATCACGCTGAGTGCCACCTATGCGCGCTCTGGCAGTAACACTCAGCGTGCGACGTTCAAGAAGCCGCGCTTTTTGGGACTGCCGTTGTATTTGAGCGCCGTCGGGACCAACGAGCTTCACGTGAGTTTTCGCTGCGTCCTTCGATTGGGATCTGGTAGATTTATTCCCCCGGCTTAACGATGTGCTATCGCTCTTTGCCTTTTTAGAACCAAGAGTGGCTGAGCTCGTACAACGAAAAGATTCGTGCCGGCAGCATTTCTATTAGTGACTATGAAGGGGTTCACGATCTGTCATTGAACGTGGGCTGGCGTGACCTGCTTCCGCGCCGGGATTCAAAGATCCCGACTGCGTACCGTGCTTCACCAAGTATCCTCGCGGAGGCGATGCCGTCAACGAAGACCAGTGTGAAATACGTGTTCACGGACGACAACCGGAGCAACGTTGTCTACCCGACTGCAGGGGGTCTCTTCAAGTACACGTACGTGACTAGGATCCGTCGTGGAAACGTAAAAGGTTGGAATGGTCTCACGAATTCTATGTTTGATGCGTATTAGGACGGAGATTGCTGGTCTTGTGGGTGATGTGAAGTTCGTGATGGCGGAAGTGGAGGGCCAGAAGCACGTTGCTCTGGGCCCGCTTCTCTTTGGATTCCCGGCCCTCAACTTCAGTCTTTCGTACCACTTGGGAACGGTGAAGTCGTACGGCAGTGAGCAGAACCGGCCAGCGCGTATCAGTGACCGTTTTTTCCTGGGTGGCCCGATGAGCGTGCGTGGCTTCAACCACAAGGGCATTGGTCCCCGTGCTTCGCCCCTTGACGGTGGAGTTGCGCAGGGCGACGCACTTGGCGGCGATGTGAGCTACAACGGAACGGCTAGTGTCGGCTTCCCGGTTCCTTTGCCACTCTTTGCTGTAAGTTTGCCTTCTGGCGATCTAGCTCTGAAGTGCTGAGCCTATCTAACACTCCTTGTTTGTGTTGATATTGCAGGCACTGGGTCTCCGCGGACAGCTCTTTGCCAACGCCGGTAACTTGACGACGTGGGACCGTCTTCTCGATGAAAAGAAGTGGCTGAAGAACCTAGCGGACGACACGCGCGTTGCCGTCGGCTTGGGGCTTGTATGGGGAACTCGCATCGGCCGCCTCGAGGCCAACTACTCGTGGATCCTCAAGGCGCACGATCATGTACGTACTCGTGCTACCCTCTTGTTGACACTTTTGCATGGCTGACCAAGCACATTCCTCCTTCAGGATAACATCAAGCGCGCCCAGCTTGGTCTCGGCATGACTTTTTGCTAGATGCCGCGTCGTAGAGAGCAACGAGGAGACGAGGCTGGCTGTACGTCGATCAAATACACCAGTGCTCACACGTCACATGTTTCTATATCCCCTCTTATTTTCGTTACTACCCCGAATTACGCGTTGAGCCCTCTTTTAGACAACGCAACCCGCCGATCAGAACGTAGGCCACTCACTGAGATCTGCCGCATAGGGAGACCTTCTTCGGCTCTCAGTCTCTCTCAAGCAGCTTCCAGAGCAGCAGCAGCAGCAGCGCCGTCATGTACTCGGGCAACGCCGCGCGCATCTACAACCCGCAGCCAGACCCGCTGGAGCGCGGCCCGCCCAAGCGCGTGCTGCGTGAGGAGCAGCACATCGGCGAGATGGTGGCGGCCTCCAAGAAGCGCGTGACGTGGCGCTTCACCCTGGGCGACTCGGACCGCACGCACGAGGTGGTGCTGGTGCACTCGGTCATGAGCTACAAGAAGGTTGGTCCGTCTGTGTCTTTGCTCTAAGGGTGTTAAGCTCTCGTTGAAGTGGATGACTCATGGGGACGAGCTTTTGGGGTGTGCAGGTGGTGCAGTACGACGGCCGGCAGATGCATTTCTCGTCGACGGTGAGGAGCTCAAGTGGCCATGTTGAAGTGGTGGGGATTTGGTTTTAACATGATGTGCATTGAACGGTTGTGCTGTTGTCGCTTGTTGCAGGCAACGATGGGCGACTGGAGCTTCTCGATGATTTTGGACGGACTCAATGCTGTCATGGAAGTCCGCATTAACGATATGGAGTCTGCCGATGTCCCGAAATATGGTGCGGATTAGTGTTCTCAATGTGGAAAGAGGGGGAGGAGAGAGACCACCGGTATGAGGCTAACCAGGATGTATGTTGCTTGTTCATGCAGACTTTGTCATTGATCGAATCCCATTCCGTCGCTGGGATGTCTACCGCCGCAAGAAGCACGCGATCACAACAGCTACTTATGCGCAGCCAAATGCCTCTCCTGGAAGTACGTACAGACTGATCACTGTCTTTTTGGATAATATCCGTTGCTGATGAATGAGCAATGTGGCTTAGATGCGTACGGGACGCACCGTTGGGGGCCTGGTGGAGCAATGCCCTCGTCACAAAACGAGCCTCAGCCCTCTCGCGGCTCCTTCACTGGCAGCAATCGCGATTCCTTCACTGGAAGCTCCCGCGGATCATTCACGGACAGTTCTCCTCCGTCAGATCGTACCCAGAGCTTTGGCCAACAGGGTGCTCGTCCTAGGACGTCTTCAGGGCAGCAGAATGGACGCACCCGCAGCTTCTCGGGGCAGCAAACTGGACAGCAAGGTTTTAGCGGTGCGCAACAGCACGGTGGGCAGCGCTCGTCGCTGCAGGAGCAGAGTGCTCCGTTTGCGCCAAACCCAGCGGCCACCAATGCCCACCGCCAGCCACCTCCGGCTCCTGCTGCGCCAAAGCCGAAGAAGCAGCCTGAGATTAATTTGATCGACGATTTCGGCCCCAGTGTGAGCGTATCGGCACAATCGTTGATCTTCGATCCGCTGGCCAGTGTAAGTGTGATGTCGCATGAAGTGGAGTATTCATGTGCTCAGCGATGATATATACTCCGTCCTGTGTATCATTCTAGGCTAAAATCTCATCTTCTGGAGATACCGTTGCCACGAGCGCACCCGCACCGCGCCAACAGCAACAACAAGCTCCGCCGGTAGCTGCGATTCCCCAGCAAACCAATTATGTGGACCCATTTGCTTCTGTTGCTGCACCCGTGATGACGAAGCCCACTGGAAACATCAATTTAGATCCATTTGCGACTCCCAACAATGGCAACTTCCAGCAGCAGCAGCAGCAACCGTATCGCCAAACGCCTATGCGTAACATGACTCAAGGTTTCCCGGTACAGCAAATGGGCATGAACATGGCCATGGGGGCACCTCGTGGTGGAATGCCGATGCAACAACCTCAGCAGCAGCAGCAGCAGCGAGGATCCTTCACGGGGCAGCAACCTGTAGCTCCCAGCGGTATGGGTAACGTCAACTACAACATTTCGCAGCTCATGAACCCGGCAAGCCTCCAGAATGGTCAACAAACTCAGCAGGGCAAGTCCATTAACATTGATGCGTTCGCCAGCTTAGGCTAAGCGGACAACAAGTGATGCGGTGCCACCGCTCACGCGTGTTTTGCTCTCCAATATCAATGTCAAAATGAAACCACAGCGTGTGTAGTTGGCGCCTATCGCGTAATATTCTGGCGCGTTGGTGTTTGCCAGGATCCTTCACGGGGCAGCAACCTGTAGCTCCCAGCGGTATGGGTAACGTCAACTACAACATTTCGCAGCTCATGAACCCGGCAAGCCTCCAGAATGGTCAACAAACTCAGCAGGGCATGTCCATTAACATTGATGCGTTCGCCAGCTTAGGCTAAGCGGACAACAAGTGATGCGGTGCCACCGCTCACGCGTGTTTTGCTCTCCAATATCAATGTCAACAGCGTGTGTAGTTGGCGCCTATCGCGTAATATTCTGGCGCGTTGGTGTTTGCCATTGCCAACCAAGTCTCTTGTTTCCCGATCTAGTTGACTTGTCAGCTGGAGCCTCATTTGCACACGCACATACTCGATTTCCTTCTGCTTCTTAGCCTCCATGCGCTCTTTGGTCGCTTCGAGGCGCTGCGCATTTTCTAGCTCAAGCAGCTCGAGCTGTCGTGCGTACTGGGCCGAGAGTACCTGCACGTGGTCTTGCAAGCGTTTGTCTACTTGTACGGTCCACTGCTTCTCTTTCAACTTGACCTCGGCAGCGTGGAATGCCTTGAGTTCTTTCGTGCGCTTGTCCAGGAGTGCAGGGGCACTCTTTGCGAGCTTGCGCGAGGCCGCAATCACGAGGTCGCATATCGCCTGCTGACGCTGCAGATTCTGCTGGCACGCGTCCAGCTCGGCTTGTATCTGCTCCGCCCTGCACGCGGCATCGTGGTGGTGCAGGAAGACGCTGCGCAGCTCGAGCTCCACTTTGCCCAGCAGACGCCCCAAATTGGCTCGAAGCACGGCAAAACCTTCGAGCTCTTCGAAGTCTCGGAAGTGCACTCGCACGCGATCCTGCGCTCGCAGGTAGAGCTGCTCCTCTACGAGCGTCAATCGTACGCTCTGCTGCATGTGCAGGTACAATCAGGAATCGGACTGAGTCAACCGTGACGATTCACACAACCGCCGGATTTGGCCGTTGCAACGAGATGCAAAATGGGGAACGCGTGCTCTTGACAGAAATTGGCGTGTTGCCTCTATTGAAATAATTTACAGGGGCAGCGCGACTCGTGTGGTGGAGCGCAGTCGTCGTCGCGCGCCTTCTAATTTACTGTACGCCACATCCAGTGTCGTTGGTGCTCCAGCGCATGGCCGACGTGTACTTGCGCGTGGCCTTCTCGAGCGCGATGAGGTGCGGGTCGCGCACCTGTAGTGCGCGCATGCAGTCGCAGAGCTTGAAGAGGTACTCGAAGTTGGGGCCGCTGAAGCCGCTGCGCGTGGCGATCTCCTTGGCCATCTCGTCCACGGAGGACGGGCCCAGGAAGTCCGAGTTGGAGGGCGTGGCGATGTACACGAGCGCCTTGCGCACCACGCCGTCTTCGCAGTGGACGTCGACCATTTGCCGGTCGTAGCCGGCCTGCTCGCGGTTGTCGAGCTTGGTGAGCGTGTCGTCCACCTCTTCGTCGGGCACCTTGTAGAGGCGGCCCCACGTGATGTGGTCGCCCGACAGGTGCGCGTACTCGTCGTCGAACTTCTTCATCTCCTCGCGGCTGATGAGCGTCACGACGCGGCCCTTGGCCTCGGGCGAGCCGCGGTGGTCCGGGCTGCCCTGCCAGAAGCGGCGGTGCCAGCCCTCGACGTAGCCGAACACCGTGTCCTCCGCGGGGAACTCGGTCTTCCAGACGATCGATCCGTAGCCAAAGACCCACATGGTTGTAGAGGAAGAGGGGTGTGGAGGCTTGGAGCTGCTGCTGCTGCTTGAGTGCCGCTGATGAGGCGAATTCCAGAATGAACCTCCCGGCCAAACAACGACGACCAGCTCGTTGCAGCTTGCCCTATCCGCTGCCAGGATTACTTCCCCTATCCACTGTTGGTTGTTTGAGCAAAATGCGCCTCAAGAAAATTCCGCTTGCGAAATGCGACGCGGTAAATCGCGGTCTCGGTAAAAACGCACTGGCGGCCATCCTGGCGAGACCTGCATGCAGCAGCCTTGGACCCCGATAACGGCACCTCGTCACAGCGCGGCGACCTGCAATGTCGCTGCGCAGCAGTGGAGGCGCCAAGTTTTATCGGCACTGTATTGGCGCCGCAGCCAGGTGGCCGTTGCGGCCAAAGATATCCTGCCGGCAAACCAGGCAGCGGCTTGAACCCGGAGCTTGGACGCGCCACTCATACCGGGCTCGGGAACGCGTCTCCGTATCATTTGCGCCGCAGGACAGCCGCGCGGATCTGCTCGCTGGCGCCGCGCTCGGATTGGGTCCGGCTTGCCACGTGCAGCGAGAGCGCCCTGCCAGCGAGTGACGTGCACGGCCGGCGTTGCGGGCGGCCCGGCGCTGCGCCGGAAGTCGGTTTTCGTATCCGGACGGGGCTTTTTATGCGGATTTGGCCCGGTTTTGCGCGAAAACCCTTCGGCGACCAATGAGAGCGGCGTATCTTGATGACCAGAGGTGCACGCGGCCGATTCGGTGGTAACCCCGCCGCTGATTGGGCTTTATCGTTGAACGTGGTACTGCTGCGGTGATTGGCTGAAACGCGCTGCCCATCCCCCCTTCAACACCAGAATTGGTGACGATCCCGGCGCAGTCACCTCGCCGCGAGCAACGGAGACCGGGCGCCGCCGCTGATAGGCCCCGCGGCGCGGCGGAAGACCCGACGCCGTGCCGCTGTCACACCCGAAGGACCTCAAGCAGCCGCTGCGAGGTCGCGTTCGCGCCGGCCGATCAAGCAAGTCGAGGAGGCAGCCGGCGCGCAGCGCAGGGCGGACGTCAGCGTTCGCTGGTGTTGACGCGTCCGGAACACGCCGAGTGCGGACGACGGAGGACACATCCGGCATCGGTGCTCGACACGCGGTTGCCGCGCGCGCTCGCGAAAGAAAGTCTGAGGCGAGGAGGGCACCACAATCAGTCGTCGCGGGGTTGCGTTCGCGCCTGCAAGTCGAGGAGGAAGCCGGGCGACCGGCACAGCGCTGAGCCGATGCCAGCGTTCGCTGTGTTGACGAATCCGAAACACACCGAATGGAGACGACAGCGAACACATCCGGGCGAGGTGCTCGTTAGGCCCGCGAAAGAAACTATAGCAGTGAGGGTCGAGGACGGCGGCTTCGAGTCGAGCGTTATCTCTTGACACAGTATAGATATGAGTGACTTTACAAGCGGCCCTGGCCACACGAAGTGCTGCCGCAATATGGGACCAAAAGAGTCCATTCGTGGTGCTCTTGTGGACGGCAACATGCCAAAGAATTGGTGAAATTGTTTTGGAGAAAGCGCTTGCCAGCAAATTTCAGGCCATTGCACCAACCATTTCTGAACGAACCCCGAAGGCGAGGGCGGTTAGGCAAATCCCGGTGCAGCAAACGTCAGCCAATGTCCTCCTCTCGCGGGTGTGACTCGAACAGCGAGGATGAAGAAAAGGAGCATGTCAACAGGAATGTCGTGCTTGTACCCGGGGCAGAGTGGAGGCCAAAATCGGTTCAGACAAACAAACATCGCGCCCAGGGCTCATGGAAAAGTCCATTCTACTCGGGGCATTCGTGTCGAGACGGAAAATTTGCCCGATTTCAGAGGCAAAATGCATCAATATTCTTCGAACAGGCTGCAAACTTGGACACCAAAACACCAAACCGCCGGTTAGTTCCATGAAACAAAGAACGAGAGGTTTTGGCAACATTCATGAATTGAAAAACGTTGCTGCCGAGTTGAAAATTCGCCTCTTTCGGTAGCCCACCAACTCCTGCGACGCATCAGCCTCGAGCCGCCCAGCTCTGGTGGCTACAGTGTGTCATCGTATCCCAGCAGCAGTGGCTTATCCAGCAGCAGACCTTCTTTAATTATCAGCAGTGGTCTGCATATTAGCTCGCGCTGCAGCAAGCACGATACGATCGACTGCAAGCCTTCGCGACCAATGTACCGACGCGTTATGGCACACTGCAGTCTGCTTGGCTTCACCGACCGACTCTTCTCGTTGTGTCAACACTAACATCGCAGCTTAGAGTCGCGGAAGAACAACAGGTACCGCGTTGGGTTGGCGCGTTATCCTCGCTGCCGGCATGGTCGAGTTTGGCGATGAAGACAGCAATGACGATGCGGTATCGCAGGTATCTGATTAACGAGCTCAGCAAAGGCCTGCTTTTTTAAAATTCGTAAGACCATGCAAGTCGTGTTGCAATACAGACTGGCAAGAAATGAAAGAGTACTAGGTACTTCGAAGTATACCCGTAATTGCTTTACAATTTTATTTAGCACTTCCGTGCTAGTTCGAGGAAGTTCTTCCTCAAAGGTATTGGAGGAACTTCCTCCAATACCAACGATTGACGTGACACTTTCGGCTCGATCGCATGCGATAAACTACTGCCTAGCATGCGTGGTAGCTGAGATCTTGAATGCCAAACACGTTCAGCTAGCATTTACACGTGCATCAAGGTATACTCACACCAGCCTCAAAGTGCACCTGCTGTAGTTGAACGATTAACGAACGCTTTGAGAGGCAGCGAGTCAAGTAATACTTAAGTATGGGTTTGATGGATTTCAAAAAGATTTTCAATAGTTCAGGGCTGTTCAAGCTTGGCCAAATCTGCCTGGTGAACCTGAACAGTTAGATGCTCTAAAGGCTCTAGTCAATTCTGCCTTCTGTCCAGACCTTACGTTATAACATACCAAGCCAACACTTCCCGAATTTAAACATAAGATCTTCTCGGAAGTACTTCGAAGTACCAAGTGTTGCCAGAGAACTCGTCAAACTAGCACCAAGATGTCTTGGAACATCCATCAACTAAACCACGATGCTGAATAATGTTTGTGATATCTTTCTTGCATTAGCCATTAAACTGAAAAGTCAAACGGTTGTGTACTAATGGTGCTGAGTGCGCTAGTGCGGCTGTATTCATATCCAACAAAACGCAATAGTGTTGAAGGATTAAAGCATCTAAGCTTTCGTCGTTCATGATTCTCGTGCGCTCGATGGTTGTGGTCTATGCAGGCCTAGATAGTCCTAGCCGGGCGTGACGCCCAAGCCACGCTTAAACAGTATCCGCGATCTGGTCCGCCTCACTGGACAAGAAACCCAGCTCGTCTTCTTCGCGAATGGAGGGGCAGTCGCGCAAAATAGCGTGCGAAATAGCCAGAGCTCCACTGTAATGGTAGCAAAACGAAAAGTTAGAGAACTGGCCACCACGCACTCCTAAAACTCACTAGAGCTTACCTAGCTGAGCAGATCGTGAACAGGATGGATCCTCCGAACACGACAATTACAGTGGCGCTCACTACAACAATTGTCAGTGCAAAACCAAATGTTAGCTCAATCAACACGCAATCGAGAGGATGGAAGCAACCTAACAGCACGTACCAGCAAGCATGCCGAGCTTCCGCTGGTCAGGGGTGACCGTACGCCCCATAATCTTCGTCGGGTTCTCGGGCGACTCGTTCGCCGTTGCGCTCGACATGTAGAGCCAGAAGCCTCCGAGGCAGATGAGCACAAAGAGGAAGAACGGATTCAGCAGACTGCACCACAACAACAAGTACACCCGTTAGTGATCATACCCTCTCCTAGTTGAGGACGCAATGTACGCACATTGTGACGACGCCAACGAGCGCCGCAGAGATAGCGTAGTTGGCGCTGAAGAACAGCGCGTTCTTGCGGCAGCGCGAGGCCAGCACCTCACGTCCAGGCACATTGAAGGGCTTCTCCTCCCCTGATAGGTCAATAATAGCATCGATTAGATCGGATAGGGAGGGACTAGGAGGGAAAATGGCAATTCGAGTCGCACCGAGACCGAAGAACTGGGAGATGCCGCGCACGTTCCGGATGTCGACGGCCTTCACGAGCTGGTTCCTGATCTTCTGCAGCGCGTGCTGCGGGACCTCGATGGTGATGGAGCCTTGGGGCTCGTCGGACGCGACCTTCATAGCGCTCATAGTGGCGGTGCTGCTTGTTGTTTGTCGGCTGCTTGTGCGATCGTCGAGGGAAACAGAAGTGGCTCCGGCGCAGAGAAACTGTTGGCAGGCTCCGGTTGGCCGAAAATAGCGCCCAGCTAGCGAATCAAAAATAGCCCTCTGGATCCTGAATTTTCACCAATCCTCGAACGGCTAAGATCGCAGAGTGATGGTCACTTCAACTTCCCCGAGGTTCCCGCACTCGCCAAGATGCAGACGCGCAGCCAGGGCGTAAAGGCGCCGCTGAAGAAGACGTACGAGCTGAGCAGCTCGCCTGAAGACGACAGTGAGTGATGGATGCGTCTTCCTGCGTCTCCCTTCATGTGATTGATGCAGAAATAGCCGATGCGTATTTCTTTTGGGTCTTATCCTAACGTCACGCTCTGTTTAGACTGCTCTTATGATGACAAGGTGCAGGTTGACGCTGGGGGTGGGTGAGCGGCAGTCTCTGACACGATGAAATATCGTCCGTGTGCAGGAGAATGCGGTGAATGAAGCGAAGCCAGGACGAACCAGCAAGCGCAAGGGCAGTGGGAAGGCTCACGAGGGCAAGAAAGCGCTGACCAAGCGACAGAGGACGGAGAGGACGGCACGTGCGAGCCAGGACTCGCCACCCATCTTTGAATTCAAGACGGGGAAGAGCTCTTTTCGCAAGAGGAAGACGCTCAGCCTCCAGAAACAGCGAGAGGAGGAGGAGAAAAATAAGAAGCAGATCGACGACTTGATCGCGTACTTCAAAAACTTGGACGAGCAGAAGCTGGAGACAGTTTGAAGGGGCTGTTTGCGGTGAGGCCACTTGTTTTTTACTACTAGTAGTATTGTCATGCCAAAATGAGGTGCTGAGCGCTAAACTTCGCTCATGTCGACTGGGTAGTCGCTAGCGCCAGAAGTTGGTCGCAATAGCGGGGACTTTGGTGACGAGTCCGATTCTCTTCCGCCTTCTTTGCAAGGCGGGGCGCATCGATCGCCACTGTTTCTTTGAGAACGTTGAAGACAGCCTCCTGCGCCCAAGTCAACCATAGCCGTACGGTCAAGTTGGAGTTAGCCAGTCACCAAAACAAAAAATAGTAGTGTCGCTTGCTTACCTGGATATCGGGCTCTGAGTCATCTAGGTGAACGAATAGGCAGTCCAATGTGTAGTCGATGATTGTTCCTCGAAAGTGCTCTTTCGGTGCAGCCTTCAGGAAGGTTGTAAACGTCTGACAAGCTGCTTTTCGGACAGTGTCGTTGCTGTCATCGAGGCGCTTCAGAATCTCGGCGTAGAGTTGATGTACCGGCTCCTCTAAACAATGGCAGCTTGTGAGAAAAATATATCCCCCTGTTCGAAGAATAGGCATGATTCATACCTCCCAAACAGCCAGGCAAAGCTACGAACAGATATTGCAATGCAAGGCAAACCAATTGGCGAGTCTTGGCATCGCTGTCGTCCATCGAAGATTTAAGCACAGGTAGCATCTATGACAATTGCAACAGTGCACTCATCAGTTCAAAATTCGCAATCAGGAGCCCGCATTATAATACCTGAGGGGCGGTTTCAAACAAACAAGGTTGATCGGCAATCCCCTGGCGAAGCAGCGTGTATGCACATGCAACAGCTACTTTTCTGACGAGTGAAAGTACACAAAGTAAATGTCATTTCTTCCAAGGTTTTCAAGTACAGAGGTTTCTTGACTCACCTAATGGTTGCTGCTACACGCCCTCCACGCCAGACGATGTTCGGAATGATAGCCTTTTGGAGCAAGGCAACACTAAATAGCTTAAATGCCTAACAAGCAAAAAAATAAACAACTCAGATCCGTTAAACGCAACGTCAAGATTGGGGAGTTTGAGTAATGGCACGCTACCTGGCTGATATCATCCGTTCCTAGCATCGTCTCCAGCAAAGCAAGGAAAGCGAGTCGGACATCCGCGTCCTGGGCTGGGTCAAGATGCACCAAGAAGACGGGTACGATCTTCTCCAAGTTTGCACCACAAGCCTAGAGAAATGACTTCGTTAAGGAGATCCGAGTTTTCCATAAAGAAAATGAAGTATGTAACGCACCGCTCCTCCACGTCGGCAAAGCGAGTCAAACAGTACGCGACTTGGGTGGCTCTTTGGCCAACTGGTGGCTGCATCGGATGGGAGCACCATAGTATCGAGGAGCTTGCCCATGTAGCGTGCGTAAAGTGCCTAATACCAATAAGGGCGTCACATATTAGCAGAACTTCGCTGGTACACCAACCAACAAAGTGAACCGACCTCAAGCGACAGTTCCATCTTGCCAGCCAGATCCACGATTGATTCGCTTGCCTAAATCAGTTTACGCAAAATAAGTTAGCACCTCAAGAATGTTGGACTCAGCGATATGTCGAGCAGGTAAAAACAACCATCTCAAAGGCAATCGATGATTCTGATGACGCAGCAAGGAGATGGCTCAACACCCAAAACAGGCGGAAACAGACTTCATCTTTTTGAGAGAGTAGCCGTCCAGCAGTCTTGATGATGCTTGCGACGACTCCAGCCAATTGATCTTGCAGGTCTGATACTTCAGACTCTCGCAGTCCAGCATCGCATAGAGCCTCTGTGATAAGCTACATCAAGATTTGCCACATTAGCCACCGTCAGTTGTAGTCTATAGAAGTTCTTTCCTAATGACAATCCGTACCTCCAAATGACCTCCAATTGTCTTTGATGTCATGCCCTCGATGCTCATACTCAGCAGGATCACTCCATTCGTGCGATGCTGGGCAGTATCCTGGCCTGCCAGCCGGCCTGCTACCATCGGAAGCAAGGAAGCCAATATCATTTGGGAGTCTGCATAGAAGCCGACTACGCCCAAGCAAGTTTTCACGCTGTTGACCACGGCTTCTTCATCATCACGGCACGTCTTGCCCAATGCTGCGAAAACCTTGTCGAGGAATGGATTCATACTCTGCTCCAGCAAAATCAGATAAGCACTGAGAACTTGCGTGTAGCGCTCACGCACTTGTACAGTCCAGTCCCCTGTTTTCTCAAGAAGAGGTGGCAGTATCTGCGATTGAATATTCGCTGCGAGTTTGCGAGCACCAAGGGGTGGCCGAGTCTCATAGAAGAGAGGTGGTGCGTTAGTCGTAGAGTCCGCATCCACCACCATCATCTGCGTATAGCCTGGCTTAACATCTCCATCTTCATCCCGAGCCTCCCAGACTGCTGAAAGCTCATTCAGTTTAGTAAGAGCAAGCGCGCGCACCTCAGGGGCTTCATCAATGATCCCAGCCAGGAAAATCGGGAAAATGGACGCTTCAAACTGCTGAATTTGCTCGATCTGCGCTAGCCACGCAGCCAGTGTGATCACAAGCTGTTTCCTCACGGACGGTGCATGGTCAAATACTACCTTTCCGATAGCTGGCAACAACACCTCCTTCATGAGCTCTGGTAGTGCCTCCGAACCGCAGGGCACCGCCGCCTCTAGCGCTTGCAATGCGCCTACGCGCACGCGACTGTGCTGGTGGCCAAGATTCACAACCATAGGTCGCACAATAGTGCCAATCTGCATGGCCACATCGCTCTTCCACGTCTTCGATACTAAGATGACGCACTCTGCCGACATTTTCTTGGCGTCCGGGAACGGATCCACTGCAGTCTTGCCCAGCGCGTTGGCCAGCTCTGAAATAACGTCGCGCAACGACGTCTCCGGGTCGTTCACCACTGCAAACTGCTTGAGGAACGTGTGGAGCAGCTGCAGAATAAGTAAACGGATCTCCTCCGTCGGCTCCGGGTACGGCAGCTTGCCCAGTCGCGCGTCGGCGAGTGCCACCAGCTCCTTCAGCGTCGCGTCCGACGGCTCCAGCGCCTTGTTCTCGCACAGAAACAGCAGCGACGTGAGCGCTCGCTCCCTGCATTTCTCCACGACATCACTCTCGGCGCATTGCAGCAGCGGACGCTGCAGATTGGTCACGCACAGCGCGCGCAACACCGCAGGAGACACACGGGAGACCTCGTTCTGCAGCGCACGGTACAGTTTGTCGGCAGCTCGACGGCGCACACTGCGGTCCGGGTCTGCCAGGCAGTTGACGTCGCGCTGCATCTTCATGGACAGCATGTTGTACGCGGCCTCGTCCTCCGGAGACAGCGCCATGGCTCTCCAAGTGTCGGATCCAATAGCCAAATGACCCGCCACTCAAGTCGCCCATACAAAAGCCAAGTGCTGGAAGATCGGGCAACATAAGCACCTTAAGTTGCTAGTGTTGGTGGACAGTATGTCGGGCGCTTGTGGACGTTGGTGGACAAAAAGATACTGTAGTTCTTATGCACACTAATAGTTGATCTATGTGTTTCTGCAGACACGCATCTACTGTTGTCTCTATATGAATACGATGTGCACCACGCCTTGCTTCCAGAATCGAGCACGAGATGCCAGTGGCGCCGATGTCCACCAACGTCCAACGTGCTGCACCTACTTCTTCTTGCCCTGCATGCGCTTGCGGCCGTTAGCGGTCAGCTCACGCTTACGCATGCGGATCTTGGTCGGGGACACGTCGATCATCTCGTCCTCGCCAATGTAGGTCACAACATCTTCCAGTGACATTGTGCGGATCGGGGACAGCTTGATGTTCTCGTCAGTACCAGCCGCACGCATGTTGGTGAGCTTCTTCTCCTTGGTGGGATTGATCTCAATGTCGGTCGGGCGGCTGTGCTCACCCACAATCATGCCCTCGTACACCTCGTCACCAGGCTTCACGAACATCTCTCCGCGGTCCTCCAGCGAGTTAAGCGCGTAAGCCTGTTTCCAGCACAACGTCGATAAATAACCGAGACGAATGCCGACGTACAGCAACACCAACATCTTACCGTGCACACGCCTCCAGACGAAGAAATAAGCTTGCCCTTCGACGGCGGAGTAGCTGAGCCTTGGAACGGCGAGTACCCGTGGAAAATTGAGTTCAGAATACCACTTCCGCGAGTGTCGGTCTTGATCTATTCATGCCCAACAAAATCTCCCGTAAGTTGCTGTTTCTCTACAGTGGAAAAGGAAATGAGCAATATTTGCGTACCTCACTGCGGTAACCCATGAGGCAACGACTGGGAATCTTGAACTGAAGACGCACTTTGTCGTGCATCTCCTTGAACTCGATGATCTCGCCACCACGGGTTGACAGCTTATCAATAACCGTGCCAGAGAAGTCAGAGTCGACATCAATAGTTACTTCCTCGATGGGCTCCAGCTTCTGGTTAGTCTCCGGATCCGTCTGGAAGAGCACCTGAGGGGCCGAGACAGACATCTCAAAGCCCTCACGACGCATTTCTTCGATCAAAATAGCAAGTTGAAGCTCACCACGGCCGTGCACATCGAATGCCTCCGACGAAGAGCTTTGAGAAACGGAGATAGCAACGTTGTTCTGAAGACACCAATACACAAATCAGAATTGAGCCACTGAGTGCAAGGAGAATACAAAACAGCACAACCACTGACCTCGCACTCGCGCTCAAGACGCTGCTTGATGTGAGATGACGTCAGGAACTTGCCATCCTTGCCTGCGGTCGGTGCATCGTTCACACCAAACGTCATAGAAATCGTGGGCGGGTCCAGCTGCGGAGAAGGAATGGGCTCGGTCACTGCGACATCAGCGATCGTGTCGGACACGTATGCGTTCACACCAGCAATAGTGATGATATCGCCTGTTGCAACAGTTTCAACACAATGCTGTGTAAGCATTTACACGGTTTCGACAAATGATGAAATCGAACATACCAGCGGTAGCCGACGTAATCTCCGACTTTGCAACACCACGGGTCACAAACATCTTCGTTACTCTGCCGGTTTCGAGTTTCTTGCTCTCGCGGTTCATGACTTGAATCGAGTCACCAATCTATTCGTTGACAACGCAAGCATAACAAGCCACAACTTAGCACACAGCAATTCGGCGTCAAGAAACAAGCCAGACCCACCTTAACAGTTCCGGCGTGGACGCGGCCTGTGGCCAGACGACCGACGTACGGGTCGTGTCCAATCATCGTGACAGCCATTGCGAACGGCTTGTCGGCGTTGGCCTCCGGAGCAGGCACGTAGCGAGTGATCTCGTCCAGCAGCGGCATCATGCTGTCGCGCGCCTCACCGTTGTCCAGGTCGTGGACGGCCCATCCCTGCTTCGCCGACGCGTACAGCACAGGGAACTCGAGCTGGTCGTCGTCCGCGTCAAGCGCCACGAACATGTCGAATAGCTCGTTCTCCACCGAACCGTCCAGGCGACTAGTGTCGCGATCCACCTTGTTAATGACAACAAGTGGCTTCAGTCCGCGGTGCAGCGCCTTGGTCAACACGAACTTGGTCTGCGACATGGGCCCCTCCGTTGCATCCACGACCAGCACCACGCCATCCACCATACTCAAAATGCGCTCCACCTCGCCACCGAAGTCAGCGTGACCGGGCGTGTCCACAATGTTGAGCACGTGGCCGTTGTACTCGACGCGCGTGCACTTGGACATGATAGTGATGCCGCGCTCGCGCTCGAGGTCAATGGAGTCCATGACACGCTCCTCCGAGAGCATGTTGCCGCCGTGCTTAAGCAGCTGGTCCACCAGCGTGGTCTTGCCGTGGTCGACGTGTGCCACGATAGCCACGTTGCGGATGTTCTCGGCCGTGACAGCGGAGTAGTCGGTGGAGAAGGCGCGCGCCAATGTGGGCGCATTGCGCTGCAGGAGCGAGCGCTGGGACGAGCGCGCACGCGCCACAGCAGGCAGGCAGGACCGACGGAGCCACATGTCGAGCAGGTGCAAGGAGATTGATGCACGAGGTCGGCGAATGAAGTGCGTGTGTGGCGCGGAGCCGCCGGACACGCACTGTGGACCACGTCACACTGGTGTGCAGAACACCGTTTCGGTGGTCCAGTCTTTGGTACACTGTACCACGACGGCATCAGGCTGCTTGGAGAAACTGAAGTGGCGGTTGGATTGTCCAGCTCATTTTCGTCAAGCGATTGCCAACGCGACTCAAAGGGCTGACACGCTATTACTGCACGACATCTGAGCAGGAGAGGGGTCTTTTTGAAAACAACGCCCATGCAAGCTTTATCGCAGGCTTTCGTCGGTCATCGACATCGACAAAGGGGATAGAGCCCGACTTGCGAAGAAAGGCGAATTAACGCATTCTGATGTGCGACGGTGCAGCGCGTCTCGTCCTCTGAGCCGATCATCTACCCAACTCTGCAAACCGGTTCGTGGCACACCGGAATCGTCAATACCTTTGCACTGCCAATTGTCTGTGGACGGACGCACCCTTCGTCAAGAAGCTTGACAGCGCGAGGTACACACAGGACTCATCGGGTCCGCCGCCGACGCTGTCGTTTGTGATAACTCTGCTTGCTCGCCGCCATGCGGTGGTCAAGTTGGCGGGCCCAGCCTTTCGCGCGCTTACAATCAAGGGCGTTGCACCGTTTCTTACACTCGAGGGTTCGATTTTTAGTTCGCGTGCGCCACACCATGCGTGTCAAGCGAAATGCAAGGGCTGTAATCAGGTGCGTCACGCGGCGGACGTGGCCAAATCGGATCTTGGCACACGTTGCACCAATTTCGATTGAGGAGACTGCAGTGGTCGCCGTGATGTGAAGGCCGCCTTGAGTCGGCACCTCGCCCGCCGCAGCCAATGGTGCTTGGAAAGTATGAGCAGGATGCGGCGCCGCGTCTTTGGGTGTCGGTGGCTTCGCATCCTGAGATTTGAAGGCGAACTGGAACCTGCGGCCCGATCTCTGAGCGCCACACACAAGCGCAGCGCTGCTTGGATCAAACACGCTTCCCGATTGGAGAGCCTGTCCATAGAGAGCCGCAGAGACAGCATCAGCACAGGCAACAGCGTCGAGGCGCGGCCACCCCGGGTAAATCAGGATCGACGCCGTCCGCTTCCGCTGGCAGCCAGCAAAGGCTGTCGGCCGCGACATCCTCGCTGCCAGCGCCTTCGGGTGAAATTCAGAACTGTTTGCGTGCGCGATGGGGCGGGATCCCGCGAAGGGAAGGCGGGCCGGTATCCATCCACGCGGAGCTCGTTGACTCACTGCCTCGGCCGGCCGGGACCAGTGGTCAAGTCCACCGCCGACGTCACGTCTGGGACGAAGGCCGCCCGAGTCAGCTGTCGGTACCACGCCCACCTTTCGAAATTGTCTGGCGGGCCGCGCTTGTCTTGGTGTTTGTATGTGGACAAGGCAAACCCGCGGGCCCGACCCGGATCGACCGCGCACCCTTTATGTTGATCAACAGACGTCCTGCGCTGATGCGGAAGATCTGCTCATTCCGCATTTTGCAGGCCGGCGCTGCCCTTCCTCCTCCTCGACGAAGAAAGCCTCGCGCGCCATGGGCCGGAGGAGCTGCGCGCTGCTGCTGCTGGCGCTCACGGCGCTGCTGCTGCCCACGGGCGGCCGGGCGCTCCTGCCCATCACGCGCGCGTTCGAGCGCGCGCGCCACAACCTCACGGCCTTCCAGAAGCAGTGGATCGACCCGGACACGGACCCCAAGTTCTACAACCTGTCGGTGCCTGCGAGCGCGCATAACTTCCCGGACCTCGGCGGCAACGCCAGCGACATGAACGAGTACACGCTCATCTTCTCGGACGAGTTCAACAGCTCCAAGCGCACGTTCGAGGCCGGCTTCGACCCCAAGTGGACGGCCATCGACATCCGCGATACCACCAACATGGGCCAGCACCATTTCCTGCCCCAAGCGGTGCAGATCGACAAGGGGAACCTCATCATCACCACCTCCAAGCCCAAGGAGCGCTACCGTGGCGCCAAGTACGTCAGCGGAAGTGTGCAGACTTGGAACAAGTTCTGCTACACGGGCGGCTTTGTTGAGGTGCGAGCCATCCTGCCCGGCAAGTGGGGCATCCCAGGCACGTGGCCAGCTATCTGGATCATGGGTAACATCGGTCGAGCTCCGTTCCTTGGCTCTCAGGACGGCACATGGCCCTGGAGCTTCGATATCTGCGCCCCGTATGTGGAGAAGGTTGAGAAGGTCAAGCAGAAGATCAATGCCTGTGGCAACCTGACCAACAAGTACGACAAGGAATCGTACCCGGAGATGTACGGCCTGAACCCTTTCCAGGGGCGCGGTGCCACAGAAATTGATGTGATTGAGGCGCAGATTCGGGCCCGCGACGAACCCGCGTTCATCTCAACGTCGCTGCAGATCCGTCCCAGTCTGTATGACGACATGCGACCCGCTTCGGAAACACTTCCTGGCCCTGGACAATGGTACCAAGGCCTCAAGTTCGGTGACTACACGCACATTAATAGTGACTACTACGGCGAAATGGGCCTCGACTCTATCTCTGCGCTGACGCAGCTCGAATCCAACGCATTCAAGTCCTTTCACTTGTATCGATTGGACTGGATGCCAGGTCCGGAAGGCTACATTCGTTGGTGGCTTGACAGCAACTTCCTGTTTGAAATTCCCGGCTCGGCGCTGAACAAGTGGGTGGGCGATGTTCCACCTCGTCAGATTCCTGTGGAGCCCAGCTACCTCATTCTGAGTACTGCTGTGTCTGAAAAGTTCTCTCCACCGTGCCAAGGTCAGATTTGTGACTCGCTGTGGCCCTCGAACTTCACGATCGACTATGTCCGCGTGTACCAGGGTAACCCGAATCGGTACACTTCGATTGGGTGCAGCCCGGAAGCATACCCTACGAAGGACTGGATCTACGCGCATCCAGTGGACTATGGTCTTCCGTGGTATGTATCATTGCGCGTTGACATCGGTCTTCTGCAGCTTTTTGCGGTGATTAATGCCCTCGTGGGTCTCTTCATGGCTTTCCGTGGCACCTCGCACCCTAAGATGATGTCAGCGTACGCGAGCTCGTTATGGCTCACTGCAGCAGTTTATGGAGCAATAAGTGCAAATGCTCCAGAGGATCTTGCCTGGATCCAGACTGCAATTGCTTGTCTTTGCGGTTTGGTGCTTGGCGGCGTATGCTGCCTGGTGTATCCGGTTTCGTTGGGCGCAATGCTTGGATTGTACGGCGGCGTACTGATTAGCCAGTTCGTACCTCTGCTTTCTACTCGAGTGATCACTGCTGTGCTAGTCGGTGTGGGAATTGCGTTGGGGTGTGCACCGCAGATCGACACCAAGCATGTTGTGATCCTTTCAACGTCTTGCCTGGGAAGTTTGGCTCTCCTGCTGTCAATTTCACTTTGGGTTAGCGAAGGTGATATTGCCGAAAACGCGTGGGATCTTGCTGGCTTTATCTTCAACGGTAATAGCGATGACCACGTTGGCTTTTGCTCGGAGCACTGTTTCGCGATGTATTCGGTGCTCCTCGTACTAAGTGCTATCAGTACAGGTCATGGATACTTCCGCTTGCGCGGCGTGACGCTGCGCCAAAACACGATTTGTGCGCGAAAGGCTAAATTCTCGCAGGTGTCTGCGAGTTCAGATGCTCGATCGTGGAGACCTGATGATGATGTGTCGGGCGCGGAGAAGAACACGATCAACTTTTTCTCCCCGAACAAGTTACCCCACAACATGCAGCAGTTCAGCACCATTTTCCGTATCGCCGTGAATGTGCAGCGCTCTTTTGGGTTCCAGCTTGATAACTTTCGCAACCAGACAGAGCACATCGTGGTGCTGCTCACTAACAACACGCGAAAGGGCGGGAATCCCTACCGTAAGCTTCACGATCTGGTGTTTTCTAACTACAACAAGTGGTGCTCGAAGCTGAAAATTCAGCCATTGAACTGGAGTGAAGAGCGAGCCCCAGGGAGGTCTTACTAGTGTGGACGAGATCTCGGTCGATCTGTGCCTGTTCTTCTTCATCTGGGGTGAGGCAAGTAACTTGCGCCACTCCCCTGAGTTCCTGTGCTTCCTTTTCCACAAGATGAAGGAGGAGTTCCCGTCCGTTCGTCACTCGGAACGCGAAGCGGGGTACTTCCTGGATACAGTGGTGACACCTGTTTACGGTTTACTGAAGGCTGAGATGTCGTCGAAGCACGACCACGAGGATCGTCACAATTACGACGATTTTAACGAGTTCTTCTGGACGAAGGGGTGCTTGAAATACGACTACAAGCACGAGGAAGTCCTTGACATGACATCGCCAAGCCCTGCCATGATCTACCAGAAGAAGAAAATGCAACGTGAGGGTCTGGGGGGCCTCGGTAGCCGGGGTGGGCTGAATGGTGGTTCTAAGAGCAACAATTTCTTCCACAAACGCAAGAGTATCGCTGAGGGGTTCACTGAATCTGCGAAAACGTTTGTGGAGAAGCGAACTTGGCTGCTACCGCTTCGCGCTTTTAACCGTATCTTCAACTTCCACGTGATCTCGTTCCACTTCTTGGCAGTACTTGCTTTTGCTAATGAGCAAGAGATGAATTTCGAAGACTCATGCAAGATCGTATCGAGTACCCTGATCACACCCTTTTTGCTGGACATTTTGCGAGACGGTCTGGACATCTTCGCTGTGTACCATGTGCATCAAAAAGCATTCTCGACTGCGCGTAATGTTATGCGAGTGCTGTTACACCTGTCGCTCGTGGTGATATCGTCGATGTTGTACTGGTACGCGTGGGCGTACGGTGGTTTGTGGTGGCAGTCGTACTACGTCGCCACAGTGCTTTTCCACGTGCCTGGGCTGATCAACTGCGTCATGCAGGTGATGCCTGGTCTCACGAATTGGACGCGACGTACGAAGTTCGTCCCAATCGCCTTCATCCGTGATATTGTGAGCCCGATGAACCGGTTGTATGTTGGCGACAACGTCTTGGATCCGGAATCTCAGAGTGTGGGTTACCAGTTTTTCTGGGCTTCGCAACTCGCATGGAAGCTATACTTCAGCTACAAGTTTGAGATCTACCCACTTGTGGTGCCTAGCTTCTTGCTGTACGCCGATCATGTCGAGAACAGCGTCAGCATGATTACGACGGTGTTCCTCATCTTCCTGAACTGGATGCCGTTTTTCTTGGTCTTCTGTGTGGATATCACGATCTGGAACTCGATCTGGATGGCATTCACGGGTACCTTCGTGGGCTTTTCATCGCACATTGGCGAAATTCGCAACTTTAGCCGCGTGCGTTCTGCGTTTAGCCGTGCAGTTGATTCGTTCAATGCAAAGGTGATCGCCCGAAACTCGAAGACTGGACTCCAAATTGCTGAGAGTACGAGAATGTCATATGGATCTACCGCTGTGGGACACGAGGTTCTGGATCGCGTTGCGGGTGGCGCTGATCCGACGGCTCGGATCTTATCCCAGCGGCGCACTTCGGTGCACGATGATGAGACTCCTCTGCTATCTTTTTCACGACGGAAAACAGACGCCTATGGAGCGCCAAGCAGCTCGTCGGCGTAAGTGGTTTTCGTTCTCCGTCGCATGGGATACAATTATCGACAGCATGCGCGCAGACGATTTGATCTCGAACAGAGAGAAGGCTCTGCTGCACTTCCACCGCCTCGATGGTTACCAGCGTGAAATTTACTTACCCCAGTTCCAGTTGGCTGGCTGCTTCGAAAACTTTACGTCAAACATCCTTGACATATACTCTTCGAACGACGGCAAAGTGTCTGAACGTGTCTTGCAAGATAAGCTGCTGGAGATTCTCAGTGAGAGCCCGATGGTGGAGGAATCTGTCGAAGAGATTTGGGAACTTGCGAACTGGGTACTTGTCAACGTGCTCGGGCCGTGTCACACCAACGATGTGAAGTACATTACCAGTGTTCTCAACTCTTGGGCGGCCCGTGGTGTGTTCCGTGCACTTAACCTTCAGAAGGTGGCTCCTTGTGGTCGTGCTTTGGCAAGTCTGGTGTCGCTACTGAAGTCGAACGTCCGCGCCTGGAAGAATGGTGCCAAGGCCATCCCTGTGCGCAAGGATCCGTCGGATTATGCATCATACGAATTTCCCCAACAGTCGAGCTCGTACCGCCCTGCTCCGTCCGGGTTGACGAAGTCTGCCAGTACAACGGGTCTATCATCTCTGGGCCTCGAGCCTCCTCGTCGTAGTCGTGGTTCTGGAGTTGCTCGTATTGCGCGTATGCAGCAGCAGACGCACAAGCCCGCGGTCAACGGCGGCAAGGCCACGCATTCGATTCCCAGCGCTCACATCATGCAGATTCGTGAGCGGGTACGCACGTTCCTGAATCTGGCCAAGGAAATGTTGGTCCATGTTCATGAGCAAGATCCCGTATTTGCTGAAAGTAAGGGAATCTCGGACCGACTTACGTGGATTCTTACTCAGGAGCGTGGTTTCATGTGGGACGACAATTACACGGGCGAGCAGATCACGCTTACGTCGTTTGAAACTCACACGGACGTGGTGCTGTCGCACCTCCATGGGCTTTTGACCTTGCAAAAAATCGATGCCGAGCCTCAGTCTTACGATGCGCGTCGCCGTCTGCTGTTCTTCGTGAACTCATTGTTTATGGACATGCCGTTGGCGCCGCTGCTCGAGGAGATGAAGTCGTGGAGCGTCGTGACTCCGTTCTACGCGGAGGACGTTTTGTACTCAAGAAAGGATCTGGAGAGCAAACAGGATGGTTTGGATGTGCATACGCTGCTGTTCTTGCAAACACTGTACAAGCGAGACTGGGAGAATTTCCTCGAGCGAGTGAAGCCTAAGAAGAATATTTGGAAGGACCCGGATACTGCAATTGAGCTGCGTATGTGGGCATCGTTGCGTGGCCAAACGCTGTCGAGAACGGTCCAGGGTATGATGTACGGTGAAGCAGCCATTCGTCTGCTTGCTGAAATTGAGCAAGTACCGCAACAAAAGTTGGAGGAGCTGATCAACACGAAGTTCACGTACGTCGTGGCTTGTCAGATCTATGGCCGCCAGAAGAAGAACAATGACCCGAAGGCGAGCGACATCGAGTTTTTGTTGCACCGCTTCCCGAATCTCCGTGTAGCTTACATTGATGAAGTTCGCGTCAACTACCAAAAGGAGCAGTCTTACTTCTCGGTGCTGATCAAAGGCGGTGAGGAGCTTGGCTCGGTGCATGAGATCTATCGTGTACGGCTGCCGGGCAACCCCATCTTGGGCGAGGGCAAGCCTGAGAACCAGAACTCGGCCATTGTCTTTACTCGTGGTGAAAACTTGCAGACAATCGACATGAACCAGGACGGATACCTAGAGGAAGGGCTCAAGATGCGAAACCTTCTTGAAGAATTTGACAAGGGCACGGCAGACCGGCCGTACACGATCGTAGGCATTCCGGAGCACATTTTTACTGGCAGCGTGAGTTCGCTGGCTAATTACATGGCACTGCAGGAGACGTCTTTCGTGACGCTGAGTCAGCGTACATTGGCACGGCCGCTGCGTATGCGTCTTCACTACGGCCACCCCGATGTGTTCAACAAACTATTCTTCATCACGCGTGGAGGCATCAGCAAGGCCAGCAAGGGTATCAACCTCAGTGAAGACATTTTTGCCGGCTACAATAACTGTATGCGTGGTGGGTCCGTTACCTTCCCAGAGTACACGAAGTGCGGTAAGGGACGTGATGTCGGCATGCAGCAAATTTACAAGTTTGAGGCCAAACTGGCGCAGGGTGCAGCGGAGCAGTCACTTTCGCGTGATGTGTATCGCATCAGTCAGCGACTGGACTTCTTCAAACTGCTATCGTTCTACTACAACCATGTGGGCTTCTACCTGTCGACATCAGTTATCATCTGGACTGTATACATCCTGCTGTATTGCAACTTGCTCCGCTCTTTGCTTTCACTTGAGGGTGTCGGCGGCCGCGAGCCTGTGCTGCTAAGCAAGTTGCAGCTAATGCTTGGGTCTGTAGCGTTCTTCACAACGGCACCGCTGCTGGCGACGATATCTGTTGAGCGCGGGTTTAAGGCTGCGCTGAACGAGATTGTGGTGCTCTTTGTCACGGGTGGTCCGCTGTACTTCCTGTTCCACATCGGCACGAAGTGGTTCTATTTTGGACAGACCATTCTTGCCGGTGGTGCCAAGTACCGAGCAACGGGTCGTGGTTTCGTGACAAAGCACTCGTCTTTCGATGAGCTCTACCGCTTCTACGCCAGCAGCCACCTGTATGCTGCAGTGGAGATTGCCTTCGGACTCACGCTTTACTACATATTCACGATTGGCCATCAGTACTTCGCAACGACGTGGTCGCTGTGGCTTGTGTTTATTTCGTGGTACTGGTCGCCGTTCTGGTTCAACCCGCTTTCGTTTGAGTGGTCAGATGTGATGGAAGATTTCCGTTTGTGGTTTAAGTGGATGCGCGGTGATGGCGGAAACCCGGATCAATCGTGGGAGGCGTGGTTCAAGGAAGAAAATGCATACTTTTCGACCCTTCGTCCATGGTCGAAGATGTGCATTACAGTCAAGGGCGGCTTGTTCGCGTTGATCGCGCTTTCTATTTCATCGACTGGTGACGAATATCACTCGATCCTGACGGAGTCGACGTGGCTTCCGTTGGCAATCTGCTGTTCTATGGCTGCGGTGTACCTGAGTGCAGAAGCTGTGTTCTTCACTTCATCCCGTTCTTACGGCGAGAATGGACTCGTTCGATTCCTGAAGCTCATTCTGGTGCTCGTATTGGGCGCTGGCCTCATCCTCGCCTTCATTTACGTTGATGGTATGTGGCAATGCCTGCTGAGCATGGGATACCTCGCTGCAGCCGTAGGCTGCTGGTCTCTTGTGCTTCTCGGCAGCAACTCGCGCTTGGTCGGCACGATTTACTTCGTACACGACGCTGTGCTGGGTCTAGTATCGCTGAGTCTCATCCTGCTGCTCGCGGCGCTGTATGTGCCCGGAAAGATTCAAACATGGCTACTGTATAACAATGCGTTGAGCCGTGGTGTGGTGATCGAGGACATCCTTCGAGCCAACTCGAGCAATGACGACCGCGACGATGACCTGTCGGTGCAGCAGATGCGCTCTATTATCATCGAGCAGCAGCGGTTCATCAACGTTCTCACTGCGAGTGGAAGTGAGGCTGACATGCGTGCTGCTGGTCCCGGAAAGAAAGAAGACCTGATGCACGCGATGAGTGATAACACGCTGAACGCGGTGCTGCGAAACATGTCCGAATCGGAGCTGAGTGCGCTGCAGGACTCTTCTAGTCGCTTGCAGGCCATCATGTCGGAGGAGGAGCGCAAGGTGGCGCAGCGCAAGCAGCAACAAGAACAACAGCGACTCGCAGAGGCGGGTATGAATCCTTCGCTGTCGCGCACGCGCCGTGCCTTCTCTACGAGCGATTTCTCGGCGATCCCGCCGAATGCGAACCCCTTCACCCTTCCGGGCCAAAACGGTCCCAGCAATGGTGGCGCTGCGAATGGCTCTGCCAATAACGGCCACGCTGCCGTGTAGATAGTTAGACGAACGTACAGGTAGAGCGACAAAGCCGTCCAAGGTCTGCTTTAAATGTTGAATGAGATCTACCCGTTGTTCATGCACACACACGTTCGTTTTCCGAGGTTGTTGTACAAAGAGCACAATGTGTGATTGAATGCCACCCCTGGCGGTGGATACGCTACGGAACAGATACATGGTACTTCGCTGAAGTAAATACATACACAGAGCGCTGGGCTCTTGCCGCCACAGCCGCCGGAATCTAAGAGTGCCAGCAGCCATTCGTCCGGGAGTAAAGCTGCGTAACTTCGCCTTGATCACATGTCAGACTGATTCCTGGGCTTTTTCCCAAAACCGAGGAACTTCATGTTGGCGCTTAGCTTTTTCGACAGCGAGCTCTTCTGCAGTGGGTCAGCGCCAGTCAGCACAGCCGTCTTGAAGTTTTCAGACACATTGGGCCCGCACTCGCAGGTCTCGAGTTTTTTCTCGATCTCCGACAAATTCTTCTCCGAGACAGAACGGATCACCGCCAAATCGTCAACAAGCTGGGATGAGGATACGTGAGAGTAGATCTTGCGGCTGTCTGATGCGAAACACTCATCGATGTCCTGGCTTGGCGACATTGCCAAGTTGGCGAAAAGTTGCTGAATCGCCGGTGAGTTCTTTTCAATAAACGGATTGAGCACCCTAAGTGAAAACAACCCACAGCACTCAAGTTAGAATGAGCAGGACGAACAGGCGACGAGCTTGCTTCGAGACAAAACGTACTTGAATTCAGGCTCTCGATCCCCAAACTTGACGCCAGTGGCAGTCTTGAACAGCAGCTTAGTAACTAGTACGAGCACGCGACGGGTCTCCGGTGGGGGGAGTTGCTTGGTCAGGCCGTACATATGTGGGGTAGTGATGGCCGGACACACGAAGCGAAGAAAGAGAAACCCTCCGATCACCGAACGAGTCAGGGTAGCTGCGTCCTCGGCCTCAACACCCTCCTTTGAACCATCAAATCGGCTTATGACCTTCGAGTTCAAGTGAGAGCAGATATGGAAATACGACGACGGGATCTGCAAACAGCATGTAAACACATCCAGTTAAAGATTGAATGTAAGGCAACTGACTCAAAATACGTACGTAGTGGGTGTTCTTCACAATCGAGTCAATGATGTTTTGGCACGTCTTCATCAAATTGGCAGCATTTGAAGCTGCTTGAGCATCGTCCAGAAGTGACTCCTCCTTGTGTGGGTTGAGCTCCATGTCGGCAATCTTCAACTTAAATATTTGGTGAATGGGGTCTGAGAGTGCCACCCGGATGAACTTGGATCCAATTGCTTTGCTGTAGGTGGAAACGAGTCTGCTCGCATAATCGTCCGAGCGGAAAAGCGTGGCTACGTTGATGACGGACGCCACCTCAATCTCTATTGCCCAGCGAATGAGGTGACTGAGCCGGTTTCGGCTGCCAAATACTCGCAGGAATGGGGCCAGAAGCAGCATTTTGTCTTCTCGACCCGCACTCTGGAGAATTGATGCCACAACAGACATAGTGTCTTCAACGACCAGAGATGGAAGGTCTTTCGGGATCTGTGGCATGGGGGCCTTAACTGACGTCTCAAAGTCACCGTTCAGGAAGTCACGAGCTGATCTTGCATGAGAAAAAAGGCTGCGGATCCTAGGGCTTGCTCCAGTTGCAGGTGAGCTTGTCCGCAAAGCACGCTGCTGATGAGCAGCTTCTAGATCACTTGGTTCTTTCGTTGGGTCGGCGTCAATTCCTCGTCGAATTTCGGCAATAATTTCATCGCTAATCACTAGCTGGTCGGGTTTACGCGATTTCTCAGGCTGGGAAACCACAATGAAGTCTTTCATGACCTGGTGAATAGAATCGAGAAAACCACTTGCTTCCAAAAACTGGGTGTCAGACTACAGAAAATAATTATACAGTTAGCCATGAAAATGTGTGAATTAGCCGACAGCTTACAAAAGACGTACCGCTTCAAACTCGGATAGACGTTCGATCTCACCCTCTTCATCATCATCATAGAAAAGATCATCTTGTGTGATCGAGAAAATGCTGTCGTCGCTGTTGTTCGAGTTGATTTGGTCCAAACCAAAATCAGTGATTTCTGCACATACCACAGAAAGGGAACGTTAGATTTGAACAGAAAACAATCTAAACACTTTCGTAAATTTACCTGAAAAAGAAGATTGGGATTCGAGGAGCGATGACGAGCTTGAGGTGCTCTTTTTCAACGGAGCCTTGAAAACATGCATGAGCCAAGCAGAGGTTAGATGACGCAGCTATGAATCCAGAGAATTAGACCACTTACCTTCGGCTCTACCCTGAAGGAAGACTGCAAGTTCCGCGCAATCTCAGCGAGCTCCATCGCCTGTTGCTGTATAAAGTCATTTCCTGCGCTTCCACTCGAGTCATAAATGCCGATACCACTATGAGAGCCCTTGAAGCTTGAAGTCAGGGAGCCGTCTTCGCTGCTTTCACGGGTCGATGATGAGTCGGTGAGATCATCTTTATTCAGGTTGCGAGCCATCTCTGCGAGCTCGGCAGCTTGTTGCTGAATGGACTCGTTCTCCAAAGCATCGTAGCAGCTTGCAGAACCTGCGCTTAGCGGAGATGCAGGCGAATCTGTAGATACAGGCTTCTCCTTAGGAGCTTCTGCCGAAATCACAACGTCCTGCTCAGATGTTTCGTACACAACAACTGGAACAGTAGGTGTCGTCTGCTTTGGCGACTTTGGCCTCTCGTTAATGCTCAACGAGACGGTATCGATCTCTGCTTCACTTGCAATAGTTTCATCATTCTGCTGCTCGTCTTCTTGGGTTAAAGGCACTTCCGCTGACTCGTCCACAAGGCTCAAACCAGGAACGTTTTCCTTCTCTCGGGTCATATCGCCAATTGCAACAACTTCTTCTTGCTCATCCTCTTCTTCAGACCCAGGCGTATCATCATCTTCTGAAAGCACATCCGAAATGGCAGAGTCTCGAGACAGCTTGCATAGTTCAATCGCAGCGTCGTCCAGCATGGCGTCTAAATCCAGTTCTTCGCTGGCGTTGATCTCTTCATGCATGGCGTCGTTTTCACCGTCTCCAGGCTCAGCTCGAGCCTGTATCTCCCGTCCACGTTCTCTCCCTTCATGCTCCACGACTTCGTTCTGTCCTTGATTCTTTTCAAAGTCGTCCACTTCCTTATCGCACGCTTCAAACATCTTTATCCGTCTCTGGAGCTCCTCAATCTCACTCCTCTGCTTCTCCACGACTCGCAGCGCATCTCGCAGCATCTCTGTCGTCTCTGCTTCGTCCTCACTAGCTCGTTTCCGCCGTCTCGAGGGTTGGTGTCTAGGAGACTGCATGATCACCGTCGATGAAGCTGACGTGGCCGACGCTGAGCTGGAAGACCTCGACAGTCTCCTAGCCAGCGCGAGTGCCGCCTTGCCGTCCATGCTGTTCTTCCGCACACTCTCCACCTTGCTCGCAGCTTGTCGGAGCTGCTCCATCCACTCGACGCGCGCCTCATGCGACGGCGCGCGGAAGAGCAGCACGCGGCCGCTGCTGGACGTGACTTTCCAGCACGGGCCGCAGTCGTCCCCCGCATTGGCGGCGTCTCCGTGGCGGAAGATGCGGTCCACCGCTTTGATCTCGGCGTCCACGAGGGGCACGACGGCGCGCGGCCAGTCTCCCAAGTGCGCGTAGTAGAAGAGCGCGTGCGCGTAGATGCCGACGAAGAAGGGCTCCCACGGGGACTCGAAGCGCCGACCTTTCTTGTGCAGAATGCGCAGCGTGGTGCGCTGCTCCAGCTCGAGGCCTGTGAGCTGCAGCTCGGGGCATTTCACAAGCTCCGGCCGCGGCGTCGAGGCTTGGTCTTCCTCGATGGGGATCTGCACGGCGAGGCGCGAGCTGCCGAGACTCGAGACGCGGCTGCCGCTCGGGTCGAACACCGACGGACGCAGCGGCATCGTGGGCGGTCAGCGAGAGCGCGTGGAGCGACTTGGTCTTATTAGGCGCCGAAGAGGAATGACAGAGTGAGGAAGGGCAACGGCATGTGCGGGTGTTAGGGTAGCGAACAGGTGCGGCGGGCAGACGGGGCGCCAGTCGTCGGACCTCTATTTAGGCGTGGCAACCCGGATTTACGAGTCGGTGCCGCCCCGGCGCTGCGCTGGAGTCGTCGCCTTGTATCAGACACAGCAGGGCAACATGGCGAAAGAGAGACGACGACGGGCTGCCTGCCCGCGGCAAATGGCGAGGCATTTGCTTGTCTGGAAAGCGTCGGCGGAGCTGCTGCTGCCGCCGCGCGGGATAGGATGGCGGAGGCGGCTCGGCTTGCGTGTCGAAGAGCACGCCGTGATAGCGAACCGTGGTTAGTGTACTGTATTATAGCGGGCGGTGCTGAGAGACTGAGGTGTGCGGAGACGGTGGCCGTCTTGCTGGCTTGTCCTCGCCGCGTCGGCGTTCCAACGCGGTGGCCATAGAAGTCCCGCGACCTCGTCGACGCTGTACAGCGGTCGCTGAGTTTCACAACTCGGAGGACACGAGCCACAATCATGAGGAGCTCCTGCAGCGCCGCTCGTTGACTGTCCGGCTTTTTATATTGGAGCTCGTTGCGCGCGTGATCGATCTTTCGGTCACGCGTGTCCTTCGCTCGGTGCCGCGCGCACTTTAGCAGAGGCGGAGACGGAAGTCACACGGACACTTTTCACATCCCAAGCAATTAAGGCGAGCCTGTCCAACACAGCGCCTACCTGCTACACCAATTCGCAGTCTCGAAAAAACTCGGACGAAAGCCAGCTCCAGCGGAGCTCGTCGCCTGGCAGGTTCAGTAGAGGGCAAGCCATTCGACAAGCGCGTCTCGGTGGAGTCCTCAACGATCTCGGCTGGGTGGTGATTACCAGCTTAGGAGACAAAAGAGAGCAACGCTGGCGGTGGCACCCGATCGAACGACGAGAGCTCCGCCGCTGCATCGATCACCAGTGACGTCAATCACTGACCAGTGCAGCTTCGATGGCGCCCTTGCAGAACCAGTACGTGGCTGGAGCGTGTCAGTCTCTACTGAGCCGCTCTCTTTTTCCGAGTCCTTCGAACGGACCAGCAGAGGGTGTGGCGTCCTTCTATTGAACACGAAAGCCTCATAAGCTGCGGCTGCAAAACTCGATCGAGCGGCAATGCATCAAGGCGCTCGTGGGCTCGCCGGTTATCACGTGCAAGCAGTATTGAGGCCAAGGGAGCCCCAACACGCGCAGCATTCGCTGGCAAGTTTTGCTGATGTTGCAGTGCGACTTGCTCCAGCCAATCAGAGTTGTGCATACGAATTTCAGCCAATGGCAGCAAGTACGGAACAATCTGCGCGAACTTTGACCCGTATAGCCAGCGCGGTCCGGTTCGATGCGGTCTGAGGATTCGCCCTATACAAGCAGCAAGTGCTTATGTTGGACCGGTCCCAAACCGGGCAAGGTGAAGCGGAATTGCTTTTTCTGTGGCCTCCGAGCGCTTGGCTACGGGAGCTCGTCCATTCGGCCCTTTGAGCAGCCCAGATCAGCAGCATCTTACTCCCGTCTCGCCCGGCAGCCATGGTACGTTTCTCTCGAGCACCTCCTCGAGGCGGTTGCGATTGCGATGCGACAGCGACAGTCGCGGGTGACTAAGGGAGGGGACGGCGAGCGGATCGTCCGCCAGCTGCGGCGTCCAGGTGGAACTCCGTGCGATCTTTTGCGCATGTGGACGCTCGCAATGGCGGCGGCTCCCCCTCCCCCTCGACTTAAACCGGAGCTTGTCCTAGTCGCCCCTCGTTGCTGTCGCGCTGCTTCCCCCTGATACAGACATTGGACTGACTGGTTGGCGCTGTGTCCACAGTCCAGCAAGAACTTTTTCGCCGCCCTCGACTCGGATGACGAGGACACGCCTCGCGTGAACAAGAAGGCCACGCCGCCCCCGTCGGCCCCCGTCGCGCTGAACAAGCCCGCCGCCGGCAATAAGAAGACCGCCAAGAAGTCGGCCCCCGCCGCCGGCGACAAGAAGGAGTCGCGTGGTCCTCGTGAGGGTGGCCGTGGCCCGCGTGAGCGTGGTGAGCGTGGCGAGCGTGGCCGTGGCAACCGTGGCCCTCGTCGCGAGTTCGAGCGTCGCAGCGGCACGGGCCGTGGCAAGGAGACCAGCAAGCAGGGCGGTGGTGCCCGCAACTGGGGCAACAAGGCCGACCCGTCGGAGCAGCTGGCTGAGGCCGCTGCCCAGGAGGGCGCCAAGCCCGCCTCGGACGAGGAGGCCACCGAGGAAGTCGCCGCCGTTGAGGAGGAGGAGGAGGAGGTTCAGCTCACCCTTGACGAGTACCTTGCCAAGCAGAAGGAGTCGCGCTCGGGCGAGCTCTTCGCTGAGGTCGAGGTGCGTCAGGTGGCCAACGAGTTCTCCAGCGCCGTGCAGATCACCAAGGACGGCAAGACCCCGGACTTCATGGACTCGCAGTACGAGAAGGTCTACAGCAAGAAGACCTCGGGCCGCAAGAAACAGCTCATCACCGACGTGGGCTTCCGCACGGAGAAGCCGGAGCGCTTCACGCGCGACTTCGACTCGTCGCGTGGCGGACGTGGCCGTGGTGGCCGCGGTGCTCGTGGCAACGGCCGCACTGGTGGCCGTGGCGGTCGTGGCGCTAACGTCCCGAACGTGACGGACATGAGCGCCTTCCCCAGCCTCGGCTAAGGGATCGCGCTGCGACCAACCGGAATCGCGCGCCCATGAGCGCCAGCGACATGATGAGTGAGATCTTCCAAAAGAGGGCTTCTCGAGGACTGGTTTGGCTATCTCTTTTTCTCCTTTTCCCCCACGAAAGATCCACCGGATAGGGCCTCTGCGCGGCTGGTGTCTGCCTGACTGTGTGTACCCTCCTGCAGGCAGCCAGCCGTCGTGCGGAAAGTTAGAGAAATTTTTGTTAGCGTGAACTCGGTCTTCTCCTTGGTATGTCTATTATTCAATGCAGCAGGCTGGGCTTTATGCGAACGAAAATACCGTTTTATCATCCGTTGTGAGTTGCGTTCTTCTCGACTGCTTCCGCTCTTCTCACTCATATCTACAGGACGTCACTTCGTGAAGAAGACCCCGTCAATCAGCTGACTTCCATTCTCGAAACGCGTACCGTGTCGGAGTGTGCTAGGATGGTGCCGTGAGTCGCCCAATGTAAAGCTCTTTGCCTTTGGTTTTCAGTCTTCCACGCTTGAAAACGCCAGCCTCATACGGAGATCTTGTTTCCACAATGATCTCGCTGTTTTCGTTTTCTTCCTCTTCATCATGTTCGCGACAGAAAATGCCACGACCTGCTGGGAAGCCATGAGCCCAAGTCCCAATGAATTTCCTTCCGTCAGGGGAAGACCATGACCCATATCCGTGAACCTCACCGTCGTGCCATTCACCATCGTAGATTTCCCCCGATGCAAACGTGAGTGTGCCGACGCCATTTCGCTCCCCAGCTTTATATTCGCCACTGTACACGCTCCCGCACTGGAAACGGTGCACGCCCTGGCCGGTCAGCTCACCGTTTACCCACACACCGTGCACGGAGCCCCTTGCTAATCTGTACACACCCTTTCCGTGCATTAAGCCTTGGTGCCACGTGCCTTCGTGCGAGTCTCCACCCACCCATTCATATGTGCCGAATCCCTCCCGCTCGCCTTTGACAAAGTAGCCTTCGTACTTGTCTCCTGACCTGAAGACCTTGATCCCCCACCCACTCACCTGATTGTGTCTCCAAGCGCCGTCAATCGTTTCACCGGAAGACAAAATCTTCTTGCCTTTGCCATGCATCCTCCCTTTCTTCCACTCGCCTAGACGAGCAGCACAGTGCACACGCTTCAGCTGTAGATGCACGGACAAAGTGAAGATTTTGCGTCTCACCATCATAACTGTCGCCATTCTTCCACAAGAACATGCCGTCCCCATGCATCTAGTAGCACAGCAATGCACCCCACAACTTGTGAATTCAGCTGTCACCACCAAAACCCACCCGTTTTCTCAAGTACCTTGCCAGCTCGCCAATTGCCAACGTACTTGTCTCCATTCGCCCACAAGTACGTCCCTGTTCCGTGGCGGTGGCTCTTCCTGTACATGCCTTCATGGCAGTCCCCTGTACCTGCAAAGGTTTGCGTGCCAAACCTGCACCCAACGCCAGTGAAAAGTTATTCTCAGGTCAATTTGTCCACGTGGAAGCGTCTTCCGCACCCTTCAAAGTCTCCGTGCACCCAGCCGCCCTCAAAAATGTGCCCAGATCTCAAGATATGGACGCCAGTGCCGTGTCGTCTCTCCTCGTCGTCCACGCCGCCTTCGTAGCGACTGCCGTCCGTGTACTGGATCACGACGACCGCTCGCGGCTTCTTCCAGCGGATCGAGAGGATCTCGGGATTGCGCTCGTCCGACGACGCAGCAGACGCGTCGTCCAACTCGGACTGCGTCGTTGGCTCCTGCTTCTGCGCGCGCTCGGCGGCCGTCGGATCGCATAGATACGCTCCGGCGCGAGGTCCGCGACGGCGTACGCGGTTCCCCATCGTCGGGTGAAAGCAGCAGTGCGCAATGTTCGGATCAAACTGATTTGGTGAGTGATGGTCTGTGGTCACAGTTCGGACCAAATCGAAGGACTAATTCCACATACTGAGATCAAGTTGCAACCGACAGACGCGATTCAAAGCCAACATGGCCTTCTCGAATGTGGTCGTGGCGCTGCGTGCGCTGCTGGCGCTCGTGTGGTGGCATATCTGCCACTTCCTAGCCTACAACCTGCATGTGCGCGGACTCAAGCCGTCCAGCCAGTTCTTCCACAAGGTCGTGATCATTGGGGACGACTTTGCAGCGGGCGTTGGAGACTACATCACGATGGGCGGCGCTGGCGGCGGCGGCATGGCCGAGTATCTCCAGAAGATCATCGCGTTCGATGACAAGGCAAGTGAAACGATAGTGTTGGCATGCATTACCGCAACTACAGCAGCACCTACGACTCTCTATCTGCTACATGCAAGCTGGCTGACGAACAAGATACTTTTCTGCACTTACCGCAGGTTCGTCACAAGTGGGCCATCATCAACGCTGGAGTACCTGGATCCGCGACAGCGGACTGGCTCATGGCATCGCCAAAGAAGGTAGCAGCTATTTGCAACAGCTTGCGGGTTAACGAAGACCTACTGACAAACGAAATGCCTCACACGAGTTAGTACTTCAAGAACGTCTTTACCTCGAGAGCCATGGCGGACGCGTCGATCGTGATCATCGTACTGGGATCCGTGGAGATTAAGTGAGCTGCATGATGGCGCCTTTGCACTGAGTAGTGACGCGAGATCCGCTAACATCGTGGTGGTTGCTGCTACTTGGATAGAGACCCTACCGCCGCTGGACACGAAATGAAGCGCAACCTCATGGAGATTTGTGATACTTTGCGCAAGAAGGGCAAGCAAGTGTGCCTAGCCACTGTTGCGAGCCCTGACCCAACGGCCGCGGAAACGGACACCCCCAGCTTGACCCTCAATACTGCACTAGAGCAATTTTGCAAGAGGTACAGCAAAGTTGACGTGCATCATCCTAAATGTGCGAGCAGCGGCGACCAAGTGTTGTTGCTCTGAAGTGCTGAACTAACACTGCGTCAAATATGTTGCTCTGCACAGCACGTCAACGGATGAGGCGCCAGTTATCCTGGGTCCTCGCCTCGACACGTATGCATTCCGTCGTGAAAGCGCGCTTTCGTTCGACAAGTACCACTTCAACTCGCAGGTACGTGTAGCATGCAGCTAGCCTTTCACCTTGCAGCCATTCCATGCCGTCGGTCCTGAAACGAGATCTGACTCACCACCCATGTGGTTTGCTTCTCTGCGCTTCGTAGTCGTACCGACAGCTAGCTCGCAACACGGCGGATTTCTTGGTCCCCATGATGACGGCTCAGGAATGGACCACTTGGAAAGAGCAGCTAAGCCATGTCACGTATGACAAGGCATTGTACGATTAGACTTCGTCACGCACGCCGTTCCGCTGCGGACTCGTCTATCGAATCCCTGCATGCAACGCCATACACCAGCCTTCAGCAGTACCGACGCTATCATCCCCCGCGACTGCCGCCGGCTGGCTGCTTGCTTGGTTGCTCTGGCGTTTGCGTCCGTTCACCATCCAGAAAAGATAAACATAATACCACAGGAAACACGCGAGCTTTCTTTTTCTTTCGTTTTGGGTATTGAGTCGTCTCGCCGCTTTCGCTCCTCTCTCTCACGAAGTTTGTGTGTGCTGCTCGTCGCTCACACGCGGCTTTTCACAAATGTGCACTTCCACTCGCTTCCATGCCATTGATCTACATGTCCACGTCTTCGTCGATCAAGACTCCATGATAGCATCGGGGGCGGGCTCAGCCTCCGTCTTAGGAGCAGTGTCAGGCGTCGGCTTGGCGGCCCAGTAGTCCTCCATCTGACGATCCAACTGGGCAGCCTTAGGGTCGGGACCCTTGCCGACTTCGTGCCAGTACTCGTCCATCTCCATGTCGAGATCTTCTCCGCTAGGAGGTTTAGAGTCTCCACGACCGCCGCGACCTCCACGACCACGACCGCCACGACCACCACGACCACCTCGGCCGCCACGACCGGCGCCGCGTCCCCCATTCTGCTGGGCCGTTGGGTTCTTGTTCTTGTTCTGGTTGCCCTTGGGCTTGGTCTCCTGAGGCGCGAGGCCCTTCCTGTGCTTGCTGACGACCTGTTGGCGCTTGTTGCGGTTGTTCTGCGCGACCTGCTGCAGCTTCTTCTGCTGTTGCTGCTGTTGGAGCTGCTTCTTGGCGGGGGCGTTGCCGTTCTTCTTCTTGCCGACGGCCACGCGCAGCACCGGCTGCGTCTTCTTCCTCTGCTGCTGCAGCTTGACGACCGTGACCTGGTGCTGCGGCTTCTTCTGCTGCGCCGGACGCGGCGCCGTCTCCTCCGCCAGGTGCGTGAAGCGGCTGGACAGCGGGATGGCCGACACGCCGATCACGGCTCGCGGCGCCTTCTTGGCCGGCTGCTGCTGCTGCTGGTGCTGCTGGCTGTTGATCTTACGCTGGCCGCGGACGGACGCGCGTGGGTCTCCGGATCGCCGATACATTTCGAGAGCTCTGCGCTGGGTTCCGCTTCTTTGGTTCTGGCCCTCGGGGGACTCCCGTATGTTGCCTAAGTGTTAAGTTGCTCTAAGTGTTAAGTTGCTCTGTAACGGCGCGCGCAACTTTACGTTTAGCGAGAGATTTTAAAACCGACCGGACGCGAGTCGCGATGGCGGCCTTGGAGGCGGCGCTGAAGGCCCAGGTGCAGCGCTCTCTGGACGCGTACGTGTACGAGAACGCGCGGTTCCTAGCAGAGCGACTCGTGGCGCATGTAAGCAGGCAACTCGATCGGATTTTGACCCGCTGGAAGCTGCGCTACAGCTGTTTAAACGAAAGTATCAACCACGTTTTGACACATTTGACCGCTTTTTCTTCGTTATCTGCAGCATCCCAGCGAGGAGAGCACGCTGCTTTTGGCGACGTGTTATTATCGCAATGGACAAGCGGCTCGAGGATCGGCGGTGCTTAGTGGCGCCACGCGGCCGGAGAATCGCTACTTGCTGGCTTGCTGCTGCTTCCAACAAGGACAGCTGGTAGAGGCCGAGAACGCGCTGCTTGGAGGCGAGAACTGCCACATCGACGATGTGGAGGCAATGGAGAATGTGCCAGCGGGGGCTGCTGGGTTGTTTCTGCTTGGCAAAGTCTGCAGACGTGGGAACAGGAGGCAACAGGCAGTTGCGTGTTTCGTGAAGAGGTGAGACGGTACTGATGAAGTTTGCACTTGGTTATTCATTCTGGGGCTGATAAATTGAGTGGTGTTGCGTTAGTTTGGAGGTGGATCCGTTCATGTGGTCGGCGTATGAGCAACTTTGCGAGCTTGGGGCTAACCTTGAGGCCTCGAGATTTTTCGGCGTAGCGAACTACTTCAACAGTTCTGGGTCAAACGACCTGGCTAAAGAGTTTTCTGGTCGGCCAGAATTTGGTGATGAAAGCGTTAAAGGCGGACAACGTTTTGGAGATAGTGAAGGATACTATCACGAGGACAACAATGCTGAGGACCGATCTACAGACGAAACGTTTGGAACACCGGAACCTCCTCCATATTTTGGTCTCGATACGCCGAAAAACGTTTTGTTTAGCGCTTCTCTCTCGTTGGCTTATAAAACACCAAATGTCAACAGCAATAATGGTGCCAATATGCGCACAGCGACAGTAGTGAAAAAGCCACGAGTTACAGAGGAGATTGGTGCTCCGGTACGACAGAGAAAAGCTCATCGGCGACCTCTCGCAGACAGCGACGAAAAGAACCGCCCCAATGCAAGGCTTTCATTTTCTGCCGCTGGGCTCGATGATTCACCGCTGGTACGAAATGATGTTGTCGTAGAGAGTAGATACAGAGACTTACTCGTTTCCTTGTATCTGATCAGAATCCGTCAAGGTTGGCATTAGGTTCTCCAACATCCGCTTTCGCCAACCGGCTATCTTATCAAGACAGAACTCCTGGTTCTTTTCATAAAGAAGAATCGTCAAAGAATGGATCTGGTCGGGATGAACTGCTACGGTTGCTCAGTTCGTTTGGCTCTATTTATCAGAAGCTGAGTGTGTACATGTGTCGAGAAGCTTTGGAGATGCTGCAGCGGCTTCCTGGCTCTCAGCGTGAATCCGGTTGGGCACAGCAGCAGATTGGACGATCTCATTTTGAATTGGCCGACTACGTGCGAGCCCACGAGGTATTTCGTGCATTGCATAGATCGGAACCGCATCGGATGGAAGGTCTCGACGTGTACTCAACGACATTGTGGCATCTTAAGGAGGAGGTGGAGTTGTCATATTTGGCTCAGCAAGCAACAGATTTTGACAAGTTATCAAGCGAGGCCTGGTGCGTCGCTGGCAATTGCTTTAGCCTTCAAAAGGAGCACGATACAGCGTTGGCCTTCTTCCAGCGGGTACGTTCGAGCGGTTGTGCCATGACAGTTCAAATTGCATTGTTGACACTTTTGATTGTTACCTACGACTTGTGCCAGGCCATCCAATTGGACCCGTCCTTCACATACGCGTACACACTCTCAGGCCATGAGTACGTTGCAAACGAGGACTTCGAGAAGGCCGTGAACTGCTACCGACACGCAATTCGCACTGACTCGCGGCACTATAATGCGTGGTACGGCCTGGGCACGATCTACTACCGGCAGGAGAAGTTTGAGTTTGCCGAGTATCATTTCAAGCGCGCGCTGGAGATCAATCCTCGGAGCTCGCTGCTGCACTGCTTTCTCGGTATGGTTCTCCACGCCACCCAACGGTTTGACGAAGCTCTGGCGACACTGGCCATCGCCGCCGAGCTGCAGCCATTCAATCCTCAAGCTCGGTTCCAGCGTGCCAACGTCCTGATCACCCAGCAGCGATACGAAGAGGCCCTCGAAGAACTGCACGTCGTCAAGAACTTTGCGCCGCGTGAGTCCTCGGTGCACTTTATGATGGGCAAAGTGGCCAAGAGGCTCGGCCGAATCGAGGAAGCCATGAAGTACTTCACCTTGGCGCTGCACTTCCACCCCAAGGACAACAACCAAATCAAGATCGCCATTGACAAAATCAACGAACCGGACCACGACGACGACGACCGCATGTAGCGAGTCATGAAGCAGACACAAACGCCCCGTAACCCGCGTATAGATACACAAACAGCAATACCAATGACCAAGCTACCAAGTTGCTATCCAAGCAGCTTCGGTCACTTCACTGCCACATAGACATGTCCGTTTTGTTTTTTGTGTAGCATTTCCCCATTTGTTTGAGGGATGGCATCGCTGACCGTGACAGCCGAGGCGCGGCTGCTGCTGCAGCAACTCACGCAGTTCGAGGAGGCCACGGACGCGCTCACGCGTCTGTTTGAAGGGCTCTCAGAGCAGGATACGAGACGTTGCGCCGTGTTGTTGCAGCTCCTGCAATGGCAGAACATTCGCGCGTCCAGCAGCCTCGAAGAAGTGCTGGAAGACTTGCAATGCAGTGATGACAATGAGCTCACGGGGGTGCGCAGGGACATGGAGCTCACGGTACTGGGCAAACCTGCTCTGTTGTTTGCCACCTCCATCTACGACGAGGAGCTGGCCTTGTTGATCTGGTCCGGCTTCCTCCAGTTCCACAAGAGATACCCGGACTTTGATCTGACGCGGCAGGTGCTGGACAACTCGGCCGACTCCTTGGGATACTCGGCGCTGCATTATGCAGTGGAGGCCCAGATGACGGACTTCTTGTCTGCGGTGTGCAAGGAGGTGGCTCAAGACCAGACAGCTCCTGTGGTCGGACGAGTGGTCACTCAAGACGTGACGCTGCCGGTGAACACCGCGCAGAACATGGGCAAGAACATTGCGAGTGGAGGGTGCTCGCTGCTTCACCTTGCAGCCAAGAAGGGCGAGTTGGAGATGGTGCAAATGCTCATTGCTCCTCCGATGCTTATGGACCCGAAGCTTCTGCGCGACTGGGACGATAACTCGCCTGCTCGTGTGGCATCAATCCACGGGCGTGACGAGGTCGCTGCTTTTCTAGAGGTAAGGAATACTATCAGAGCTAGTTGTGGAGGTTGTCTAATGGTTTTTGGATTGTGGTTACTACGCTGAAGGGTATCACTGGTGAAGCACCGTTGAGTGTTTCGGAAGTTGATGAGCTACGAGTCAAGCGCGAGAAAATGGCCAGACAGCGTTATCTGGCCCACTTGGAGCCTCAGGAATCCATGTTGGAGCCGTCAGTGTTCACCAGTATTTGGACTCTTGAAGAAACAAGGCTGGTCAGGGATGAAGTCAACCGCTTGGCTGCTGAGCAAGGTTGGTGCAAGGAACGACACGCGTCATATCAAACGACTGACATGCCGTGCCACCAGGTTGCTGGATTGAACTCGTGGGTGCGTGCGACCTTGGCGGATAGACTATTCCCTCAAATCGCAAAGCGGTACAAGCTTCCCAAGAACCAGCGACTGCTTTTCCGTGACCTCTTCTTCGTCAAATACGAGGCACGCAATGGCGAACGCTCAGAGCTTGCGCTCCACCGTGACGGATCCGTGCTGTCTTTCAACGTGCTGCTTAACTCGGCCGGCGACTTTACCGGCGGTGGCACTTACTTTGCCGCCACAAAACACACCGTGCACATTACCCAAGGCGATGCTGCAGTACATAGCGGCAAGGTTCTTCACGCCGGTGCACCTGTGCTGTCAGGCATTCGCCAAATTCTTGTGGGGTTTCTAGATGTTGCCGAGTGCGTGTATTGAGCGTTTGCTCACTCACAAACGGTGGAATTGGATGCCCTCAATAGGTGTGTCTCCTTCCAGCACGTAAAGTCTCGGGCACCAATGCTTCTCGTCGTACACGTCATCCTCCAGGGACGTTTGGATGGAAAGTGTGGCTTTGGCCTGGGAGGTCATAACACCGCACAAAGTCAACAACTAATAGACTGTAAACAACGATACCGTTTTCCTTTCTGCCTAACGTACCCGTTCGAGCTCAAAGAAGAGCAAGCGATCTTCCCAAATTTTGTCGTAGGTATTCCCCATCATCTACAACCACGGCATTAGTCAACAATCAAGGTGTTTGTTGCTGAAAAGACAATAGCTTACAGCAATCAGGAGATTCAGGAGCATGATGGTGCCGATGACCACGAATGAGATGAAAAAGATCATTGCCAGCAGACCACCTTCAGCGATACTGTCCCAGTCCCACGAGCCCAAACTGATGTTGAACGTTGTCGTCAGCGCAGTGAAATAGCTCTTGCATCCCTCCAGCTACAAACACCACATAATCAGGGAGATTATTAGAGCGGTTGCCATTCATTCCAACGAGAATCGTATCAATACCTGGAGTATGAAAAACGCGAAGGCGAAGCCACCTAAAAACACACAAAACACCATGAAGAAGACCACGATGTCGGTGAACATCTACAAAACGGTAGATGCAATGTTAGTCCTGAATTGGATATGCACAATCGATAAGTGAACCCACCTTGGCTATCATACGAACAAATGGACCAAGTGCTCTCGTGCCTCGCGCAAATCGAATCCACTTGACGAAGATTTGTGGTCCAACAATGCTCATAAGCGTGATACGGAAATTGTATCGCCGTCGAATATTGGAGCAGTACAAAGATTCTTGGTAGACGATGAGACGGAAGTCTTCGTTATCAAAGCCTTCGACGAACAGAATAATTCCTCGTTAGCTGACTACAAAAACAGAAGCACATGTACCATCAACGCACCTGGAAATATGAGTTCGAGAATCTCGGCGACTAGCAAAAGCCACACGCAAGTTATTTGCACCAGGTCAAACCAATTCCATCCATCTCGTAGATACACACGAAGACTTCCACATTCTCTGTAGGCTTGATACTGAAGAACACAAAACGGTTTAGGGCGTGACCAACCACTGCTTGTCGAAATACAATATCATCAAGGTACCTCTTCCAGTGTGTAATTCGCGTTGATTATCGAGTAGACGAATCTTGCTGCATCTCGAACGTATTCCATGTACCCAACTTTCTCGTTGAAAACGTTGTTACGATAACCTCCAAGTGGCATCCCCACAAATGTATCGCCCACATGTAAGTACCTGGGATCGTATCCATGTGTCAGTTTTTAGTACTGTAGTCAATCGGAAGCCAAATCGTAAATGTAAGACGTACGTGGCAACGAACACAGCAACAAAGTAAACAAAGTAGACTTTGAACTCGGACCGAAAGGTCTGTCGCGTGAATGAGTCCCATCTAAGGCAGCACTCGTCAAATTAGCCAGTTTATGGTATCATTGTAATTCGTAGCGCAAATACTTACTTGTGGTCCAATAACTGTCGGAACCATGGATGGAAGATGAGATCCTTGCATTCTGTCTGTATGAACGACAAAGCCGCAAGTTATTTGACTTATCTGAGCCAATTCAAACGTTAGAAAAAAGTACCTGTACGATCAACCACATCGTTGGGCTTTGCCGTCCCCGAAATTCTGCGTGATCGTAGACATACTCGTACAAAATGCCTTTGGGTTCGCAAACTATCCGTTCTTTATGGCCAGCTTCATTCTCCGTCACAGTAAAGACATGCTGGACACTCAGCACATTCCTGACGCGGCGGAGGAATTTCCACACTTTCTTTAAAACTTTCCTCAAGGGATCAGTGATTCGATGAATTGTACTCCGCTTTCGTTTGCGTCGCGGTGAACGACCTACCTTTCCCTGGCCCTTCATCTGTACGACCAATGCGTCTCGCTTCTCGTGCAAGGTTTTGAGTTCATTTCCGACCGTCCAGCGTTGATTTCGTTCTCGAACGTGCTTTTGCATGTTACACCGGAATAATGGATTGCGAAACAATTCCATCGCCACCACAGCCGCCTCAGGGACGTTCTGGATCAGCAGGTGGAACAATTTGCTTCGGTCGTGTAGCTCTCGTGCTTTGTTCAATTCAGAAATGGCCACATGCTCGGACACTACGAGAATGCCCAGTGTCTTTCGTGGTAAAATTGAGTATCCGGGTGCTGATCGGAAAAACACAATGTCACGGCGATTTTTTGTGCATAAGAATGGAGATGCTAACAAATTGTCGACACTAGAGCATGTGGTGTCATTCACTGTACCAACAGCGTCATGTCGAGCCTTCGCCCGTCCTGTCACAGTTTCAGGAGACACTGCAGCACTATTTCCTGCTAGTGTCTGATACTGCGGCAGGTGAGTATTTGCTGCAGGTGGCCGTTTGTGTTGAACCATTGCTCCTGTACGAAAGTTCTCCGATGGTAATAGTTTGGCCATCGCTCTTCCATCAGGAGATTCCACAAATGTCCCCCGCAGGATGGTTCCGTTCAGCATAGTAAACGATACAAAGCGTGACATCCTAACATCGGCGTGGTTCTCCACAAGATGAAGACAAACTCCATGACGCTGACTAGCTATCGCAAAATGTAGCCTATGCGTAGCAATTAGTGCAGCAACGTTAATGGAACGCATTGATGTGAAATTCAAGCTGTACTTACGGTGTCTCGCCAGCTTTGTTTTGAGCGTTGATGTTGGCACCATTTGCCAGTAGAAGTTTACAAAGTGTAAGATGACCGCCTTCGGCAGCGTAATGGAGTGGCGTGTTGCCGGCTGCGTCTTTCGATAAAACCAATGGGTGGCCACAAATTTGAAGCAGGTCCTGCAGCGTAATGGCATCCTCGTGCAGTTTGTCGAGCGAGTCCGAAAAGCGAGCAAAGGAGACACCAACATCCGCCACAAGCGCTCTCATCTCAGCATCCGACTCACTCACCAGCCTCTTCGCTTTTCGCATTTCGAGAATCAACTCCAGCAAGTGGCTGAGCTGCATGAAACTATACTTCTGGTAAGGCGAATTCATGGGATGTTCGTTCCAATGCATGATCAGCTCGCTAACGAGATCCGTATAACCTCGTTGAGCTGCTGCATGCATTACCGTGTACCTGCAAGACGAATACATGTGAGAACACTACAGGGAACCGAAAAACAATAGGAGAAATCATACTGAGCTAAGCCGTGTGGTTGCAGCAGGTCGAGTCCATCGTTCGCTTCGTTCCGTAAAATCCGAAGGATCTTGGGTAGATTGGGCTCTGCAAGTCGAAGAACCCCAGTTTCTGTTATTATTGGCCCAGGCACAAGTGGTCTGCACTGACAGCATTCGTCAAAAAGTAGTTTGCTTTGCAGCGCGAGGTGTTGTACATCTCGCTTCTCCAGCAACAAGTGCATCCGATAGTATCTCCTCATTGCTCGGTTGATTTTATCCGCCGCCCAGCCCTCCGGTCGTTCCTCATGGCCAAGGCGAAACTGCCCTGCAAGGAACTTCTTGATGTAGTTTCCTCCTTGCAGCATTCGCGTCGGACTCTCCTTGATCTCTTGCTTCTTCGACTGCGGGACGTTGTGATGAGGACGAATGTGCTGCGCTCGAATGTTCTCCTGTCTGAGATGCAGACGTGGAGGTCGCTTGCGCACATCTTCCAGAATCACTTGTTTGTGTTGCTTCCTCTTGTTATCTCGAGACTCCTGCTCATATCCAACAATTAGCAAGACAACCACTAAAAACTCTGCAAGTGAAAAGAAGTGCCACCTTGATATGAGCTCGATACGCCTCCAGCACTTCATTGCGTGTAGCTGGGGCTCCTGGGGGCAACACCGGCGTAGCATAGCGCTTTGCAGGATCGGACACCATTGCGATAATATCTCGCGTCCTTTCGCGTGATCAACATGGCTACATATACAAATGTAGCCATTTTTGCCAATGTAGCCATTTCCATCATCTCGGAATCTCACAACCGGAATGGCGGAGGATGCCGCGGCCATGGACGGCGAGTTCTTCTCGTTCCCGTACACTCCGTACCCCATCCAGCTGGACCTGATGCGCGAGCTGTGGGAGACGCTGGAGCAGGGCCATTGCGGCATCTTCGAGAGTCCTACAGGTACTGGCAAGTCTATTAGTCTCATCTGCGGCGCTCTCACTTGGCTCACGAGGCACACGGACGAGTTCGGACTGCTGCAAGCGCCTGCAACTGCAGATAAAGAGGCTGCAATTGCTACAGATCCAGACAATTCCAAGAAAACAGCAGAGCCGAGTTGGCTCGACGACTTTGAGCAGCGGAAGACGCATCAAGACGTCAAGTATCGCCAGCAAGTGGCCAAGGAGGCGCTGGCTGGCATCGAGAAGCTCCGGCTGGAGCCGGAGGCCAACACGAAGAAGCGCAAGATGCGCCACGCGTACAACCACCAAGAACGGAAGCGGGTGCATCAGAACAGCAGCAAGGTGAGCAAGGAGAGTGGAGAAGACGGAGACGAACACGTGGTGGACGCTTATGACAGCGACCGAGTTCGTCGACAGAGCAGTGACAGTGAGGATGAAAGTGCTGGCGTTTCGTCGCGCATACGTGGGAAATTTGGAGACGAGAAACCGGATTTTGGCGTCGTGAAGATCATTTACTGCAGTCGAACGCACTCGCAGATCTCGCAGTTTGTCCGGGAAATACGGAAGACCGCGTTTGCAGAGCATATCCGCGTCGTGTCGTTGGGCTCTCGCAAAAACTTGTGCACGAACCCGAATGTTACAAAGTTGAGCTCGGATTTGAGAATGACCGACAAGTGCCTGGATATGATGCAAGGCAGCAAGAACAAGGACGGCAAGAAAGCTGGCAAGTGTCCGTTCTACGAGAAGGAGCTACTAGGTCATTACAAAGACTACGCCCTTGTAAGTTTTCTGTGTTGCCTATATAATGTGTAGCCTTTTTAATGCTTGACGTATGCTACTTCCGCAGGCTCAAGTGCAGGACATTGAAGACTTGCACACGCTTGGTGAAGAAATGTCCACTTGTTCTTATTATGGTACTCGTGAAAGCATCCCACTGGCTCAGATTGTCACTGTGCCATACTCCATGTTGCTGAGCAAAGATGCTCGAGAAACGTTGGGCATTGCGCTGGAGGATAACATTGTCATCTTTGACGAAGCGCACAACATCATTGATGCAATCAACAATACTTACAAGGTTGAAATCACAAGTAAACAACTAGTTGTCGCGCGAAGGAGTCTGTGGTCGTATTTCTCGAAGTATGAAAAGCGATTCAAGGGCAAGAACGCGTTCTACATCAAACAGCTCTTGTCGATTTTGGAGTGCTTAACAAAATATCTCCGTCAACTGAGCAAGTCTGCTGGAAAACCCACAATGGCGGGTGGTGAAGACGATGGTGCTACAGGAGCACAGATGATGACGATCAATGACTTCTTGTTCAGTGCCAAGATTGATCACTTCAACATGTTCAAGATATTAAAGTATCTGAGAGAAAGTGGGCTAGCAAAGAAGCTGATGGGGTTTGTCGAGTCTACAAATGCGAGTGCCCCTACAGTGTCATCATCACCACATTCTGCTATGGACGATACCGACGAAGGCTTTGAGAGCCGTCACATTTCGCCCCTCCGAACGGTTGAAGCCTTACTAAAGGCCTTGACCAGCGCAGGTGGGGATGGCCGAATCCTTGCACAACCTCATAATGTAAGCTCTGATACTGTTGTGATGGTCTTAACGCTAGTCCTAACTATTTGATGCTTTCGTTTTTTTTTGTCAGCCAAGCAAAGGTGTTGAAGGATTAGTCAGATTCATTCTACTCAACCCGGCCATACACTTCCAAGAAATTGTAAAAAGGTCTCGGAGTGTCATTTTGGCTGGAGGAACGATGCAGCCGGTGAGCAGCAATATTCCGGTTGTCCTCTCAATTATGTAGCTAATGAGCATTTTACTGCATGATCAGGTGTCCCAAGTAATCGACCAACTCTTTTCTTCCGTACCAAAAGAAGACGTCGATTTGTTTTCGTGTGGGCACGTGATACCCCCTGAAAACCTGCTCGGATTCAGCCTTACGTCGGGTCCTTCACAAAAGCATCTCGAGTTCACGTACTCTCGTCGAGGCGACATGGAAGCACTGGACGAACTTGGCCGTATCCTATTGAACCTTTCGCGCATTGTTCCCGGTGGCATTGTAGTATTTTTCCCTTCGTATCGCTTTGAAGAGACTGCAGTACAGCGATGGCAAGCCACAAAGCAGTACGACCAGATTCAAGCCAAGAAGACAATTTTCAGCGAGCCGAAAAAATCGGATGAGCTCGCCAGTGTGCTTTCACAGTATTCTGCAGCATGCACCCAAGGTAATCGCGACGGAAGTGGTGCAATGCTTCTAAGCGTGGTTGGCGGCAAGATGTCCGAGGGGATCAACTTCAGTGACGAGCTGGCTCGGTGTGTTGTGATGGTGGGGATGCCCTACCCAAATGCTCGAGATCCAGAGCTAGTCGAGAAAATGACTTTCCTAGACAAGAGAAATCCAGGGTCCGGGCGGCAGTTTTACGAAAGTCTGTGCATGAAGGCGGTCAACCAGTCAATCGGTACGTGTGGTATCGATCTTCAGCTGTAACTTACTGCTACTAATATGTGCTCTCGTTGTAACTCTTCAAACGCAACAGGAAGGTCTATTCGCCATCAAAATGACTACTCCACCATTTTGCTAGTTGACCATCGATACTCAAGTCCAGCCGTCCGCAGCCGTCTACCAGAGTGGATTCAAAAGCGCGTTCAACCTTCATCATCTGCTCAATCGTTTGGGCAAGTGTACTCGCAACTCGTGCAGTTTTATCGAGCAAAGGAGAATCAGGGTACCCAACAGTAGACGAATAGCGTACAGGTCATGGCTAGCGGTTCATCCTTGATGATTGGACTTATCTAGTTTGCGAGCTGTTTCTTGTATTCAGCATGAATGACTTGCTTCGCAATGCCCAGCACTCGACCAGCAAGAGCTTCGTCGTCGTAAGACCATTCCATGTGCACTTCCCACTCGGCAGACACTGATACCCCCACTGTCCGAAGCTTCAACCAGCGATCAATCTTCTCAATAGTAAGCTGGCGAATCCAATTGGTAAGACTGGCCTCTAGTGCTTTCAGAAGTTCGTCGACATCCGCTTGAGGCTGCTCTTCATTGTTTTCATCCTCATCAGCTGACTCAACTGCAGCTGACAGTAGAAAAGATAGGGCTGACGCGGGGCGAGAGCTTTTCTTCTTCACGCGAGGCGATGGCTCGAATGGCTTTTTCCAGGAGTACGTGAAGAAGAGCGAGTGTTTCTTCTTCTTCAAACGTCGTGCACCATTACCACTTGACACAAGCATCAATTTGCGCTTTGGCTCGGCAATTAACATACCCTGCACATCCGAAGGGTTGTTAAACATGGCCTTATGAATACGTAGCGGGATATCGCGAGAAGGCTCAACAGTAGTTCGCCCCGTAGGATTGATGCCTTTCACTGTCATGCTGGTGTCAACGCCTGGGTCCAGCTTCAGATGATTTTGGACGTGTGCCTTGACGAATGCCAGGTCATCTGGTACCATATAGTCGAGAATAACTTGACGTGGCGCCACGCGCGACACTAGCTGGACAATACTCTTAGTGTCCACTTCATCTCCACAGGGTTGGTAGTGTACTCCACACTCGACGTTCACGCCTAAGCGCTTGCTAACACGCTTACGCTCGGGATCTGCATAAAGCAAATAGTTCACAGTGCCCGGAGTGCAATACTCTGATAGCACGATGAGGTTTTTCGGGTCGCTCGCCACTGCTTTAATGGCGCGCAACGAGTCGCCTTGGGATATGTTGGCCGGTCCAGTAAACAGTATGAACGGTCCAGGTTGTTGCAACTGCTTCCAGTCGAATACCTGAAGCTCTGCAGCGCTCGGAGATTTTTCGCGTAGCAAGTTTTGCACCGCAGGCGTGCATGTGCGAGATAGCACTGGCAAAAACCGACTAGGGTACTCTATTGCTGGGTCCGAGATGAAAATCGGACATCGTGCCGCCTTCCCGGCAGCATCCTTCATCTGCTGCCAATGCTCCAGCAAAATCGTCAGCAGCTCATGGAAATACCCAAGACGGTACACAGGAATCACCACTTTGCCGTTGGAGCTGATACACTCCAGAATGACCTTCACAAGCTCCCTCTCCATGGCGCTCTGCGTCTCCGACACTGTGACAGCAAACGAGCTTCGCGTAATCAACGCACTCGGCTCCAACCGTGGAATCTGCGCCGGCAGCAGCACTCGGCCACCCGTAAGGTTAAAGTCGTTTGCAAACAGCACCGTCGTGGTCCCAATCTCCACGTAAAACGCACAGCCACCAGCCACATGGCCAGAATGGTAAGCTGTGACCTTGAGGTGCTCGTTCACAGTCACACAGGCCTTCAATGCAACCGCTTTGACCTTCCTGAACGCTGGAGCGATGTCGTGAATGTCGTACATAGCTGGCAAGCCACTGCCTCCGTCCTTCACCTTGCCATGGCATCCAGTCCTACAGTATCAACCCCACAACGTCAACACTTTAGTATCTCCTTATTTCCTCCTTTCTATCCCTACTAATCTCACCAATATTCAGCCAGCAGATGCGGCGCAATAGCTCGAGTGCCGTGTGTCATGAGCACCGTCGGAGGCTGTTTCTGACTCAGATCTTGGGCTGCAGCGCCCGTTGCAGCCGTCCAGGACACGCCGCACTTATCCGCTACGTAGGGAAGCATGTAGCAGGCTCCAGGGCGGTAATCCGGCACCAGAATGGCGTCCACAGAGCCGCCATCGCGTCTCAGAAGGTCCTTCAGTTCGCGTCGGTACTGCGTCGTCACCGTCTCCAAATCCTCTGCACTCGCGTCGTCCCCAGAGAAGAAGGACGCGTCTTTCACCTCCCCACAGCCCAAGAGGACCGTCGTACCCGAGAGCTCGTCGCGCAGGCAGAACGCGGCGCCATTCCCGAGCCGCTCCACGGAAAAGCTCATCGATGAATTGTGCCGGACTATTTCTCGATGGAACAAATTTATGTTTGGTCCTCACAAAATTTGGTCTTTTGGAAAATGTCCTTGTGGACGTTCATTGGTCCTGTATGTTCCGTCTATTAACCGTAACTCAGCTCGTCTATTAAAACTTTGGTTGCCTGCAGCTAGAACTTGCCAGCTTGAACAAGTCCATCGAAGAAGGCGGGCAGCTCGTCCGGTGGCAGGAACGTCTTCTCCATGGTGGCACGCGTCTGGACCTCCACAACACCTTCCTTCGTGAAGCGCTTGCCAACGACCACGCGGTATGGGTATCCGATAAGCTCGGATTCGGCCAGCTTCGAGCCTGGGCTTTCGCGCCAGCGGTCATCCAGCAGCACATCGTCCTTCACCAAGCCGCTCACTTTGCCAGAAGCTAGTTGTCCAGCGATATCCCACGCAGCCTGAGACACAGCGTCTTCTTGCTTCTTACCGCCGATGGACATGACAAGGACCTTAAATGGGGCAATCTCGGTGGGCCACGCAATGCCATGGTCGTCGTGAGATGCCTCCACTGCCGCGGCCACAAGTCGGCTAACGCCAAGGCCGTAGCAACCCATCTCAAGCGGGTGCTTCTTGTTCTTGGCATCCGTGTACGTCGCACCGAACGGCTTTGAGTACTTCTGGCCCAGGTAGAACACATGGCCCACCTCGATACCACGCTTGTCCTCGAGCACTGCGTTTTCGCCATTGCAGCATGAGCAGTGGTCGCCTGCCTGTGCCAAGCGGAAGTGGCCCCACGCAACATGAGTGTGTGCCAGTTGCTGGGACAGGGTTTCCACAGTCGTACAAAGGGCCTTCACAGCAGGAGTAGCGTTGTCGCCATGCTTCAGTGAATCATCCAAAAGCACGTGCAGCTCCACAGACTGAAAATGCTGCATTAGAAGGTCGGCGATCTTCCCTGTGCTCTTAATAACTTCGCCTTCATCGCCGCCAATAAACGGCTTAGCTGCGAGTTCATTCACTTCCCTGTCGTGTCGAGCAAAGCACAGAGCCCACCGCGAAAGAGACTCATCGTCACCCTCGTCTTTATCAGAAGCGCCAGGGTCATAGCTCTCCTCAAGTTCGTGAACCAGCTTAACTGAAAACCCTTGGCCCTCAGCTGCAGCCTGCAGTTCCATCACAGTCTTCCAGACCCGTTTGTCTCCAGAGTGAACCTGCTCCTCGAGCAGCGCAATGATGGCGCCAAGTTCTGCCGAGACCTCGTCGTTCGACTGAACTGACGACGGCAAAATTCCCTGAGCTTTCTCCACATTCGCCGCGTAGTCACACTCCGACGACGAGCAGGACAGAATCGCATCTTCCCCAATATCTGCAAGCACGTGGAACTCGTGCGAAAGGTTGCCGCCGATGTTTCCCGAGTCGGCCTCCACGCGCTTCACCGGCAGCTTGAGTCTCGAGATCAAGATCTCGTTGTACGCCGCTGTGACGTCCTGGTACGTCTCCAACGCACCCTCATACGAAGCATCAAACGAGTACATGTCCTTCATGACGAACTCCCTCGCGCGCAACAGTCCAAACCTCGGACGAATTTCGTCACGGAACTTGCGGCCGATCTGGTACAGGCGTAGCGACGCGTCCGAAGCACTAGCGCCCGTATAGTGCGCAGCCACGAGACTCGTGATGCTTTCTTCGTGGGTGGGTCCGAGCACCAGCGTGTCTTCGCGGCGGTCTTCGAGCGTCATGAGCTCCGGGCCGCGACTCTGCCAGCGTCCCGACTGCTTCCACAGCTCGTTGGGCGTCAGCACCGTCAGGTCCACGCGGTTGCCGCCGATCTTGAGCATCTCGTCGTCGATCAGCGCCTCCATCTTGGCCACGACGCGGCGGCCCAGCGGCAGCAGCGCGAAGAGTCCGTGGCCGCCTTTGCGCACGAAGCCGCCGCGCACCAGCAGCTGGTGGCTGGGCACCGCAGCGTCGGACGGCGCCTCCTTCTCGGTGGGAGCCCACAGCATGGAGCGCAAGGCGCAGGGGGCGGCGCGAGTCGCCTGCGACGACGACGAGCGCCGGCCGACGGACGCCACGGAGCTGCGGCGCGCCACGCCCCACATGTTGACCAGCAGCAGATCCGAACCGCAAATAATTGAAGTGTGGCGCACACCAGATTGAACATGGGTTCACGAAAAATGGGGCAAGCGCTTCAATGAACCAAATTTTGGGCTAGCGTAGGTGGGATACACGTTAGGCAGAGAATAGTGAGCGATGGATGCAACATTGAGCTCTTCCACTTTCGCCTGCGATGACTCAGCGCCAGCTGGGACGGACTTGTCGAGCGCCGGAACCTGTCAGACTGGGTGGGCGTCGCCTGTTCGTGTTCCGTCCCCGTCGTGGCCACGTTGCTAGCAACCAGCGCCACCACAATCTCGTCAGGGCGTTATGGCCTCCACACTCGACAAGTTTTCCAAGCGTTCATCTGCCGACCGATAGGTACATTTTCCCCACAGCTACGCACGCAATGTGCGAAACCCAAACGACCGCAGCCAAAGTCCAACGCAAGAAGAAAAAGTGTAGGCTGGATTTTGTGGTCCGTAATACCTTGTGCAGCTGCCGTCTTTTCTCCGTTCCAATCCGCCTCCGTCCCATAATAAAAGGGGTTCCAACACCAGCTGCTTTTCCCGCTATAGAACGCTTGACGTTGCCTCAAAAAATACAAAGAGTAGGTGCCAACACCATTTACCTTCCTGCCGCTCGCCCCATGGCTTCCACCTGGCGCCAGCAGCCGCAGCTCGACCCGTGGGGGCCACCGTCGCCTCCGCCGCTCCTGGAAGAGAAGAAACCCAAGCGCTCGCACTTCTCCAGGCGCTCGCAACGCCACGCGCCACACGTGGAGCTCGAAGTGGAAGAAGTGGCCGACCAGCGCGACCGAGACAAGCGCCGCAGCCTCTTGGCCGCCATGTTCGGGGACCGCAGCAAGTCGCGCACGTCGCGCTCGTCGTCGGACGCCAGCGCGCCGCCCCAGACGCTCGTCCAGCGCGAGAAAGCCTTCCGATTGGTGCGCCACGGCTCCGACCCGCTGCTGAACGACGCCTTCTACGCGACGCAGATGCAGGTGGGCAACTTTGTCAAGATGGGGTGGCTCACCAAGCAAGGACACATGTGGAAGAGCTGGAAGACGCGCTTCTTCGTGCTCTTCTCGGACGGAACCTTCGCCTACTATAAGAACAAGGGACGCAAGAAGATCAAGGGCTGCATGCAGCTCAACGACGGAGTTGTGTCGGTGCAGCACGTGGACATCCGCGTGGCGGACAAAGCCTACGTGTTCCAGATTGAAAAGGGGTTCTATAGGTTGCTGTGCTACTGCTGCAGTCAGTTTGAAGCCGAGCTGTGGGTTGCAGCATTGCGATCCGTGAGGAGGGTGGCCCCGCCCTGTTATGAGATGGACCTGACGGCTACCGAGGAGAAGGCCGGCTCCAATGCCGTCACGAGACACTTGAACAAGATCTTCATCACGGATACACAGATCGCCAAGAGTCTGGTGCAGTTCAAAGTGAACGAGCACGACCATTCGTACGCTGCGATTCACAACTTTATTGTCGAGTTGGACGACGCGATCATTGATTGCCATCATTTGGAGCTGTATCAGGACCCGGAAATTGAACTTTTGCCTGGTAATGAGCTGGTGCGACTCATTCGTCGACATGTGGAAGATCGCGTCTTTATTCCGCTGTATGCGGAGGCGTACGCGAGTTTGGAGACGGACAAGGTCAAGACTAGACGCAGCAACCTCGAACAGAATGTCAAGGTGCTGAAGCTGAAAACGCAGGCTGAGTTCGGCATCTCAAAGGATTTATCGGTTTGTGATTGGAAGCTAGCCATCAATATCGTCAATATGCTCGACTGCGTGTCGCTTCCGACGCACAAGTTCGAGGTGATTCTATCAGCCGGTAAGGCCATCACGGAGTCGATTGCTCAGTATAATGGCGACCTGTTCGAGGTGTCAGATGAGACGCTGACGGCGATTTTCCGGTACGTGGTTACAATGTCGTCGCTTAATGATCTACCAATTCTGCGGGCCCTTCTCAAGTATGGATATCAACATCACCCAGCGTGCCAGAACAAAGCAAACGTTGTAACAGCATTCTTGGACGCGATCAAATGGGTGGAATGCTTCGAAACTGGTGACGAAAGCTATCAGTTTGATTCACTAGCGCTGGCAGGATCTCGCGTTTCTGTATCCATCTCGACCAATGATGTTGGCATTCAGTTTACGACCGATGGGAATGGGCGAGGTGCCATTGTATACAACGTGCGTAAGCAATCACAAGCAGCGCTTAGTGCTTCGATCGTCCCAGGATTGTCGTTGATTGCCATCAATCACGAACCGGTTATTGGAATGCCATTCGACAAGATTATTCAGCGGGTACGAACTGCAGCACTCCCCAAGCAACTCACTTTCATGACCGAATTTTACTACTACCAACTTCTTTCGTTGGATTCGGAGATGTTTCGATACCTGATGTGTATTGCAGCTCGTCGAGGAGATTTAGACTCAGCTGCTTGGTTGCGGTCATCCACTGTGGAGCTTAATACGCTCTGCTCGTGGGAGAAATCTCGAGGAAAGCAGGTCTTTGGATTCATTCCTGTGTCTGGAAAGGGGTCTCCGCTTCATGCGGCTGTTCACAATGGGCAGCTCTCGATGGTGAAGTATCTTATCTTAAAAGGAGCTGATACGAACTTGTGCAACCATAAAGGAAGACGCCCACTTCATGTCGTGAAGCAGTCGATTGATATGGCGCTGATCATTGAGAGTCTTATTAACGCGGGGGCGGACATTAACGTAGCGGAGAAGCACGGTCTTACCCCACTAATGTTCATGTGCTCTCGAGCATCACTTGAAGGTGCCGCGACACTTCTGGCACTCGGAGCAGATGTTCACCGTGTTGCGTGGTCGAATGGTTTTTCGGCTTTGGAGTTTGCTGTGAAGAGTGGACGAACTGAACTTGTGGAGCTGTGTCTTTCAAAGGGAGCAAATCCGAATACGCCTACATTGGACGGAAACACCAGTTTACATATGGCTGCTGCTATTCCCAACGCCGACATTATTCTCCGACTTCTACAAAGCGGTGCAAACCCCAATGTTCAGAACCGGTATGGTCAGACTCCTGCTGCAGTTCTACTTGCGTCTGCTCCTGGTACAGACGGTGATGCCCGAATTCTTTGTCTGGAGATTTTAACGTGTGCCGGGTGTCGATTGGACAAACGCGATCTGTTTGGCCGTCAAGCTTCCCACTTGGCAAACATCTCCGGGGATTCTCATGTCGTGGGATTATTGCGAAAGTTGGGATCGCTGAATAGTGCAGGCAATGGGCTGGATGTCGACATCTTTGGTTGCTCCTCTGTTGATTACAACCACCGTATCGAGGTGAACAAGGCTGCGAGGTATCTTGGATCACAAATGCCGAACAATTCGTGGAAGATTATGGACAAGACGGACCATGTGTCTCGATCTGCACGCTCGGGTTCTATCGTGGATTTGACTCGCGAGCTTGTTGCAGGAGCGGAAGTGGACTTGGTGGATGTAGTGGCGTTCGTGCTGTTCTTAGACAGCTTTTCAAGTCTAAACGAAGTAGTGGATCGGCTGAGCGAGCATGTCCGAAACGGGATCAGAAGTGAGTGTTTCCTTGTAAACGGTTTTCGTTGCGTACCTGCGTGTGAATCAAGCACTGACTTCGTTCATTTTGTTTGTCTAGGCCACGGACTTATCCGTCTCTTCATCATGATTCTTCTTTTCAGAAAGACCGGAGCGAAGGAAGCTGACGATATGTGCGATCGCTTCTATAGCCTTATCAGTCATAACATTGACGTCTCGAAGGAGAAATTGGTACCTCTGGTTGACGAGTACACCTCGCTTTACAGAGAATATTTTTCGTTGCGTGGGGCTGGGAATTATGCCACGAACTACGAAACGATTCCAGGAGCAATGACTAAGGTATATGGCTTGGAGTCAGACATGCAGTTCGTATCCAACGATCCCTTCCCAATTCATTTGCACCGGTGAGTCATTGGAGATAGAACCTGTGACCTAATGACGTGACTGACTGACCGATTTCTCTTTATGTTGGTTAATATATCAGATACGTCGACGCAGAACAGTGGGCTGAGCAGTGCACACTTCTGACGCACGCAGTCTTCTGTAAGATTCCAGGTGAGATACATCTATTCCTTTGTGAAATGATACATGGAGGGTTAACTGAACTTTGCTCTCTCTGTAATGCAGTCCAAGATTTGATTTTGACACACTCAAAACAGCAACAGTCTGTTGAGTTCACGAGTATCAAACGATGGTTTCAGCACGTAAGTTTTGTTGTCGCTTCTTCGTGTGTGCTAATGAGCGCAGACTAATGGTACTTTTGGTGTTATAATCGCGTGTAGATTTCTGCGTACGTTATCAATGCTGTGCTTGTACAAAACACCCCAGAAGAGCGAGCCGAAGTGGTTTCGTTTTATCTCAAGGTAAGGGTTGTAGTATTATTTCTTCTTGGGTAGCAGCGTGCTTATCATTTTTTGGCTTTGATCAGGCCGCCGACTACTGCGTTTCATTACACAATCATGATACGCTAGCCGCAATCTTATACGCATTGCAATCTACCGCGGTGCAACGTCTTCGAAAGACCATCGACTGTGTAAGTGGTGTACAGTTTTACATGAACATAAGCAAAATCTGACGCGATGATGTTACAGCTAAGTGCGGAAGCGAAGAAAATGATGAACGAAATGCAGTTACTCTCCGACAAGGGCTGTCGTGAGATGAACAAGTTGATGCGTAAAACAGTCAACCCCAGTATGCCTTATATTGGGCTCTATCTGCAGGTACGGTTACCACTGTTAGCTGATGCCCTATACGACGTAACCACTCATGTTGTGCATCATCCTTTCAGGGCTTCGTCGGTCTGAACGAGTTACCCGCCTTCGACAAAGAGGGCCACGTCAATGCGAGTCGGCTACGAAAAATGGGCGAGCTGGCGATGGAAATCTTGCACCGCCAGTCTGTTGCGTACACTCTCGAGAACGACGAGAGTATCGACGTAAGTAGAGTTTGCCTATCATTGTGATTGTCATCCGTGGGCCTCACGTTTAATCTACGCGTGATGTCTTTTTTGCAGAAACTGTTGCACGTCTCATTGCCGTATTCGTCGGAGGAGAGTCGATATGTCCGTTCGTTGGAGGTTGAACCGCGTGAAGCAGACGCGATGCCCTTGAGTGATCGTGGTTCGTGCGTTGTGGTCGATGAAGACCTGGATCTCGAAAATGAAGTTCGTGAATCAATTGGTGGTGATGGAACCTTCGGGTTTCGTCAGTGGATCAGAAAGCAGCAGGTGGTGCACCGGAATCGCTCACGCTCCTCGCTAATTGCTCTGTACGAGTGGGTGTAGCTGTGCTGCGGAGTGTTATGGCATGTAGCTGTACGCCCCGGTTCCAAGTAGTTTATCTATTCGCCCAACATTAATATATTAGCGTATTTAGTTCTCAACAATATACTTTTCGAAGTCTTCCATCGACATCATAGCGTTCAGATCCAGCGATGGCTCAGCGGAGTCCTTTTGTCAGAAGAAAAGTGATCATCACATTGGCCTCCTCTAGGCAGTTCATACTCAAGGCAAACGAACCTGCTTGTCCTTGTTCTCGTCTGCATCGAAAAGGTCGTTTTGAGACTTTGCAGCTGGTGGTCGCGGATCATCCGTCGTCAAGTCCTCCATCTGCTGCATGATCCGGTCTCCTTTCTCCCCAAGCATGTAGTCATCTCTGCAAACAAAGATTAACTCCACGGTTCAATCACGATGCATGTTGCAATCTCAACGTACAGAAGGCGACTCAGCTGGATATCGTCGCTTGCAGAAGGATTGGTATCATCCGAGTCGTGTTGAGGATCCTACGAATGCGTCCACAAAGTGAATACAAAGTACAGCGACCCATCAATTGCTACAGATATGTGTGCTCGCCTCCGTCTTAACTGGATCAGAGAAGAGGTCGTTCAACTCTCGATGCTTCGAATGAGACTTCTTCTTACTGTCCTTGGTGTTTTTCTGCCAGTGGTGAATCTTGGTCACGATATCTCTGCAAAACCTCCATCTCTCCGTCAGTGCACTGTTCACTTGTAAACAATAAAGTTAGTAGCTACTACGTAGTATGACACCTACTCGTCTTCCTCTTCAGTTGCGAAGAATCCCTCTCCGTTTTGAGAAGTCACTTGGTTCTCACTGCGTGTCATTTCCTTCTTTGGTCCGTTTGAAGGCGCGATGTAGCCATCTGTGTGCGCCGCATCGAAAAACGAAAATGCTACGAGTCTCATTAATTTTCACTTATGGGGTTATCATGCTTTCGTGTAGATGCAGACATCCGTACTGAAGTTGGTCTTGTGCTCCGTCATTCAACTGAAAAGATCCGATGCTAGAGTGGTACACGGTACCGGTTGTGAAGCAGCGATGTCTTGTCAATACTTTTGATGAGCTTGTGAGATGAATTGCCTGTTGGTTAGCAGAAGATCGACAGTACAGTAGCTATTGCAATGAGAAAGCTAGCGAGACTGATGAAGCTAGCGGTAATGACCAGCGTCAAGAGGTTCGAGAAAAAATCGGCTGAATTACAACGTGTACAATAGGTTACAGGCCGCGCACGTCCAGCACGCCGCCCTTGAATCGTCCCTTGGTAGCCTGCACGCCGTAGTCGACCTTCTTCCGCTTCTGCTGATCTCTCGACTTGCCGCTCGACTTCCGCTTGCCCGTCACCACATCCGACTCCTTTAACTGGTGAATCGCACAGCAACAGAAAAAAAAACAAAGAAGCACACGAGTGAGAAACTACAGCTACACCAATACAACAACTGCAGCACAAGACGTACCAGCTCTTCACGACGCTGCTTGCGAGCCACACCCTTGGTCTTCAAGCCAATCAGCACCTTGTACGGTACGCTGCGGTTCTTCGTAGCTTTGCCTCCCAATGCCTCGATCTTCTTTGCCTCATGGGCCTTCTTCTCTTTGCCCTTCAGGTTTGAACTCGCTGTCCCCATCAACACAATCAATCAACCGTTAAGGACCCTCCACTGCATTGAAAGCTTGTAATTATCACAACAGCAGCGTACCAAACTCCAGCACCGAGTCGAATGTGTCATCGAACTCCTTGCGGATCTCCTGACGAAGTGACAGCTCCGGCTCCTCGTCCTTGGTCTTGTTCTGCTTGGAAGACGAGTGTGTCAATCGCCTGCTGCAGTCGAAAACTCAATAGAAACGGCGACTCAAACCACGAACCTTGTTCCCACGAGGCTTGCGCTCCTTCCACGACTCGGTGGGGCACTCGAACACCTGCACTTTCTTCTTCTTGCCGCTCGCCACGGGGAACTGGAACGCCATCTTTGCCTCTGCTGATGACCAACGCCAACCAAATGCCTAATGAACACCTAACGGTTATGTTGCCTTCTGTTAATCGATATAGTGTGGTCCACTGAAATCTGTGACGCGCGCAACAAGTGCAACATGCAAATTAACTATTGTTACGATGGTTTGCTGCTTGCACCTCAGACCAGCACTTGCACTTGGAACAAACCACTGCTGGCTGCTAAGCGTTTGCCACCATTGTGGCTCTCGAGGTCGTCCAACTCGTCTTCAGCGTCGTTGTCCTCTTCTTCGTCGTAGAAACTGCTGCCGAGGTCCGAGCCAAGACTGTCGCGTCCGCTGATGGATTCACTCGCGAACGAATCCACCTTGGCATCGTGCTTGAGTTCGTCCTCAAAGTCGTAGAAGCCTCGGCTTTTGATGACGCGGCTGCTACGCAGAGGATTCGCTCGGCGGTTGTCGGCATCACCACGTCTGTCTGCTGCGGTCGGAGAAGCAGTAGCGCGTGGTGCTGGTCCGTTGATGCTTTGATTCTGCGACTTCGGGCTCAAGGGTACGAAGACGCTTTCACCAATTAAAGACTGGTTCAACACGCTTTCATCATTCTCTGGAACAGCAGGAATCGGTCGGTACCTGGACAATCGCTGGAAGCGAGGGGAGTCTGCAATAGTAGCAGTCAAACGCTTGTCCGGTGTCGGCGCTGAAAAGTCAGCCATGGACATCGGGCTTGGTGGTTTCCTTCGTCGTCCTTGCACGGGGGCGTGTACTTGATCATCACGGATATTTAATTCTCCGAAGGTATCACGGATGTGATTCAGCCGTGAGTATGTTTGAGTTTCAGGGGCATCGATTGATCGATCTGGAAGCTGCATTCCGCCGCGGGTGTTGTTTAGTTCAAACCCAACAGGCTGAACGGGTGATAGTCGTTGTTGAAAGGAGACAGGCTGATACTGTTGTTGAGCTTGATGCTGAGCTTGCTGGATCTGCTGTGTCTGAAGGTCGGCGAGATGCTGTTCGTTAAGGGCGCGTTGGGCGTCAACAAGACTCGCCATTTTCTCGTTCTCTAACTGCAGCAATGCCCGTTGCACGCGCAGTTCCTCCTTCTCACGTCGAACCTCATCCCGTTCTCGCCGCAGCTCCTCACGCTCACGGCGAATTTCTGACAGAAGTGAGCGGTACTCATCGATAATACGGCTCTGTTGCTCCAGCTGCTGCCGTGACTCCTGCGCATCGTTATCCTGAGAGTACGATTGTCTCCCTGCAATTCCACCGACTGTACTCCGATCAAAGGCGTCGCGCCCGCCATCATTCGCACGTCCACTTCCAAACGGCATCTGAACACGCGAAGGAGCTGGAGGAGGCAGCAGCGCCTCCGCAGCTCCAGTATGTCCATACTGTCGATCTCTCTGGTAATACATGTCTGTGTCATCTTCCCCTGTGCGTCTCTGTCAAATGCAAAGTTGCGACACGTACTTCCAGTCGGCTGAAAGTCGTTCCTCTGTCTATTCGTCGTCAGATCTGGCGGCGACGGTAACGCGTGATACGGAGAGCTGGTCTCCGTCCTGTTGTCGTTCAGCTCAGCCTTCACTGCCGGTGAGAAGTGGCCGAGTTTCCGCTGCGCTCGCAGCTGCTGCTCTCGGAGGTAGCGCATCTCCTCCCTCGCCGCGTCCTCCTCACTGCGTCGCCGCTCCGCCTCCTCCTGCTCTTTGAGCCTCGCCTTCTCCTGCACCTGTTCGTCCAGCATCCGCTTCCACTGCAGCTGCTGCGCGCGTTCCCGCAGCCTCTGACTCGTCTCGCTCTCGTCCGTCACTCGGAAGCGCGGATGGGACGACGACACGCTCGTGGCTTCCCCCGTGGCGGCGCCGCGGTCCTGTCGCTGCTCCTCGTGCAGCTCCACACTCTGCGTGAACTTCCAGGGCGACTGAGAGGCCGTGGGAAGCTCCAAGTGGCCGCCGTCGACCAGCCACTTGGCCGGAGAGCGCTCGCTCGGCGCCAGTTTGCGCTCCAGCTCCTCGCGCTCCATCTGCTCCTGGTGCTGCCGCGCGCGCCGCAGCTCAATCTGCCGGCCCAGTTCCCGTGCGTAGGCCTCTCGTCTCCGCTGGATCTCGCGCGGGTCCTCGTCGTGGGCGTCCGACTCGGCGGCCCACATTACGGACTCAGATTCCTCAAGTCGAACGTTTTCCGGGTTTTGAAAAAAGCGGTTTTATTTGGGAAACGTGATTGGCGGAACGGAAAATCACAGTAAGACGGTCGTACGGTTAATATTTAGGGCGAAAATTGGCCTGCACGCATGGCTAGCAGCCAACTACCATTAGAAGTTCAACGAGTTGCCAAAGAGACACGAGTCGGCGTACTCGCGGCGCAGATCGGCCATGAGCTTGTCCACTTGCAGGTCGCTGCGTCGACACTCGGACTTGAGCAGTTGGAACCGAAGCGACACGTCGCTCTGGAAGCGTTTCAGCTTCTTGCGCTCCTTCTTCGCTCCATCTCGTCTCGACCGGCGGTGGTGGCTGGTGCGGCGACGTTTGCTTGCTTTGTGGCTGCTGTAGTCACTCTCGCTGCTGCTGCTCTCGAAGCTCCTTCCTTCGCTGTCGTAGTCTTCACTCTCGGCTTGAGGCCCACGCAGCATCTTCTGGATACGCACTCGCTCCTTTCTGCGCTGCTTGCACTGCTCCAGACTGCGTAACAAAGCCGCGTGCTCTCGCTGCAAGTTGTCCAGTTGGTCCTGGCCGCTCTGGAACGTCTGCTCCTCATTGTGCAGCCACTTCTTCTTGCGTTCCACCTCTGCGTACAGTTCTGCCAGCGTCTCATGGACGTCCGCGTCGTTGGTGCCGCTCGAGTCTCCGCTCTGCTTCAAGTACATCGCCTTGTGTTGGGAACTGCCATCTCGGCCGCTGGATACCTGCTCTTGTGTGCGCACGCGGAACACGACGGACTTCTCCGTGGTGCGCACGACGCCGTGGCGAGGCCCTCGTTGCGTGGTGATCATGGACGACCACGTGGGGGAAGCGCTGCGGGTCCGGGACTGCGCGCTGGACGAGCTCATGATCCCAGCGATCCAAAACTGAAGTGAAAATCAACGGTGAAAAGCTTGAAAATTAACATTTCGGCGGTAGGTTTTAGGAGTACTGAATTAGTGAAGCCAAATTGTATATAGAAAAATACAAAAATCAAGATGGAGTCAGCCGCCAGAGTCCCTCTTGCTTTTGTATGTAGAGGACATCCTCCCGCCATACAAACTTCAAGACGGGGTCAGCCGCCAGACCAAATCTTGCATTTTGTATGCTCATACAAAAATCAAGACGGTCAGCAGCTAGGCTGCTTGTCCTCGTGTATATGATTGTCTAGTGGCAAGGCCGTTTTCCTGTCTAAACTGCTTTTTGCGGCGAGCAACGCTCGGTGCTGGTCGCCGCGAAGGAGCAACTCATTTAGAGGTCGCTGTGCGGGACGGGCGCATTGGTGGGGATCGGAGAGATCATGGGCGAAAAGATGGGGCGGGAGGTGTGCATCAGAGCCGCCGAGTGCGCACCGCCAGCAGAGACCTGGCGAACAGGGATCGGGCCGAGGTCCAGACGCGTAGGCACGGCCAATGGCTTCATGTCCGTTAACCCAAGTCGTCCATGGCTGTAAGAAGCAAGAAACCATCACGATATTAGCGTTTCCTCTGTGAACCGGATTCGAATGGGTAGTAAAGCAATACGCACTCGGGTCGTCCCGCGACGTAGGCAATGCCATCACTCGTGACGAAGAGAGTGTGAGAGCCGCCGCACGCAGCTTGGATCACCGTTTTGCCTTGCAGTGCCTTCACCTATAGACGCAATACCTCGATATGTAAGCACAGATAACGCGTTGTTTTTGTCAGGAAGAAGCAGTTCGTACCAAGTGAGGTCGCGTCCGACTCTTGGTGTCGCCGAGACCGAGTCGCCCGTATTCACCACGACCGAAAGCATAGCAGTCTCCCGATTTGGCCACCACCATTGTGTGCCAACCACCGCATGAAACACGCCTGTACAAGCACAGCAAACGTTAGCACCGCAGCCTGCGTGCAACCATACAGAGCTACGAAAGTAACGCACAGTGCTGGAATGTCGTCGAAGAACTCGACGCGCTTGGGTGTCTGCTGGTCAGACGTCTGGCCAACGCCGAGCATGCCGTAGTCCTCTTTTCCCCAAATGTACACGTGGCCTTGTTCAGTCACAGCCGCCGAGTGGAAAGCACCACAAGCAACTTGCACGACTTTCTCGCCGTTGAACCCCTCGAGCAAGTGCGGTCGGCTGACTCCCAATAGACCTTCGTCCTCCGTGTCCTTCAGCCACGCAGCGCCAATACCCAGCTGGCCGCTATCACCTCGACCCCAGACGTAGACGCGTCCCAGACTAGTCAATGCAGCCGTGTGGGTGCCGCCGCAGCTGACCTTCAAAATCTTCTCGTTCTCATTACCCTCCGGCATTGGGCACTTGACAGGCAGCGACTCGTGCGCCGCCTCGAACTCCTTGGGCAGCCCCAGCTGTCCCCAGTGGGTCTCACCCCACATGTAGAGCGTTCCGTCATTGGTCACCGCCGCGGAGTGGCAGCCTCCGCACGAGATGTAGTCCACGACGAGTCCTTCCAGCTCGAAGAAGGCGATTTTCTTGGGCACGTTAATGCTCTTGAGGTCTCCGTGGCCCAGTTGGCCCATCTGCATCGCACCAAACAAAGCACAGTCAGTAAGCACGTAACCAGGCAATGAACACAAAAGGTGGCGGAGAACGCACCGATCCCCAGCCCCACGAGTACACGGCGCCGGCGGCTGTGAGCGCCATCGTATGGCGAGAACCGCACGAGACCGCGACGATCTCCTCGCCCACCAATCCGCTGAGCTGCTTGGGGAAGTTGGAGGCCGACACGTCGTCAAGCGCCAGCGTCGGGCGGCGCTTGGCGCCCGTGCCCAGTTGTCCGTCGTCGTTGCAGCCGAAGGCCGTGACTGCGCATTCCGTGGCGCCGGTCGAGATGCTCATCGTCTTGTGGAGTTGAATGCGAATTGGCGAATGACGCATTCGTTTGGTGGTATTTTATCAGTTAACTGAAATGTAATAACAGGTGATATGTTAACTAGCAACTTCAACATTGACGGTCGTCCACCGAGACCTGGGTGGACGCTTTAGTGGACGGAGTGTACATCTGCGCCTTGAGGATGTGGAGGCGAGGTCCGCGCAGTTTGCCGCGCTTGCCCTCCAGCTGACGCTTAATCTGTGCGAAGCGGACGGCGTTCGGGTTCCGAGGTGGTTTGACACCGCTCCACGCCTTGCTGTCGGTCTCACTTTGTCTTGTAGTGCTGTTGTCACTGCTGTTACCTTTGAGAGAATGGTGGATATGTGAGTGCGTCTCTGGTCCCAGGTCGCCTTCCTCCTCCTCGTCAATGGACGTGACCCCGTATTTCTTGGCTGTGGTCTGCAGTGACGTCGACTTGACCTGCTGCACGAGCATGCGCGTGGTGCGATCGATCTGGAACTGCTGCTTGTACTTGACCATCAGACGTTGACGAAAGGCAAGGGCCTTCGTCTGCTGCTCGCGTGCAGCCATTTCTCGACGATAAGCTTCGCGTTGAGTCGGGTACTTGATGGTCACTTGCAACGCTCGACAACGACGGCGACTTGCATCGCCACGCACTAACCGCTGGATCTTGATCGCCGGGGACTGTTGAATCCCTTTTAGCCATCCTTTCTGCCGCTTGAACTCGCGAAACGCCATGCGCGTGGTGAGTCCTCGCCATCGAGCTTGAATCCGACTGACCAGAGCGTGCTCGCGACGCAGCACTCGTCTTGTGATCTCCAGCACGTTACTCTCAACCTTAATCAGTGTCGGCTTGCCACCCGATCGACGGACGTACTCTCGGTAGTTCCAATAGAAAACGTTAAGCTCTGCTGTGTTGGTGTACCAGAAGACCGGAGGCTCGTTGGGTCGAGCCGCCAACGCGTAGCTAAGTATCTGCGGAGCCATGAATCGGATGATCCGCAGACACCGCTCGATCACCGCTCGTCTTCGCGCCTGCATTCCTCGCACCTGTGTTTGTATCCTTGTAGCCGCTCGGTTGATTTTCCGCAGGTATCGCTCACGCTCTACCAGTCGCCGACGGAATTCCACACGCCCAAGAAATCCCCGCGCGATTCGCTGCAGCAGCGCAGTTGCCGGAACGCGTCGGCGCTCAAACTCCTTGATGGCATTTCGCTCTTCCTCGATCTGTTCCTGGAAACTCACAACTCCAGCGCGTAGATACCTGGTGCTGCCACATCCTGGACATTTTGGCACTTGCTCGTAGAGTACGGTGGTGTCCTCTCTTTCGTCGGGCGGTTGCAGCGAGGCAGCTAATTGGTCCGCCTTGCGTCGTACTCGCAATACGTCGACGAACGTCACGCTGTTGCATCGCTGGCAAGTCAGGTACGGCGTCATGACACTGAGCAAGTCATCGTGCATGGATAATGAGTTGGTCGTTAGCGTTTGGCCGTGTGTATTCTCTGAAGTTGAGTGATCATCGATGAACGCGTTTGGGGAAGAGATCTCATCATTAACTAGACCGATAGGCTTGTTGCTGGGTGGAGAATTTGTGTTGCCTGGTAGTGAAGAGTTGGGCATTGCTTTCGAATAGCGAATTTGTAAAGACGCTTTGCCTTGGCACCCCTTCGCTAAACGTTTTTCACGATTGGCATTCTGGATAACGAGATAGATTGGAATGCAAATGAAAACAAGAGTGAATCGTGTTTCATATGCTAAACGCAAACTATGCAGACATCTAAGACGATATGATGCTTACTCGTCTTTAGCGATGTCTTCTTCCATTTCGTCTTCAATGTCACCATCGTCTCCAGGACGCATTTTATCTTCACGTGAGTTCGGACGGCTCATAGCTGCCTCTCGAGAGCCTGGACGGCTATTGTGAGCCTCACGCGAACCAGGACGGCTGGTCTCACGCGAACCTGGCCGACTGGATTTGGCTTCACGCGAACTCGGTCGACTGGACGGAGCAGACTGTTTGTAGTCGCTGGGTGGGGGCCGACGACGTCGGTCGTCACTTAGAGAGACACCCAACTTGGCTTGCACCGCTTCCACAACCCGTGAGTCGACGTAGGTCTTGATTGTGAGCCCCCTGCGCTTCATCTCCTCCATCATCTCAAAGCTCTTGTTCAGCTCACCTTCTCCATAGTATGCTTCTGTCAACATTGCATACGCGTCGCCCACTCGAATGGCTTCCTCGATACCAGGCTCCTCTAGCAGTTTGGTGACAATGTCCATCATCTCTTTTGGGTTGTGCTTCACTTGCCGACGAGCAACAACAAATTGCTCGATCAGCAGAATGCGCTTTTCATAGCGCTTCAAAAGAGCTTCCTTGCCGTCCGCGCGAGACTTGGACACCACCTGAACCGCTTCTTGTAACGCAGAAACTGCCTTCTCGTAGTCGCGATACTCTTCGATCTCCACCTGAGCACAACCGGCGTAGAAAGCTGCGAGTTGCTCGAATGCACGCGCTTTAGTGTAGAACCCAACGATGTTCTTCAGGATTTCCGTGTCCTTGCGCCAATCCAAGTTCTGCAAGTAGTTTGCAGCCAGAACGAAGATTTGGGCGTTGCGCGATACGTTGGCAAAGAACACCACCTTCTCAGTATCACCGGACTTGAGAAGACATTTCATGGCTTTGAGCTTGTTACCGGCTTGGGTATACTTCTTCGTGGCCAAATGGTATGAACCTTGTTGTTTACAGCATTTAGCAAGTTTAAGCAGTAGCTCAGTACGTTTCTTCTTGTCAGCCGGCGACGCACGGTCATCGCCTTTAGGTGGCGTCATCTTCTCAGCCATCTCTTCTGTGACTCTCACGTCATGTTGCATGCACACATCCAGAGCTTCAGTGACGCGATTGCCGATCAAACACAAGTGTACAGCCTTAGCGTACTGCCCATTCGCGATGAAGAAATCAGCACATTTTTTAAGGATTGCAGGCGACGTGTTACCAGAACCACTGAGTTCATCTGTGAGGTGATGCAGCTCCTCAAAAAGCTGTGCTTGGAAACACAAGTCGAGGGCCTTGGCGACATTTCCTCCTTTGTGGTACAGCTGAACAGCTTTCTCCATTTCGCGCTGCTCCTCGAAATATGTAGCGCAGTCGAGCATATCACTGGGCTTGCTCATGAGTGCAAAACCCATGAGGTCGGCATCCATGCGGTGCTCTTTGGCTAGACGAATGGCATGGTTGTAGCAGCCACCGCTAGCGAAGAAATGAATTGCGTTTGAAATCTCATTGTGTGCTTCGAATTGTCGGGCCAAGTGGTAAGCTGCTGCACGATTGCCACTCGTCTGTGCGATTTTCGCAGCGGCCTGGAAGTCCTTCTTGAAACACAAAACGCGAACGATAGACAGGTAGTCTTTAGCACGCTGGTAGCTTTCCACAGCTGAATCAAACTGGCCTTGGCTCTCTTGGAACTGTGCCCACCAAATTAACAAGTCACGGTTGCTTGAAGTTGCCACATACGTTTGAAGTATGTCCACCTTGCCCAGCTTGAATAGCATGCGAGGAATATCCTTTTGATGAGTGCCAGCATCTTCATAGGCCTCCATCGCCTCCTTCAGGTCTCCCATTTCCTCGTAGTGGCGTGCCAGGGCGTGATAAGTTGTTTTGAGATGAATACGGTCGCGCTTGGACGCTACATCAACAGCTTTTTTCCAGTATCCGCTGGCCTGGTAGAGCTTGTTCAAGAGGTCATAGCGACCGCACTCACGATACAATCGAGCTGCATCGTCGCGCAATCCTAGCTGAATGGCTACCATGGCGATTGCAACTTCGAGTTCGGGTTCCTTCTTCGCCTCTTGCACGGCAGCTGCCCCGCGAGCATGACTCATGTTTCCGAGGCAAACCTCCGCCACATCCAGTCGCTTTGTCTTCACGCACATGCGCGCCATGTTTTCCCAGACTGAAGGATTTTCAATTAGCTTGACAGAACGGTACGCTTCATCCATATTGCCGACCGTCATGAAGTAGCAGAAGTCGATGAGAGCTTGCTTCGACTCATTATTGACCTTATCCAACCCCGTAAAGTCACGCATGATCTGCGTGCGAAGATAACTAGCAGTGTCGTAAACCAGAGGAGTTTTCGTGACAGGGTTGTTAGCCTTGGTCCGGCCAACATGTACCACCATTGTGGCATCATCCGATGAGCCGTTGTCCACTTTTGCTACGAAGTACACTCGCGGAACTTGGATGCCCAGAAGAGCAGAGTACTTCAAATCAAAATCAAAACTATCTTGCATGAGTAGTCCGTGCTCGTTTGACGCAAATATTATGGTGACCTCCTTATCCGAGACTTGGTTCCCGCGCGCTCCACTGGAGCCGCCAGTCCCTAAACCATCGTCACCGTTAAAATCTCGACGACTACCAGCACTCCCACCTGATGCAGCCGCCACACCATCATTGCCAGTCTTGGCGGTCTCACAAATAAGTAGCCGCGGTTCTTGGGGATCGAAAAAAACTGAAGTCGGGTAGCGCGAAGTTCCAAAGTCAAACTGCTGATAGATGTTAAGGTCCGTTTGAAACAGGAAGAGCTTGTTCAATGGTTCTCGCATCAGCAAAGCGCCTTCAACCCGATCAGCAAGAATGCAAATACGGGTGCCATCTGAGTTGACACAGATTGACCGCATCACAGCAGACTTTGTTTCTTCCCCAAAAGCTTCGGGAAGGTTGCCCATACTCCCTAAGGCTTTGGGATCACGGCGAGATACGTCGAACACTCGCAATAAACCACGATCCGTCCCCACAGCAAGAAACTTGTTCTGAAGCGACAGCATCGCGGGACGCCCCTCCGCTTCCGTGAAAGAGATGGTATTTTTCACTACTCCTGCAAGGTTACAGACTTCGACATGGTTTCCGTTCGCCCGATAAATGGACTCACCACGAAGAACCATAGCACTCGAAAAGCACTTGAACTGATTGGTGACTTTGGTATCGCCATCTTTCATCTCGTAAACTTCAGCTTTTGAGCCGTTCCAGGCCACAAGCATGGACCCGTCATGTGATACACCCTTCACCCGTATCGAAGCTTCTAGGGTTAACTGCGTGATTGTCACGCCAGATTGCGCTCCATCTTGGAACTTTTCGATTGAGAGCGTCTTGGGTCGAATTTGAATTACTGCCGTATCTCCGCAGAGTGCGCGCTGCATGTTTCCTTCGTGCAAAATGACCACTCCTTCGACTGTATTGGCGTACAAAGTAGGCTGAGCATTGCTCCAGCCAATGCGTGTAACAGCACGCCCCACTTCTGCCGTGAAGAGCAGGTCCCATCGGTACGATACATTTGCAGAGGCTCCGGTTCCATGCTGGGTGTCAATGAAAGACGTGGCACGCCAAAAGAAAACTGCTCCTTGCGCAGTACCAGCCACGAGAACGCGCCTTCGTGGGGAGAAACTAAGATTGTTGACATTGTAGTTGAGTCCACTCGACTTGGGCAGGCTCAACACGCTGTTTTCTTCAGTACGAATGTTCCAAAAGCGTACTAATGGCTCGCCAGATGCGATTGCTAGTAGCCCTGGACCAGCCCACTTAGTTTCAAGCAGCGAGCCTTCACCCGCTAGGCTCAGTTTAACTTTGGTTATTGGTTTGACGGTGCCATCCGTCACGCCCACTTGATAAACGATGAGCTGTACGGCCCGCGTGATAACAATGAGGCGACTTTGCTCCTCGAAGAACATCATGGACTCTATTGCGTGGTTCAGCACCTGAATGTCCGAGATGTGACCCAGATCGTCGGCATAGTGAACAGAACCCACCTCGCCACCGAAAAAGAACTGAGGGCATGCATGCTGGGAAAAGTGCTCCCTACAGCAAGCGGTAGATGACACAATCCAAACAGTTAGACCCAATGACTAACACCATCATCGCAGTTAAAAGCTGTACGTACAACTTGGTAAGGTTGTCTTTTGGTGGTGCTGGTCGGGTGGCAAAGACACAGTGAGTAAAGCTTCCCTGGCGAGCGTACTGTGTACTAAGGGTTAACTGGCACCGACTGTCCACTTTCCACACGGCAAATATTCCGTTCTCGTCCGTCGACATGAGCCGATTGCCAGACGGGGCCCACTTTAATAGGCACACACGGCTCGTGTGCGGCGAGTTCACTTCGCGTGCCGACTGCTCCTTGAACACCCACAGCGAGACCATACCTATCCCACAAATCAACACAAGTCAGCATGCAATATGGTACAATGAACTTGGCGGTATCCAACCTACCGTCGCTCCATCCGACAGCGAGAGCCCCACCACGAGGCTGCCACGCCATCGATACAATATCGGCACTGCGCGAATAGATCTCCAACCCTTGCTGCTTCTCACCCTGCATCAACCAAGAAGTAACCATCAGTACAGTATCCAAATGCAAGTAAAAGAGAGTGCAGTATCACTACCTCATCCGTGAAAAAGTGGATCTCTCGGTTCTCCAGCGCCACAGCCAGTACCGGATCCAGCTCTCCCCACACCGAGCACACCTGCCGCAAGTTCGCCGGCACCTGCACATTATAGTCGTAGAACAAGGCCATCGTGCACTACCTTCCCCCTAGATCTCGGAGTGCATTGCGCATGAAGCGTCGCGTCGCTTCAAGATCCATTATTCCGTTTCGTAGGTCTTTGCATGTCGTGTTCAGTACACTAAGTGATGTTTTGCCACACCATATTTCGAGCGCAACTTTGACTGGCTGGGCGGCCACTGGTCGTGAAAGGCTGCGGGGCATTGCTACATACTGCGACCTCAGGGACCATGGCGGTGCAAGCGAAGACGTCGGAGGCCAAGGGCAAGAGCAAGAGCTTTAACAACAAGAGCTTCAGCGGCAAGAAGCGCCCGGCCAACGGCAATGCAGAGGACGGCAAGAAGTCGTTCATGGACCAGAAGCTGGCCAAGAAGCAGCGCAAGATGCAACGCCCCCACTACGAGATGGTGACGCGCGCCAAGCAGATCTGGAACGTCATCCGCGAGCGCGACGTGGACAAGACCAAGCGCGCCACGCTCGTGGACGAGCTGTACACGCTCGTGAAGGGCAAGATCTACGACGTGGCCGCCAAGCACGACGCCTCGCGCGTCATCCAGTCGCTCATGCAGCACGGCAAGCCCGAGCACCGCTCGCAGATTGTGCTCGAGATGAAAGAGCACCTGATTGAGTTGGCCAAGATGCAGTACGGATGCTTTCTCGTGCAGAAGATGATCCGCTACGGCAGCGTGGCGGACCGTGCCGCCATTGTCAAGTGCCTTACGGGCCACGTCGTGCAGGTGGGCACGCACAACATTGCGGCCAATGTGCTCGAGTACGCGCAGGAATACCTCAAGCCGTCGCAGCTCACAGCGCTCAAGCTCGAGTTCTACGGACGCGAGTTCGCCTACTTCCACGCGGAAAGCAAGCGCAACCTGGCTGACATTATCACGGCCCACCCAGACAAGAAGGCGGAGGTGCTCAAACACCTTGCCAGCATTCTGAACCGCATGGTGGACAAGCAGCTTCTGGGTCTGGCTTTCGTGCAGTCTCTGCTGTGGGAGTACATGTGCAACGTGGAGCACGACGATGTGGTGCAGATGGTGGCGAACGTACGTGACGCCTCGCTCGCTCTGCTGGCTACGCGCAACGGTGCTCGTGTTGTCAACAAGTGTCTGTCGCTTGGCGCCGCTAAGGACCGTAAGCGTATTATTAAGGCTCTGAAGGACAAGGTGCTGGATGCCTGCAATCACCCTAGTGGTTACCTCGTGATCATGCGCATCGTGGATGTTGTCGACGATTCCGTTCTTGTGCAGAAGTCGGTTCTGGCGGAAATGAACGACGGGCTCTTTTCGGTGGCAATGCACCCGAGCGGACGCAAGGTTCTGCTTCAGCTGCTCAGCCCCTTGAACAAGAAGTACCTTTCGCCGGATGACCTTGCACTGCTGGAGCCTCCTATGCTTCCGTCGCCCGAAGACCCAACTGTCATGGTGGTCAACTACAAGAAGGACCCGGACGCTCGTCGCGAGGAACTCCTGAAGGGTCTGCTGCCAAAGCTGGAGGAGATGTGCGTTGAAAATGCTGCCGCCCTGATGCGCTCGAAGGAGGGTCGCGACGTGATTGTTGAGGTTGCGAAGCGGAGTGAAAGCTCCGACCTGGTGGACAGTGTGGCAACCGCTGCACTGGCAGAGCCTACCGAGGAAGAGGAGGCACTTCACACTGATGCCAACGGCCACTACGCATTGCGTCGTCTGATTAAGGAAACGTCGCTGGCTGAGCCTCTGCTTTCGGCTGTTGAGGACCAGCTCCCGCAGTGGGCTTCTTCCAACCGTGGCTCGTTTGTGGTTCTCGCTTTCTTGGAGGCTGAAAATGGCCCCAAGAATGCTGCTAAGGTTGTCAAGAAGGCGCTCAAGCCTGCGATGGGAGACCTGAAGAAGCTCACCGACGCACAGAAGGGCACTAAATTACTTCTTGAGAAGCTCCAATAGAGAGGAGATAGCTCAAACTTTATAGATCCACAAGTTTTTCGTTGTAATCTCTTCCACGCTCGTTTGGGTTTCAGACAAAGACAACTTATCAACTTAGTCATCGTCGCTATCATCTTCACTATCATCGTTCTCGGGGGTATCGGATGCGTCGCTATCTTGTTCGCTGTCCTCCTCACTATCGTGAGACGCTACAATGGGGTTTCCTTCACGCCAATTTCTTACCAGTTCCAAAACTTTTGGGTGAGCGTGCAAAGTTGCCAGGTATGAGAGTGTTTCTCCAAACTGGTTGGGAATTGTCTTGAGTTAGTTGATCTTCGCGCGGTTATCCAAGACTTTGAGTCGTACCTTGTTTGGCTTATCCACCAGCTCAGCTTCACACTGCTGGAGCATGTTCATCAACAGATTTACGCTACCACAGGTAGCTGCGTAGTGCAATGCTGTCATGCCTTGGGCCTGTCGTTCATGAAGATTTAGCTACAAAACATCGCTGAAAAGTGACATAATGTGCCTTTCACATACGTCTTGCAAGGCGAGGTCCGAGCCTGCGTTTAGGAACACCATACCAAGTTGATGTAGTGACGTTCCTCCTTCAGCGCATAGCATAAGTGGTGTTTGGCCAAATACCTACAAATTGAAAGCCGCCATCAGTAGCATTTTCAAGAATACAACGCAAGGTGCTCCTACATTTCGTGCATCAACGGAAGCGCCGAGCTCGATGAGTGTTTCTGCTGCAATTTTGCTCTCACCAACAACTGTCAACATCAGTGGGGTAGTACCCCACCGATCTTGAACGTTCAGGTTGGCGCCATACTTGGCAAGAAGACGGACGATATCTAGATTGCCGACGCGACTTGCCCAGTGCAGTGGTGTCCAGCCATCTCTCTGCACAGCAAGAATTTAATTATTGCGTGCACCAATGCTAGTGTCGAAGCACATCGTCTTGGGTTACGAACGTCTTTTTTGCTGATTGACGCTCCCTTCTTCAGCAGGACGTGGCAAATACTTGTTCGATGAAGCGTACACGCCCAGTGCAACGCATTTCTGCCATCGGAGCCGTTGGCATCGATGTCGATCTTGTTAGCGATGCCAGACAGAATCTCGTCCACATTATCTACGGGTGGTAGGAAAAGCAGAATGAACTAACCAACGGAATCAATTAACGTATTGACCAGTGCATACCTGTTTTCGCAGCAAGCGTGAAGCCATCGGCAATTCTTCCGCCTCGCTTTGCTTTCTACCGTCATACACAACACGCAATTGTGTTGAACGATGTGTCTAGATCCCTGCGTCCAAAGCAAAGCGCTTACGTAATAGGAATGCGAAAGCCGCCATAGCACGTAAGTGACCGCAGCAAACGGGATCGCAGCTATGGCGAGTGTATGCGTAGACCCTGTCTTGATGCAGGTGAACGTATTGATCTGCATGGTTGCACGGCACTGCTCGTCATACTCCGAGACCATGCGCTTCCACAGCGTCACAGCTGGCACCAGCGCTAGCGTCTCCAACAATGAACACACCACGGACGGGACCAGCGTGACCTCCTTCCCCTCCCCATTCCACGTTGGAATCTTGATGTCGAAGGCCACCAAGACGCTGAATAGGAAGCTGACAATGGCAGCGATCAGCGCCAAGACGATGAACGCTCTCGTGGCTGTAGCATCTCCCAGACACCAAGGATCACTGGAAGCCACAACCGATAGGGCACTGCGAACTGAAGCGTCAGTTTGCACGACCAACTGCAGCAGCAGGAGAAGGCTTCAGCCCTACCAGAAGCGGTTGTAGACCGTGAAAGGCTGGTCCGCCGACGTGACGTCGGAGCTGTCGACCGCGGCGCCAGCGTTGATGAGTTTGTAGCGCACGCCAGTGCCCTGAACAGCACAGAATGACCGTCAAAAAGTATCCTGCGCGAGATTCGAGCCTGCATCGCACCGTGAGGAACCAGAGCCCGATGTCCACGGAGGTGACGGCGTCGCGGGCCCATTTCTGGCCGCTGCAGGCCGCCAGTAGCAGCACCAGCGACACGAAGCTGCACGCGTTGCCTGCGCAGTGGGTGGGGGGCGTTAGTTTGGAGGTGTAGCGGGAGGGCCTCCGCCCACAACGCACCGATCAGGAAGTGCACGCGAATCTTCATGATGCGGCGCTTAAAGATTTGGGAAAGTGACCATTTGCAAAAACGAATCGGATATGAATCGGACTGCTGGAGTTTCCTGCTGTCGGTTGAATCCCGTGGAGGTTCGCTGGTTTGCTGCTCGTGGTGGCAACATACCAGCAGGCATTGAAAAGTGAACAAGTGCCTTTAGAAAGAGAATCTTTGAAGCTGCCGCTGTAGTGGTTGCCCTGGCGTTATTTATTGCTGCATCTCGCCATGGCAACCGGGGTTTGGTGCATTTTCGCCATGGTGTTAAACTCAGCTGAGGCGGGGCTGGAAGTCGGAGGTTTCCAGCCGAAACCTCTGGGATTCTGCGGGGCGGCCAAGATTCGCTCGGCAATACAAATTCATACTGCAGCGGCCGAGGGAATCTCGGCGGACCATCGCACGCAGGCAAATCGGGCGGGAACGCTTGCCCCGTCGCTAGCAAAAGGAACCCCTGGTCAAGATACGGCCCGCATTTTCGCTAGGCTGCACAGCCCAACGCCGTCCAAGTGGTCCCGGAGTCGACGAAGCTTCCAAGTAGAGCAATGCCTCTGAGCTTGCCACGGCGGCACTCGAGGCGAAAGCATTGGAGAGCGGAGCTTGCTGTAACGTCCAGATTTGTCACGCGAGGTAGCCCTACACACACCAAGATTCGGGGGGAGGTGCTGAGTATGTAAAATCTCTGTACACCCCTTGACAACGAATCTGGATTCAAAAAAAGAAAAACTATAGCGATTCACTATGGGGCCCACAGCAAGGCAGAAACACGCACCGGCCCAGCGCCAGCCAGTCTCATTTCCGATTCTGCACTGTCGAGCGCAAGCGCCTCTGTCAATCTTCCCACATGAACGTCCGAGACCTGCTCAACCACTGAGGCCGCCGCGCCCGTATGCCCGCCTTCTCCGGCGATGTCCGTCGCTAGCTGCTCCAGCACGAGCAGCGTGTCCTCCACCGAGGAGACCTCAAAGCGCGGCTGGGTGGCCCCGTTCCTGCTGCACCTGCACCAGATGCTGCGGCGCGAGGACGCCAAGATCATTCGCTGGGCCGAGGACGGCATGGCCTTCCAGATCCTGGACAAGGAAGCCATGACCGCGCAGATCCTGCCCAAGTACTTTAAGAACAAGAACTTCTCGAGCTTCCAGCGCCAGCTCAACTACTTTGGCTTCCGCAAGTGGAGCAAGGCCCGTGCGCAGTTCCCCACCTACAGTCGCGAGCACTTCACGCGCGACAACTACAGCGAGATGTCGCTCGTCAAGCGCCAGAGCAAAAAGTCGCGCAAGCGCAAAGCCTCGTCCGACGAGGAGCAGCCGGCCAAGCGTGTGGCGGTGGCGGTCTCAGGCGAGAAGTGCAAGCCCATTCTCCCGCGTCCAGGCGTGGCCGCCGAGGCCGTCATGGCTTCTCCGGTGCACTACCAGCCCCGTGTGATGTCCCCACCCATGCACCCTGCGCCAGTCTTCAGTCTGCCGGTGCTCTCCCCTGCTCGCAAGGTGAACAGCGGCTACAAGCTGCCGTCCATCCGCGAGCTGTCGCTCTCAAGCTCGCTCCCGTACTCGGCCATCGGTCCCATCCGTCCCCGCCTCATGGCCTAAGTGTCCGTCGTGCGTATTTTATGGCAGTCAACCCGCAACATTATTTATACAGACCCTATCTTTTCATCAACGCTTCATCTATTGCTTTATCTACTAAATACGGGACTAAAAAATCGGAACCCCAATTACGGGACCTCGTACTTTGCGCAAACCGACCGTTGAATGCAAGATCCCTTCGTTAACGTTGAGCACCACTTCAAGTTTCTCTTTTCTAAAGCACAAGCCGCGTCTGTTGTCAATTCCAATCAAGCAATTTGCACCGATGCCAAGTCTCAGGCTGCTGCTGTTCGGCACTGCGCTGCTGTCGACGACGAGCGCGTGCACGATGATCGCTGTAGGACGCAACGCCACCGTCGACGGCTCCACGTTGGTAGCGCACACGGACGACGCAGGCTTTGGCGCTGCTGATCTGCGCATGGTTCGTGTACCAGCTCAAGACTACGAAGAAGGAGCGATGCGGCACGTGTACAACATTCAGCCGGGCTATCCACGCCTCGTGTCCACCCAACGAGGACCCGAGTACGAGCCCAAGAACGACCAGGAGCAGCTCATGACGCCGCTGGGCGAGATCCCCCAGGTGCCACACACTTACAGCTACTTTGACCAGGACTATGGATTTATGAACGAGGTGCAGCTCAGTATCGGAGAGAGCACGTGCGGGGCTAGGACGGCGGGATGGCCAAAGGACGCCGGTCCGCACGGCTACAACGTTTTCGGGATCGGAGAGCTCACCAAGGTGGCGCTGGAACGCTGCGACTCGGCTCGCTGTGCAATCAAAACCATGGGCGACTTGGCTGTCAAGTACGGGTTCTACAGTGAAGATAGCGGTGATCTGGCTGATCCAGGATACGTGAGCTCGGCGGAGACGCTGGGTATCACTGACCGCTACGGAGAAGTCTGGGTTTTCCACGTCCTAACGGGCCCACAGAACGCAAGTGCTGTGTGGGCGGCGCAACGGGTACTTGATACTCATGTGGTTGTGGTGGCCAACGGCTTTGTGATCCGTGAGATGGAATTGGACGATCCGGATCGTTTCATGGCGTCGGAGAATGTGTTGTCCTTTGCTGAAGAAATGGGTTGGTGGGAACCAAAGCAAGGCAAACCTTTCGACTTCACCGCCGCCTACGCTTCTCCGACCCCTGATCCCGTGCGAGCATTATATATGGGCCGACGCATTTGGCGAGTGTTTGACCTTGTAGCGCCGTCGTTACAGCTAGACCCACGCCTTGGACATTACCCAGAGTTCCCGACGTATCCGTTCTCAGTCGAACCGGACCGAAACCTTGATGTTTCGGACGTGACACGGATTCTGCGAGACTACTTCCAGGGAACGCCTTACGACTTGTCCAAGGGTCTTGCTGCTGGGCCATTTGGGATGCCGATGCGTTGGGGAGGTGACGAGAAGGGTGTCGTTGGTGGGTGGGAACGTCCGATTTCCATGTATCGTACAGTCTACAGCTTCGTGCTACAAGTTCGAGCCCACCTCCCCGACGCTGTGGGTGGCGTAGCTTGGTATGGACAGAGCTCCCCACATGCTTCAGTATACATGCCTTTTTCCTGCGCGCAGGAAGAGGTGCCTGCGGTGTACGTCCTCGGCAAAGAAAGCGAATTTACGCCTGGATCTGCATGGTGGGCATTTAGCTTCGTTAACAACTGGAGCATGATTCGCTTCGATTCTATCAGCAGGGACATCCGCGCACGAGTTGCTGAGTTGCAAAAGGCTTGCTTCATCGAGCGAAAAGCGATGGAGCACCACGTTACCCACACCAACTTAACAGCAGCCGAAGCACGGATGTATCTGCAACAGCAGTCGAATTTACTTGCATCGCGAGTTGTTGAAGAATGGTGGGCATTTGCATGGAAGCTCGTTGGCAAATTCACAGACGGATATATCACCACTGGAGAGGCCCCGGAGGAAATGGAGATGCCGGGTTACCCGGAATGGTGGCTCAAGCTAAGTGAGTTCTCGAAGTGGCCGGGCACCACGCTGGTCCCACCTCACGTTCCAGCCTTGGAAAGACAGCTTGAGCTATTTGAAAGTCGACAAAAAGTGAGCGCGAATCTCGTGGTGAGGGAATCTGCAGGTGGAGACAATGATGCACCGTTCTTAAGAACACTTTCGATCGCTCAGGTGGGTCTTGGTGCTATAGCTGGAGCTGTCGTGGGTGCCTCCGTTACGTGGTTTATCGCCGAACGACAACGACGATCCGGGTACCGGTCCATTGCATAGTCAATCACGTGTTTATCATTAAGCGCTCGTTTGGATAGGGCACAAGTGCCTACGTAGACACGGACGGACAGGTTATGAGCTGCTTGCTTTACGTCAAACGAGAAATACATCATGGTCTACGATGATGGAGAACCTTACCTGGTATTTCGCCAGCCGTACGCCATTCTCTTACTTGTTTGATCAAAGCCGAGGGTCTCTAATATCTCTTGTGCGGCTCCTTGTAATTTCGCTTGGCCGCCGGGCTAGCTGAACGCTTGCGATCGTGGATACGTCCTTCACGTCTCCCATTTGGCGAGGCACTGCGAGTGCTACTCCGAGAAGCCTTGCTTTCATCGTTGCCAAACGTTCTCCACGAACTACCTCCACGGTCTTCAGAGCCCTCGCGACTATTTCGTGTCGGTGGCTTAGCGAGACCGGACCTACCACCACCACTCCGCAGTTTGCTGGTAAACCTGTCCAGTTCTCCTCCAGGGCCTTTAGACTTGTGGCCCCGTTGAGCCTTGGCTAGCTTTGAAGCGGCAACGAGCCCAGGAGTATCCATTAGCCCCATCGCTCGCAAAGTCTTCTTCTGGAGCAACGGCACCTCCTTCAGTCCGATGAACTGGCTGTAGAGAGCACCAGTCTCAACGAGTTGCGTCTTTGACATTTTCAGCTTTTTGAGATTTGAGTTGTAAAACCCAAGGAATGCAGCATACGCTTTCTCCGCCGATTGTTCAAGCTCACCGCCACTACGAAGTTTAGCAAGGGCAAGCGTGGTTCGGTAATTCTGCTTGTCTAGCTGAGGTTGCTGCGCCATCTCCGTTAGTGGTAAGTCGGCTAGGTCACGCAGCAGCACCTTTTCAAAATCAGCCAGCACCAGAATTCCCTGGCCCTCCATACCTGCGCGAGCAGTTCTGCCGATCCGGTGAATGTACTGATCGCGATCCGTGAGACCAACCTGCAGGACGAGCGACACATCCGGATAGTCGACGCCACGAGCGGACACGTCCGAGGAGAACATGATCATCTTCTTTCCCTTGCGAAACGCTTCCGCTGCCTTTGTGCGCGCAGACTGACTCTTGCGTGAGTGCATCTCCAGCACATTAGGAAATCCAGCAGCCTGGAAGAGCTGCGCCATGAACTGTGCCGACCGCGCTGTCGGTAGGAACACGATCACCTTGTACGCAGGCAGCTTCATGTGCTCCTCCAGCACGCCTTCCACCACAGGAATGACGTCTTGCAAGTCGCAGACGACAAACTTCTGCACGGCCTGCGTGTTGGTCTGCTGGTCATCACCTTCAATGGTATCCACGAAAGCGTAGTCGTCACGCAGAGCCACATCCTTCAGTTCCTCCGTGGCAGTCGGCAGCGTCGCGCTGAAAAGCAGCGTCTGCCGTTGCTTGGGCAAATGGCTAATGATCCGCATGATATCAGGACGGAAGCCCATGTCCAGCAGTCGATCAGCCTCATCGAGAACAAGCACCTGGAGTCCGTCCAGCCTCTTCCGAATGTGTCCGCTGTCGTCCTGCAAATGAGCCTGCAGTCTTCCTGGCGTGGTCACAAGAACGTCAATGTTTCCTGGCTTGGTGAGCTCCTTGATGTCCTTGTTCACTGAACTGCCGCCCACAAAGCAGGACGTGCGTAGTCCATGGGCGTCCGTGAGCTTGACGGATTCCACTGCGATCTGCTGCGCCAATTCCCGCGTCGGAGAGATCACGAGCGCCGAGATCTTGCCCTGTTTCGGCAGCGGGCTCTTGAGAAGCCGCTCCAGCGTGGGCAGCAAGAACGCAATGGTTTTGCCATTGCCGGTCTTGCCCTTGGCCAGCACGTCGCGCCCTTCCAGCACCAAAGGCAGCGTATCCTTCTGCACATGAGTGAGGAACTCGTAGCCCAAGCTCTGGGTCAGGACCTCCTTGGACTGCTGGGTGATGGGCAGCGATGCGAACGAAACGTCCGACAGATAAGTACTAGTGGCGCATGAGACGGCGCTCGAGCGGAAGCTGCGGCGGAGCGTGCGCGCCGGCAGCCGCAGGACGTGGCGACTCGTCCACATCAGCGATTGGTGGTGAGACCTAAAAAATAGTCTCGTATTTTTAGCTAAAAAGCGGCATTTTGCAACCAGTGGTATTTTTAGCCGCCTCCGGGTTGGCTATAATTAGACTCCGTGGCCGTAGACGTGACGTCATTGTTCGATTGACGAGACAGCGGAGACCTGAACTGGAGAGGAGGCGACCATGGCGCTCTTACGACTGCTGTGTGGATTGGCGGCCTCTGTCGCGCTGCTGGTGACGTTCTCGGACGCCATGATCGTCAAGCTGGACGGCCGCGTGGAGGAGTGCTTCCACGAGTACGTACGCACCAAGCGCACAGCCTTCATGAAGATCGGCGTGCTGGACTCGACGGGCGCCTACGACGTGCGACTGAAGGCGTTCGGCCCGTTCCCTGCGTACCCAGAGGAGGAGCGCGTGGAGAAGAACTTCTTCGACCAGTTGGTGGTCACGCCGCATGACGAAATGAACCAGAACGTCGAGCACAGCGGCTTCAACTTCGAGTCGGAGCACCGCGGCGGATGGTACCGCTTCTGCTTGGACAACATGCACGACGGCAAGCACAAGACGGTGGAGTGGTACACGTCTTTCGACTTGTCCAACGAGAACGATCTGGGCGAGGAAGGACAAGCTGGAGAACCAGGCGCGCCAAGGTGCGACTTGTTTGGGGTGTCTTTTGTTTGATTGAGGGCGTACTTGCTGACTGACGTACTTGTTTTGTGGTGCACAATAGAGCACAGAGAAGGTGTGAAGACGTCGCTCGAGCGGTTGCAGACGCTGCTCAAGCTGATCCGGAACGAACAGGACTACTACCGCGCACGAGTACACCGTCATGTGCAGAGTAAGTTTGAGGTTGTGTGAGATTGTTGCATCAGCAGCTACTAACGACGCGTTCCTTTCATTATTGAACTGTTGCAGCGCTCGAAAGCAGCAAGTCACGGCTCATCTACTACACGGTGTTCGAGCTTGTGGTGCTGGGCGCCTTGTACGGCGCGCAGTCCTTCCTGCTGCACAAGTGGTTCAGCGACCGGGGTTATCTTTCCAAGCGACAGTGGGCGTAAATTGCATGCAACCATGCGCAGCCTAGATTAATGGCAGCTTGTAACTGCGTCACAGTCTTCCGAAGCTGACTACAGGGATGAACTGCCAACAACTCGAGCAAAGAGCCATAAAAAGAAATGGCCATAGAGATTCCCACCATCAAAATACTTTTTTGTCTAGCATGCATGGCTTTGAGGTGTTGCGTTGACCAACTAATAGTCCGAATCGCTGTCGATCTCCATCTCGTCGATAATCTCTCGACATCGAGCTCGACGCTCCTCTGCGGTGTCAGCACTTCCAGCCGCAGACACCGAGACTGGGTACGCTAACTCGCCTGGTCCAGAATCTCGGACCGACAGATAAAACACCGTGCCGTTGCTCGGCTCCACCGTAGGCACAAAACGGTATCGACCTTCGTCTTCGGTGAGAATGCCGCGGATGGGGCTGAGGTCGAGCAGTTCCCTAACGCGAGTCAGCAAGAACCTGTCGGACACCACCGTCACCTCCGAGGGGCCAGGAAAAGCGCCCTCCTCGCCTCTTCTCACAGGTTGGAACCTGCCTTGCCGGAAGTAAAACACTCGGAACGACGAGCGTTTAACGAGCGGCTGCTGCGTGCCAGGACTGGTGCATTCCAGCTCGATGAAGCCCGCGAACGGCGCGAGACAGCTGATCGGCGCGTCCAGTTTCACGTGCTGGCCGGGACGTAGAGACTCGAGCGTGGCGGAGAAGAAACTCGTCTCTTCCGTGTCCAGTTGCGCGCTGATCTTGGTGGGGCCCAACGTGATCTGCGAGTGGTTGACCACCTGAATCACCAGTAGACAGTGTCTGCCGTCGTAGCCCGCGGAAAAGAGGAGGTTCTGTAGCAAGGCCGACTCCATCACGTCGTTCATCATGCGCATCAACTCTGCGCTCTGGGATATGCTCTGGCCCACGCGCTCGAAGACGGACTCGAACGACTGGTGCAGCCCGCCGGCGTAGCTCTCGAGCATCTTGGCCATGTCGTCCATCGCGGTCGTTTCAAAAATGATCATCTGGCGGCCGTATTTTACGGGCATAGACATGGCTACATACATGTAAAGGCAACTTGCACACAAGTTGCAAGCGCTGGCATGTTCATGGGAGTATATTTCTAGTCAACTGACTCATCCTTCGTTGCAATAAATTACGATTGGGTTCTAATGATGAGGAAGTCACCTACTGCGATATCCAGCCGTCGAGACGCAGAAGAGCTATGAAAGTCTCGGCGCAGCGACCTTGATGACTTATCTGCGGCCGTAGCCACCGCGGTTGCCTCCGCCACGGCCACCGCGACCAACCGTCAGGTTGCCACTGCTGTCACGTGTGTAGGGCGAAGGCTCGATGCCAGGCACACCCAGAAGGTTCATCTTCTTGAGTGTCCTCTTCTCGAGCTTCGGCACCTCGTCCAGACCGATCATACTGCTGTAGTCAGCTGCGAGTTGCACGAGCTCGACGGGCTTCAGTTTGAGACGCTTCGCGTTCGAGTTGTAGAAACCGAGCCACGCTTGGTACGACTGCTGCGCAGACTTCTCCACGTCGCCATGGCTCCTCAGGTTTTTCATGACCTTCAGCGTACGCGATTGGGACGGCACCAACTTCGAAGGTGAAAAGTTTTTGCTGGGCTCAAGAGGCAGATCCGTCAGAGTGCTCAGCATCGGCGTCTCAAACTCAGTCAGGACAAGAACACCCTTGCCCTTCATGCCAGCACGCGCCGTACGTCCAAGGCGGTGGATGTACTGATCACGGTCAGTCAAGCCCACCTGGAGCACCAACGACACATCCGGGTAGTCCACACCACGCGCCGACACGTCGGACGAGAACATCATAACCTTGTGGCCCTTGCGGAACGCCTCAGCCGTCTTCGTGCGAACTGCCTGACTCTTGCGAGAGTGAATTTCAAGCACACCCGGGTAGCCCGCGGCCTGGAAAAGCTGGGCCATGAACTGCGCCGACCGAGCGGTGGGGAAGAACAGCATCACCTTGTACGCCGGCAGCTTCATGTGCTCAGTCAGCACCTTCTCCACCATGGGGATCAAGTCGTCCATCGTGCACACAATGTACTCCTGCTCCGTCTGCACGTTCGTGTCGGCTTCGTTCTCGTCAATCGTGTCCACGAATGCGTAGTCCGAACGAAGCGCCACACGCTTGAGCTCATCAGTCGAAGCGGGCAGCGTGGCGCTGAAAAGGAGCGTCTGACGCTCCTTGGGCAGGTAGCCAATGATGCGCATGACATCCGGGCGGAAACCCATGTCCAGCAGTCGGTCGGCTTCATCCAGGATCAAAACACTAGACTTGCCCAGTCGGTCGGCAATCTTGCCAGTATTCTGCTTCAAGTGGTCGACAAGACGTCCGGGCGTAGCAACCAGGATGTCAAGCGGCGCGCTGCTGGTGAGCGTGCGCTCGTCTTTCTTGATGTTGGCGCCACCCACAAAGCACGCGACGTTCAGCTCGTGGAACTTGGTGAGGCGCTTGGCCTCCGTGGCAATCTGCAGCGCCAACTCGCGCGTGGGCGAGATCGCGAGCGTCGGGATCGTTCCTTGGCGACGTCCCTCCTTCACCATGTTCTCGATCACCGGCAGCAGGAAGGCCATCGTCTTGCCATTGCCCGTCTTGGCCTTAGCCAGCACGTCCTGGCCCTTGATAATGAGTGGGAACGTCTCGTTCTGGACATTCGTGAGACGCTCGTACTTGAGGTCTTCCACAATGGCGCGCTTGGTCTTGGGCGAGATGTCGAGCGACGCGAATAGGACGTCCGACAGGTAGTCCAAGTTCGTGGGCTTGGAGGCTTCAACAGGAGCCGCAGCGGCTGCAACGGGGGCAGGCGTCTCCTGCTTCACGGGGGCAGCAGTCTCCGCAGCCTCCGCGTTCTTGTTGCCGTTGTTGCGACGGCCTCCGCGACGTCGTTTCTTCTTGTGCTCGGCGTCGCTATCCTTGCGTCCACCGGCGGGCGTCTTGCGGCGCCAGTTGCTGCTGTTGCTGTCGTTGTGGTCTTGGCTCGGCATCTCTCTGGTGTTGACTTAAGTGCGTGCGTGGCAGCGAGAAAACTGAAGAGTGAGTGAGTTAAACGCCAACAGCCAACCGAAACGGTGCCCTTTCGGCGGTACCTGGCGTTTGTATGGGGCTTTCTTTCCCCTATGATACGGCATCATGTGACAGTTTCTTTCTATAGATCGCCCAAGATCTCTTCTGCAATATGCTATAGTATAGTTCTATATGTCCGAAATGTCCATCCGCAATAATTGCTAAAACAGCACTGGAAGCCAATGTGCTCCGTCCGACGACGGAGTCCGTCGTGTGCTCGGCCATAGTGCTCCTGACGTTGCTGTTCGTGCGAGCCCGACCGTCAGAGTGATGGTCAACAAAGTTGAAGTTGCCCCCGCTCGTCGGTCTGCCGCACTAGGAGCTTGAGCGACAGGGGCAGCTAGGCCATTCCGCATTGACGGTGGGTTCGAGCGGTGCGGCCCGCAGGACTCCCAGAGCTCTCACTTTGCATTTTTCTCGATGCCCCCCAAGCGCAAGAAGCCCGACGGCACCACGCTCACGTACACGTACCAGGGTGTGGTGCGCAAGCTGAACCAAGTCTGCGATGTGGACTTCCTCGTGGCGGAGCTACAAAGAACGGCCCTGGAACTCCATCAAGTCCGCATGGTCGGCTGGAAGATCGCTGGGATGCATGTTCTCCGCTGCCTGAAGGACGGCGACAATTTGGGAAAACTGGACTATCACTTCTTTTACCACTGCTGCAGTGCCTCTCTCAAACAGACGGAGGAGAGAGATCATCACAAGATGCAACCAAGCTATCCCGACGAGCACAAGACTTTCTTGCTCTACTGGGCGCAGTGCGACAGGGTGCCCAGTCACAACGCACCGCCCCTAAAACGTTGCGCTGCCATGATAACAGCTATGGCGACACAGATGGAAACGAACACGATGAACATGTTGGCCCTTCACTTCCGTCGGCGCCTTCACCAGTACATTCGCTTACGGTACGCCAAGGAGGGCAAGACCCAGATTCCGTACAAGGCAACCAACCGCTTGGTCGACAGCTGCTACCGCGTTAAACAAGCACCTGTGCTCGACAACGATGGCGAACCCACTGGCAAGGCCAAGTGAGCCTGGAGTGTTTGGGACGAGCCCAAGACCATCGAAGAACGCGAGCTGCGCGAGTGGCTCGACGAGGTTCCTTGGAAATGGGCTATCCGCAAGAATGCCGCACACTTTCTAGCCAAGGTGTACGATATGTTGAGCTGGATGGAGAAGTTTGGCGAGACACACCCAAAGACGAAAGGATCACGGTTGTATACACTGCTGCCGCGCACCACCTCGTTTGTGCCTGGGCATATTACCATCAATGTGACCCCACTTTTTCAGCTTTTCTCGCGGATGCACAGTGACCCTCAAGTTAAGCGCTACGTGGTTGAAGAGCTGAACGAGCCATGGGGCTCCGAAAATGGCGCAAGTTGGACACAACATCGAGACGTGCTTTTTCGCAAACTATTTATGCTGGATGGTTTGGAATCGGCGACGCGCAAGTTTGCCTACCAAATCACAACGAATGGCTACTCTGCTTCAGTGCTACTACGACGTGAAGTGCCCACCCCAATCGACCCAGAGCCGCCCTCGAACAGCAAGAAGCGCAAGACCAACACTGGCTCGTCAGTCGACGCACCACAGCCCCTTGCCAAGGGCGCATTTGACATGGCATTGGACAAGCTCCCAGCTGGATACACCCCTGACAAATTAATCGGAATTGATCCGGGCGTGCGAACGTTGTGCACGGCGGCATGTGTTGGTAACCTCCCGAGCCGACTGCATCGGAACCGACGTCGCAATCGACGTCGCAAGCGCAATCGAAAGGGGAGGCACAAGCGCCGGAGGAAAGCGGAAGTCCAGAAACCGTCACGGTCAAAGTATTGTGGAGATCAGTACGGGTGCGTACTACCATCTGACCAAGTTGGATGGTCAGCGTGCCTGGAACAACCGGTTGAAGAAGCGGGCGACGACTTACGCCGATTTGCTGGAGGGTATGCCGTCGTTCAAGACGACGTGCTATGACTTGTATGTGGGCAATTTGCACTACTTCCTGGAGTCCTCTGGGTATCTGCTTAAGTTCTCGGCACAGCACGGGTTCCGCAAGTGGCGATTCCTCACGTACGGCTTCAAGAAGAAGGCCATGAGTGTGATAGCCAAGCAAGTCGTGCCAACTGCGAGTCCACAGGTGTGCATCGCTCTCGGAGATTGGAGTTGCCAGGACGGCCTCAGGGGCAATCCGAAAGCCCCAGTGAAAGCGTTCCGGAAGGCGCTCGAGCGTCGCGCTACTGTCCTGCCCATGGATGAATTTCGAACGAGCAAAATTGTGTTCGTGCTGCCACGAGCGACTCCACCAGGCACGATTGAAGACGAAAGCGAAGGACAGGGACACCAAGGAGATCAAGGTCGTCACGAAGAAGAACAGAAATGTCTTGCGCTGTATGAACAGTTTTTGCAAGGCCCGCTTCTGGAACCGGGACGTCAACGCTGCGATAAACATACTGGAGCTCTTGAAGTGCAGGCTGCTTGGACTAGGGAGGCTCGCAGCATTCCAGCGGTGATGAACCGGCGATTCTGTGATTGGAAAGGCATTGCATTGGCGGTGCGCCCTGGCGTATTGCGGTGCAGTGGTGTCACCACTGGTGACCCGTAGCCAATCACACGGAGCGTCTTCAGAGCACCAGTGCTCCGGAGACGTTGCGTACTTGTGTTTTTGTGGTACTATCAGGAACAGTAAGTTAGTTTGGCTTTGGGGAGATGGTAGTACGTTGCCCACGAAGGGATATAAAAATACCAATGTCGACGCAATTGCATGCCTGCTGTACCCATGTCGTATAATTTGAGTCGAGACGCTTGCGCGAACAGTCTTGTGGTCTAGGGTATGTCGTTGCCCTACGTCAGTCTCCAATTTGTCTTGTCCCCCAATTTGTCTTGTCCCCCACAAGACCATCACTCCTCTTCCGACCGTCACTCTTCCTCTCAGAATGCCGCGCGTGACCCTCAACATCGGCCTGTTCGGCTGCGGGCGGGGGCAGCAGCGACGAGGAGGAGACGCCCACGCCTTGGACTCGTTCCTGGAGGACTTGGACGAGCTCAGCGGGGGCAGCAGCGACGAGGAGGATACGCCCACGCCTGGCGCCGCATCTGCTACTGAAGCAGACGCTTGGGACGACGATGACGCCGACAAAACGATGGAAGAGGAGGTTCCAGGGTCTCAATTGGGCAAACGGAAGCGTCCACTTCCAGAGGAGCAACTAGCGGAGGAGAAGACGCAGGACCTCGCGCAGTCTCTGCGTTCCAGTATCAAGCAACGTGGTGTGGCGGCTGTGGCGACACTCAAGCGCTCGTCCAAGTACTTGGCTCATGTGCAGAAGATCCAGAAGTACGTGGACGTGGATGACGCTACTACTGCTTCGAACGCAGCTAAAGCCAAACCCCTGCAACTGGAGGAAGGCAGCGCAGAGTACGACCTGGTGGTGACGTCCAATGATCTGATGGTGCAGATTGACGACGAGATTGAGGCCGTGCACCGCTTCATCGCGGACATTTACGCCGACAAGTTCCCGGAGCTCGACTCGCTCGTGCCCAATGGGTTGGACTACGCTCGGGTGGTGAAAGCCATTGGCAATGAAATGGACCTGACGCTCGTGGAGGAGCTGCCCAAGCTGCTGCCCAGCTCGGCTGTCATTGGGATTTCTGTCACGGGCTCGGGCACGAGTGGGAAACCGTTGGGTCCGGAGGAACTCCAGACGTGCATGGAAGCGTGCGACGAGCTGCTGTCGCTGGATAAGGACAAGAACATGATCCTGCGCTTCGTAGAGAGCCGCATGAAGTACTTGGCGCCAAATGTGTCGCAGCTGGTGGGCACTCGCATCGCGGCGCAGCTTATTGGGCTTGCTGGTGGTGTGGCGCAGCTCGCGAGGATCCCGTCGTGCAACTTGCAAGTTCTGGGGCAGGAGAAGAAGGTTCTGAGTGGTTTTTCATCTGCTGCTGCGTTGAAGCATACAGGTGTCCTGTTCTTCAGTGACTTGGTTCAGAGTGTTCCGCCCTACTTGCGCATGAAGGCGTGTCGAGCTGTTGCTGGCAAATTAGCTTTGATGGCGCGCGTGGATAGCCAGCCGCACCAAAATGATACAGAAGGTCTTGTGGGTGCCCGCTTTCGGACAGAGCTCGTGGGTAAAATGGAGAAATGGCAGGAACCGCAAAAGGCCAAGACGAAGAAAGCGCTACCGATCCCAGACGAAAAACCGCGACGCAAGCGTGGTGGCAAGCGGTACCGCAAGATGAAGGAGCGACTGCAGATGACAGACGTACGTCGTGAAATGAATCGACAGTCTTTCGCGACAGCTGACGAAGAATACGGTGACAATGCCATGGGAATTACTTCTGGCCGTCTTGGTCAGGAAGGATCGGGTAATCTGCGAATTATGCGCAAGGAGCAGAAGCAATCAAGCAAGAAGTTGCGTGCCGCAAATTTTGCTGCACCTTCTACTAGCAAACCACCTCTTTCTGGGTTAGCATCCAGTCTTGCCTTCACACCCGTGCAGGGTATTGAGTTGATGAACCCCGAAGCTGCGAAGGCTCGTGTTGCTGAGGCCAACAAAAAATATTTTTCGGCTTCTAGTGGGTTTGTGAGCGTCATCAAGAAGTCCTAGACTGCCGGAAAGCTCTGCGACCACCCTGAAAATGCCTTGCTAAGGACCAGAAGAATGTAGATGCTCTCGACATGAAAAATGAAAGCAAGGAACGTGAACAGCTGAGCACAATGATGGTTTGGTTTTAACACGCTCGTCAGTTAGATCCTGTTGTGATACGCTGTGGCACTGATGGAAACGCAGCTCATGCAGTTCTCGATCTACACTGCCGTCCCGGTCAGCTCAGTGCCTAGGATTTCGAAGGTCGTGATCGATTGAGCTGGGAGATCTGCACTGAACCTGGCGCTCTGACCAAACATAATGTCCGTACTGGAGGTATTGTACACAGCTCCCGACGTTGCGTTCGGCTCCGTTGTCCAGATATTAATTGGGCCCTGTACATACGATAAAGCCGACAGATCAAACGTAATGGTCTGCGCGTCGCCCCAGTTCGAAGCCACGATGACCATCACTTGGGCAGCTTTGTCGTATGCAAAGACAAAGCTCGGGTATTTGTCCAAGGCGTACGATGAGGATCCGGGAAGGAGCGTGTTGGGGTCGTCAAACTTGAGAATGGTCATGCCGGCTCGAATGTGACGCGAGTAGTGAGCCATCACATAATGTTTTGGGTTGGCTGTGCCGATCCATTTGTCGCCAGGGTTCGACTGGATAAGCCCCACTACTCCGCTGTCAAGTGCTTGCCTGTAAACGAAGGCTGTCGCTTTCATCTCGTTGATATCTCGAGCAATGGTCTCCGCCATGGTGAGCCCAGAGGCATCTTCGTCTGCGTACATGGCATCCCAGATTTTCATCGTCGGTCTCATTGAAGAAACAAGCCCCTGCAACTTATTGCGGCTATCACCGGAGTATGGGACCAAACCATCGGAGCAGTGGGGGTTAACCTTCCCGATAACATCAACGCCAGGCAGCTCTTGTGGAATCATGTCTGTAAGCATGAATAACGAGTCGTCGGGATTCTTCTCTTCGGCACCAACAATGATCACGCTTTTCAAATCAAGTTTGTCCAACTGCGTTCGCAGCAGCGCCAAAATATCGCTCTGCGTCTTGATGCCCAAGTGGCACGCCTCCTGTGACTCTGGGAACTTCCACGCCTTGCTGTTGGCTTCGTTGAACGGAGCGACATACTTGAACTCGATGCCCCAGTCCGTCTTCGCCTTGCTCACAACCGCTGCCAAGTAGAGTGCGAACTGCTCGAAGTACGTGTTCGCCAAATTGTCGGCGGCTCCGTCGTCTCCACCAGCCGTAGCGCGGTTGCTCGTCATCCACCAAGGCGGAGAATTCGAGTATGCTTCAAAGACGTCAGCGCCGCGCTTCGATGCCAAGTCCAGCATTGTACGCTGCTTTAGGTCGGCGTCCCAGTTCCAGCTCGTGGACGTCGGATCCGAGCTGGCCCAGTTCAGCCAGAACGTCTCGCTCGCCTTGAATGATGACATGTTGTCCGACACCTTCATGGCGATCTCCGTACCGCTGTCATCGATGACGTTGTTACCGGAGCCGCCGATGTTGTAACGCGCGATGTTGAAATCAAGTGCTGGGATCTTTGCCGCGGCGCCGTCGATAGATACTGACGACATGTTGGTGAAGAGTAGGTCGGCGATGTCTTCACGGTCTCCAAAAACGTTGGCCCACCACGATAGCGACGTTCCCCACCCTTCCCACGATTCGACCAATGTTGTGGTTGTCGCTGAAACTTTGTAAGCTTTGGTTGGTGGTGGCTGGGCAACCAGAAGGGCCCAGATCAATGCAGAGTTTGCAATCGATGCAACCGTGGAGCGGAACATGCTCATCCATCGGATACCAAGTGGTGGTCGCAGGGGGCCTCGTGCGAAGCGGTTGAGACTCGGGTGATTCTGAATCGCATTGGTCACTGCGTTGCGCTCTGTAATAATCGTGCCATTGTTCCTCATACGCTCGTAGCTGCTGAACCTGAGTTAGATCTTCTACGCAGCGAGTATTCCCACGAAGTAGAAACGTCAATGGCACCGATCCAGTTTCGAATTCATTAGGCGTGATCAACATCGAAAGCATATGGAGATAGGTAGATGCCGATCCGGCTTTGTGTTGAGTACTAGGTATGGGTATGCTTGCAGGGCGACGAAGCATCTCTCGGAAGTGATTCATACCTTACGATCTGCAGGTGTTGGAACTTTTTAGTTTCCTCACGTAAAAAATTAATCGCCGACAGCGTACATGTATCCAGAAATTCATTGCTCGTGTGATGTATCTGCACCTGTACTTTAGATCTCGATAACTAAAGGATGACGTTGGTATACGTGCCAGACCTCCTTTAAACCGGCGCTGTGTCCTCTGTTCGCTGTCAGTTCTGAAACAGCTAGGGAAATTTGTTTTGCGTATTATCGAAGGAATGGAGAATGTGCAAGCGGAAAGAGATAGTAACAACAAAGCAGCCTCGAGTATTACACCGCCGGTGATGCCGTCTGAGCTGGTTCTAGTAAACCCTCGTGATTTTGGAGATGATATCCTGGGTCCTCGTCGGGTACAGCTGGAGAAGTTTTGGAATACTGATCAAATCGAAGCTGTAGAGTTCGAGCATCGTGAATTATTTCGGGCAAACATGGTGGACGAATCGATCAGATCCGTGTTGGATGCTGAAGATTATGAGAGACATTTTAACGACGGCTGGAATGCACTCGAGAAAGCTGCTAAGCCCAACGCTTTTTCGCACCTCCGACAATTTTGCTGTGGTTTCAAACCACTGGTTTGGCAACTGTGTTTGCCAACACAGCATCGGTTGAGTCCGATTTCTCGATAATGGAGTGGGAATTGAACGACCGTCGCACAGCATTGACATCATTGGCATTGGAGGGCATTTTTCAGGCTAAACAGTTCGACCAACTAGGCAATCTAACCCAGCAAAGGACACACAATTAGTCTTAAACCGACACAGTGCCGGGATAGAGATTTTAAATGTGCCGGAATAAAGCTTATTCGGTATAATTCGGCATATGCCGTTTTTAAGAGGTCTGGTGTATTAAATAGTGTGAGCTGATGTTGTGCGCGTTATCGTGCAAAAAGCACGGCCGATTTCACTTGAAGTCGGTGGGAGCTGCAGATAGATGCAGTCCTGCCACAGCATCAGGCGTAGGATCTGCTTCGGGAAACCTCGCCTTTCACGTTGCAGGATGCGCAGTCTTGCTCATGCATTTGGCTTGAGACTCGTATGACAACTGCCGAGTGTCTGGATACGTGTTCGCTTGGGTATTTCACCTTTCGGGCTTCGAGGTTGATGCAACAGAAGATAGAACAGCGTCCGGCATTCCTTTGGCAATTTGTGAATGAGCTCATTCCGTTTTGACCGAGGCCCCTCCTTTCGTAGTTCTTTCGTGGATTCCGCTTCAGTTGTCGTTTTTCATGTTTGCAACCTCTTTATTCTTCTAGGCCCGCATTTATCATACTGTGCTCAAAGGAAGTACTCCTCGTACTTCTGTTCGTAAATGATGCAAAATCGTCGGTCGGGGGTACGTCTAACGCGATGCAGTGTGCCTGGGATGCGGCCTTTTGTAGCTCGATTCAAAGCATGGCCACAGAAAAGTACAATCTCCTTACCCGGGACACACATCTTCTCAGCCTTCAGCCACTGCTTGGAGTGCGGGTCGTACACATCCAGTCCCTCCACACTAGGCACGGGCTCCACAACGTACAGACTCGGATCGATGTGCTCGAACACATTCTCCGTCTTGGACTGGCCACTCCCTTCAATGTTTGGGTAGTGCAGTCCGTAGCAGACAGAAAAGTCCTTGTCCGACCGCGCACCACTGGGCTCGATATCGTAGCCGACCGTCAAGCTCAGTGCACGGTCGCAGATACGCTGCATACGGCGCTGCAAACCGAGCCAGTGGCTTTTAAACTCTGGCGACGGCCACACCAGCCGCGACATATCACCGCAAGCCACTCTGAAGCAGTCACGCACACTCGTGTGCTCGTATCCGCAGTACCAAAAGGGTTTGCCGTGCTCATTGCGGTAAATGTGTTTGCTGGTGCATCCGTTCTTCCACTCGTCGTCTTCATTCGTGAAAAAGGTCTCAAAGTCCTGCAACACTTGGTCGTGAGTGCGTTCCAGCGTCTCACCAAGTTCCGTGAGCACCACGAACGAATGGCGCTCCATCATCTCCAGGAAACGAGCACGGTTCTTCCAGTTGAGGTCACTCAGACGGAGACGCGGCACTTGCACGGCATCCCCGGGAGATTGTTCGACGGTCTCACTTGGCTGCTGGGTTGCAATCACGACGTTGTTTGAGGCAGGGACGTCGGCCACTTCGCCGCTTGCATTGAGGCAGTAGTAGCTGGCTGCCAGACTGTAGCCGGTCGGCATGAAGAAGCCCGTAGCAGTCATGTCGGCGGCGATTAATTAGTGCACACGAATGGCTACGACTCGACAAGCGTGTCTTTGCGTCAGAGAACGGGGACCCCACGTTTAATGTGCCCTGGACCAATCAAGACGCAGCTACGAAAAAGTTCAACTCGGTGACCCTCACTCTGGACGAGGTCAGGTTGCTCCTGCTCCTGAAGATGTATGCAGCGGGACTGCCAAGTGTTCGGGTGTGTACAAATCTACTCGTAAGTTTATGGTATAAGTTAGCGCAGTGCTCGGAATGCCACGAAGACATGCAGCTTGACAGCGAAGGAGGGACGCAGAGGACGCGAGCACTGGCGAATGGCTCTACACACTAAACACGAGCGCGGGTGGACGTCGAGTGTCTTCGTGATGTGGTTGCCTTCGCCTTCGCTACATGAGACTGGTTGTCCTCTTTGGAGTCAAATAAGCGCGAGCGCACCTGGTCCAAGCGGCCCTCCCACTCCGGTGTGCGCGGCCATCGAAGGTGCTTGGTCTTGTCAACGGACAGGTTGCGGTTGCGCTCCTCCAGCTGACGACGCCGTTCGAGGTTCCTGGCTTTTGTGGCCGCGAAGCGAGGCGAGCTATCGTAGTCCATGTACCGAGGGACTGACGTTGAGCTGGAGCGGCCCCTCGCACGCGGAGACGCCACAACGGGCGGCGCACCCCGTGCTGATTCCGAGAAACGGCGCGTTGACTTGGCCGAAGGAGGCGCCATGGTCGCTGACAGTGAAGAGCGACGAGGTCTTGCGGAAGTTGGCGCTACTGGGGGCTGGTTTTTAGAAGCATGCAGAGAGGATCGGCGAGATTTCGGGGCTGCAGGGATTGTGTCCTTGGTCGTGGAGGCCGAAGGTTTGCCCGTGAGCGAGGCACGTCGATATGAGTTCGGCGGGGCGAGCTTGGAAGCCTTAGTAGACTGCAGATTCTCAGGAAGCGAAGAGCGTCTCGAGCGGTAAACAGTGCGCTTGACGAGTTTGGAGGTCTTGGCGCTCGTTTCGCTCGACGCCTGCAGCAGGTCAGGCAGGAAAAGGTCGAGCGAGCTGAGGAGCGAGTCCAGGGATCCCGTGGATGCAGTGGAAAAGGACGACGGACTGGGAGGGATGATCGAGTAGCTATTGGACTTCTTGGTCATTGAGTCGGCGTCGCTTTCATAGCAAGTGGACTTGGTCGTGATTGTCGAGTCAGCGTCGCTCTCGTAGCACGTGGACTTTGCTGTTATAGTCGAGCCGCCGTCACTCTCGTCTTCGTAAGGGTTGAAGCTCGTGTCCTCGTCTTCATTGTTGTCCCTCAAGGTCTTGACTGTGAGGTCCTTGTAGACCACAAGAGTTGTCGGGCTGTCCTGGGTGGGAGTTGGCGTCTCCTTCTGTGGCTCCTCCTCAGCAGGTTCGGCAACGACCAATGGTTCTGCTGTCTTTTGTATCGTTTGCACGGGCTCCGATTGCGTACGTGCACGCTGCGTGTTCATGCGGTTGATGATGTCTTTCACCGGTGAGTTGTCGGACTTTGGCTGCGGCGGCAGCTCCACACGCGTGGATCTGGTCACGGACCAGGAGCGTGGAGCGGCGGGCGCCGTGTTGGCATGCGCCATAAGTTCGAACCGGTCGATGAGCGTCTTGACATTCGAGGCGCCGTCCATTTTAATTGCAGTGGACGACTAAGACGATGGCGTTTCCTCGATAGGAATCTCGTTCGAGTGAGCCCTGCAAGTGCGAAGCGGAACTGGCGGCGGTCGACACTAGCTGGCAAGCGTCTTCGCGCTCGGTTTCGGGGAGGCAAGGCTGGCTCTTCCGGTCCCTTCCTGGCGCCTGCACCAGCTCGTCGCAGCGGGCTGCACTCCGTTGCCGGCCAGTTCCGAACTGACAGGCTCAAAACGCTTGGTGCGGATGTCCAGCGACATATGGTGCGACAAAAATTCGATTTTTCGGCCCATGCCACTGTCCGCACCTCAGACAGTCGATGCGCTCGTACTTATCAAATCTTACTAAAACAACTAAACGACCGACGCAGTATTTTATACCCCGCGGTCTTCTATACTATACCAGTTTGCAGTCTGTTTTTCAAAACGGCCAATCAAATGCGGCGCGTCACATGCTATCCCAAAGTGTCAACTCAATGCCATGTATCACCGTTATTTGCTAGCCGGTGGAGAAGCTGTCGATGGCCTGGAAACGCTAGACGCACGCATCGACATTCCATGCCAACACGCGCAGCGTCAGTGCGCAGGCGGCGGCAATTGATTGCTCCGGTGCCGCCGCGCCCGTTCAAGCGTCGGACCTCGGCGCGTCGGAAGAGCGTTTCTTGCGGCGTTCTCGCTCCAGGCCGATTTGCTCCTGCACGAAACGGCCAAAGGATTCCGCCAGGTCGTCGATGCGCTTCTCGTGCTCGTGGTTCTGCGCCGACAGCTCGCGCTCCAGCCGCAGCACCTGAGCCTCAAGCGCCACGATCGCGCCTGCCTTCTCCTTCAAGATGGTGGCGCTCTCCGCCGCCGCGATCTTTGCGCTCGCAGTCAGGGCCTGCAAGGCAACAGAGAGGACAGCAATGACACGCATCAGGTTGTCGAAGGAGCTCTCAGACGGACAGCAAGCGAACGCACCTGGATCCGTTCGTCGAAGGTTGCCTGCATCTGCACGAGCCTGGCGTCCTGCTCCTCCACCTTCCGCACTTGCTGCTGCAACCTCTCCTCGCACCGAGCTCTCTCGCTTGTGACTGTCGCTAACTGCGTTTGCTTCTCCTGCAGCGTCCTGCACTGCAGCTCCATCGCGGCTTCAAACTCGCTCTGCTGTTCGTCTCGAGCTTGCTGCAACGAGACGTTGTCCTGGCGGAGCTGGAGGATCGTCTCGAGGTGCTTTTCCACTTCTCGCTCGAGATGTTGTCGTGCTTTCTTCACCTCGGCCACATGGGCCTCCACGGACCCGACAGAGCGCTGGATGCGTTCCTGCACCTCCGTCTCCCACTGCTGCTTCAGCTCACCGATTGTCTTTTCGTGCTCCAGTTGGGACTGAAGAACTTTTTGCTTGCAGACCCTCACACTTTTCCTTGAGCTCGCGAACACTTCGTTCACTTGTTTCGAGCTGTGTGGAGGTGTAGCTGAGCTGCGTCTGCATCGAACCGACGATCATATCGTGCTGCCGCTGGGCTCCACTCAAGCTGCTTTCGTGATCCGACAGGAGTTTGGCTTCTTTACGAGCATAGTCTTGCTGAGCATCTTGTAGTTGTTTCTGCAGCTTACTGATCTCTTCTGCTTGCGTCCTGTATAGCATTCCAGCAGCTTAGCGCAATAATCAAGCCTTCGGCACCGAGAAAAATAACAAACAGCTTACCTAAGGGTAAGTGTGGAGCGATGGAGTTCGTTGTCGAGCGCGTACTTGGCCTCTTCTAGCTGTGAAATCTGCTTGTCTTTCTGCTCCGCTTCCTTGCTGCGTAAAGCCTCCATGTGGCCCATTTTCTCGCGGACAACTCCATTTTCGCGCTCAAGCGCCGTTCGAGCAGATCGATACTCTTCGAACTCCACCTTTCTGCGGTTCTCGAGCTCATCGAGCTGCATTCGGAGCTCGTGAACATCACGTTTTGCATCAACCTCACGCTGCTGGTACCTGTCCCGTTCTTCTTTGGTCATTTCGACATCCTTACGGGCTTGTTGCAATTGCGCCTCGAGCTCTTCTGTCTTCTCCACCTGAAATGGAAAAATACTTTAGTCCGTGGTTTGGAATTGCATGTTCATCGCATCTTACCGTTTTCTGCAGCTCTCGCTTGCCCAAGTTCATTTCGGTCTCGATCTCTTCCTTTTCCGCTAACACTTGCAGTAATAGTTGGTCATCTTGAGCACGTTTGGGGCTTGAATTGTTTGATGCTACATCGTCATCAGGTTGACAAGACGCATCAACAGCCAAAGGAGTTTGCCTTCTGGTGAACGCCCGATTCCTTGCCAGCAGTTCCTCGATTTCGTCGACATGTTTCAAGCTGCTATTATTCCCCATGAGCTCCAGCGTCACGAGCGACTGGTTGCTCTGCAATGCGTCACGAAACGCGAGTGCGCCTGGGTTTCCGATCTCATTCCACCGCAAGTCCAATTGACGTAGTGTGCGGTTCACCCTCAAAGCTTTTGCAAGTGCCTTGGCACCTTCGGGTCCAATGTTGTTGTTTCGCAAGTCGAGCGATAGCAGCCGCTTGTCGATTTCGAGTGCACCAGCAAGAGCTTCCACCCCCTGATCCAGCAAACCAATGTTATTCCACTCCAGACTGATGGCCACCACATTGTGCGAAGAACGCAGCAACGCCGCAAGTGCTCGAGCAGCGCCAGCTTCGAAGCAATTGCCTCTCAGATCCAACCGCGTCGGGACGCTGGCAAGTCGAGCCTTCTCGACAATGTCAGCGAACTTGTCATCGCCCAAGTACGAGTTGCTGTAGTCAAGCACTGCATCAGCGGACTGTTTAAAATGCACAAGGGCTGCAGTCTCGCAGTCCGCGTCGAGATGCTCGCGCTTCGGTGGGATTGTCATGGAGCTTGTGACAAGAGGTCGTTTCGTTCACAGCCACTGCGATCTTTAGGCAGCGAAGCCTGTTCAACATATTCATGCTGCTCGTTACTGAGGACACGATTGTCTCTGTAGTGCGTGCAGTCCTCACGCATCGGTACGGTGCTTACATGTAGTAGTGTTTAGTGGTTGATCCTCTGCAGGGCTCATAGACTGATGCTTTTAGCAAAAGCGCTTCCTACGTGGTAGAAACTGGAGCATGGTACCGGTAGTGCTCACCACTCAAAGTGCTCGCGAGTATCTCCTGGATACTGTAATTGCTGCCCAACAACTGACGGTTTACCAGTCATCAGCCCTTGAAGCTGCCCACGTACGGAGGACAACCCTTTGTGCAAGTTTCATGCCAGCCATTCCTTTATTCCCCCGACAACTTCACGTGGTTAGCAACCATGTGCGGAACTTCTTGGGACATTTCCAACCCAGTCGATCGGGGTTGCTCTCAATCGATCCTGGTCATCAACTCCGGCTCCTACAACGGCTCAACTGCTGCATCCTGCCCAGAAATGAGGTCCCACGAGTACCAGTTGAACGCTGCTAGTTTCTGAAAACACTAGGACAGACTCACTGTTACAAGCCCTTGGCCGTGGATGCCACGAATGAATTTAAGGTTGCGACGGGTCTACAGCACTTGAATCGCATCGGTATGCAACACGCACGCCACTCCTACCTCACGTGGATGAAGCATGCAGCCATTTACAATGACTGGTAAAGTGATCGTGAGATATCCACTGCATGGACGCTGACGTGTAGTTTCGACCGTCAAGATCATACTCCAGCCTTTTGTGGGGTAGAGAGACTACATATGCTGTAGCCTACAGCTGTAGGAAGTTAGTCAGTCCACTGCACCTTACCCAACTAATAATGTTTGGTTGTCGAGCATTGCTCTTCCGTTTGTTACTATCGATGCAAGAATCCACCTGGTAATTATAGGAGATCGAGCCAGGTGTCGGTGCTTGAGCTCACTCTTGAAAACGCCGCAAAAGTGGCGTAGTCTCCTTTCCACTTTGTTCATTATGGGCCCCGTCACAACTGCTTCATTCTTGCTGCATTCGAGAATACAAGAAACTTTCGATGGGCTCCAATGTGTGGATCTGGTCGAGTGTCCCTCTTCCGGTCGACTCTTTATCGACAAGCACACGCTCATGACCTCCACCACCAATGAAGGTCGCAATGCAAGTGCCGCCGCCTTGCACGAATTGGATCTCCACCTTTCGATTCAAAACACCGAGAACGTGGTCAAGTTGGAACGCCATTTTCTGCAAGGAGAAAGACTCCACCTCCTGCACAAACACTGCGCTCGTGGTGACCTCCTTGAAATCATGCAACAAGAAGTTCGTCTTCAGACGGCCGGAATGCCGCCTCACAGCTCTTCGATGATGACAAGCACCGACGCTGGGCGACGTCGCGTTTTCACTGCAATGCTTCGAGGGGTACAGGCACTACACGCTGACGGAATCGCCCACTTGGACTTGTCACCTGAAAACGTCTTCGTCACCGAGTCGGGTGTCGTGAAAGTCGGGGATTTGGGCCACGCCCAGCGATTCAAGCACGACCGACCGAGCGTCCAAGTCGTACAAGTTGCCAAGGAAGCGTATGCTGCCCCAGAGCTGTTAGCTTGCAAAAAGGTCGAAGATGCTCGTCAAGCTGATGCTTGGGCCTTGGGTGTCATTCTATGGACAATGTGCACCAAGCGTGCGTTGGTGCGTCGCGCTGCCTTAGATAGTGACAAGCTCTTCGGTCGAATGGCCGAACGTGGCTCGTTGTTTGCGCTCCAGGAGACCGGACTGCTTTCTGAAATGCCGTCTACGATGATCGATTTATTGGCTGGTCTCCTCGATGTCAACCCCAAATCAAGACTTACAGTGAGCGCAGCTCTGCGGCACCCCTGGATAACGCAGGACTCTGCAACTTGCAAGCAGTCTCGACGAAAGTCCATTGGCAACATGTTCAAGAAGAAGGGCGAAGAGTTGATCAAGAAGCACCAACGCCCAACCGAGAAAAAGTCGCGAGTCCGCACCGCAAGTGCTGAAATCGCACTCGAGTCCACGCGCGTGGCCTTGACATCCCGAAGTTTAGCTTAGAAGGCTGCAACCAGTGATGCGTACATGTAGAACTATAAACGGGTAACATGAAACCAAAAAAACACAAGAACTCGAAGCCGTCGCGTCGGTTGATCCAGTCGCACAGGAATCCTCCAAGCCGAACACGACGGCAAGAACGGCATCGAGCACCGATGCGTCGACATTTCCTCTTCGCTGAGGACGAAAAGGAACGAAGTGTTGGGGAAGGCAAAGCCAACCTGCTACGCCTATGGCACAACCGACGAAATGCCATGCTGGAAGGTGACGAAGCTGCCGACGGCGGTGAAGCGAACTCGTTGGTAGCTCGTGAGCTGACACGACTTTGGGATGTCGCCAAGCCCATGAACTCGTGCACGTTAAGGCGCGACGGATACGTCGGATTTTTTGCAAGAGCTGGAAAAGCTTTGATACTTCCGCTGTCAACCGATACACTCGCAAATGCTGCAGCTCAACGAGACTGGGAGTACGATTTGGAAGGTGTCGGCAGTGTGAATGAAACCAGTAAAGCAGCATCAAGTCTGAATAATGAGGTCATGTCGGCCGAACAATTTCGTGATGCAGTGATGCAGCTCGCAGAGATCGTACTACCAGTCGAAAGCCCTCCCAGCGTGTTCGCGACCTTCTTCCAAGACCTGCGCAACTCAGTTGCAGAAGTGGCTGCCTCGCCATCCAGCAGTGAACCAGAGCAAGACGAAACTCATTCCGCTCAAGTGGTTGACCGCTTTACGCTTCGACCTTTAAATCGTATCCCGAAAATTGCGAACGACGCGTTCCTGCAGAAACTACCCCCATCAAGCGATGCCTTACGAAGTATCCGAGGCCTCCAACCTCCTGATCAGCGTGAGATGTCGCTCAAACAGCTTCTTCTCTGCTACAACCCACGGAAATTCTCGCTTACCCGTGCGTTTGCAAAAAAGAATCCAAACTCGAATGGTAGCGCCACCAACGTACTAGAAGAAGTCAAGGCACATATTCTTGATACTTCAGAAGACGATATGGCGGTGGCGACGCGTTTACATTTGGAGCTGGTAGGCTCTATTGGTTCTGGAGCAACTCCTATTCGAGGAAAACAGCTCCACCGTGAGGCAACAGCACACTGGAATCCGGAGGATGCGCTGGTTTCTGCTTTGACCGAATTTCCTGCACTCAGAATTGCGGTGGTTGGGCCACCTGGGTGTGGCAAGACTCGACTTGCACGTGTGCTGGCACGGCGGCTGGGACTCAAGTATTTGTCACTTCATGGGGTCATTCAGCGCGCTGTAGACTATAAACTCAGGATCCGTCGACGTCGACCTGCTGTTATCGCTCCTGCTGAGGGTGAAGACTCAAGTGTGGAGACGTCACCACCAACGGAGGCTGTGGAAGCAGACGAGAAAATCGATTCAAGCAACGCCGACGAGGACGAAGAGATGAACCAAATTTTTCGAGACGAATACTTTGATGCTCTGTGTGCAGGGGGTGCGATTTCTCGAAGCACGGCACTAAATCTGTTCCGACTGGAAGCCACTCGTTCCTTACTCGGTACGTCACCACCGTACGGAGCCGAGGCGAAACATTCCACTCATCCATTTCTTTCTTGTACTTGTAGCTGGCGTCGGCATAATTATTGACGATGTTTACCCGTTTGAGCTGGCAACTGCAGATGACCCAGGGCATAGCCTAGCAATAGATTACCTAGTAGCACTTACAGCGCTTCCTGCCGAGATCGAGCACCAGTTAAAAGGCTCAGAGTTTGCGTCAGCAACTGGCCGTTTATACTCGGTACGAGAAATTGCCACTTTGAAAGCAACAAATGCTGAGGAATTGGCTGCTGGAGGCTTCAGTGACTTTCTCCTACTATCAAAGACACCAGAGATTGAGGCCGAAGAAGAGCTGAAGACCAATACTGAAGCAGAAAATGTCGATGTCGAGGACAATGCCGAGGAAGAAGACGAAATTGCTGGACAAGTTCCATCACAAGAAGTGCTACCACCGGAACCAACTCCAGCTGAGCGCAACGAGATCGAACCACCCCGAGAGCCCACATTACCGCTTGGGTCTGTTGCGATGGCAAAAATCTCCAAGGGATATCACGGATTCGTGACGCGAATGCAGCAAGAACTTCTAGCTCGTCGAGCTGCCGATCGAACGGCAAAGCAACCGAGTTATCATTTGGTGGTGGCTCTGGCAATGCAATCTCTCAGGGTAATTCGAGATCACTGCATCCAGGCAATCACGGGGGTAAGTAGTGCTTGTTGTAGTTGTGCGATAGCATCGTTCCTTGACATCAGCGTGCTTTCTGTATACGCTTTTGTAGACATCCCTAGGCCTCTCACGCTTTAGTACGTCACGCGAAGTTTGTCCAGTAGCGCTACCGGAGGAGTTAACTGACTCCAGCCGCGCTGAAAAAGTAAGATGGTTGCTCTATGGAGATTGGTCCTCTCTTCTTGAAGCTGAAACAAACGCCACCACCGAGTCGTTTACAAGACTACCAAGACGTGATGCAAAACGTCGACTTCTTTCGAGGTGGAGAGAGTATTGCCCCGTTGTGTCTACTTCGGTCGGCAGTTTGACATTAGGTGATCCCGAGTTCGCTGCTTGCTACTCCGGTCGGATTTACCTGTTCGCCACACAAGAAGCACGAAGTGCGTTCTGTGCTTACCCTTTGCAATTCTTGCGCCGAGAAATTCCAGTCCCGTCCAAATATCGGAACTTCTGGCTAGTGACCACAGGCGCAGGAGATATCTTCACGCCTTCCTATCTCGAGACGCTTGGGACTGGACTTCATGCACAAACCGTAAGTCCTTCCAAGCTGCTCAAGACGTCGCCGAGCATTGCAATGGAAATGCGTCTCATGGGTGGACAGATTGTATCCTCTGTTGAAGCAGCAGCGGTGGCGTCCGAGGCTGCTAAAATGGTCATGGCCAAACAGAATTCGTCGTCTGGGTGGATGATCACGGACTTACCACTCACCCGGGATACTGCTGCTGTATTGCTCGAACACGGATGTGTCCCCGATGCAATTTTGCTGCTGGACAGGGAAATCGCCGCTACTCAAGAAGATGGCGAAGGAAGTAGTGCTGACACCGTTGATGCGTTATCTGCACTGCGACGGCAGCAGTTCCAAACTGAGAAGGCTGGTGCGGAGGAGGTCTCACTTGGAATCGGAGGTGTTACTCGAGTGATAACGTGTCCATTGTTTCGCCAACCAAGCGATACATTGGCTGCCATCGAGCGAGAGCTAAACCCACTTGCTCCTCGTCTCGACAGGGTGGAAGAAGGACATGCTCCAGAGCTAGTTGATGAATACGACCCGGCCATCATATTTGCACCGCCACTACCTGAGAAAGACGATGACAGCGGAGGAAACTCACCACCAACTCCCGAGGAAGACGAAGCTGAAATTGAAGTCACAGATCCCGAGGCAGAAGCCCAAGCACAAGCTGCAAGAAACAGGTCTCTTCGGCTTCATGGAGAGTGTGGACGCTTTTGTCCGGTCAGTTGGAGCACCCGTGGCTTGTTGGTCCCTGGATTACCAGCCAACGTTTGCATGTACCAACAAAAGTTTTATGCTTTCGCCGGAGAACAGGACCTTCATGCTTTCGAGCGCAACCCAGCAGCCTTCATCCCAAAGGGGCCTCGAATAACCGCAAGCTTCGTGCCGTGCGTATTGGTGCTTGGTGTTCGAGGTTCTGGACGGGGCCGGGTCACTACGGCACTTGTCCAGTCTCAATTGGAACAAGTTGATTCCGCTGTGGAATATGTAAATGTGGACTTGGCTGCTGTTGCAAACGGTGCTGAACGAAGGCGGCTGCTTGAAGAACTCAAACCGGAAGAAGCACGCATGTCTTCAGAGGAAATGTTTGTTGGAGCACTTCAGTTTGAACTGGAACGACAACAGCTAGCACCCGAGAAACCGGTTGCACAGCTAATCGCTGGACTTGGTTCAGAACCGTCACGCATTCCAACCATAGCGATGCTGGAGATGTGTTTCAAGCGTGGACTTTTTCCAGCACTTGTGATACCCTTGACAGTGTCGGAGGACGACGTCGTGAACACCTTGTTGAACCGATGGACTGCCAGCTTACCGGCACCTCGCCGAAAACTTGCTCTCATGCGAAAGAAAGAAACGGGTGCTGACGGTGAGGAGGATGCTAACCCCGAAGACGAAGTCGAAGAAGAAGAACCACCGATAGACCTTGAAGCAGCACGCGAAGAAGAGAGTACTCGCCTACACGAGCAATTTGCTGATGACCAAAAAGCTTTGGATGAGGCTATTGCAGGGTTTCGGACTCGGGGTGTCAGAATCTGCAATTCAATAGACGCTTCTGGTGCTCCACGGCAAACAGTCAAGCACGTGAGACGTATTCTGGACGATTTCATGGCAGGACGAGAAGCACTTATCGAGCATTGTGAAGTGCTCGACACCACATCAAGAGGCATGGTGCAGCGTCTGCTGGCATCAGGAGAGCTTTTAGTTGGCAAACACGGACTTGCATGTCCTGTGACGGGGCGTACGGATTCCATATCGTCCGCCTCCGTCAAAACTGTCGTGCATCGAGACCAGCTCTACTTTCCACGGTCACAAGAGGCTCTCCGTGCCTTCATGGCTTGCCCGTCACGCTACTTAGGTAAGGCGAGCGTTCCACCAAGTCATCAATTGACTTGCTGCGTGGCAGGACCTCCGCTTTCAGGCAAAACGCGTGTCGCTCAAGAACTTTCCAACGCACTTGGACTGGTTTACGTATCTCCTCATAATGCGATCGAATGGGTAAAGCAGTGCCAGGGTGGTTCGGCACTGCGGCATCAACTGCAGGAGGTTGAAGAAAAGGGGGTAACCCTCTTGGTGATGTTGATGCCACGCATGAGGCTGTATGTGCTCGTCTTCGCTCGTCGGAGTGCCAAACGCGAGGTTGGGTTCTTGATGGGTATCTATTGCATCGTCACGAGCTGCAACGCAGTCTTCAATATCCTGGCTCGACAGCGGTATCATCACAAAGTATTCAACCGGACATGCTCTTCATTTTGGAGCGTGGCTTTCAATGCTCTTGGAAAGAACATCAAACCCAAGCTGACAGGAATGAACTTCGAGCGACATTCAACCAATGGCAACAGCATCGTCTGGAACTGATAGACACCTGGACTCGACGCTTTGGCTGTTTCCATGTTCGCCAACTTGACAGCTCCAGCAACTCACTCTGGCACGTAGCAGCACAGGCAGAAGCATTTCTCGAAGAGCAGCAGAAATTGGCATCGATCCACACCAGATCAATCGCGTCCGACAAAGCCACACGTTGTTTAGGCGTGGTGCGGACTTGTGAAGAGCACCAGGCACGTCAACACAATGTTTTCCAGACGTTCTGTCCTGTTGAACTGCGAGCTGGTAAATTTTACCACTCTCGTCATTCCAGTCGAGATTTATGTGTAGACTTCCGAGGCTGCAGCTTCTGGCTTGGAAGTGATCGCCACCTTGAGCGGTTTCTCGAGAACCCGGAAGCTTTCGTTGGGTACTTGCCAGACCAAAGCCCACCTCTGCAGGAAGAAGACCCGTGGCCAACTCAGGAAGAAGCAGAAAGCGAAGCACAAACACTTGTTGCGAAAGCACCGGTAAACGCTTCACTCATGAGTCTCCTCACGGTTCCGGACTGTGACTTCCCCGAGATGAAAGGCTACTGCCCAGTTACTTTCGCCTTGGGCTCGGGTGCCAAAGATTGGGCTTCACTCCGTCATGGCAATGTTTTCTTCCGTGCATCGTATCGCTCAAAGGTTTACTTCTTCGTCTCGGAGGAAGCACAACGCACATTCTGCGCGGAGCCTTCTCGATACGCATCTCAAAGCTTGCCGGTAAAGCTGCCACCCCAGGTGACACTAGCCAAAAGCTACCCAGGCCAATTGGAGCAGCAACTTGGCGCTGCACTCAACGAAGTACTGCTCGCACTGGGTAGTGAGCGCCCAAAATTTCCTCAGATGTCAATCCGTGCTTCGGCATGCGTTTACCTTGCTCTCTCACTCAAAGCCCTGCAGCGCGGGTATCAATTAAAGGCGAAGCCTGGCCCTCGGTCAGCTCGAGATGAAGACGAACCGGACGAAGAGCAGAAACAACGGCAGGAGCGAAGAGAAGAGCAAGCCGAACGGGATGCGATCGCGCGACGTGATGCCTTCGTACGTGACTGCCGACTTGGGGAACAACTAAAAGCTGCTTCCACACCGACACTCACACCTTGCGGCTCTGGCGCAAAACTTGCACGCACTATGCGAGACTTGAAGGCGGATGATGACTCGGGGAACAACATCGCAGCAGCACCAGCCAACGAAGAAACTGAAGGGCTTCGTCACCGTTTCGATGCTATTGTTTCCGGTAGTAGTAGCGCCGACACAACGTTGTCAGCAGATGCTCGCACAGCACGAGCACACGCCAGAGCTGCATTTCTCGAGTACGCCAAAACGCCTACACCAACCTAACAAGGGTAGACAACAGAGAACGAGGCTTCGACGTTTGCATCAAACCAACCTGTTCAATTTCATCAAGTACATGCATATCTACCTTGTTCTTCGCCTCACTTCCGTAGCAAAGGTGTCGTCTCGGTCACGTCGATTGCCACGTGATCTTGCTGCAGGCCCCAGTCACCGCGGAATGGCGGTCTCCAAAGGTTAAGCAGCAACGAGAACAGGATCACGGGTACGGATGAAAGCAGCTCTGATAGCCCGGCCAGCGCTGGAGGGATCCAGATTCCGAGTGGACCATACAGCGCTCCGCAAGCCACAGGCATCATAAGGAGATTATACATGAACCCCCAAGCAAAGTTATGCTTGATTCGCCTGTTGGTTGCGCACGAAAGCGCTCGAGCATTCAGTAAATCGCGGAGATCATCCTTGACGAGTACGACGTCGGCAGCATCGATGGCTACATCCGTTCCAGCTCCAAGTGCCACACCAACATCAGCGGTGGCTAACGCTGGTGCATCGTTCACACCATCGCCCACGAAAGCCACGCGCAAACCAAGACTCTGAAGCAACCGCACTTTATCCACCTTTTGATGAGGCAAACTTTCGGCTAACACAGATCCTTCTGGCACTCCCAGCGCTGCCGCAACGTTCATCGCTGTTCCGCGCTGATCGCCTGTTACAATCCACGATTGAATGCCCTCTCGCTTCAACTGCTCGATGACACGCTTGGCTTCTGGTCGTGCAGTATCTCGCAAAGCGATAGCGGATAGCAACTCACCATTGACCACCAAGAACACTACGATACATCCTTGTGACTGGAAACGCTGATTTGCTTCAGCGAACTCAGAATGGACCTTCAGAGAACCAGAGTCACCGTACCTCTGTTGCTTGAGCCACGTGAGCGAACCAAGGCGTATGTCAGCGCCATTCGCAATACAGCGCACACCGCATCCCGGAACAGCCTCAAACTCTTGTGCTTCGTCAACTTGAGTGCCTTGAAGCCGAGTCTGAGCATGCGAAACAAGAGTTTTACCGATGGAGTGTTCGCTGCCACTTTCTGCTGAAGCCACGAAACGCCATAGCTGATTCCCATCAAAGCCTTCACGGGGAGTGTAGAACACACCTGCAACCCCAAGACGTGCTGTGGTGAGTGTCCCAGTCTTATCGAAGACTACGGCATCAACGTCTTCGAGTGCCTCAAGCGCACGACCACCCTTGAAAAGGACACCAACCTGCGAGCCTTTTGTTGTTGCCACCATTACTGCAGTCGGGACTGCAAGACTAATGGCGCATGGACAGCTAATCACGAGTACCGTGATCGCGAAGCGCAGCGCAAATGGAAAAGGAGCCCAGCCTTGTGTATCCACACGACCATGTTTAGCGAGCGAAAACCAAAGCATGAACATACAAACGGCCAAAATTATGATGAACGTCGTGAAGTATGCAGCTACAGCGTCCGCGATGCTCTGTCGCACACCACGCGAAGCCTGGGCCTCTCCTACAAGACGCACCATTCGGGCCAGCATAGATTCGTGAATTGTATGCGTTACGCGCATGGTCAGGACACCTTGTGAGTTTATGGATCCACCAATTACAGTCGCTCCAGGTTCCTTCGGCACTTTGCGCGATTCACCTGTTACCATCGACTCATCCACAGAACTGGCACCCCCAACTACCACACCGTCTGTAGGGACACGCGTACCAGGGAGCACTTTAAGTATATCTCCATGTTCCACAAGCACCACGTCAATGTACAGCTCCTTCTGGCCTTCATCTTCAAGCAGAATGGCAGTCTTTGCTTGCATACGCAATAGTGCATCAACACTGTTCGAAGCACGCGCCTTTACCAGTGTTTCGATATATCGGCCCACGAGAATTAAAGTAACCAGAAGCACCGTGACTTGAAAAAAGTATCCGTTTTCGCTGGTGTCCCGACTTGCTGTTGTGGAGCCAATGAGGGCTCTTGCACTAAAGGATCCACTTCCACATTTTTGGATGCTTGGAACTTCGCAATGGCTTCTGTCACAACTGTGAAAACGGAAAAAGCGTAGGCAGTGCAGGCACTCAGTGAAATGAGAACGTCCATTGTAACACGCCCACCATAACGTAGTGCTAGAAATGCGCTTTCATGAATCGGAAATGCCACCAAGAACAACACCGGGGTAGCGCACACGAATTCCACAGTGTCTTTGACGCTCAATAGCCCTGCAGTGCCCCAGACGCCAGCATCTGCTGGATTAACGTCGGAGGAGGATGAGAAAAGCGCAGGTAGCACAAATTCGACAAAGATCACCGGCGATGACAGAAGACAGCTCCACAACAGAAGACGCGTAAAGCGCCGCACTTCTTCCTCTCCAGCACGAACGGATGGCGCCCGCGGAGTAGATGCTTGAATGGTAAAACCGAGCTCTTGCGAAAGCTGGCGCACAATTTTACGAGCGCCTGTAATACTCGGGTTGTATTCAACCAACAGCGCCTTACTTGGCGAGCCCGATGAAGAGGATGTTTCACTGAAACCTTCAGCCGAATCAACACCAGCGATCTCAAGAATCAACTTTTTAGCGCGTGGTACGCTTTCCGACTGGCCAAGATGCAACACAATTCCCACGAGATCATCACTGGATAGCACACTTGGTTCGAATCCCAGAGTTGACACGGTTTCTTCGATGTACTTCGCCGTCACTAGCTGAGGATCAAACTGAAAGATTCCGCGGCTCGTAAGCAGACTTACATTCACGTCCACAACACCACGCTGGCCGCTCATGAACTTCTCAATACGCGTGCAGCAGCCGCTACATGTCATGCCACTGATGTTGAGGCGAAGGATCTCCAATCCCTCTGCTGATTTCCCTTTACTACCAGATCTGCTCTGGTTTGACCGCTGTTGCTCGAGAGTAGCCCCTCGGTCGTTGCGGAACTGCACCAAGCGCTTCATGAAGCTGGGAGACCGCTCTGGAAGCGACAAATCCGTCGCTTTTGAGGAACAGCACCCCGAACCTGATGCCTTCTTCTGGTCTCTCGAGGAGCAGCAACCACTGGGCTGAGCGCTAGGCGCTTTCGAAGAACAGCAATCTGGTTTCTTGGGTTCATCACAACAACTATCGACTTTAATCTCCACATTGCCATTCGACATCTTCGACGAACAACAATCCGAGGCAGCTGGTGTTTTTGACGAGCAGCAACCAGAACCAGTTGGCTCAGTCTTTGAGGGCTTCGACGAGCAGCAACCAGACGGCGTTGGCTCAGTCTCTGAAGCACAGCAATCATCCGGCTCAGTTACAACCACAGTCGGCGTGGACGAGCAGCACCCAGACCCACCAGGAACCTTTTCCTTCTTGGACGAGCAGCAATCACTCTTCTTGGGTCCTTCTTTCACAGCACAGCAGTCGTCCACTTCCTCCTGTATCTCCTTCCCATTCGACGAGCAGTTTCCTCCCTTCTCCTTAGAAGAGCAGCAGCTCCCCACTTCCTTCCCAGCCTCTCGAGCCTTTGACGAGCAGCAGTCCGGAGCTTCCACAGCCTCCGAGGCGCAGCAGTCGCCCGCTTCTTCTCCTGCAGCGTCTTCCTTCTCCTTGCTGCAACAGAAACTCCCACCGTTCGGCGTCTCTTTAGTCGCTCCTTCCTCGCCGCTGGAACACGACGCCGCCGTCTCTCCGCCGTCGCTCTTGTCGCAGCAGCCGTCGGACGTCTGTACGTCTACGCGGTCCGCCTCAGCGAGCGCTCGATGGCTTTTGCGTTTGCCCATTCGTTCCGACTCGTACGTGTCCAGCGCGTGGAGCGATCAAGACTGCGACCTTCTCGGGACTCCAGAGCAGTCCGGATGCGGAATTGAAGATGCTTCAGTACAGTGCAGCAACTTCCCACGAGCAACTTAAGCGGCCCGATGACGGAACTGATTATCGAATCGCGGTTTAGGACCGGTTCACTCCTGCTTGTAACCGCTGAACCGTGGTTGACTGGTACACTGTACCACATGTGGTTGTTGGCTGTGGTTGGCTCCGCTTGCCCCGCGAGCCTGTTGCTCGCTCAGTTCTTTTCAGACAGGTGAGGCGCTTTTGTATTGGTGTTGGTCGCAATTACTGGCCCCTAACCTTTTAGCTCGTGTCATTCAGGTATATTCATCACCATGCCCGCTACCAAGACGCAGAACGTGGTGCTCGCCCGCGGCATCAACGCCATCTCGGCCAACAGCCTCTCGAAGAAGAACGGCCGTGGCAAGGTCGTCAAGAAGGGCGGCAACAAGAAGGTCGTGGCCAAGAAGGTGTCCACCAAGAAGTGGTACCCGGCTGACTACATCCCGACCAAGCTGCCGTCGGCCAAGACCAAGCGCAACAGCGTCAAGACCGCCAAGCTGCGCAAGTCCATCACCCCCGGCACGGTCCTGATCCTGCTTTCGGGCCGCTTCCGTGGCAAGCGCGTGGTGTTCCTCAAGCAGCTGGCTTCGGGCCTGCTGCTCGTGACGGGTGAGTTGTTTGTTTTATTGTTTTATAGGAGAGAGTTGGAGAGCAGCAGCATTCCGATGATGCAAACTTGACACTTCGAGAGGCGCTCTGCCGTCCCCTCTCACGGTGCACCTATGCCTTCACGCTTCGTACTTCGGTGCTGCAACCTGGGTATATCTCCTCTTCGGAGGGGTTGGTACGCAGTACGCGGCTCGGGGTATGCGGAAACACGATGCGGGTTTGGGTGGATGAGGGAGGGGTGTCTTTTTGCCAAAGATCCATCAGATTATGAGACCTGAGGAATTCCTGCTCCAGATCTCTCTTCGTGGACTAAGATCCGACGAGAAGCTCAGTCGCTAACTGTGGTTGTTAATGTGTCTTTAGGCCCCTACAAGGTCAACGGTGTGCCCATTCGTCGCGTGAACCAGTCGTACGTGATTGCCACGTCGACCAAGGTCAACATTGAAGGCGTTGCGCTCCCTGCCATCGACGACGCCTACTTCGCCAAGGAGAAGGCTGCCAAGAAGAGCAAGGAGGAGCAGTTCTTCGCCCAGTCGAGCGCCGTAAGTGTTGTCTCTTATTCTCTGGTGATTCCCTACGTTCCGTTGGTTCGGTTCTTCGAGACCAATTCAACAAGTTCGTCCACGTCAAGCAGAAGGGTGCTGATACCAGTTGTAATACGAGATCGACGAACCCTGCTGGGATCTCTCTCGTATTGCAAGTGAAACACACTTCGCGCTGTGGCGAACTAGGTAAAAGGCTTTGAGTGTCTTTGACTCTTATCGCTTTCTACCGCACCAAATGAGCGCTTGGGATCGCTTGCTTCGGCACATAAGCTCCCTATAAGAAACTAACTGTGTGTGCGTGTTATGATTTAGGCCCCCGTCATTCCCGGAGCAGCGCAAGAAGGACCAGAAGGCCGTTGACTCGGCCCTGATCAAGAAGCTCGATGCCGAGCCGTTCCTGAAGGCTTACCTGAACGCCAAGTTCACGCTGACCAAGAACGACCGCGCCCACGCCCTCAAGTTCTAAGTGCGCTCTTGCTATCCAGTGTAGCAGTGTGATGTGCGAGGATTGAGATAAGAACAGCAACCAATATACCTGATGAACTTATCACCAAACTTCTCAGTTCATGTTTTGTTCGCCGTATTTCTTTAGCCTAGTATTTCATCGAGTAGATCCTGAAGAAGAGTGTTTTCACTCTTGGCGTCAAGCACTTCATCGTCGCTGTTGTCTTCCGACGTGCATTTCCTAGTTGAATAGAGCGCGGTGCTGTCAATGCCCCCTTCATTCACAAGCATGTTGTAGCTGGAGCTCTTTTTCACCGAAGTACCAATGAACGAACCACAGCTACATTTTGCATCTACAATCTCGTCGCAAGCAGTACCACGAGCACTGACTAGCGAAGAACCCAACTCCTGGCGGCGCGCGTGAGTTTGGTGCCGTTCTTTGGCTGTCCACAAATGATGCTCTCGCCGCGATGACATACCACCGCTACCAGCCCAATGACTCGAAGAATCCGCAGCTATTTCGTCAGACTTCTTGACGCACAGGCCTGATCTTCCATCATAGCTCGAGAAACCTCCAACAGCTTTGTGGTCGCTCCGCAGTGGCAAAACAGGCACTTCATTCTCTTGCAGCATTAACGTCGGTATCATCAACGTTGGTCGTGTCACTGGCTGGTCGAAAAAGCGGTGTTGAAGAGCTTGCGCTGCTGTCAGCCGTCGACTTGGGTCAAATTGTAACAGGTCTTGGACTAATTGAACTGCTGCGGGCGACGTGCCTGGCGGCAAGAATCGACTCCATGAAACAGGAGAGCATTTGGGAAAGCGTACTTGCATGTGGGAGGCCATCGAAGAACCTTCCGGCCACATCTCTTTGGTCGGTGTGCCTAAAACCTTGCAGATGCGGTAAAATTGGTCAGCTTCTGACGTCCCTGGGAAGAGTGGCGTGCACATCAATAGCTCGACCATGATACACCCGCAGGCCCCACATGTCAACGGGGCTATTGTACGTTGTTGAGCGCAACAAGAGCTCTGGAGCGCGGTACCATCGCGTCGCAACATAATCTGTAAATGGTGGTCGAGAACGAATTTCGCGTGCTTGGCCCAAGTCTGCAATCTTGAGTGTGTCATCATGGCACAACAGGTTCTCAGGCTTGATGTCGCGGTGGAAAAATCCGTGCTTGTGCATGTACGCTAGACCACTGAAAAGCTGGTACATTAGCGAGCGGACCTGCGTCTCAGAGAACCATGGGTGAGGAGGTACCGATGTCCACGAGGAGCTAGCAGCATCCGAATTCAAGGAGTTGGAGCCTCCGTGGCTTTTAAAGTTGCCCATGACCCGAAAAAGTGATGTCTGCATGTACTCGAAGACATAGTAAAGCTCCTCCTTGTCTCGAATGACCTCCTTGAGAAGCACGATATTTTCATGACGCAACACCCGCAGCGCCTTCAATTCTCGCAACTGAAGGCACTCCTCCCAGGTCGGGAACAATGCTTTGATCTTTTTCACAGCGACTATTTCTTGTGTCTTAAGGCTACGCGCACGCGATACCTCTCCGAAAGCGCCATCACCAATCCGGTCCAGCACTTCGTAGCGGTTCATCTCGCTACGACTTGGCCAGCAGGAAAAGATAAGACGTCTCCCTTCGTGATGCGGGCCTTATTAATAAACACAGCATCAAGAAAAAGAGAAGCTGCAAAAATGACGAGTTAAAGCCTTCCGTGTTGCTGACACAACTTACACTGGTTCTAGGACGATTTGGTGAGCTTGCCGTAGCTTTCAATCATCCAGCGAAGCGTGCGGGCTACAGTGTCAATGTCCACCTTGTGGAGAGCACTGCCCATACAAAACATTAATTTTAAATAGGGAGTGGTCAGACTCCGCCCTAGATCTGTACAAAAGAAAAATGCAAGCGCTTACCTGACAGGAAGAACAGCCAAGTCCGTGGACTGGCGAAGCTTGTTAAAGTTTTCTTCGGCGCCTGCATGAGTACATCGCAAAAGAAGAACAGCATCAAAAGATGATTTCCATCGCACAGAGGGAATATTACTTTTCGTACCTTGCTCATCCATCTTGTTGGCAACGATCAAGGACGGACGCGATGAGATTCCTGGGGCATACAACTCGAGTTCCCTTTGGAGATGCGTGAAGTCTTCGAGGGGATCACGCCCCTCCGAGCCCGCCGTGTCAAGCACATACATCAGAATCTGCACAATCCAAGATACATGTGCATGTAAGATCATCGGCAAGATAAGGGAGCTTACCAATCATACATACTTTTGTACGCTCAATATGACGCAAGAAATCGTGACCAAGACCAACATTGCGGTGGGCACCGTCAATGAGTCCAGGAATGTCAGCCACACTCAATCGGTACGTGTCCGGGAATTCCACAATGCCCACGTATGGATGAAGCGTCGTAAACGGGTATGGTGCAATCTCTGGCGTTGCGCGACTGAGAACGCTCAACAAGGTGGATTTCCCTGCATTCGGATAGCCCACAAGCCCGACATCAGCAATGGTCTTGAGCTCCAGCTCGTAGTATTGAGAGGAGCCAGGCTGTCCAGTCGTCTTGTTTTCCGGCATATGCTTCCGCAGCCGACCAAACTTGGTCGTCTTGCCTGCAAGGATACGATTGCCCAGTCCAGGTTTTCCGCCCTTCGCAGCAAGGAACGTCGCGCCAGGCTTGTCCAGATCGCACACAACCTCCATCTGGTCCACAATCTCGTACTCTCCGTTCTCGAGCTCGCGCTCGTAGCGTTCGACACGCTTGACAAGTGTGCCACACGGCACCTTCACGTGGCAATGCTTGCCTCTTCTTCCAGCGGAGTCGTTCGCTGCATTCACATCAAAACCAAACCGTCAACAACCTGCATGCACCTCACCACGCATTCCTTTTCCACATACGCATGCCATTCGTGCCAGCGCCGCCCTTGAAGTGGTGCGTGGCGTTGGCCAAGTTCTGCATCTTGTCACAAGCTTCAATCACGACGTCACCGCCAGCACCGCCGTGTCCTCCATTGGGTCGCTTGCGCATGGCCGACTCGGCGAAGAAGCTGGCGCATCCGTTGCCTCCGTGTCCGCCCGTGGCTTTCACTCGGATGCGGTCCACGAAGCGGCGCTTCGAGTGCTGCGCGCGTCGCACTCGCACCTTCTGCTTAACGTGCTCCTCGACCTTGCGGTGTCCGGCAGAGGCCACGTCGTCGTCCAGCGTCCAGTCCTCGTCCACGTCGTCCATGTCGTCCCAGTCCAGCTCCATCTCGTCGTCGTCGCCATCATCGTCACTCTGCACACTGAAACAACGAGTCGAGGAGCCTGCAAGGACGGAGCGACGCAGCGGCGCCGCCGTCAAGCCCCGCAACAGTCCCGACACCCGCACCATCTTGAACAATGATTCTGTGGTTCGTCTGCACTTCGTTTCGTACTTAAGGAGTTCCAATTAGAAGTATCAATTCAAATGGCCGAGGACGGTGCGGACGACTTCAATCGCCTGTAGGCATCTCGATTCAAGCTACGCAGCATATTGAATTGCTATTGCTAGGGCTAATGAATTGCTTTGTATGTCATAGGTACGAGCGGCTGGTAGGGCGACGTACGAATAAGAAGAACCGTGTGAAAGTTAAACGCTCCGACGGTCAAGACGCAAAAGGATGAAAAGATCTTGGAGCGAGAAGCTGCCACTTTGGAGGCCACGAGGCTGGAGGAAAGGCGACGCAAAGAGCAGCAGGAGCGCGATGCAAATGTCGTCCGAGTGGTCAAGAGACTGAAACTGGGCAGGAACTTACTTGGCTTCGCTCGTCGGAGTCGCTGCAGTTCCCATCGCCTCGCTGTCCAACTCGTGACTGCGACGGAGCAAGACGCAGATCGCTTTCGAGAGAAATATCGACGCGTTAAAAGGCACAAGAGTTCGTCGCAGTGGCGGCAAGAGGGACACACAACTCGACTTAAACGCTGCATGAGGCTGGAAGCACTCGCAGCCAGGTTGGTTTTATGGAGAAGATGAAGAATGGAGATCTATTCTGACAGAATTGTGGCTATTGGCTGCAGGTTGTATCTTGGTCGAGCTGTTGACTTTCGACCTGACGCATCCTCGACACTTGAGGGCAAGCACCGTGTAATCGATGAGCTCTTGTTCTTCTCACCGATCAGCTCGAAGGTTCAGTCTCAGATAGGCTACGCTGAAATTGGCAACGTCGTGCCTCCTCCACCAAATCTCTCGATGAAGTAAGGTGTGGACGCACTGGTTGTCTGGATCACAACACCAAACTCGTGACGAAGGATCAAGTCTATGAACTCGTGTTTTGATCTAACCATCTTGCGCTCATGTTCCACTTGTAATTGAGCTCCGACTCATGAGCAACCGCGTCTCGGTGGCACCAGCGTAGCCATCTTTGGAAAATGCAAAGCCGTGATATGCCTTTTGCAGCGTTGACCTGTGCTGAGCAGGTCGGCCGTCGGCTGGTACAACCGAACCGCTCTTCTTCGTGGCTCGCTTAGCATGCGGAAGGCGCGCTGGAACCGCAACTGATGCATTGCTGTTGTCATTCCACTGCAGGATTTTGCGGTCAAGGTTGAACTTGATGACCTCTTTCGCGAGGTGCCAATACTCAGGGAAAAACGTAGACCTGACGCCATTGAGTAAATGAGCATACGCGAGCGCTGCCACGGGGACGAACAGATATACCAGCCAGAAAGATGACAGTCCAAAAAGCTTGCTCCAGCATCATCTCCCATGTGAGATCCGAAAGAAACGTCACGTGACTACATACCAATGCAACCAGAAGCCACATCAATACCGAGCCGATGTAGATAAAGTAGTTGAAGAAGTAAAAGCTGTTTTGGAACATGAAGAGCTTGGAATTGGCGATCGTCACGACAAGGGTGAAGACAATGAAGCCGTTCAACCACATTGTTGGACTGCCTCCAGAAAACCCTGCAGAATTCATGCTGTGAATGGTGATAAACGTGATAATAACACTTTCAACAATTGCGCCGACAACCCACAAGGAGAAGATGCTGGTGTTGATATCTTCGTCACGAGGACCTGTAAAGTAAAGCTTCGGAAATGTCATGGCTATATCGTCGTTGACATCTTGGTCCAGAATGGAGGAAGCAACAATCGGAATTGCCGTCAGAGCGATGTTGTACAGCTGAGTTCCGCTTTCCAAGAAAAATTTCTGACCTGAGAACCCACAGAGCACTGTGTACCAATACTGGGCGGCCGTGAAGAGGATATTCTTGTAGAAAATGAACAGCACCAGTTGAGCCATTCGCCGATAGTTCCAACGGCCATGTACAAGCAACAAGCGCTGCAGGAAGCGAAATTGCGCGATTGCGTAGTCACTGGAGTTGACAGCTTGCATGCCTTCTTGGCCTGAAATTCCAACACCAACATGAGCCTCTTGGATCATGGAAACGTCGTTCGCTCCATCTCCAATAGCGAGAGTGCGAACCCCAGGTACATACTCCTTGATTAAAGCAACCATTTCGGCTTTTTGAGCGGGTGACACACGGCACGCAATAACTGCTTTGCAGTACTGACTAAACTCAGCAAGCAGTGGACGGCATGATCCGCGAAGCGCATACATTAGTGTCTCGCCATCAATGACAAGGGCTAACTCGCGTAAATCTCCTCTCATATTAGGAGGTGAAGCGAGATAGACCATCACATCTGCACTACGAGCCCCAATTTCGTCTCGTAGCATACCCTCGAGTGCTTCAGGGGTCGGTGCATTCTTGGCGTTGATGATAAGCAACTTCATGTCGTTTGTGATGAGCTGGCAAGCGAAGCCGATGTTAATCGCAGTTTCCTCCTTGTCACCAGTGAGTACCCAGATCTTAATGCCAGCACAGGCCAAATTGGCGATTGCGTCGGGGACACCCGATTGCAACTTGTCCTCGATCGCAGTAGCCCCAAGTAGCTCCAAGTCACACTCAATCTCATTCATGCACTGATCGATTGCGTTCGGGAGATCCTTTTTCCGCTTGTCAATTTCTTCCAGGTTGTTCTGCGCGTCATGGAACCTTGTTGCCCACTCGGTGTAGTATGAACGCTCAATTTCACGAACCGCAATCGTCAGTGTCCGCAGTCCGTCTTCAGCATACTGATCAATATGGCGTCGAGTAATTTCCTGAAGCTGAGATGACGTCGAGTCGTTCTCGTTGTCCTTTTCCAAAAGTCCATAGATGATCACATCTGCGCCTTTAGAGTACAAGAAGATTCGGCCGTTTGGGTGGCGGATGATGGTACTCATTCGCTTTCGTGTACTGTTGAACTCGAGTACGTCTAGCATCTCGTACTTTTGAACAGTACCACGAACTTTGACATGAGCGATACCTGGAGATCGATTGACGAATTCATACCCGAAGAATCCTGCACCTGCGACCAGTGCTTGCTCATCGGGAGATGAGGCTGAAAGCGTGATTTCTGTAGAGTTTTCATGCCGTTCCGGGATGACAGTGTGGCAAACGGCAAGGTGTGTAAAGAAAGCATCAATACGTCCCTGTTGGATGGACCCCGAGTCCCCCTTCATATCATTGAACAGCTCGGGACCATCAAAGTTGACGTAAGGAACCTTTGGCCCAGTAGATTGAGCGGTCATGTCAGGAAGAGGTTTGCCGGCTCGTCTCAACGCTGCCAATCCGATCTCAGTCGTTCCGTTTCCGTACGACACGCCACCAATGGAGCATTTCCTGAACTCCATGACGTTGCACGTGAGCGTTCCCGTTTTGTCCGAGAAAATATATGAAATCTGCCCGAGCTCTTCGTTGAGTGACATGGAGCGCACCAACGTTGGGGTGTCCGTATCGGGGTGGTAAATGTTGATGTCCCACTGAATGAATTGCGCCTGAAGATACTTGACCATGCTCATGGAGACAGCAAGCGAAATAGGCACAAATTGATACATGAGCAGCAAGTAGTAGAACAGCATGACAAGCCAATCCACAAACGCGCTCTTGTCGGACACGCCCAGTTCCAAATACCACACAGACTCGTGGTTCTTTTTCCATACCACTGCCCCGGTAGCACCTGTAGCGCTGAAAACGACCAAAATCATAAGAAGCACCACCGTGTACCGGTTGATCGATCGATCCATTGAGCTCATTTTCGATGGAGGTGCCGAGTTGCTCATCATAATCTTTGTGTCCTTGCCAGTGTTGAAAACGACACCGTGCACCCAGTCCGTGTTTCGGATAATACAGCCACGTAAGATAATACTTTCGTACGGGATGGAGGCTTTTTCTTTCCCTTCAAGCTCCAGTACACCCTGGAAACTGTTGATTGCGTTGTTTGGGTGTTCACAGCGAATCACACCTTTCGTCTTGACCAGGCTGTCGATTGAGCCCATATCTGCAAGCGTACACTCCATCGCAGACCGAACTTTCATGTTGGTCTCTCCGTCCAAAGACTTGGTTTCGACGTAGCAGATACCACACGGAGGTTGATTCGGTATTTCGCTCACTGCAAGCACGAGCATGTCTGCCGGCACGAGCCCTCGGTTGACCACTTTGACGACATCACCTACCACGACGTCGGCCCAAGAAGTAGGAACGAACTTCTTGGACGCTCGGTCTAGGACGAGGGTCGGACTTGCGTTGGCAATGTTGTCGGCTTGGTGACGCTTGTGGTCTTCGAGGACAGCAAACACACCATCGACTGTGATGATAAAGAGCAGCGGAGGCAACGTGGAAGGCTGACCGCCAGTGTTACTGATCTCTGGGATGCACTGCAGGATACAGATGAGGAGGAAGTAGAGGTTGGAGAGTTTGCGGAAGCTCTCGAAGAGGAACTTGGGCAGGAAACTCGCCACCGTGTACTTGGACGTGACGATGAAGTTGTTGCAGTAGCCGGCTTCAGTGTTGCGTGTTGCATCGTTGAGGTGCACGACGCGAAACTCGCCCCCGGCGTGTGCCGCAGCCCCTTCACCCATGGAGCTCAGCCACTACCAGAGACAAAGGAGGTGGTTCGAGAGAGCGCCGAGTGCTGGTGGAACAGGGCAAAGTGGAGCCAGGACACAGCAGCGATGCAGACTAACGGCCGGGAGCTGCGAATAGCGCAAGACGCCCATTATGAGATGCAGAGGAAGGAGTTTCGCTCGGCCTCGACGACTGAGCGGATAATAGTGAACAGCATGGGCGAACGCTCTATTTATATTATTGCACCAGTGCCAGAAGCTAAAAGCGCGAGGTTGGAATGAACTTCTTTGTTTGAGTACCACGAGAGGAGGCGTATGGCCGAAAACGATGTGTACCCGAAAGGTGTTTACACATGAGCAATTCATTGCAATCTGGTGCACGTGAAAGGAAAGACAAGTTGTTGTTGCCCCTGTCGCTCCACTTCAACTTGTCAAACAAAAGTGCTATTCAACCATTACTTAAGTATAGGCAGATAGATGAATCCCATCAAGTTTCAAATTTTGACTTAGAAAACGTATTGGTTGTGCTGGTTCGTTAGCGTTAGAGCGCGCAATGTGAGGCACGATCGGAGTGATGGTCACTTCAACTTGCGGATACTGACTGACTGCGCTTCCTCACTTTCGAATTCGCTGGCTCAGGCGCAAGTCGATGAAAACCCGACGCACTCACCGACGCAAACTGCGCTTCAGCTCTGCGAAGGACGCGGCCCCCGTGGTGCCCGTCAAGGTGCAGCAGACTGCCAAGCGCCCAGTGAAGCGGCGCAAACGCTCGAATCGCGCACGTCGCGTGAGCCCCGTGACGAGTTGCGCCACGCGACACCCAAACGGCCTCCCCACGGCTCTCTGGAGCCACATCGAAGAGCGGTTTGCAGCAGCCAAGAGTCTGGGGGAAATGTACGACACCCGCGAGCTGGCGATGGCCATGAGAGGAGGTGCTAACTGTTTTCTGCGACAGAACGCGCACTACGCTGCAGTTTTTCAAGGAGCACGAGGACCTGCAATGCGCAACGTCGGGCCCCGTGTTCCCCATCTTCGTTCCAGCCAGTGAAATCTACAGGATGAAGGGTATGGCGTGTGTGTTGGCTCATTCTTGCTCCGTGGTGGCTTCGATCCTGATAAATGCTGCGCAGTGCCGAGGAAGAGAAGGATTTACGATGTACTTCACGTCCTGGAAGGTATGGTTTTCATTCGCGCTGCTAGGTTGAATGAAAGGAGCCTGGATACGAAAGGTGTTGCAACGCAGGGGTTGGTGTGATCAAGCGCGCACGGTGGGGAGAGACCAAGAGAACCAAGGGCGGCTACTTCCTGTACTACGGGGAAGCTGCAATGATACGGCACCTTTCCGAGATGAAGAGCAACTCAGCAAACGTGATGCTGCATTTCCGTCAGTCGTGCGGGTCTAGAGCGGCCACTGTCGTTGAGGAAGATGGTGCACTCGTGAAAGCTTTCGAGGACCAGGCTACAGCTGAACAATGGCCGTGCCTGGTCACAACGACGGTCTGCTTTCTTGCGTTGTTGTTCCAACAAGACTACCAAGTCACAGTGCTGTTACCTGAAATAAGCGACCGGCTGGTTGATGCCAAGAAGTTTATCAGTGCATTGGTACCGCGTTCAACGCAAAACGAGTCTCCATTCAGCGATGTGCAACGACGCTTGTACGACGTGGTGTCGGTGCTCGTCGGCTGCAATTTGATTCTCACGTCACCATCACTGGACAAGAAGCTCGAATCACCTACCGATTCGAGCGGCAAGGGCTGTCACCGGAAACACCTCCGATTCAACTACGACATTTTTACGGATGTACATGTGCTGCTCGCAACTAACCCTCGTGAGACGTTGTGCTGGAGTGATCACTCCAGTTTTAAAGCTCTGATGGCTGGCACACTCCCCAGCCCACTTGCGCGGCAGAGCTTAAAAGTGAGCGCTTGGGAAGACTCCTTCATCGTTTCTCCGCCATCGGCCTGCTTGAGGGGGCTTGAACACAGCGCAAACGATAATTCGTTAAGTGCATTACCCCTCACGAAGTGCCAACCAGAGCAGCAGCAAACTATCCCTGTTCAAGACCTTTTTTCACCTCTTGGCAAGGAAGTTTCAGTGAAGAATGAGTGGTGTGATGAATCACTGACGCAGCTTGGACTCTACGATGCGCTTCCAAGACAAGACCAGATTGATTGGGAGCTGAACAAGCAATTCAAGGACATCTATCGAGAGATGTGGGGCTCTTACACTGTGTCCGAGCCCACTTTCTATGCTCCCGTCGAGATGAAGTCACATCAGTTTTCAGTAGACAGAGTGGACATGAAGATGGCAGACCTCCAGTGCCATGAGGTGTTGACCGAGGACAAAGCCCACGTGACGGCCAACTTTTTCTGTTGATCAACTTGCTGTTGGGCTGCACACTTTTTCACGATTCAAACCAGGGGGTTTCTACAAGCTGAGTTTATATTGTGTTTCCACTTACACCTCTCACCGATGCACACTCAAGACGCAGGACCATCCAGTCGCCGCGCATTAAATCCAAAGTCCACTGCTGCTTAGCGGGATATCTGTGACGCCGGAGCAGCTCAAGAAGCCGCTCGAAACGCTGTCACCATCATCATCTTCCCACTCGTCCTTCCATTCGTCTTCGTCCTTCTCCTCCATCTCGTCGTGATCCTCATCGTCACTGAGAGGACCCAAGCCGCTAGCTCTCCGCACAATTTTCACGGCCTGCTTCTCCGCAGCATGCGATTCAAGCATCAGTGATTCCGCTCGGTTGCGTGCCAGAGCTGCAGCCAGTTGACTTGCGACGAATGGAGGCACATTGTTCTCCTCCAAGCTCACTGTCTCAAGATGAATGTTCACATCTAGTGCATCAAGTAGCGCTTTCGCCCCCACTCGAGTGATTCGGTTGGCCACAAGTTCCAGAGACTTGAGCGTGCAGTTGCAGCGGATTGCTTCGGCCAACCCGTCCGCTCCTTGGTCGGTTATCCTGTTGTTGTTCAAGCTCAGGTGCGTTAATGAGTCGTGTCCGAACAAGGCTTGCGCTAGTGTCCCCACTCCATGATCGCTAATCTCGTTCCCATACAGATCCAGGTGCGTCAAGGTCGAGTTGTTACACAGCATTTTGGCAAGAGCGACGGCACCGTCGTCCCCGATGGCGTGGTCACGAATGATCAGTTTGCGGACGGTGTGGTTGGTCGATAGAGAGCGTGCTACAAGATCGCAACCTTCAGATTCCAGTCGCTTGTTGCGCTGTGCCAGGGTCGAGAAGTCGAGTTCACTGACATCGCCGTCGTTGAGGCGAACGCGCTGCAATATCGCACCCAACGTCGGACCTATCCACAAAGCAAAATGACATGTGAATTGCTAGTCAACCTTGGCGAGAACGTACTAAAACTCACCTTGAACCAGCGATGCAAATTTCGGTTGCGGCATGAGTTCTGAAGAATGGCTCAGTGGTGGCTTTCCGACACAAACCGTTGTGCTTTCAGTGGATCGGACAGTGAACACCGAGTCCACCGACGACGATGTCCCGGTGGTACTCGTAGAAGACGGAGGCGGCTCCGCTTCCGACTTCCAACTGTCGTCCGAAACTACAATGCTTGCAACGGATTGCAGCTCGTCGTCGGCTGCAGCAGCATCTTCGACATGATCTTGATTCAAGTGAAGACGGACGTCGTTGTCGCTACCAATTGTACTCACATCCTCCCGATTGCTACTTGCAACCTTGGCCATGGATGGAGATCCACAATCAAGTTCGGCGTCGGGCTCTCGTTCGGAGTCTTCTACGACGTTGCCGGTGGCAGCAGTGGGCTTGTCCATTGTCGGGTCGTTCTCTAGATTCTCGGTCGGTGGTGCGGCCTCCACGGAATTGATTCCAGTAGTGACAGGTTCTGGTAATGCATGGGCGGCGGTTTTGGCGCGTGCGACGGACCTGGACCGGAAGAGCAAGCGTTTGCGCTCGCCAGACCGGTCCCCACCGCCAAGCAATTGGTGCCAGTACCGCTATGGAAGACAATGCGGACGTCACGCAAGACAAGGAACACGTTAGACTCGAAAGGTGAAAATAACGGAGACCACCGACGCACTAACGAACCTCGAGGTGGTGTTTGGCTCGACGGAGGTTAATGTCGGGCATGAGCAATGCCATGTACGTCGCCTTCTCGGCAATGCCGGTACTCGGAGCTCTCGCTCTAGCTCCGCCCTACACCAAAAGCAAAGCTAAAAGCAAAGCGCACGGAACTCTGATGGAGATGCGGCCTGAAGCCACACAAGAGGCGTGCATGTCCCCCCGTGACTCACATGAAGCCATCTGGCTGGACGGATGGTCCTCTGCCGCAATTTACTACATGTAGTACTGCAGTGCATCGGACTCCGATGGTCTCCGATTCGGAGACCAAGCAAGAATGGCAGCCCCAAGAAGGATCAACTCAACACCTTGGTAGAGTACTGAACGTCTTCACATGTTGAAAGAGAAAAATTGCCATGTCTTTCACTACAGATATACGCCTCGCGGCGTTTACTTAAAAAAGTCTTGTCCTCATGCGGCATTCCGGAAACAAACGCATCGAGGATGGAGCTGCACACCCGACGTCACACACCATCACCTCCTCCTCTACCTCTTGCGACTCTTGTTGATCTCGAGGATGATGGCTTGCAGCTCGATGCATTGCTCGCGCATCAGCTCGAGGTCGTACTTCAGGTTGCGGTTCTCGATCTTGAGCATCGAGTTCTCGTCCTCCAGTGAAATGCCGCTTGAGCTCGAGGTGCTGCCACTGCCGCTGCGCGTTTTCATGAAGCTCTTGGCGCGAGCTGACAGCTCGTTCAGGCGCTTCACACTGCCACGGCGACCCGAGTGCGCGACCTTGAACGATTCCATGCGGTCCGCAATGGATCGGCCGCGACCTGCACGGACCGATGCTGGGTCATCACCGAAGCCCTCGTCGGCGTCCGAGTCGTCGAGGTCATCGACCTCGTCAACCCACTGGCTACCGTCGTCGTCGTAGTCCTCGTTCGGGTTGTACTCGGGCTCCGGAACCTGCTCCGTCTTGTACCTCCTCCAACCACGCTGAATCTTGAGAATAGCACGGCGCTGGAAGTGATACTCCTTGTAGTCCAGCGACATACGCGCGTACGATTGCAGCACAATAGCAGCGCGAATCTTGTTGCGCAGGCGACGACGCTCGAGGAAGCCCAGCGCAATGCGCTGAATCGTACGAGCCTCGTAGTACATGAAGTCCGACTTCATTGCCTCCAGCTCCTCCATCACGCCGTTCTTGAAGTAGATCAGCGTCTTGCCCATTTGGTACTCCAGCGGCGACTTGCGACCGATAGACGTCATGAAGACGCTGCACGTACGACGTACATCCTTGCTGTGCATCGACGGCGGGAACATGATAGCGTAACGCGTGGCCAACTCCTTGGGAGTCAAACGACTTGGGTATCCTGAGCGCGTGATACGAATGGCCTCGATCACACCGGCCGATCGCAACTGCTCCACGATCATACGCTTGTTGAATTCCGTCGGGCTCTTGTTCGAGTTAGGCTTGATGCAACGCACATAGTGCGTGTTGGTAGTCTTGATGTTCTCCATAAGCTGCGCCAGTGATGTCTTAAATTGAGTTCCCAAACTCTTCGGTGCCTTCTTGCCGCGTCCGCTTCCGCCTTCCGTTACCACTTCGCTGTCCTCGAAAAGCTCCGGGAGCAGCGCGATGCTGCTTAGCTGAATCAGGTCTAGCAGGTCCTTCTGCAACGTATCGCGGTGCTTCTCCATGAAACCCACCGTCTCGTACGTGACGGGGCCGGCGTAATGGTTGATGATGAACTGCGTACGCTTCACCTTGGGGAAGTCGATGCTTTCGTTGTTGTTGCCGTCCTTCTTCGTCTGGTGGTTCGTGCGGATTTTGTTGACCAGGGCCTCCTCCGTGTCACGCGGTTGACGCAGGTGATCGTTCATCAGAGCGATGATACCCATCTTGCCTTCAATCACCTCCACAATTCCCTGATTGTCCTGGTACTGAATGTGATCCCACTGCAAACCCTCACGGATGTACTCGTCCTCGACAGTTTTAAACACATCCGTCGTGAACTTCTGCTGCAGCTTCTCGTTCGCGTAGTTAATGCAGAACTGCTCGAAGCCGTTGTGTACGAAGTCCTCGAAACCGAAGATATCCAACACACCAATCTGACCACTGATCCGACTCTCATCAGTACTGATGGCAGCGTTAATCTTGACCACCATCCAGTCGAACATCTTCGAGTAGATGGTCTTAGCCAAAGCATCACGGTTCTCTGTCGCCTCCACAGGGTCAAGTGGCACCGTCACACTATCGTTGCGCGTGATCACCGTACGATTGCAGAGCGCTTCCTCGATTCTAGTCGTGGGAAGACCAAACATCTTGGCAACCTGAGAGAGAGCGGAACCACTCGAAATTCTAGAGCCGTTCTCTCCACTCTTGTCGAACATCACTTCACCCAACAGCAGCACACCAGCTAAAATCTTGAAAAGCGTCTTCTGTGCGGGGGCGTCGAGTCCAATGATTGACAGCGACTTCTGCGTGCCGGCAAACCACTTACTGTCATCCAGACCAGGGATCTGCATCTCCGCAAGTGAGCCAGCGTACTGGTAACTGCATTCAGGGTCTAGGCCAAAATCCTTCAGTTCACGGCTTGAAAGACCAGCTAGAAGCTGGTAGAAAATGTGGTAGTTGCGCTCGCCCTCCGCAATCGACACAACACGAGACTTTTCTAGCAAGTAGGTCTCGCACTTCGCGCCAATCAGCTTACCCCGATTATCAAACTGAAGTTGCGTGAACTTGCCGAAACGCGAACTGTTGTCATTTCTCGTCGTCTTCGCGTTACCGAAAGACTCCAAAAGCGGGTTGACGTCGATAACCTTGGCAATGGTCTTGTCCTTGCGACCTCCAGCCACGTTGGCTAAATGGTTCATGACAATTTTGGTCGTTTCAGTCTTACCAGCACCTGACTCGCCGCTCACAAGAATACTCTGATTCATCTCGTTGGTTTTCATGTGCTTGTAGGCCGCAGTAGAAGTTGAGTAGACGTGAGGAGGCAGCGAGTCACGAGGCTTCCGCAGGTATTCCTCATGGAGATGGTCGCCGTAGAGGTTTTCGATCCACTTATACGGGTTTAGAGCAATCACGATGTCGTTCGTGTACGTGTAAGGCTTCGAGGCAGCAAAACGCTGCTTCAAATTGAATAGAATCGACGGTTCGTTCAAGTAACGAAGCAAACGCATATCCTCAACACCCTCCGGGTTGTCGTGAAGAATTGCAACCGGAAGTGATTCCACTTCAGTCGCCGTCGGTCCAGCAACAGCACGAATGACCTCTGGGTTCTTGAGATCCACAACACGCTGCTCCGAATCACCTGAATCCAAAAAGGCCGTAATTGTCACCTCTTTTCGCCGCTCGTTGTAATCCACAATCTCGGAAAGCAACCACACCTCCTCCTTGTCAGGAATATAGCACTGCACGCCCGGAACAATCAGGTTCTGCTTGTTTCCAGCGCCGGCCGCCTGCTGACGAAGTTGCTCTTCTTTAATCTCAAGCTGCTCGTTCATGAAAGCCTTACGCTTCTTCTCCAAGCTGAAGTTGCTGCGACGACGCTTAGGGGCACCCAGTACGTTTGGCGCTTGCGGATGTAGTTGCCACGCCCAGTGGAACGCTCAATCATGTGGCGCGGCTTAAAAGCCGTTGGTGCCGATGCCACCTGAGCAGGGGCATTGTACGCTTGCTTCGGAGCTGCCCGACCACCGGCCGGTGAATTCTTGGCAGGGTTGAACGAAGCAAAGGACGGCTTTGATGGTGCAGCAGATGGAGTTGAAGCAATTGATGGTATCGAGTTCGTCGTCGCAAGGAATGCAGCCAGCTTACTCTGTGATCGAGGCTTTGTCGAGGCAGGAGATGCTGATGGTTGCTGCTGCATGAAGCTGTTGAGCTTGTTCGTAGCCCCAGTGTTAACTGAAGGCTTCGACGGAGCAGGTGCAGGCGAGGGGGGTTTCGGACTGCTGTTGTCACCGGTGAAGGCAGCCTTGCGCTGGGCGAACTGATCACTTGCAGCACCGTGACCTCGAACGGGTGCCGACTTCGGAGGGGAAGGTGCTGGCTTATTGCCCGCAGTGGGAGAGGCCGACGTCTTGAAAGCAGATAGATTGGAGCCCTTCGACCCCGGATATGGGCCCGAAGCAGGTGCTGCATCAACAGCAGGCGGATTCGACTGCATGAAGGCCGCAAACTTGTTGCGAGCGTTGCCGCCCGTCGGTAGCGACTTGGGGGGTTGCTTCGGTGACACGGGCCTCGTGACGGTCGGTTTGGGTTTCGGCTGCGGAGCCGGCGGCTTTCGTGACGAATTGGCCTTCTTGGGTGGGCCAGTCGGTCGCTCCACGTGCGTCAACGGCGATCCGTGCGACGCCGGCACTTGGCTCAAAAATGCGTTGAGACGGTTGGCGTTGGCACCTCCACTGTTACTCCTCGAGTCTTTCTGCTGCGCGTTTGGGGGCGGCTCGAGCGGCAAGGAGTGCGGCGGAGATCCCTGTGGTGACATCATCCCGCCACCAACCTGCGGTGAAAGCGGGGGTGGCGTGGACGGGGGTGTTCCCTGCGGAGACTTGTCCAGCATCTTCTTACTGGACGCCTTCTTCTTCCTGGACAAAAAGCCTCCCTTCATGAAATTCGTGAGTTTGTTGTTGCTACCCGTCTTCTTGACGGGTGACGTGCCCTGCGAGCTGCCTGTGGACGTCATGGACTCTGCGTCGGACACGGGGTCCTCCTCGTACTCTCCAGTGTACCCGATGGTGCCGAACCTGTCAAAGAGGATGGAGAGCGTCCCCACCACGGTGGAAAAGTCTGCGCCTGCGTCCAGCAGGTCGTCGGCCTGGAAAATGTCTCCGTCATTGAGCCCCTGCTTCCTACACCACTCGAGAAAGAGTCGGATGTTGGCCTTGGAGTGGAAGACCGTGTTGAGCTTGTTGACCTTGAGGTTGGCCGTCGGGTCCACGCCGTTGGCCAGCAGACACAGCAACTGGCCGTCGCGCAGCATCACGGACAGGTGCTCGCCATGGTCGTTGGCCGTGGCCGTGACGCTACAGATCCACTCCTGCAGCTCCTCTGTGCGACGCACCGCCATGCTGGACGAGTCCTCTGTGTCCTGAATGAAGTGGCGACTGGGCGAACCTGCAACTGGATAAGACGCGGAAGCGGCCTTGACGTCTTGGGTGGACGCTCTCGGTCCCTATTGGCCCGTACGATCGAGCGCGAGTGAGCAATAGAGCGGCTTCTCGGCAATGCAACCAGTTACGAGTGCGCACTGGAGGTGGCTCGGCCCTCACGCGACGATACACTCGGGGAGAGATTCCGCACTGCACTGCACTGCGACCGGACGCTTTATCGTCTCTGAACCGTTGAAAAAACTGACTCCTTGCTCCGGAGTGATGGTCAAGTAGGTGCCGCCTATACAAAAAGCAAGGTGCGGAAACAGCTGTGCGGACAGACGTCGGAGACACACGACGAGACGAACGAGTGCCAAGGCGGACTGCAAGCGCCTACACTGTAGGCTACAACTACGCTGGATAGTGGCAATTGCTACACGTTGACAGTGTTTGTGGAAAGCGGGGCGAACCCAAATCGGTATCTACTGGCACTCGTCAGATGGCCATTTGCACCGGGTTCAAGAGCCCGTGGTCCATTCTTTTCGTTCCGGGAAGCCGCTGCATGGGATGTTGTGGACTGCCGCACGCAGCAGGCAAGCAACGCTTTGCTCGAACGGAGCTGGTATCCGTTACTGTACTAGGGTAACTTAACTCGCTGCTGCAGAGTTCAAACGGCCAGAGCTCCTTGTCGGATAACCTGTTGACAGGATGACTTCGGCAGCGGCGGAAACAAACGCTGGCCAGTAAACAGCAAGTCGACTGGCCATCGGACCACGACCGCCGCCGCAACGAATTTGCGGTCCGATACGAGCGAACCCACGGCCAGTCTGCCAGCTTCTGTACTCAAGAGGAAACTATCCAACGGTCTCAACCCGTCAACGTGGCGCGGGCAGGGCGCCACACGATCAAATGAAAACGCCTCTGACACCGAGACTTGCAGCTCCAGGCAGCTCGCTACCTCCAATATGCGTCTACGATACTAAGATACAAATACACATGTACAAGGAAACTTGTTCCTGGTACATGTACAGTAGATGGAATCTCGCTGAAGTGGCTACATTTCCAAGCGGAAATTGAGAGTCGGACTCGCTCTTAGCCAATCAAACGACGTTGAAGTTGTCAGAAGATCGCCATTCGCCGCTTGGTCGCCAGAGAACAATGACGCGATTCATCGCCATGACGGCGCTGCTGCTGCTGCTGAGCCTGGGGGCGCTTGTGTCGGTGGCGCACGGCAGCATCTACGCGGGCTACACGGTGGGGCGGCAGTTCCAGTACATCGGCAAGTTCTGCTTCTCCTGGACGCCCACACTCGACGACGTCGCGGGGGTGAGGCAAACCACTAATATATGTATTTATTTATTGGTATTATACAATGAATATGCTAACGTTGCGCTCTCCTGCTGGGCCAGCACATCGCGGGCGAGATCGAGACGGACGTGACCGGACTCCAAGTCGCCATCTACGACGACGAGGCGCTCTTCTGGAACTTCATCATGACGGACAATGACTGCGACTGCGACTGCAAAGTCTCGGCCAAGCACACCAAGGGCGTCTACAACGTCACCGCCACCAACAGCCACCACGTGACCCCGTTCACCTTCAATGTGGACATCCACGAGCACCTTCGCCCCAGGTTCTGGTACGTGGCGCTAGCGCGTTGCGTGCCTGGAGGGGACACGTACAAACCTTCCTTCGCCGAGATCACGGAGAACAACTTCCGCAAATATTACTTCTCGGCGTGGTACAATATCCACATGACGCAGGGGGACGGGAGTGAACTCCCCGTGCAGCAGCAAGGGATGCCCACGATCTACGCAGTCATGGCGGCAGTGGCGGGCGCTGCTGCGGCGGCTCAGCTCGTAGCAGTACGGGGCATGACGAGCGAGTCATTCCATCCGATCATGCGGATTCTCACGCTGGTGGTGCTCCTTTTCTTCTTGTGCAATGCCCTGCTCTTCATCCACTTCACAGCGTACCAGAGCAACGGCTACGGAGTGCCGTTCTTCAAGTATGCAGCCAAGATTACGGAGGTGTTCGTTCGTGTGGGCACGTTGCTACTGGCCATGCTGGTCGCAAAAGGATGGACGATTAGCAACGTGGCGCTGGACGGTCAGATCAAGCTCTCGTGTGCCATGCTGGCGATCCTCGCGCTCTATCTGTCCATGGCGATGTGGTATCTTGTGTGGCTCGACCCAGCGTCGACGCTGTACATTTATGACTCGTGGCCAGGCCTTGGCATCTGCGTGTTGCAGATGTGTGTGCTCGGGTGGTTTGTTAACACTATCCTGGAAACGCGCTCGTACGAGAAGGCTTCAACAAAGAGACGATTTTTCTTGCGAGTAAGGGTGACAACTTGCTGTTGACTTCCCCAAGCACTGTACTAACCTCCCTGTTTTCAGATGTGCTGCTTGTTCTCGGTATTTTTTGTAGCCTTGCCTATCATCGTGCTTATCGCGTCCTTCTTGTCGCCATGGGTGCGTGAGAAAACTGTGGCAGCCATGACGACCTCAGTGCATTGCTTCATCTTTCTGGCACTGATTTACACCCTGTGGCCGACCCGAGCACCGCGTTACTTTGAGGTACGAAGAATAACAACACTGTTGCATTCATCCCGATTGACCAAGTATCCTTTCTTGTGAAATGATTCTGTGCAGCGCCTATACTCCGTTTCTTCGCCTTCGGAGAAAGCATCTTTGCGAGACCAAAATCTCCCCACTGAAGAGTTGTAGTTGGCCAACAAGTCTACACTCGGAAGCGTTCGTGTTTGCCATACATCCCTGATTGTCTTCAATCAAGGGGTAGTTCCAATTTTCACTTGCCACCGTTGATTGCCGGATCTCGGAAAGGTATTCACCCCTTAATAAACTTATCGTTTTACAGTACTACATCAATGCTACGGGCTCCACGGACTACATTATAGTTCTGTTAAGATGCACCCGCGTCTTCCAGTATAGTGCAAGCGTTTGAGTTTCCAAGTGCGCAAGCTGCGAAAGCCCATGAAGTACTTCATCGGTACACATAGCTGATTGTGGGTCTTCTATGCCTTTAGCCACTTTTTGGGTCAGGTCCTGCACAGCACACGCAAGGTTAACTCAAGTTCACAACACGATTCATACCACATACAAAGCTACAAACCTGCAAGATATTTTCAAGAGCGGTTATCGGCTCCAGCATTTCACCAACGTCCAGTGCCAGTTCTTCAGAGCGGTCTTCTTCACTAATAGTTCGCGCCGATCCATCGTTCCAGTGGCCAATTGCATCCAATACAAGCGCTCGCATCTGCACAACACAACCATAAAGTTTCAGCAGTTACCTGGGTTTGAAAAGCTCTTCAACTTTGAAATACTACCGCTGAGAGATCGGCCACATCGGAGCATTGGATAGTAAGATCAACCGAACGTAGCTGGTCTTCTGATGGCGTAAAACGCAGCAGTATTAAATTGTCTGAGAAGGTTCGCAACACTGCCCAAAGTTTTCCGTGCTGTGTTCTGCAGCTACGACGCAATTGGGGGACCTCGCCGATCGGTATTTCAAGAAGCTGCCGTAAGAATGATACAATCCGTTCGACGCGTATCTTTTCAAAGTCTTCAGCTTCGTCCTCGTCATCTTCGTCATCGTCTTCACCCGCAAAAAACGAAGGAATAGACATCACAAATCGCGAAGGTGGGGACACCGTTAAAGCTGCCGCATCGGACGGCGCAACTCTCGCCCATAAATCCGCAAACGACGGGTTGGTTTGGGCATAGTCAGCCAACGCAGCCCACCATTGCACACCACTCCAAAGTGCAGAAGGTGAGGATTTGTGTCCATGGGTAGCGCTTCCCGCTCTTTCAACTGGCATGAATGGATCATTGCTTTGACGGAAGGCAGCGTTGATTGCAACTTGACTGACTGAAATATCGTCTTCAATGGGCCGACTTAGCTGCGCCAGCACAATTCTCCGATCTTGAAGTAGTGGAATAGCAAACGACAACAAGTTACCGCGTTCATCCGTCTTAAGATTTCCAGTACTTGTGGTGCTCATTATCATCTCTCGCTGCACTCCTTCTGAGGGGCAAAATATTAATGAGCACGAAACCCACAGATACCCCTGATCCTGCAAAGAGAGCGTTTCCGGTTTCAGAACGATACTCTGTTCTTTTCGTGCCAGCACCTCCTTTAGAGGAAACGAGTATGTCGTTACTGTCTTCTGATGAGCGCGCACATAGTTACATACCCACCTATACTCGCAAGTGGGGTACAGCGTGAGGTTACGAGTTAAACATTTATACAGGTGGCTTGAAGCATGACTCACCAATTGTCAGGAGAGAAAGCAGCATCGGGACTGACAAAGCGAAAGGAGAACACCAACTTGATGGTCTGCCGGTCAGAAAAGGTTCCAGTTGTTACGATTGAAGCGCTCAACTCGCATTTGATCACTGACCCCACACCTATAAAAAACACACACACAGGCATGAACAACCTAGTTGTCTCCGACAATGGCAACATGAAACTAACCCGCCGTTTCCACGAGTCGTAGCATTTCCAAAGCTGAGTGGGAACTCTCCAGCTGGCGATCCATTTGCTGTGACTGCGTGCGTAAGGTGGTCGATTCAGCAGAAACCTGCGCGATCTGCTTGAGCAAGTTACGAACTCGAGACTCGCTCCGTTCTCCTGATGATGCGCTTGGGTGCTGTACGTCTCCTGGCTGGCTTTGCAGTGGAAGCACAGCTGCAACGATTGCCCGCAGAGCTGCTTCACGGATAGTTGTAACGCGACCTGCCGCAAAGAGAATTGAAATACCCTGCGCGTGTACTGCCAAGCGCACGATGCCCTATCCAATTAAGCACTTCGTCAGTGTTGCCGTGAACTGGACAATTTGACTAGAGCGAATGTTCAAGATATAACCTACCGGTTGAAATTGTAATTGTTCTCCACCGACACTAACGCCAGGGGCCTGCACGCCGTTTGCTTCATTATGTGCGTACTGAGCTTTCGCAAGCAGATCAGTGCTCCGACACACGAACGCCAAACCCTTTGAGCAGTAAATGCACACTGCACCATTGTTCACAAATGCCAGCGACTGCACCGCCCGTCCGATCTCTAGCTTCTTCACTGAAACCGGGAGGGAATCGGCAGGATTACCATCTTCAAGATGAACAATTCCAAGTTGCCCTCGAACACCCAACATCAACAGCGCGTCAAACACCAGTGAAGTCGAGGGTGGTTCATCGTTATTCATAACCGGCGTGGGCGATGTAGACGACGTGAACGGAGCGATCATCTGAACAGGTTGATCCACCTGAAGAAGAACACCACTGCGAATCAGCGACGCCTTCGCGACGTCTACTTCGACGCAAGGATACTGGATCAATGCGAACCTCACAGAGCCATCAAGATCACCCTGCAGTACAGCTGCCACACCCGCGTGCTGCATACCCTCCGGGAACAATCTCCCAAGCAGCCCCTTGTGCCTCGAATCTCGATTATCCAAGATAAACGTGCACATGGACTGCTCGCCTTCGATCTCGTCCAGCTCCAGTGACTGGTGGTGTTGCAGCTTGGATCCAGAGCTGCCGCGAGTGCTCACAATCAGCGTCGTCGGCGTCACTAAACTTCTCATCAGCGTAAGGGACGACCGTCCGGACCCTGCTGGCACATGCTCCACCGACTGCACTCCAGGCAGCTGGCAGAACCACTGCACACGTCCATATCCAGCTGCACTCTCACCGGTAGACGAGCGGTCTAGCACCAACTCACTCGTCACCCCCGGCTGCAATTGATCCGGCAGCGTCACGATCCACACGTTCCCGTCTGCTACTGTAACCAATAGTTTGTGACGAATACCAACACCCATAGACTCAGAAGTGGAGTCATGGGAGCCGTAGTCAGCGACGTCCGTGATAGGCACTTTGGACCTGATGACGCACTAGCAATACACAAGTTATGGTAAGAAATAAAGCCAACAGCTCGTAGATGCAGAAGCAACGCACCCACACGCGGCTATCGACCAGGAAATGTAGCAAACGCGGTCGGATTTTCACGACCACGGCGGTGGGCGATGGCGCTTTTGGCGAGCTACTGCGGCTGCCGGTTCGTAATGGCTCTAGGAGCGGCGAGCGGTCCGTCACGCGAGCTAACTGCGTCCAGGAAGAGCTCGCCATTGTTGTGTGGACTTCGAGCCTTTTTCTTGTATTTACCGAAACAGCCACAATGGTCGTACGAATAAGGTGTGCCACACAGATAGAGTGACCCACACGACGGCAAACTCGTCGCTCTATTCGGACCTTAATTCCGAGCGACGTGGTGACATGTCGCACCGAATTAATTCATTGCTATCCACGTCTATTCGGGGCCTAATTCAACGACGTGGTGGCTAATCCGGACTGTTTTACGTCTATTCGGACCTTAATTTCGTGCGACGTGGGGACATGTCTCACCGATTAATTCGTTCCAGGGACCAATTGACCAATTCAAAGCACAAATCACAAATATTGGCCAGGGACCAATTTTGGTCCAGACTATACTGTTTTTTTATACGCCTTCGGTCGCGATTTGCTTCGTACCAATCAAATGGTACCATTGATACCGAAACTAGTATAACGATTATTGACCAGCAATATGCTGGAAAGAAGGTTATGTCCGCCACACCACGCGCATTATTGGACACTCTACCAAGCCGCCACCATGGAGCACCTGCCTGAGGGCCTCCTGGCGCAGCTCTTCTCGCTGCTGTCGAGTCGCGACCTCGTGCAGCTCACGTCCACGAGCCGCGCGCTGTCCGCCTCCTCCCCGTGCGTTCAACTGGCGCTGGAGCGCGTCATCACGCGGCGGTTCGGCGACGTCACTCCCTTCCTGCCCGCCTCGGAAGACCATTGGCCACGCAGCCTCGCGGTCCTTCGAGGCGCCGAGATGCTGCGGATCAAGGAGCTGCTGGCGCGGTCCGCCGTCTGCTCGTTCGAGGAAGCGGCGCTGTGCTCGCCCAGCTGCGTCGTGGTGAGTCGCGCGTGGCTCGGCGCGTACAAGAAGCGCTGCCAGGCCTTCGAGCAGTTTCTGCTGCAGTTCCGGCGCTCGAAGCGGCAGCAGAGGCGGCAAAACGCCGCTAAAAAGAGGGACAATTGCCAGCTGGACAGGCTCAAGATTGCAGCCAATTCCTCGCTGGTGGAGGCCGGAGCCATGATCGTGTGCGCCCATGACGCGCTGCTGCCGACGACGCAGTGTGTGGGGCGCAGTCGACGCGCCATTCTCAGTGGAGAAGTGTTCAGAGAAATCGCCATTTACGCGCCGGAGCTCAAGGGGTTTGCACTGCGGTCGTGCTGCGACTGCACCACGTGTGTTCTTGAGCAAGAGGCACGGGAGCTGGAGGCCGAGGAGAGGAAGAGAGCCAGGTTTGAGGGAGAAATTGCAGGCTCGGAAGCCATGCTCGAGCTCTTGGAGAGGAAGAACGGCTTCCCCAAGGGACTCTTCTCGCCCGTGGACTCGGTGGGCTCCAGACAGCAGCAGTTGGCGCCGCATTTGTCCGTGAACGGACGCAGCAAGTACGCAACGTACTTTTTGGTGCCCAAGAAGTGGCTGAATAAGTGGCGGAAATTTGTACGGAGCCAAGGGGATGATGCTCCCGGTCCGGTGTTGAATGCCGAGTTGGTGTGCTTGTCGCACCAGAGAACCATTGTGCCGCCGTACATTTCCATGTTTTTATCGGGCTTCTCGCTGGAACAATCCCTCAAGGCCACACAAGCGTACGTGCTTTTGTTTGGCTTTGGGTGACTAGTTGATTCGTGGGACTAACATTTGTTTTCGATGTTTCCAGCCTCGGGTCGACCTCTGCCCGCCAGTACGAGATCGTTACATTTGGCGAGTGGGAAGCTCTGTACGATCGATACTGTGCTGAATTTGCCGTAGGATTCGATGTTGTCAATGGAGCCTACCACTGGAGGACACAGGAGTGCCAGATCTGCAACTATGGTATGGGTGGTGGGCCGTCATCGAATCAGCCAAACTCACGCCGTTGAATGGCGGTAGGAAAGCTTAGATGTTGGTGGATCCAGCTTCTGCTTCATCTGATCTCCACTTCACTGAGGTTTGAAGCAGGCACACCAGCAATATAAATATCAACGTATATTGGAATGTTAACAAGACATACCATGCGTCCACTTACACACTTTTGGATGAGTGCTCGTTATCTGTTGATAACTTGACGTCATTCTCGTTCGTGTCCTCGTTATCGCTGTGATCGTGCAGTGAAGCCGAGCTTACCTCGTCGCCTTCAATGTTAGGCTCAACATTATTTCCATTAGCGCCCTCTTCATCGTCTATAGGGCACTCTACGCCTGACACGCGTGCATTTTCCTCTTCCTCATCTCCGTTTCGTTCGGACCTCTCAACGACATTATCTTCCACATTCTCAGGAGCACAATCAGTAGCCAACACGTCGTCCATGATGTCTTCAATCTGGGAGGTTTGAAGTTGATTTTCATCATTTCTTGCCGGATCCCCTTCGTCGTCACGCTCGCAATGGGCTGTCCGCGATGATTCGTTTGCATCATTTTGACGGACATACTCTAGCAAGACGTTCACCAATTTTTGAACGCTCTGCAGGTTCTTCTTCAATCTTTGGCATAACACTCGCATATTCAGGATTTTCATCTGCCAGCTTTGATCGTCGGAAGGCTTCGAGCATGGTGGACACACTAAAATTGCTGAAGCTTAATTGCCCACCGTAACGCGCCATTTGAACTTCGTAAGCGGCATAATTGTACGCCTTGAACCAGCATTTCCTCACCGCATCTTGAACTTGTTTCTTACGCTGCGCCTTTGTTTCAGTGAAAATTCGCTGTGACTCGGATAGACCTTCGCCGACTATCATGCTCAGTCCAAAGACTGTAACTGCAATGCAAGTGCCGACTAGCACAAAACTCAATAGCTTTACGTCGATCTGCGACTCAGAGTTCAGATCGTTCAGGCGGATCATGACGCCAAGCCACAGCGTGAAAAAGAGCTGCAGTTGGGTGATGCTTGCGATGAGGTTGTCAGAATAACCAGCATAAGGTTGGAAGTATAGCAGGAACCACATCGTTGTCAGACTGTCATCACAGAAGTAAAAAGCGTCGCTTGTTAGTGAACTGTGACCAGACTGTATAATCAATAGAGACTCACCAGACAGCGAGCGCAAGTAGAACTTGTTCAACACTCCCGTTCTCCACAAATACAATCACACCACTCAAGAACAGTTTTCGCGAAAGATCCACAACTTCGAACCACCAGTAATCGTTTGAATCTGCAAAGTGCGTACACATTACCATCAGCGGTGATCAACTATAGCGGTTAGTTAGCATGGCAAAACGCACACTCTGCGTAAATGAATCCAAGTCGGGCTTGCACGGTAGAGTCCTACAAATAAACGCGTTATCAGTAACAATGTTCAGAGGCACAAACTGACATGCTACTTTACCGTCAAGTTTTTGCGTTTCATGTACTTGGTCAGCTCTTCGTCCTGCACCTCAGTGCTATCCATGTGCGGAACAAAGCGTCCATCTGCCACTTGTTGCTCTTCCACCTCTTTGATCCACTTTTGTCGCTGAACACGCATATGTGGTTTACGAAGTAATTCCAGACGTGCAGCAACACCGCGATCCTGCGCCAACCATATCAAAATACCAAAGAAGAATGGAATTCCGACGACCCACACCACAACACCGATCGTTGCAATCACGCCAAAGAGAGCCCATTGACCATGGTAACAGACCAACCGACGATCTGCCACAAGATAAAAAATGTCTCCGACCTCCTGGCAGTTGTAGACGGTCAATATTGTCTTGGACACCGACGGATACAGGAAAAGTGCCATCCAGCAGTAGAGCTTCAGACATTTGTTTCGGTACGTTAAGTAGTTCATACGCAACTTCACTCGCGCTTGCCATACCCGTAAATTACTGCGAATCGTACGATCAAGCATCGTACCAGAGAGAACGTGGCGCTTCACAGGGCACTTGGAGTGAACTGAGCGGAATAGTCCTAGGTACGGGGTTCGGACTTGGGACATCCCGAGTTTGCGCTTCAGGGACCGAGTCTCCTTGAGAGTTGACATTGCAACGGAGCTTTCGTTCTGGGAGGGTCCTTTAGTTTCCTTTACCACATTTACAAGTGAACCGTTCTTGTAGAAGCTGTGCGTTTGCCACCAACTTCTCAGTAGTAGAAGTGGGTTAAAGCTTTCGTCGTCATTTCGAATAACTTCACTTTCCAGCACAGGAAGACCGCAGCGAAGACAATTGCGCGGAATAAGCTGAAGCTTTGCGCGGTAGCTGCGCATACCAGCATAGAAGTACGCAGTAATTACCGTCAGCGCGACTACAACGAGAGTCACAGTCACACTAATTCCAAAACATTCAGACGAGGACAGACAGAAGTCAGTTGATCAAAAGAAAGAGGAGTAAGATACAACGAACAAATACTTACGTGAAGTCGAAGTAAAAGTTTTTCGTGACCACACAATCGATGCCAGCGATTGCAACCAAGTCCTGGTCACAATACCTGACGTTAGCTATGTGAAAACTCCGCATACTGGCTCAAAACGTACCAGATTGAATTTTTGCGAGACGTTCATGATGTTTTGAATGTCAGACGACCACTTCACGACGAAGGAGCTCTGGAAGTTGCCAAAAATTTGGAAAAAGCCGATGAAAATCTTGAACTTACTAGGACTAACGGGGAATGTCCTAGTTGGAGGACTGACATCCACGCCGAACAGCATTTTGGCGTTCCGAGTCTGGTACTTCTTGAAAATGGACTTAAATTTCGCCTTGATTTGATCCATCCGTCCTGCGACCACTATGGATTGTCTCCGGTATTTCATACTCGCACGCAATGCAATACTCCCCCTCTCTTAGAACTTGGAGGCTTGAGTCGTCGATCAGCCTCGGCTTTCGCTAGTAAACCAATTTCTGTGAGGTCTCGAAGATAAACTCGAACACCATATATCCCGCCAATAAAGGCCAGAAGTAATAGCACTGGTATGACGAAATTTTGCCAGCGAATTGAAGCCCGGACTTCGGCATTTGCTTCAGCACATGCTGTAACAACGCAACAATCCCAACGTTATAACAAAGGAATCGTAATTGGTCAGAACAGTTTAACACTTACGCAGGCACGAGTTGTCGGTGGCTCGCTTGTATCCCGTGGCACACACTGAGCAAATTGCAAGATCGTATCCGGTAGCACACGACAAATTGCTCACAGTCGAAGCAGTTTCCGAAGCCAGATTAAGCGTTTGGATTGAAATGTCGGCCTGACACGCTCCCTCGACCTGCACACCAGTATCGTTATCAAAATTTGGTTAGCTCATCCAGCGATACCAAAGCATAAAACCCTGACAACGTTGCATTACATCGCAAGTGTAAAACGCTTTTCCTGAAAGACATGAAAAAGTCTTTCAGAATCCCAGTACACGTTGAAGTCATTGTAGTTTGCACACTCGTAGATCACATCCGAAATTTCTTTCGTCGGGTTCCCCATTGCCAACTTCTTGCAAGGGTCCTCATCCTTCCATTGGGAAGGTTCGAGACACCGAGAGTCTTCTTTTGAAGCCGGAGCAGCAAATAAATAATATCCTTCTTGAGTGCGTGGTGATACGGTGCCCAGTTCCCTTGCGGTTGTCTCCGTGGCACGTCGAACGGTCATGTTACACTTGGCTCCGGTTGGACAGTCAAAGCATTTCATACCGTCCAAACTTCAAGACATTACAGACAAACCACAGTTAACATACATCGCATACGCTGTTCAGTGTTTTACGGACACGCAGTAATTACCTGTACGTATTTCTTGGGCAACGCTCGCAAACTCTACGTTCACAGACACAGAAACGAATATTAGTAACTTGAGATTTGGCAGATTTTAGGTATTAGTTTTACCCTTGGTTGACAGAGAAGCCCGGTTGACATGGCTGTAAGGCTACGTCCAAATCGAAAGACCGAGCTTCTGATCCAGGAAGCTCGCATGAAACGTATGCGGTGTAAATACCCGCCTCAGGAGTCCTGTTAGCTGCTGTAAAAGATGATTCCCGGTAGGAAATTACTCCAGTTGCAGCACGAACGGGTGTGCGAGGCTCAAACAACAAGCGCTCTGTCTGTTCACTGCATAAACCATCGCTCACGACGCACTCGGTTTGATTGTCCAGTACTTCGATTTGCCCATACAAATCGACAGCTTTAAGTCGTGGCCATACTTGCATTGTGGCTTCCAGGGTGTAATTCCGTGTGTCAATTTCCTCAATCGATTCCTCATCCGGAGGTTCAAGCATTTGTACTCCACTTGTTATGTTCGCAGGCCACCAAAGCACTTGAACATTGCGTGTATTTGTGGCAATGTCATACACTGCATTGGATTCCATGATGCAAGATGTGCATGGATATTCCACCTTCAGATCCGCATCAAACGTCTCCCAAAAGATGCAACCACCACTTGGTGCACTATTTCCTTTGCACGCAATTGCCGTGGTCGTACTGTTTCTAATCGATTCATAGTAAATTGCACCCCCACGAAAAAATGCTGCATTGGAGATAAACTGGGAGTCTGAGATACCAATGGTAGTCTTGCTACCAGCATAGACAGCTCCACCGGAAACAGCACTATTGCTGGTCAAATTTCCTAATTTCAACGTAAGTTTTGCTTGATCAAAAACACACAAGGCCCCACCTTCTTCTGTAGCCTCGTTATCTTGGAATATTGCTGACAGTAGTGAGACGGTAGAGCTCCCAGAGGCTGCTATGGCCCCTCCAATATTCGCGCCGTTCTGCTCAAAAGAAGTTCCTAGAGCGATGGAGACTTTTGCGTTTACGTTTGTTGCGATGGCCCCACCACTTTGATCGGCAGTGTTGCCCATAAAATGCGAATCCGTGATAGTTGCCATGCCACTACGGTCGACATGAACCGCTCCTCCAACCAATGCGGTGTTGTTTACAAAACTACCGCTGGTGATCTTGACAATGCCATCAACAGCAGCAATCGCACCCCCTCCTTCATTTTTCCCGCTGGAGGTAACCCCACCATTTTTCACGAACTGGGCCTTGTAACTTGATAATAGAGCCCCTCGCCCAACAAACACGCCACATCCTTCACCGTGTGCAATGTTTCCTTCCACTAACGAATCATTCAGGGTAACCGCGTTTTTCTCTCCAGTGTCCACGAAAATGCCTCCACCTGAATCATCAGCAAAGTTGTATGATATGTTGGAGCTCTCAGCATACACTTTCGATGAAGTCTCAACAAAAACTCCTCCCCCGAAGTTTTGGACTCTACAAAAGAAAACAATAAAACGAAATAAAAAATTAGCATACCCGTACATCGAAGTACTGTAAACTACAAATGACTTACCACTTAGAATCACCTGGACGTTGATAAGCATAGCGACAGCATTGTTTGAGACAAACAAACTGCCTCCGAGGTCATTAGCTCTGTTGTAGCTGATCTCAGACTCCTCGCTGTAAAAGAAGGCATTGCTATTGATGTAGATTCCTCCTCCAGCGTCAGCTAACCCGTGTGTTGCGTATGATGACAAGAGTTCCAAGACTGAGTTTTTATCCGAGAGATAAATGAGCCCACCTCGCTGGACAGCCACTTCGTACTTGGCCCTCCCTTCCACGTACTCGAAGCCCACAAGACGGCGGAAAAGGTCTTGCCAGGTCTCCGTAAAAAATGTTTTCGAGTCGCGGGTGATGTAGGCAATGAGAAGACTTATCTCAGAACCAGTAACCCCAGTAATTCCACTTCCAATTGCTGCATCATTCGATAAGAACAACCAATTGTCAGCCATAATGCTGGCTTGGATCTCGGCATAAAGTCCACCTCCGCTACCCGTTGCCAGATTCACAACACGGTTCTCGACTACCAACAGCATTGTACTATATAGGTACACCTCACGAAGTAGAATCGCTCCACCAGAGTTAGCTGCTGAGTTGTTGTAGAATATGCAACTGATGAGATCAATTTCCGGTGAATAGGCCTGCAAGCTTTCTGCAAACAGTCCACCACCACAGTCCCATGCTAGGTTTCCCACAACAGATACGTTTTCAATTATGGTTATGTTCCCACCGACGATCGCGATACCACCGCCTTGAACGGCAGAGTTGTTTGCGACCAAAGACTCGGAAATCGTTGCATTACCAGTGCCACTCACAAGCACGCCCGCCCCTCGCCCGACCGATAAATTTCCATCCAAGATTTGTGTACCCGATAAAAGACACTTGTATGTGCAATTGAGCACCACGTTTGCTCCATTCCCACCCTTAGGGCTGATGATATTCGCACGGATACGGGAAACTTTAGTCCCAGTGTCATTCCACGAGAGGACTGTAGACGGCAACAAGTCGCTCATGATGTAAACTCCACCAGCAATAGGGGCCAAATTGCTAACGAAATCCACATTTGAGTGATATAACACAGCATCACGAACCATCAGCGCACCTCCCGATTCTACGGCCTGGTTGTTCGTCACCCAGGAATCTCGTAGTACACAACTTGTATTAGAGTCGAGAAATATTCCTCCACCCGATTTCGCAGTTGAGCTGGAGATATCGGCATTTAGTACTTCACATCCTTTGGCACTAAGAGCTGCAATTCCACCTCCAAATGGTGCATTTCCTCTGGTTATCTTCACATCACCGACAATCGTTTTATCTCCATCAATAAATATACCTCCGCCGTACTCGGTTGCAACGCTTTGAGAAATTGTAGCTACGTTTGGACTGTTACCAGTGCGTGGAGACTGGTGGAAGGAAGAAGCATTAGCATATATACCTCCACCTCGAAGCGCTGAACATTTTTGGATTGTCAATGCATAATGCTTCACCTCAGCACTTGAAATCGATATACCTCCACCCACGCCAGACGGGGAAACACACGATTTAATCGAAGTAGATTTCAACGATAAAGTGCCTGTTTCCACTGATACACCACCTCCTCTCTTTACTGCCGTGTTTGAAGTGATTGAAGCTCCATCAAGTAGTGTAGAACCTGAAGTAGCAACTCCGCCCCCTTGATCCCCAACATTTTCACTAATTGAAAGGTTACCTGAAATGGTTGCGTCAGTAGCGAACACCCCACCACCAATGATCGCAGTATTTTCAGTCACATCCGTGCTAGTTATTGAGATCGTCGACGAGTTCACGTACACCCCGCCACCGCTTCCTGTTGCGTTGTTCTTATTGATATGAACCGAATTAATCGTCACTGACGACGCATTGTGTGCAGCAATGCCTCCTCCTTGGGGCGCTGTACAGCTCAGCACGTCGAACAACTGAAAAGAGCTTTGTGCTCCACAGAGAAAAACACCTCCACCTTCAACCTGTGCGTGGTTGTTACGAAGCACTGATAATGGACCAGTCTTAACGCCTACGACAACGCTGGAATCGATATACACTCCAGCTGCAGTATTTGCTGTGTTTTCAGTGATCAAAACACCCGGCATTGTAAGCTGACTTTCATCTGTGACATAAGCTCCACCTCCAACAGGAGCACTGCATCCCTTCAATACGGCATTGGTCAATGTTGCAGACGTTCGCGAAAACGCAGCACAGCCACCAGAGAGTGTGGCACTTGAAGCGAGAATTGTGAGACCATTGATGGTTGGATGAGCCCAATCATCGACAAACAACCCTCCTCCAGAACCTACACAAAAAAGGTTTAGGAAAATTATCGTTATTATCCAACATCTCACCACATACTTCAGTGTCAGCTTACCTGCCGTGCACTCGGAGATTTTTGATCCCAATAAATTATCGAATGTGCCATTGGCCACCACGTAAACGCCTCCGCCATTGCGCTTCGCACGATTTAAACGGATCAAAGACGATTTTCAAAACCAAATCTGCGCTATTTTGTAGTGCGACACCTCCTCCATCATCACCTGCTGTGTTGCTAGCGATGTCCACATTCTCGAGTATCGCTTTCCCACTAATAACTGCAATTCCAGCACCAACTGGAGCGGTATTTTGGAAAATGGTTAGCGTCTGAGCATTTAATTCCCCAGAAGAACATATACCACCACCATTATTTGTTGCCGTATTTCCCGAAATTTTGCTTAAGGAGTCGCCACTTACAGTAGCGTCATTTTGAGTAAATATTCCCCCACCTTGCGCTGACGTTGAAAATTGGATAGTAGAATGGTCAAGAACGAGGGTTGCGCTGTCTAGAAACATAGCTCCTCCTTTCATACCAGCGGAGCTATTTCGAATCTCCGTAGCAATGAGGGTAATAGTTGAGCTGTAACCATATATCGCACCCCCTGACTGCTGCGAAACTCCATTGATGATGTAAGTGTCCTCGATTTGAACTTTTGCACCGGTAGCACTAATTGCGCCACCATTTGCACTAGTAATTGCGTTTTCCAGTGTGAAACTAACCAAACGAACTGTGACTCCATCGAAAATTAGACCACGAAGTAAGGATTTACAATCAATAACGGTGGCTGCAGCACCCCTCAGCCCTCGAATCACGATATTGGTGATTTTCACTGTCACACCACAATTGCCAGATCCACTGTAGACACCTGGATAAACCAGAATTGTCTGGCTGGGGTGCACCAACTCCAGTGCTCGCCGCAGAGATTTTACAGCCTTAGGATCAGTACCGCTTTGAGAAGTATCCATCCGTTGACCGGTTCCTTGGGTATCATCTCCATTTACACTTACCACAATCACATCATTTTGAGACTGAAGACAAACTGGGTCACATGTCGAAGGCGTGCATATCGTGGGGTCATCAGGGCAAATGACAGCATTGCTGCAGCTCTCACCCACAAAACCGCTAAAACATGAGCAGGAACCTTGTCGACAAGCACCATTCAGTGAGCATGGCCCGCTCACCGAAACTGGGCATGGCACTGTTATAGCTTGCACTGCATCCGAAGCATCCACCGATTCATAATGCAACGCCATTCCTTCGTACGTTATGCTCCCATCGGATGCAAACGAAATTGTAACGCTGTCGATATTAGCTGCTGTCGAGATAACAAAATCGCCTTCACGTTGGCATCCACCTTTCCATAGCAGGGTAGTGATGCCGTTCGTTTGTACATTGATGGTTAAGCTGTCGTGGTTGCATTCCAGATCAAACATGGCAATCTAGTCAAGGCAACGATTGAAGTATTGATGTCCGTACAGTTAGTGAAGTATCTTGGTTGAGATCGAAGAAATATACACATTGTTTACTTACATTTATCAAGAGACCAGCTTGGTCCTGTGGTGTGATTTTCCACGTTTCATGATCTGAATTCCGGTAGTCGTGCCAGTGTATGTGGCCTTTGCTGCCATAGCAATCGAAACCTGTCGAGATAGGAGCTGTTGCGACAAATTGGGTCGTTTCACTGAAATCGCTGAACGTACCATCCAGTCTCTTTACTCGAATTTTGTAGGTATACGTCGAACCAACTTCAATGGTATCCTCGAAAGTAATATCGTCTCCGTTGTCTTTGAGCAACACGTCATTCCGATAAAGAATGTAGCTGCTTGCATCGTCCTCAGCCTCCCAAAAATGTTTGCCACAGTTCGTGAATCTACAAAAGCAAACAACACGGTTAATATTTCCGGACGTTGGAGTTCCGACATAATATGGCGGACTTACGGCAGCCAACGGCAGGCGGTCGAGGTTGATTGGGAGATTGCGGAGTCTTAAAGTAAATACTCTTGCTTGCCTTTCCTTGCAAACCATCTCCAATAACTCGCTGTCCAATGTAAGCAAAAAAGGGTGAGTACTTCTGTTTATTATCTACCGACAGAACAGATAAGGCTTACCACGGCAGTAACATAGTTTGTGCTTGGCGTTAACCCTGAAATAGTGATATTCTGCTGCGTCAATGGAACTTTACCCGAGATCATCGAATTGGCTGATTCATCTACCACTTCCACCCAGTAGGTATCGACATTAGCCCCACCAAAATCGATGCATGCGTCCCATTCGACAACCACAAACAGATTGGACACACTCGCAATGCGAGGACTCTGCGGTTCTTGGGGGTTTGATATTTTTCCAGTTGTGAATGTGACCATTGTACTGGGTAAAGACTCTCCGATAGGGTTGTAGGCAACCAAAGTTACTTGGTAGTCTGTCACGGATATCAAATCGCCTATGGTGCACGATAGAATCATTCCCTTGCAGCTTCCAACTTCCTTACTCGATCTTTTCATACTTAGTCGGTATGATAAAATAGGGGCACCTCCAGTGTCAACAGGGTCTACCCATACAAGTGTTAGAGCTCCACCAGTGGCAATCGCTACTGTCGGTGGTTCGGGTGCGCCGGGGACCGAAACGACAGACGTTGTGCCGTCCGTACCATTGGTTGTATCACTCCCCCCATGCTGTTTGTTACCTGTACAGTGAATGTGTAGGTCATCGAGGGGAATAAGCCTCCGGCAAGAACGTAAATGCTAGAGCCATCGTCTGTCCCGAGTTGCCTGGATATTAAACGACGTGAAGGCGATGGTGTTTCAGGCACGTTATTCAAGCGTAAAACTGAGTCTGCCGGTAATTTCACCCCATTCGCGTACACAATACACAACAATCCCCCAATTTTGACACCTCCTGTGTCATCCGGTACACGCACTTTCAAAGTCGCAGAACCTCCAGACGATTTGAGAACAACCGGTTCTCCGGGTATCGAAGGAAGTGTGGCAGCCACAGTTGAAAAGCTCCCCACTTCAGGATCTGACCCTGTTCCTAAACTATTTGCCGCATAAACTTTAAACTCGTACTTTCGCTCCGCCAGCAGTCCTCCGAAAGAAATCTCAGTTGTCTCCACATCTTTTTCCAAATCCACTTCACCGCTTTTATCTTTTGCCTGCACTGTGTAGTAAGTGATTGAACTTCCTCCGTCATCATCCGGACTTTTCCAGGTGAGGTGAATCATTCCCCCAGTTACGTTAGTTGCATTCAAACCGCTAGGTGGGCCAGGGGCAGACACGAGCGTTGTTCGGAGTGGGTAGACCGCTGAAAAATTGGAGTACCCAACCTCGTTCATGCATGTAGCCTTGAACAAATACTCAGTCACCTTCTCCAATTTGGTCTGCCAGTACGCATTGTTCGTACTATTGTAAACAAGTGTCCAGACTGGTATTGATCTGCTTGGACTCATATACACTTGATAATACAGATCACCGTCACTACCCTTGTCATTCGGAGGTTTAAGCTCCACAAGAATTCCACCTCCAGTCGCGCCAGAAGCTCGGATCTGTTGAACCAAGTTTGGTAGAGAGGCAACGTCCGTCTCGAAACTAGACTTGTTGGGGGTGTCGTCGTCATTACTAGGGCATGTTGACGCATCGTTCAACGGAATATAGTAAAAACTGTACGGTGTTTCAGGAGCTAAACCACCGATTTCCACTGTGACGTCAAGAGCAAAGTCGGCTTGTGGTGAGTAGAGATACAGAGTTCCTTCGACCTGTAAGTAGCGACAACTGTTAGCCATGTTTCATCCCTCCTAGACATTGTTCTAATGTGTTACCTCTTCGTCGTCAATGTAAAATTCGTAACCTGAGATAGGAACTCCACCTATAGTCCCATCACAAGATTAGTTAAACATCGTACCACGACTTTCACCAATACATTTGACTCACCGGTATCGTTAGGCCAGGAGATTCGAATGTTCAACGCTCCACCTGTTGAAAAAATCCAATGTTGATTCTGGTGGAACCCCCGGTCTCGTTGGCGCCAGCGTAGTGAAGTTTGCGATTTCACCAAAAGCACCGCGCACAAAGATATTCTCCACATCGAAATTTAACAAATCCGTAATAGCGACGGATCCATCGTCTGTACTGAGAGACGACAAGTAAGCTATGGTGTTGCTCGATCTAGATTGCGTTCCGTCAACCTCGAAAATGTATTCCTGCATCCATCCAAAGATTTTCATATGCTTAGCACGAAAACAATACAAAAAACATAACGGCACTTACTCCAAAGTCGAAGTACCCACTCTTCACCAAAATAGCAGAAACATTCGCTGAAAGAAAAATACTCGATTCCGAAAGCGAAATATTTCCCGTAGCAAGCTTACTCGTATCATCTTTGAGGATAGATACCCCAACCATGTCATAGATAGTATCAGCAGCCAATCGAAAAACTGTGATTGTCAAACCTTGTGCGTCGCAGTACGCTTGGCGAAATCGTTTACCGGAGCCTTGTTCTCGGTAATATATCATGTACGATATGTCTTCGTAGCCACCTGAGAATCGTTTGTTTGATTAGCCACATTGCATTTTTAAATGGCGGTGAAATGAAGTTAGGTGTACCTGTGTCCACTGGAGGCTTCAAAACTAAGCTTATAGCTCCGCCAGTTTGCGAGGAAGGAAGGCTGGGGAATCGAGGTGGTCCTGGGCGTGATAGTGGCCCGCTTTTAAGATTGAATGACCTGGAAAAATCTCCCGGGCCAACAGAGTTAATAACCTGTCAGCACAAAGTGAATGTCAGCAACCTTTTCGATTTGAACCATCAATAATGGAGAAAAAATACTTCACAAACCTTGGCTTGGACATAATACTCTCTATTCGCGCTGGGAACACTGACACGAATCAACGATGAAAATATCCCAGTTCCATCGTAGGCGAGCTAGAAAAACAACCATTATCAGTGACAGATAATATATCTTCTGGCAGTAGTACAATTAAACGCAAACCTTAGTAACTCCATCTTGGTCAACAAAGAACAACTTGTAACCTGTAATAGGGGCACCTCCAGTATCCATGGGGGCGGTCACATTAACTGTGAGTAGGCCACCTGTTCCATTGACAAGCGCAATATTTGGACTTGTTCCGGGCACTGTAAGCTCCGTAGTCTGAAAAGTAGCGTTGGGGCTACTTGATCCACGCCCGATCGCATTAATGGCCGAAATATTAAACGTGTAGCTGGTCAGGGCATTTAACCCTCCGAACGGTAGTGACGTCGCATTTGTCTGCGTGATCAACCATTTAGTTGTGGTAGCAGAACGAATAGAGACATTGTAGCCCGTGATCCAGAGATCTTGACCGCCAACGTTGACTGGGGCTTCCCACTTCAGTACTAGCATTCCTCCTGTGGCTTTATCAAGCGTAGGTGCCCGCATTCTCCCCGGGACAGAGCGATCTCCATCGTCAGCCACTACAATGCGAATTACGCTATTCGTTCCAATCTGAGCAGCCCCTGATATTACTTCCAGGGAGAGATAGAAGTACAGATAGGGAAAATCGTAAGCCTCATTGTCTTTGATCACAATACTCGCCGTTTCGGAAACCTGGTTGTCTGTAAAGTTGACCGAGGCGGTAGGTAATCGAAATCCAATTTCAGGTTGCGTTGTGCTAGGTAGACCGCTGAACGCAACTACTCGGACACTAGTTTCTGAGCTTTTCCCATTGAGGCGTTGCAAAGGAAGTGGTAATATTCGGGCATTCTCAAGCACAGTGATTTCGCTTTTTCCAAACGCGATCGTTCCAGCATCCCCATCATCTACGATAGAGATTGAAATTGTTGTCGTCGGGAATGGATCACTTCGATCAACAGTTGTGTCTTGGAGAAGAAGATTAATTATTCGTGGGGTCGGCTCGAAAATGTCGTTGTTCATTATAGTCACAACAAAACTCTGCTTTACGAGATCTCCAACGAAAGAAAATGACTGCTCCGACGCAAATGGAAGACTATAGTCTTGATCCCGAACAGCACTGCCATCGGTGACCATTATTTTGCACGTGATCGTACTCGAAGAACCATTGACGCGAAGCAAATCGACTGTTACACTCGTAACATTTTCAAACACAACGGAAGAAACCAAGCTGTAGGTGATGACACCCCGTTGCGTTATATCCGTCTCAGCATAGATGTCTGGCGTCCAGTCACTAGTTCCGGCAGAATTTCGAGCTCGTACGCGAATCAAATAAATATTTCCTGGAATCAGCTTTGGTATCTCGATAGTGCCGCTACTGGTCTGAAGAGCACTCGACTCGGTCGTGTTGAGATTATTGTAGGAAACGTCATAAACAACTTCATCTCCTCCAGTGTCTGTAGACGCATCCCACTCCAAGAAAATTGAAAACGCTGTACGAAGTGCTACATTTGCATTGAGAGGCACCGATGGAAGTGTCGCCGGAGGCGTTAGCACCATCAATGCATCACTTTGGGTGCCCTCTTCGACTGTCGTCACGGAAGATATAGCGGACACAGCAAAAGAATAAACCGTTCCGGCATGCAGAGGACCTAGCTCGAGTATTGTGAAGCGGCTTGCTGCGTCCCCCACCACAGCTAGATCCAATGGACTTACATCAGTGGAGTCATATTTCGTTCCATTTCGATACACAACCAAGCGAGAAATAGCTGCTCCACCATCATCGATTGGCATATACAACTTTAGCGCTATCATCCATGCGGCCAAAGAAGACGTGGTATCTTGTTCAGGGACTCGTGGAGCCAACGGCCGGACTGCCGCGCCATTCATCACAATTTGACTAGCTGGCGTACTTCTATCAACGTCGTTTATAGAGGTCACGTGAATGGTATAAGCAGTATTCGCTTTCGTACCAAAAATGGTGTAGGATAACTGAGTCATCTCCAAAGATTTAGAGAACACAACGATAGAATCAACTAGCACTTCTAGCTCAAACGATGTCAGATCAATTCCTCCAGTGTCTGCCGACGGAGCCCAGGTGACCGTAAGACTTCCACCTCTGGCGACAACATCAAGTCTAATTGGTGGACTGGGAGCAGTTGCAATCGAAGTACCAGCTACCAGTTTTTCACTCATTGCTCCCATTCCGATCGTGTTGACCGCATGAACAGCATACACATACTTTGTCAGCGCAAGCAGCTTTTGGTCGTCTACGTAGTCCCCGTTGGCATTATTTGATGCTATTTCATCCACCAAAACCGAGCCACGATACAGTTTGTATCCCGATATTGGCTCCCCACCAGTATCTAAAGGTTTTTGCCACGACAATTTGATTGATCCACCAGTACTTCCAGTTTGTGTGAACTGGAGCGGCTGACTTGGAGCAACTAGGCTGTCTTTTGTAGTTGCTAATACAGGCTTACTCGACATACTTGTACCAGCAGAATTCCACGCGCAAACCGAATATCCATAAACTGTTTTGCGCGTTAATGACCCACGAGTGAAGGTAGTACGTGTGCCGTTGTACAGCAAATATCCTGTGTCGGAGTATAGTAGGTAGCCTACAAAAACATCACCTCCTGCGTCTACGCTAGCAGACCATTGAATAGTCTGCATTCCGGATGTGATGTTAACTACTCCCAACACGTCAGGGGTATCTGGCAGCGACACGAGGGAATTAGTGCTTCTGTAGACAATTGTTCGCTTCAGAAGTGCTGCTGGATCTTCACAAACACTAACGTCATTGACGCCAGAAACTGAAAATCCATAAGTCGTATTCGCCAGCAGCCCCACCACTTTTGCAGTTACAGTCACCGCATTAATACTGATGCCAGATACTCGTTGTCGATATTGCGCTTTTATCTCATTTCCTAGGAAGAAAGCAATGTCGTACGCTGTAATATCAGCTCCTCCAAAATCAACAGGAGGCGTCCAGGAGAGTGTGACCGATCCTCCCGTTTGAGAAAGTGCTTCAAAGTTGGTAGCATCATCCGGCAGTGATAAATATTTTGTCGTCTTCACGAACACATCACTCAACTCGCTCGTACCCTGAACATGCAAGTTCACGTTAAACATAGCTGAATACTGTCAAACTAAACAAGAACGTACCGCTTCGTTTGTCACCTTGAACTGGAGTTTGTAAGTTGTGGAAAACGTTAATCGAGTTGCATAAAATGATGATGCCGGACCTCGGTAAACTTGGCGGAACGAATTCGGGAATTGCGCAGACGTCATGAACAGAATAAAATTCGAAATGGGAATGCCACCGATGTCTAACGGGGGAATCATTTCCATTAGGAGCGCTCCACCTGTTGTTTTGATTGTATTCAAAACTGTGGGCTTTCCGGGTGTAGAAGCTGTTGCTGTACTAAACAGACTGGCGGTGCTTGGGTTCCCGATTAATTCGTTTTTGTTGATAGCTTCCACGGTAGCAATGTAGCTGGTGCTTGCTGAGAGATTGTAGATTGCTGCGGAGCGCTCTTTTACAACGTAGACACCTACAAGCGTATTTTCAGTACTTGTGCTTACTTTCACGCGATAGCTGGTGATAGTAGCGCCACCGGAATCAAACGGAGGCGACCACGACAAGGTCGCCATTCCTCCAGTCTTAGATAAAAGCTGAACATTGAGAGGGGTAGACGGTATGGTTGGTCCATCCATAAGAATTGACAGTGGAGTAGTGTACTCACCGGCGAAAAAGTCGTTCTTTGCAGAAATGGAAACAGTGTAAGCTGTTCGAGCCGTGAGTTCTGTCATCACAAGACTAAATGCCGTCACGGATTGCTCTCGTACAGACCCACTTTGTACTCCCACGACTCGAGCGGTGTAAGAAATAATACCAGGTCTTTTTGCGCCGAGGTATTTGGGTTCTACCCATGAAATGTCAATCACTCCCCCCGAGACTTTATTTACTTCAACGCTGGTTGCCAAGCCGGGTGGCGACTGATCTCTGTCATCCGATATATAAATTGACGTCCGAAAAATGTCGCTTAAGCCAATCCGTCCATTGTGTACACTCAATGTGAGCTGTAAATCCTTCTGCTCTTGATAGATCGCGTCGTTTACAATGTTGATGATTAGCGATGCTTCTTTCTGTTGGTCAGCAAACTCAACTGCCGAGTCAATACTATAATCGACACCATTGACGGCACCGCTTTGAGAGATTGTTTCGATGTCAACAGTTCCACCGCCGCTAAATGCTAATGTCCTTACAATTTCTATAATAAGTGTAGGGATTGATTCCGATACAGAATAGCTCGCTTGGTTAAATCCCACTACACCAGCATCTCCATCATCCATAATGGTAACTTTTATTTCAGAGAAGTTTCCGATAAGGCCAGATTCATCTCCATCCTGTCGAAGTAAAATCGAAAAGTATTTGTCGGGGTCATCGATCACGTTGTTGTTGATGATGGGAACACTTATCTGCTGGGAACTCATACCTCGGTCGAATTCAATCAAGCCGCTCGAATCACTGTAATGAATGCCAGGCATTGCTGTGCCACTTACCGTTTCATATGTACATTTAGCAGGCATAAATCCACCTAGTGTGCGGAGCACCGTGATCTCAACGAACGGGCTTCCTTCTGATACCATGATCTTGTTCTGCTCGAAGTTGATAACCCCTGGTAACTGTGGGTCGGTATTTACAACAATATTTGTAGACCAAGGACCATTTCCAATGTCGTTCAGTGCGCGAACTTGAATCGAGTATTCCATATCCGGTAGGAGATCAACCAACTTTACAGTTGGCAAACTGGCCAAAACCGCTGTTTCATCGCTAGAATTTGAGAACTTTACTGCGTATGAGACCTTTGCGCCATCACCTCCAGTGTCATTCGGAGTCGCCCACCCTATTTCAATGGTATTATAAGTTTTAGAAATCACCTTAAGATCCCAAATGTCTCCGGGTTCCGTTGTTGACGATGTTTGACCAATTAATGCATCGCTCCAATCTCCTTGTCCGGCACGGTTAGCTGCAGAAACGGTGATGGAATACCACGTAAGTTCCGTCAAGTTTACAAGCTCAAACTCAAGGCTAGATTGCTGTACCACGGAAGCCGACGAGTCATTGACGCGAAATTTGTATTCCACGATTTTGTTTCCTCCAAAATTTACGGGAGGAATCACCTTAAATCGCCATCGACCTCCAGTCACACTAATTAATCCTGGGGGTGTCATCGGATCCGGTATTGTAGCACCACGTGTGGTAACAGGCAGCACGGTCGGAATGCTTTCTCCCACGTCGTTACCAGTTTGAACAAGGAATGAATATTCGGTATCCGCATAGAGCCCTGCCACCGTGATGATAGAAGTTAGGACTTCATTAGTCGATGCTGAGAAATCGAAATCCGTAGTAGTGAGGTCTTCTACCGACACCGTAGCGTACGGTTTTGAAGTGGTAAAGTTACCAACCAAAGTATTATCCAGCAAAACGGTGACTCGAAAATAACGAGCAGGGATACCACCGCTGTCCGGAGAACTTGTGGCGTTCAAGACTATGAAGCCTCCGCTAACGCTTTGTGTTATTGCGAATGGAGCAGTTGGCTCAGAAGCATCCGCACTCAATACAATAACTGACGCAGCATCCGTCCCTGTACTAACATCATTTGATGCGAAAATTGTGTATGTGTAGTGGGTACTCGCTGTTACGCTCTTCTGGTCTTGAAAGCTCCCAATCGTTGCTTCACCAACTGGAATTCCATTACGTAACACACTGTAATACTGAATGCTTGCCCCGCCAGAGTCAGTAGGAGAATCCCAAGCTAAGTGAATAGCTCCACCAGAGCCCACAGTTATTTGCCGAAGGTTTTTCGGAGCGCTAGGGGCACTTGTACGGCTTGTAGTCACAAACAGCGACATTGAGTACATTCCAATACCTCTTGAATTTTCTCCTGCTGCTGCAAACGCGTAAGGCGTCAAAGCAGTGAACCCATATAAAGTGATTAAGGTTGATTCGCTGGCGCTAATATTCGCCATTTGCTGGAGTTCCGAGCCTTCAATCCCTCCTCGAACCAGATACCAACGTAAGATGTCACCTCCAGACGACCGAGGAGGGTCCCAGGCTAAAGAAACAGCTCCACCAGTTACCAATACCAAGCGAAGGTTTTTAGGCTGTGACGGCGTGGACGCATCTTGTGTCGTCATAACAAGTTCGTCGCCTGGTGTAATGAACTCGTCCGGGCTGCAAAATGTGCGAAAATTGTACGCAGTGACGCTGAATGCATACTTTGTGTTGGCAAGAATATTCAGGATCAGTGCCTGGCGCACAATGGAAAATTGGCCATTGTACACAATTTCAGATAGCGACCAAGAACCATTGCTGAGCATGCGTCGCGACTGCAGTATATACCCCACAATTCCAAGCCCTCCGGAGTCTAATGGTTCATCCCATTCTAGCGTCAGCTCCCCTGGGTCTTCAACTAAAACTGTAGGGGCAAGCATCCCGCTAACGGGTGTTGGCCCGGTGGTAAAGTATGATCTTTCCTCACTCCGTTGGCTCCAGCCCTAGAACAAAACAAAACCGTGGGTAAGAACTTCGTAAGGAGAACTTGGCGCAAGATGATGGATTACCTGTTCATTTAATAGAGAGACTCGAAGGAAGTACTCTGATCTCGATAGAAGACCATAAATGGAGACGTCGGCAATACGCCTATCGTACGTGTGGTTCTCAATTGTTTCTGTTTTGTACTGGCGGTAGATCAAACTTTCTCCAGTGTTTCGAGCAATATCAAGACTGTACAGTGTTAGATCGACACCACCACAATCAGCGGGAGCAATCACGCTCACGTGGATAGCTCCTCCGGTAGAGTAATTCAGCTTTGGTGGGGGGCTGCAGTGCTACTCCGGGAGCATCAGTCAAAGCATTTACACTTGCAGTTTGTCCCACCAACCCACCACTATTCACCGCACGCACCATAAACAAATACGTCGTAGAAGCTGTCAAGAAACTAATTGACACAGTAACCTCTGAACCGTCCGTCTCAATGGTCCGCTCTTCGTTGGTAGCTTGGTTCAAGACCGTTATTTGGTAAGCACTGATCGGTTTGCCTCCGTTATCGAGAGGTGGATTCCAACTTAATTCAGCATAACCACTTGTAACTACACTAGTGGTCAAGTCGACAACCTCGCTTGGGTCGGAAAGTGCTCCAGTTGAAATGTTAACCGTGCAATTTTCTCCTGGGCGATACAAATTATTGGCAGAGACAGCAGCCACATAGGTAGACTCCGAGACCAGATCGCACACTTTGAGGCTATCTGATGCACTCGTGTATGTGGCTTGAAAGTTGTTGCTCAGGCTGTAAATAACCGCAACGTACTGGGCAACGTATGCAATTCGTCCACCTATGAAAGTCGGTGGCTTGAGCAATAACTCGATGCATCCTCCAGTACTAGATGTTTGGGTTACTCGGGGACGACCAGGGAGACTCAGGTCTCCTTTATCTGCAACAGTCACCGTCAAATTGTTTCCATCCGAAACAGCTCCACCCTTGACATCCACAAGAGATAAAACAAAGTGTCTGGATCCGTATTCGTTGCTGTCTCGAATATCAACTTTCACGACCACACTATCGAATCCGTCCTCAAAGCTCACGACTTGATTGAGCTGATTTCCTTCAAGACTCGAACTCATAGTTGATTTTAAAGTGGCAGACACCAAGCCACTAACTCTATTAGTTCGCGAAATGCCAATATCAACTGAACCAACGTTTTCAAGGACCGTCATCTGTTGGTTGCTGAATTTCAAGACCCCAGCATCCATATTATCATCAAACTGAACTTCACATGGAGTATCACTGACCTCGCTTGATGTAGAATTCACAAGGGCAAGATTTATCGGAACTGGTTCAATTTGGTACAGTGCATCATCAAACCCCGTCAAAGTGACCATCTTCAGGTACTCGTCAACGTCAAAAACAAGTTTTCCTACATCCACAACATAAAGTCGGCACGACGGACCAATAAATAAATAAAAGCAATTCAGATCTACGTTACCGATGTTGTCACCCTGTGTGTCGATAGCACAAAGCGCTCCAGTGGCAGTTGAAGAACAAGACCACGACAGGCCTGTCGTTCCGGAGATTATCTCAAAATTTGTTTCGTCGTGCGTGGTTGTGCCGTACACTCGTGCAACTCCCACATGGGCATCACTGCCTTTCTTGCCATGATAACTGGATTCAACAAATCTAATGTTTCCTTGCACTCCCGTATCCAAACTACATGTCTTGGCCACCCAGTCACTCGATCCTCCAGTTCCAACCGCCCGAACATTTACATCGTACGTGAAGTCGTCTTGAGCTGCAACAAGTCCAGTGATTATCACTGTACGAGGACAATCATATTCCAACCCTGCTACAGTGCAATCTAAGGTGGTTTGAAACGCTGAATTGCCGCTTAAAGCATTTTTTGCTTCCACTTCAATTGAAAGAGATCCGCCACCAGTTGTCGACGGTGGAATGAGCTCGAGCTCTAGAGTTGTAGACGTCGCATATAGCAGTGATACAACTGGGGTGGAGGGTATGCCACTCGAAGTCGTAAAGGTAGAGGTGCTCCAGTCGCCAAATAAAGTTGAACTCCTGGCTCGAACATCGACTTGGTAGCTAGTGGATGCGTCTAAGCTAGAGACTGTGATCGAGCAGCACGGAGCCGTGTCTTCCATGAACGCAGTCACCTCGTCGACTTTGAAAACACGATAAGACAGTGTAAGATCCCCATTCACTCCACCAGCATCGCATGGCAAAGTAGCAGAGATAGTTGCAGTTTGTACCGCAACAATGGACTCGAGTAGAGTCACGCGACCAGGAGGAGTTACAGCTGAGGTCATAAAGGTAGATGTTGCTCGATTCACAAGTCCAGCGGCATTTTCAATCTCAACCGAATACGTGTAATCCGTACTCGCCTGAAGGCCTCCACAATGTGTGTAAGTCAACTCGGATTCGGTGTTAAACAGTTCGTCTCCATCGGCATACAGTGACATCCGTACAATGGGGGCGCCTCCAGTATCCTTTCATATGTCGTAGTATACAAATACACATGCGAGTTAGTCAAGAGAAACATGGAATCTCATGCTTGGTTTACGTACCAGAGGAAGTGACCAGATCAACGTGATCGATCCTCCAGAAACCGACACAAGGGTAAGCTGAGGGGTACCAGGTTCCCTGGCATCGCTAGTGCGAACAGTGATATCGACCGAATACGAGCCTCTTCCTAAAACGTTAATTGCTGCCAAGGCCATCATGTATGTCGTGGCGTGGTGTAGCCCTTCCACTCGGCACACACCAGTTATACCCACAGGTTTACACAAATTCTCTTCACTCACCAAAGTACCACATTCAGCTCCGTTGTGTAGACAGCAACTTTGTTCACTACTGCAATCCACAGAAGTACATGGAATTGTTGAAATTGCGTCGAATCCACCATTTAAACCGACTGCGTACGAGCACGTAGAACAGTCGGAATTGCTGTCGTAACAAGAGGATAACCATTGTAGACGCGCCAAGAAGAACAGCGAGTTGGCCGGGAATCCGCCGGTTAATACTGGCTCCGAGTATGTCAAATCAACGTATCCGCCATCTACAGCATCCTCCATTACGTTGGTTGGAGACCCAGGAACCTCGGGGGCCGTGGTGAAGGCATTGACGACATTTGTGTCGTCCTTGTTCATTAACCCGTACTGGTTAATCCCAACAACGGAGAATTCGTAAAAAGTGTCAGCAAGAAGACCTCGAACTACGAATGATGTGGTTGAGTCACCGGATCCGTCGTATACCGGGTCGACAGATTTCGGTACCCGTTGGTATATTAAGTAGCCTGTTCGAACAATAATCCCTGTGAATACCGTGATTAATATGCTTTAATCAAAGAAGTTGACTTACCTGACATGGCACCTCCTCCAGTGTCTAGTGGGCCTTCCCAATACAAACTCATCGAGCTTGAGCCAATGTTGTCGACTGTCAGCCAACCAAAATTTCCTGGTCGGTTCGCCACTCCCGTCGTAAATGTCAGCGCTTCGCCAAATGCAGAATCACCCATGGAAGTTGTCAATGAGGCTTTCACGAGGTAGTTTGTAGTTGCCAGCAAGTTTCGGATAGGGATTGTCCCTGCATCTAAGGCAACTGCGAAACTCTCATGTAAGACCCCAGTCGATAAAAAGACCCCGATAGTCAAGCCTGTAATGTCCGTGCCGCCATAATCATTCGGTGGTGTTGTTACAATCAACGCCGTGCATCCCTCCAACTGCACTAGAACTGGGCGTGAAGGCGGATCTGGAATAGCGGCAAAGGATGTAGAAAACACCATCTCATCGCTCTCCCATCCATTTTCTGTCAGTGTATCGCAAACCACATCCGCTTGGAGTGCGAGCGCTTTGAACGTGTAAAGCGTTTCTGGTCTCAGAGGAGCACCGTTTGCATCGTGTGTCAGGGTAATTGATACGATTTCGCTTGTGGTTGATGCTTCGACGGTTGCTGCCTTTGAAAATACAGCATCCTGAAGCATGAAGACGTTATATCGTGCAATTGGAAGACCACCTGCAGATTTTGTTTACGAGAGTATGGTTAGTAGCTGAAATATGTCCTCGTAATGGTTTGTTTGGAAGGATCACCTGTATCGATTGGCTCGTGCAGTGTCAGTGTAATTGATCCTCCTGTAATGAGCAACGATACCATCGAGTTTTCGGTTAAGAAAAGGGAGCTAGTTACAACAAGTTGAAGGCAAAGCAACGTCTTACCTGTTGCTTTGATGAACAGGGGTACAGGCGTTTTGCTTGGGCTTTCTCTGTTTCCCGTCCTAGCATAAGTAGGAATACTAAAATCGCTTCGGACACCGAGGTTGTCAACAGCTACTCGGAATACATAGGCAGTGTTATGGCGGAGCTTGTAAATTGTCGCTGACGTGCCATTACGTTTGAAAAATGACTTCATGAAAGATGTGGCCGAGGTCTCTCGATGTTCGACAACTACCCCGTAGGAATGTTTTTCAACCGCCAACACCGTAGGGTCATCAAGCACAAGCTCGACAGTCCCACCGGACACAAATGAAACCTTTGGTGTTTGCGGTACTTTAGGTTGCAGGTCACTAGTCACACCGGATAGGAAGAGCAACTCGCTGGAACTTCCCACTCCAAGGGGATTGACAGCCTGTACGGCAATACTGTAGTTGGTTTGCATGTCTGAAATTTCCAGTGTTACTGACAAGGTCACTCCATCAGTCGCTTCCACATGGACTCCATTCAAATCAACCAAATAACCTACTATGTCATATCCGCCATCATCGTCAACTGGGCTCCACTGAATTTCAAGCATCCGATCTGAGTGTTCTAGAACACTGATGTACTCCACCTTTCCTGGGAGTGTTACACTTGTGGTGCGTGCAATGAGCGATTTAGTGATTTCGTACTCTTCGCCATCTTCAGATGCAAACTCGACCGAAATTTCGTAATCCTCAAGAAAAGAGAGACCACCAACGCCAATTGGGCCTTTACCATACACGGTGGCCACCTGAATATTTGTGTCAATAGATCCGCAAGTGTTCAAACTTCCATCGCCACAAGTTTTATCGCAGGTAGTTGCAGGTAATACGTTACTTTCTGCTGAACTGAGCTTGTAGTAGCAGTTTCCATCTCCATCAATGCCGAACGCATGCATCGAACGGATTTTCGACACATTTACATTCTGTACCATAAAGTCCACACTGTTGTCACTTTCATCTGCCCCAGACGGGAACCAGTTGGTGTTTTCAGCAGAATTGAAGGGCAGCCGAAGGATTAAATCCGCGTCTACGATATTCTTCCGGTATGTTTCCTTTACAGCCAGTGGATCGCGTGCCACCTTCCAAATACGAACCTAATTCATGCAGCAACAAAAAAAGTAATAGGCACAAAAAGTGATCAAAAAAATTAGATAGTGAACGCACCTCGTCCATTGCGCCTTGTAGCGCAGATACATCGGATCGAACATCCAGGGTGTCTAACCAAGCAAATGAAACATTAATATGGGCGGATAAAAACTAACTAAAATGAAGGAATGCCAGTGCGTACCTCGTCCAAGTTGAAGGTATGCATACGCTGGAATATTGCAGTTGTCTTTATTCAGTCGACCATCGGCCGCCTTGATGCCATTTATTAAGACTGTCACGGCGTCGTTTTCGCTGAACACCATCGCAATGTGAGTCCACGTTTTCAGTGGAACTCCGTGAGGCACTCGAAGCTTATTTTCGCAAAAGGATATCGTCAAGTAGGAGCTTAAAGTAATGGCCAGACTTCCTTCCGCAGCCCCAAAGAGTAAGAGAAGCTGCTCCCCTTGGACAGCAAGATCTTCTAACCGAACCCACAATTCGACTGTAAATGCGTCGTTGACCGGGATTGACATCATTTGTGCGCTTCGTACAATAGAGTTGGAAGTAAATTGAAGTTGAGTTTCAGCAGCTAAGCATAACCTTCTGCACTCACTCGGGCTCTTGGCTGGTATTTCTGAGCTACCTTTGCAAGGATACATTGCGATCGTGCTCTCACATCCAAGGCGATAAAGTCCGTCACCTTCATAAATTAATTCGCAGTTAGAAAAAAGGAGTTAGGGAAATACTACACGGAAAAAGGAATAGCACGTAAACCTTACCAGCGAAGCGGAGAGCAGGTGGACTATTACTGTTCAGTTTTTTAATATATACGCGGAACCAAACTGGGGCTGGGATGGATTCTGCAGTGTTGATTTCGATGTAAATCATACCACCAGTTGCACGAATAAACTCAATAACTCCAACAGTGCTCTCCTGTACGAAGTCTCGAAGAGCGATGGCTTTCAAGTACAGCGCGTCTTCGGTAGCGACAACTCCACGAAAAACAATCTCAGCACTCGAAGCGTATGCAATGTCTATCATTGCAACTGCAGAGCTCCACTCGCTTGGGCTGATGACAGCAGAGCTACTTGACCAGATTCGCCTGGTCTCACTGGCATTCAGCACAACGTCCGTGCTGATACTCGAGAAGGCTATACATACCATAAAGTTTCACGTTAGAAGTATCAGACTATTGAAAAACACAAACTCAGTAAATGTCGTACCCGATGACAACTGATACGTAAAAGATAATGTGGAATTGCCTTGGAGCTGCGTGGGGAGGCTCCGATAAACCGCCTCTGAAACTACTGATGGATTCAATGGTTCGGCAGCGGGTATCCACTCAAGATCTAGTTCACGAACGATTGACGATTTCACTCCAAGTTCTTCAAAAGGAATTACACTATTCATAAAGCCAACCGCAGATACATCAATTGAGAATTGAAGAGCCCCAGTAAAGTCATTGCTTGGAGCTACCGAAAAGATAATCTGGCTTGCAATATCCAAATCATCGTCGCGTTGAATGAGAAAATAATAGCGTTCATCGTCCAGTGGAAAGTATTCAACTCCATCACGCTTGATCACAACGGCATCGTCAGTCGTATTCACATAAACAGCTAGAGTGAGGGACTCTATTGCAGAGTCGGTTGTTGAAATAGCCGGGATTGTTATCTGGGCAGGCAATCCTTGAACAACTCTTCGGTTGAAAGAGTAAGGCGCCGCAAATAATGGTTGCGAAAACAAAGGCAGCACAGACACTACAACGTTTTGCACAAAGACACAACCAGAAGTTTCATCGGACTTATTCTGCCATTCTAGCATGACGTCCATCAAAAAGGATCCATAGTGCAGCGGTGAATATGTAAATTTACTCGTGCTTGTTGGATTCAAGACGATGGATGAAGCGGTGGCGTTATAGTAGTTCACCTGAGCAAGATAGCCATCCACTTTGAAGGTGCCAATAGTCAGTAGTAAGCTGGTTTCGAAAACAAATATCATCGTTTTGAAAAGCTGCGAGCTGTCTAGATTCACGCCGAGAACCGTTCGAGTAAACTCGACTGGGACAATGTCGATTGTCTCCCCCTTGTGAAGCACGAGTGGGCCTCCGTTTAATTCATTTAACTCGCAGAAATTAAGCTTGTACGATATCACACGCGATGAACCAAACACCCAAGACATGCTATCATCCCCATGCACCAGTCGCGACACAATCAAGCTAACAGAAAGCGGAGTAGCAACATCGTGAGTTATAGTGACTCCAGTACCAACACTTGTGGTGTCATTGTTTGCATCTTTCAGAACAAACCCACAGTCTTCGTTTGTCGGGCTCGCATTTCCAGTAGTTTGGATTTCCAAAGTTGAGCAATTCTCGACAAAGATTTCTACCCGTTCGTTGGACATGTCAATTGCATAATTCAGCGCCAACTCGATTGATTCGCCTACCAAAGCGTTCTGTGCTCCGACAAGAATCTGGTTCGAAAGTAATATACCGGGATTAGAGATCACCGTGAAACTAAGCGGAACACTAATTAATGCAAGGGCAGAACCGTCGGCTTTCAATATTTCGACATGTGCTTGGGTTTGAGTGTTTTTCACGTTCGGCATGAGGCGGACTTGAAGCGTTTCACTGCAGAGATGTCCAACAATTGGGTCAGGAATGCCAGATACATCTTTGACGCCTATCGACGGTGCTCCTACCGTCCTAATTACGTTGCTGGGAGCAAAAATGGTAAAACTTGTAACACATCGAGCCGAGTTTGCTTCAACTATGTTCGGCAGAAGCTCTGAGACCAAAAGACGAAATGGTTCGTCGTCTTGTAGGTCGACCGTTAAAGGTAATAAATCAACCATAACCGTATTGGAACCCAAATTAGTCAGCTGACGGGTATCTGGAGCTCTGAAGACTTCAACCTCGTTGCTCTCATTTTGTACGATGCCCGAATCAATTGTCTCCTCCAGTGCACTGCTGTACTCCACCTCGGGTTTTGTAGGTTGCATTCCGGGGTTCCTTCCAGCAATGACCACGAAGAAGTGTTTCGCGTATTGATCCACTTTTCCTGTATCCCTAATGCGAACTGTGACTTCAAAGTCGCTTTCACCGACAGAATCTTGCAGCAAATAAATCTTTACCACTGAAGACCTCAACAGAAACCTCCAAAGTGTCGTCACTCTTCCATCCTTCACTGTTTTCTTCGACGAAGTACCATCAATTTTCGCGTGTTCAAATGCACCGTTGGAACTCCACACTGCTTCCATTGACAAAATATCCAGATCATACAGATCATTCATTCCTCCCCGTTCTCGATTAATATCTTCAAGTAGGTCGATCAGCTGTATCTGTATTGACTCCATCGGCCAAGCAATCACGATATCCTCTCGTGGTAGCGCAGTGCTTTGATGTGTAGTTGCTGTGGTGCTCTGCAATCGAGAACGACCAGCTACTTTAGGAGATGTTCCAAGAGGGTGCAGTGCTGCTTGCTGTCGATGGGAAAGCTCGGCCAGTCGACGAAACGATGGAGAAATAGCAGACTTGGCTGCCACAATCGGTTCATTGCCCTCCTCAGCAAGAAATAATACCCCAAAACTCCGTTGTAAATCCGCATGATATCCACAGCGACCCACCAGGTCAAACACACATTGACTTCGAGGAGCACCTAGATGTCAAGCAAATCATTAAAAGCATGTCAGTGCAATGGGTCGATACATCGCCATTCAACACGCGCAAATTATTTACCGTCCAAGTACTCAGTCACAGGTAGAAACCATAGCGACACGATGCCCGTAGTCTCTTCGCTGCCCACCAACGTGAGTGATCCAGGTGTTGGAGGAGAGAATATAGTAGTGACCAAGTCATTCACTGTGGTCTGTACTTCAAAAATCTGCAGCGATATCGTAGCTGAAGCTTGGATCTATCAACACGACGAGCAAAAGTCAATCCACGACGGTCCTAACAAGTCGAAAGCTTCCAACGCACCTACCATAACAGCGTGGACAACAGCTTCCGAATCCAAAGCCACAGTGATCTTTGAAATCTTCTTTTGTAACACTTCACCCGTCACCTCCACAGTCTTCAACACAACTTGTTCTTCGCCGTACAAAGTCACATCAAGAGATCCACTCAACGCAGTCACTGAGCTCCGATCTGTTACGAGATACAAGTCGACAACTATTCACAACCACAAAACTCTGTCAGTACGCAAGTCGAATTAAAAGAACGGAGGAACCGTACTCAACTCACCATTGCACAAGTCCCATGTCCGGCCCGAAACTCCATCGGCACAGGGATCGGAAGGGTCCACCACACATCCGTACGAAGTGCTGGTGCTTGACTGGTAACAAGTTTCAGATGTGGTTGTAGCCGACTGGCAAGTGCAGCCTGAACGCGAAAGGACCTGCACGCCCTGCACCATTGAAAACATGTAATACACAAGCACCAGCAACGTCACGGGATGCAGACCCATTTTTCGAGACTGTTTCTTCCGGCGAGGCTGCCACTCGTTGGGCGTCATTGAGCCTCGTTCCTAGGTGAGTGGCAAGGAGGTGAGTCAAAGGTCGGAAGATCTTCGAGGACTGGTGACCCGCAAATCAACGGACGGACAGAGCTCTAGTAAAAGGCGTGAAGCTCATCGGAGTTGCTACGACAAGCAGACACCCTCAGTTCCAAACGCAGTGCTGGACTGCAGAGTGTTGTCACGACAGACAAGTGGTTCGAAGCAAGTCACGGCGAACTCGACGCAGTGGGAGCCCCATCGACTCGTCTCCATTGGCAGAGACCGTCTTATCCTAGTGACGGATGCTCTGCCGGTCATTAGTGCATGCTTCCGTCGCGTCCGTAGCTAAGCAGCAGCAAGCTACCTCTGGACACAAAGTGGTGTAGGACTGTTGCGTCTAGTGCCTAGAGCCAAATAGACTGCTAGAGACATTGGTGGTGGCATCCTCCTCAGACGAGGGTTCATTGCCCGCGTTCACACTGGAACCCTGCCATCCCCGACAGCCTCTTCGAGATCAGTAGTGGCAGCCTCTTGCCACGACAGCTCACGGTGAAGTCACCGCCCTGTGACCCACGACCAACCATGACGGAACTCGTTCCTGTTCCTGGGGGTGACGAAGCTCTGCCCCCACTGAAAAGCGGCGAGTTGCACGGCTTCAAGACAAGCAGGCCAGGCACCGACGCCGGCAAAGACCCGCGGTCTCATGCCCGTTTCGCCGCCGGCGCCACTCACTCGCGACTGTTTTCTATCCTTCCAAAGTAGTTTTTGGCGTCGGTTGTGGCGTGAGCAGCGCTGGCACGTTGAATCCCAGCGCACGCCCCACCGCCGACGCCTTCACCGCCTTGGCGCCAGCGCGTGCGGCTTGAGTTGACGCGCGTCCAGCGCCAACTCCCCGCGCGGCCGAAGTCGTCATGGGCTGTCGAGCACCAGCGCCAACGAATCCACCGCCCAATGTGCTCACGCAGCAATGGCGATGGATTTCGTCGGCGGATATTCATCTCGCCACCTCCGGCCTCTGTGGCCGGAGACCGGGGGTACGTCAGCGACAAAATAGAAGAGAACGTGCCGTGCCGGTGAGCTCAGCTCAGCTAGCCGTTCACACTAAACTTGACTCGAGGGCTGTTACGTGCGACGAGAAACGAGCTGGGCCCCGACGCGCTCAGTTTCGCATTTGATCTCGCTCGCGGACGTCGCGTTTGTACATGCGCGACTTGTTGCCCTCTCTCCTTTAAGCGATCGATATCACCATGACAGACTACAGCCAGACCACCGCAGGGTCTCCGTTGACAGGGACCCCATTGACTCCTCGCTCGTTCACCAGCTTCGGGTCCTCGAACGGATCGGACGGCACCGACGACAGCGACACCGAAGACACCACGGAAATGTGCGTCAAGGAGCGCGAACGCCTCACCACCGTGGCCAAGCGCATGACCGAGAGCCTCCTGGAAGCCACCGACCTGCTCGGAGGCATCCCCTGGACGCTGGTGCACGAAAAGCACGGCATCTCGCTCTTCCGAGCCGACGCCACCAACGCCGCCACCAACGTGCCGTGCAACGTGCACGCGGTGAGCAAGTTCGCCTGCGACATCGAAGACGTCGCGGCGTCCCTCATCACGCCCACGACGGCGTCGTTCAAGCGGATGATGGCCATGCTGTCGTCCGACTTCTTGGACGGCGCCGTGGTGCAGAACATCGTCGAGCCCACGCCGGCCAACCCGCACCGCTACGTCGCTCTCAAGTGGGCGGCGTTCAAGAGCTCAGGGCCGTTCGCCAAGGACCGAGACTTGCTCATGCTCGAGTACGTCGACATGATCGAGGACGCTCAGGGACAGATGATCGCCTTCCGCATCATGGAATCCGTGGACACGCCCACCGGCTTCTCCAAGTACGCCGAGTCCCCCAAGTACGCGCGCGACCTCGTGCCGCTCATGGGCTTCATGTATCACTCGACCAAACGGTCGGGCGAGCTTCGCATGACGTACACATGCAACTTCGACAAGAACGGAGACCTCCCGGCGTGGGTCGCCAACTCGGCCATCCAGTCGCACGTCGAGAAGTGCATCAACGGCATCCTCAAGTACACGGAGAACTTCCGTGTGGGTCGCGAGGAGATCGTGCTCCCTCAGCAAGTGATCCCCATGAGCGAGCTGGACCACTGCCGCATTTGCTCCAAGAAGTTCTGTGTGCGTCGTCGCCGCTACAACTGCCTCAAGTGTGGTGAAGTGTGCTGCAGTTCGTGCAGCTCTGTGCGCAGCGCACACGTGCCAGAAATTGGTGAGCGCCAGCTACGCGTGTGCACGGCGTGCGTCATTGAAGCGCGTCGGTCGTCACGGAACACCACCAGCGGCATGGAGCCTCCTTCCACCCCGACGTTCAGCACCTCAGGTTCCAACCAGTTCTTTGTCGACACGAACGAGTCCAGTCCTGCGCTCGGTCGTGCTCAGAGCTTCTCGGTTGCCAGCGGTGAAGCGAACCAGCAAACCCCAAAGCGCCGGTCGTACGACAACCTCCTCGACCCCGTGCGCTCTCGTCTCATCGAGTACAAAACCTTCTCGTCGGGTACCGAGGACGGTCACAGCACTACGGGCTCGAACATTGGCGTGCCCAAGGCCAGCTTCCCGAGTCGCTCCTTCAGTGACGGACTCGTCATGCGCAACAAGACGCTCTTTGCAGCTAAACGCCGTGGCAGTCCAGCAGACTTGGCCATCTCAATCGAAGCGTTCCGGCTGCACCAAATGCGCATGGGCAACGCTGACCGTCAGCCGGAGGATGTTTCGGACGACAACGATAACACCGACGATGAGTCCACCACATCGTCTTCGTCCTCCGCGTCCCCCACGTACTCGATCATGAGACCGTCACCTGTGGGTGGACGTCCAAATGCCGAGTGTCCTCGAACGGGCCGCTCACGCATTCAGATCAACTACGAGAGCAACCAGGAGCCCTCAGCAGAAGACGACAGTGAACAGTTCGAGTTCAACGAGGCCATGGCACGCGCCAAGAACATCATCGTGGCTGCCAATTACGCCAACAGTTTGGCGCAACAGGCTCGCAAGCTCTCGCACTTCCGCGTCGTGGCACTGCAGCAGGAGCACGAGTACATGGCCCCCATGTTCCGTGACGGAGGCAACAACAAGAGCAGCTGCAACAACAAAAATGGCCCAGTAGTGCGTCGTCGACCCCGTCATCGCCGACATGGCAGTGACTTCGAAGCAGCCTCAGGTGCTGGAGCCGTCCTCTACTCTAGCTAAGACTCGAGCCGTTCGGGATAATATGACGAGGGCACAAGTAGCAACGCGGCCGGCCGTGAAATAGTACAGACGTCGTGAAGTAGTGTAGAAAAATATGCGCGGCCGCGAGTAGTAGCGCAAATGTGAGTCCGTATCGTAGACCAGTTATCGCTTCAACATGGGAATTGAGCAGCTTCTTCAGTCAGTACAAACATGAGAGAATCACCACCAACGCCATCTCGATGAGTGCCAAGTCGAGTGATGCACATCGTGAAGCAGTTTTTTGCTTGGTGCCAAAGGCAACACGGTTTTTGGTGAGGGTGCAACGCGCTGGCAAAGCGGTCTATGTCCGTCGTGCCCGGCGGGATTTGCTTGCTCGCGATGCTGTGACCAACGACGACTGCGGTGGTCTCACACCCACCACCACCACGCACTCAACAAGGCCTATGCAGCGCCGCTCATCCGACGTAGGAAGGTGTGAGAACCATTCTGCTGAAGCGGATTCAAACACACCGGCGCCAGCAATGAATGTACGAGGCGAATGTGGACGTTTACATATTCAGCCGGATTAAAGTCCTAGAGCTAAGCTGCGATGCCAGCTGGGCTCGTTCTAATGCACTGCACAGCGCACTCGACGCCGTACACGCAGCGAGCCGAAAGTCAAGCGAGGAATAATCACAAAGCGACGCAGCGCAGCTTCTACCGCTTGTCGAGGCGCTTTGTCCTGAAGAGGGATGGTGGTCCTCTCGCCGCTTCATGGTCTCCATCGCCCAGCGCTTACTGGCGCTTGCCGTTGTACAGGCTCTTGGTGTAGTCGGGGAAACGGATGAAAGGCGGGTACTCGTTGTTGCCCTTGCCGTCCGAGTACACATCCACGAAGGCCTCCGACTCAGCGGGCTTGCCCGAAGCCTTGGCCTCCTTGGTAGCCTTGACGACCTCAGCACGCACCTTCTTCTCCAGCTCCTTGATCTCGTCAGCCGTCGCCAGCTCCGACTCGATCATGCGCTTCTTCACCAGCTCAATAGGGTCGCGCGAGGCACGCATCTGCGAGATCTCGTCACGGTTACGGTACGTCACGCCGGGGTCCGACATGGAGTGTCCGTGGTAACGGTAAGTGTTCATCTCGACGAAAATGGGGCCCTTGCCCTCACCGCACCATTGCTTCAGGAACTTGGTGCACTCGCGCACAGCGAGCACGTCGTTGCCGTCGCACTTGATACCAGGGATCTTGTTGCCCATGGTGTAGTACTCATCGTTGTGCGACGAGCGCTTGGTGGACGTGCCCATGCCGTAGTGGTTGTTCTCAATGCAGAAGATCACCGGCAGCTTCCAGAGGGCGGCCATGTTGGCAGCCTCGAACACCTGACCCTGGTTGGACGCGCCGTCACCGAACATGGTGATGGCGCACGGCATGAGGCCCTCGCCGTTGTGGTTGTACTTGCTGGCAAACGCCAGACCCGTGCCCACGGGCACCTGGGCACCGACAATACCCTGGCCGCCGTAGAAGTTGGCCTTCTTGTTGTAGAAGTGCATGGAGCCGCCCTTGCCGCCCGTGGCGCCGGCCGCCATGCCGAAGAGCTCGGCCAGCACGTCCTTCACTTCGGCGCCACGCGCGAGCATGATGCAGTGGTTACGGTACGAGGTGATCCACGAGTCCGTGCGCTCCAGCGCCGCCTCCACGCCCGTGGCCACGGCCTCCTGGCCGTCGTACAGGTGGCAGAAGCCGCGGATGGTGCGGGCCTTGTACTCGTTGTCGTTCGTGATCTCCATGCGGCGCATCGTGTACATGAGCTTGTAGTAGCTCAGCATCTCCTCGCGGTTCGTCACGGCGAACTCGGCCGGGCCCTCCTCGAGACCTGCAGCATTAAAATCATTAAAAATAACGTTAATTTACAGGTCTTGCTGTGTCATAAAACCCTAGTGACGACGTACGGTGCAGCTCGAAGGGCGAGGCGAAGTCGAATTTGACCTCGCCAGAGGCGTTGGCGGCGGCGCTGAAGGCGTGCGAGGCGTGCGCGGCGGCGCGGGCCATCGCGGCGGTGGAGCGGCGGAGCATCATCATCTCGACTGGGTGGGCGCTTCCTGTCTGCTTGGTGGATTGAGGAGTGCTGCTTGGACACCAGCCGCAAAAAACGCGGGGAGACTTCGCCTAAGTCCGAAATCTCCCTCCACGACGTCGCCCCTCCGACCCGCCAAATCAAATCATCCACTACGTGCAGTGCTGTCCCAGTCTGTATTGGGGTTTGTATGCACCGGTTGGCACTCATACCGAGATGATGGATAAAGCGGCGCGCGGGCAGTTTGGTTTTGGTTGTAGCCCTCGTTGCTTTTCACTTGGACGATATGAATACGCTCCTCTCCGAGCGAAAGAATACACGAGAGAATAGTTAGTAGCAGGCGAAAGTCGCTGGATTATGACGGTCTCAGAGCGGCATTTGCCGAGGCGATGGGAAGATCGGATCACACTTGGGCTTGGTATGAAATCTGCATAGACGCCACTTCGGACGGGTCATCCCTCCCCGAGGCTCGCTTTGCGGCGGTGCATACGGCCAACGATTCGCCGTTACCCATCATTCTTTTCGTCCAATAATATCGGCGCTCAAAGCGAATTCTGGCCAATCGACAGCACGCCGACCGCTTCAACGTCGGCAACATTTCAAAACCATTTTCAAAGCCATTTCATGGCTTTAGAGGTGACAGCGACGACAAAATCACCACTGATGGCGACTTGGACACCTGAAGGACAATCTCGTGAAGAACTTTAATACTGTGTTGCCTATTGACCACTATTGATTTAGCGCGTTGCTGTCCACGGAGTGAGGCTTGTCAAGACGTCGCAGCGGGCGCTGGTCCGTGAAATCCCAACTTCGCTTCACGAAAGTGACAACTAATGGAACTGAAGGTGGTGGCATCAAGTTCTGGTTGCGCCAACCACCCCGCTCTCGAATCAAGCTGCTGGGCAATTGGACTGCTACAGACTCAGGCGCTAGTCTCGATACACTTTTCATGCCACGCTTGCGATGTTGGTACCTGCACGCAACTCACTTAATCACTGGAGATTTATCTGCACAAAAAACAAAATTTTGCAGAGCGTCGAGTACTCCAACCTGCTCGAAGTTAGAACGGTGCGGCGACGACAAAAGTCAACCCCGACATGGATCCGGTCTAGGATCTCGGTGGGTCGTCCTTGTGCAGCGAAAGAGACTCAAATGTAGATAGCATGAGGAATCTGTGCTCAATAACCTCGAGTGTAGCTACTGTAACGAATGCAACGTCCAACGAGGCAGCAGACAACTCGTAGCAAGCATCCGCAGCTCTGCCATCCAGCAGATACCGACAGTCAATTGTGCGTAAATGATTGTCCCTCTTCCCCGTTTTTCATAGGCCAAAACGTCAGTCGATACACCGAAGCCATGGCCAGCAGCACCAAGCGCAAGGCCGAGGCCGAAGCCGACGGGGCCGCCGCCGCCAAGCGCCGCAAGTGTCCGTACCTGGACACGATCAACCACCAGCTGCTGGACTTTGACTTCGAGAAGGTTTGCTCCATCAGCCTCTCGGACCAGAACGTCTACGCCTGCCTCGTGTGTGGCAAATACTTCAAGGGACGAGGCCGCAACACTCACGCCTTCACGCACTCGGTGCAGAGCAGTCACCACGTGTTCATTAACCTGCAGACGGACCGCATCTACTGTCTACCGGACAATTACGAGGTCGTGGACAACACGCTCAAGCCCGTGCAGGACGCACTTCGCCCGTCTTTCGAGGCCAAACAGATCGCCAGGCTCGACCAGAACCGCATTTTGGCGCAGGACGCCTTCGGCGTGTCGTACCTACCTGGATTCATTGGCCTCAACAACCTCAAGCACACGGACTACATCAATGTGGTGGTGCAGGCGCTGGCCCACGTGCCGCCGCTGCGAGACTTCTTCCTGGCCAATGACGTTGGCAAAGTCAAGTCCAAGCTCGTGCTGCGCTTTGGAGAGCTGCTGCGCAAGATGTGGAGTCCGCACAACTTTAAGAACACGGTGCGTGGGTGAGTTGGTGGGTGGGGTGATGTAGGTGGCTGACTGTAGTGTGATGGTGCAGATTAGTCCCCATGAGCTGGTACAGGAGATCTCGGTGAGCAGCAAAAGAAGTTCCACGTGGGCACCCAGAACGAGAGTGTGGAGCTGTTGGCGTGGCTGCTGAATGAGCTGCACAGGGTGAGTGGGAGGGAGAGATTCTGGAGGTTTGTATCGCTTCGGCTAATTCTATGGTGATGTTCGTAGGGTCTCGGCGGTTCTCACAAACCCGGGAGTAGCATCATCCACAAGTGTTTCCAGGGGTTTGTGGAGGTGACAACGGACGATGAAACGAAGGCTGCGTCGGCGGATCTAGCAGAGCGAGAGTCGGCAGTCACCACCACTGTGTCGCCGTTCCTGTAAATTTGCAGTGTGTCATGTTTTTTTAGTGGTTGATACTAACCGTGCTGCTCCTCTTTCAGGATGATGGCGTTGGATTTACCGTCGACACCTCTATTCAAGGATTCTCAAGGAGGAAATATCATCCCTCAGGTACGGTATCTGAAGATACATGCTATGGTCGAAGTGCTGAAACTAACCCACAAGCCCGATGTGTTGACGTAGATCCCGCTTTTTACTGTGCTTGAGAAGTACAATGGCTCCCAAGTCACGCACGTGCTTCAGGGGTCTCATCGCCTGAAGAAAACGTATCGAATTGACTCGCTACCAGCATACTTGATCTTCCACGTAAAGCGTTTCACGCGGAACAACTTCTTCATCGAGAAGAACCCGACCATCGTTAACTTCCCAGTGAAGAATCTCGAGTTGCGTGACTACTTGAAGATAGACCAGAGCCTTCCGTCGGAAGAAGACCTTCGCAATAAGTACGTTCTGCGAAGTTAACCGGCTGGGCATATAGACTGACTGACTCTTGTGGTTCTCGACACTACCCGCAGGTCGATCTCCGAGCTGCGAGCACTTCTGCGCAAGCATAAACAGTCGACTGAGGTGTGATTCTGTTGTGGAGTTACTCGGACAAGATGCGTTATCTAAATCTTTGTCGTGTCAATTTCATTTTGTGGCGACAGGATTGCGTTGAGAAGGCAGACCTCGTTGAGAAGATTTTGCGCGTGACGCTGCCATCAACGAAGTATGCATCTGTGGCAGTAGCTTGTGATAGGATGCACAAGCTCACAAATGTGTCAATTTAATTTCTTTTTCAGGTACAACTTGATTACGAATATCTGTCACGACAGCCCCGTGACAACTGGCCAAGAAGCAGCGCTCCAGACGAATCCCCTGACAGAAGGAAGCTATCGTGTCCACGTTCAGAATAGAGTACGTCCACTTCTCAACTGGTGACGACTGGCAGGAATGGGATATGCATACTGATGTATTACACGATGTCCATTGTTTTTGTCTTCAGGCAACCGAGCAGTGGTACGAAATCCAAGATTTGCACGTCCAAGAAACGATGCCCCAGCTTATCGGTGTGTCCGAGTCGTACTTGATGATTTACGAGCGGAAGGCGTAACCATTCCTGAAAATATACCAGTGAATACACTCGCCTGTACTCGTCATACTGCGGACACCCCGTACTGTTCATTCCACGCGACCAAAGCCTCTATTGTCGTTGAGGACACGCTTGGTCGGACTCGTGTGAGTGCCACCTGGAAGTCAGATGCATTGATTCCGCGCACGTCTTCGGCTTTCACGTTTGCTACTTTCGCTCCAAGCTCGCGAATGGGGCCTAACGCGGCGTCCTTGCATACAGCCTTGAGGTCGCTGCCAGAATAACCTTCAGTCGCCTTAACGACGTGCTTGATATCCTTCGGTGATAGCGAGAATTTCTGACTGCCCAGCAAGTGCCGGATAAGTCCTTCACGAGACGTAGCATCTGGGAGAGGCACTGTCCAATAATAACAGATTTTCATCATGTATCCACGCAACCAGGTTAGAAACACTCAAAAGCCAATATCTCCACTGAGATGAGGCAATCATCGCTATACCGTAAATACGCTTCTCGAGTCGTCGTACGATAGCTTCGTCAAGTTCCTGGGGGAGATTCGTTGCCCCCATAACTAGGATTCGATCGTCCTGCGACGATGCTGCGCCATCGAGCTCGGTGAAGAACTGCAAATGCAAGTATAGAAAAACTCGTTACCCGAAAAAGTACTGCAAGCAATGCGGCGCCAAAGGTGTACCTGGTTTTTGATTCTGCGGCTTGTATCGTTCTCGGACGCTGACCTTGTCGACAGTAAAGCGTCGATCTCATCCATAAACACCACAGACGGCTGAAGCTCCCGGGCCATTTCAAAAAGCGCCCGCACTAGCTTTTCGCCTTCTCCCACCCATTTGGACGTCAACGACGATGCAGAAATGCTACAACAGGCATCCGTCAGCAAAACATATCCTACCGATCAAAAATACTGAGCGCAGCTTACTTGAAAAATGTCGCCTTGGCCTCTGTCGCGACAGCCTTTGCCAGCAATGTTTTTCCTAACAGCATCCAGACACAAATTCGGCTCAAAACCTACAAAATATAACACAGAACAGCCTTCGTACCTGTCCCGGGAGGCCCAAAAAGCAACACTCCACGAGGCGGTGCTCGCAAGCCCGTGAACAAATCGGGGCGCAATGTCGGCAAAATGACAGCTTCCTACTCTCGCACCACAACCAATTTAGCTGCTGGCACGCCGCAAGTAAAAAAAATCGCCTATAATCTGCCGTCCAACCTGTAAAATCTGCTTTGCAACACCCAGTCCAGCAATGTCCGTCCATCTCACTCCTGGCGAGTGGTCCAGCACCTCGTCCAAAATGGTATGTGCATGTTCAGCATGCTGCTTCGAGTAGCCCGCTCTCAGCTGCTACCAGAACAAAAAGCCGCCACCAAACGCCACGTCAACCACTTCAGTGATCACTATTCCGTCTCTCCAACAGCTTCCCACCTGTCCGCCACTCGCAGTGCGTCCATTTCCTTCCTGTGTACCTGAAGACGGTGCAACCTACACCAAATCCCCATTATCAGCTTCCCAGCGTCCCCTCAACTAGCAAGAGTCTCTCCATCTCGTCACAAACCTTCGTCTGTTGCTTCCGCGCCTGCTCTGCCATCCACTCCTTGAGGTACTCGGCCCTCCCCATGTACTCGTTGATCTTCTGTCGCATCTGCGTCTTGCTCTGCTCGTCTGGCAGCTCTACAATGGAAGAAAATCAGTCGAAATACCTCAGAAAATGGCCAATTAACAGCATTTCAGCGCTCTAACGTACGCGCCAGCTGCGCCATCATCTTCTCGATGCCCGCCGCATATAAATCCACAGCTCCTGCGTATTTCCCCGCCTTGTCGGCCGCCACCGCCGCCTCGATCGCCTTCTGAATCGCGTCCTCGGGACGGCGCCCGCGCCACAGGAACATGCTCGATGAGAGTGCAGCCAAATTGAAGAATGCGCGATTGAAGATGGCGTTTTGGCCAATCGCATGTCAGATGGATATTTAGCCAATCAGAGACGGCTGTAAACGAGAGGCGCTTAATTCTCCAACATGATGCTGCGGAGAGCTATCACGCAGATCGCGCGCGCGACGGCGCCTGCTCGCGGCTACGGAGTGCGCTTTGCCACGATCAATGGTGCGATATTGTTTACCACTCAATGCTCTATTCTGTCGTGGTGGTTTAGCCGTTGGAGGCATTGAACTGACTGCGCTATGGTCGATTGAACAGGCAACCAGGTCCGTGCCGGCATGGCGCTCGAGATCGACGGCAAGATCTACCGCGTGGGCAAAAACCAGCATGTGAAACCTGGCAAAGGCGGAGCGTACGTTCAGGTGGGTTCGAATGCAGTTTTTTGCGTCGACTTTGGCAACGAATTGCGCGAGATATGGCTCACCAAAGGAGACTGCAGGCGGAGCTGAAGGAGATCAAGACTGGCGCCAAGATGAACCGCCGCTTCCGTGCTGCTGAGACGGTCAACAAGGCGCCGCTGGGTCCGGACGAGTCGTTCCAGTTCCTGTACTACAATGGGGACCACCTGGTGGTCATGCACAACGCCAACTTCGAACAGGTGGGGACGGCTGCTTGTTGTGGTTGAAGCTGCCGGAAGATACCGTTGACGCTGGATACTGTTGCTGTTGCTGCTGGCAGATGGAGATTGAGCGCGACCTGTTTTCCGGTCGCCAGCTGGAGTTCCTACAGGAGGGAATGACTCTGTCGCTGCAGATCATTGAGGGCGACGTGTTGTGGGCCAACATGCCCGAGTACGTGACGCTGGAGGTGACGGTGAGTGCTACTGCTCTTCATGGCGATTTCTCTGGTCGTGGTTGGAACGCTTTCTCGGTGACTGAACCATCTTCCGTTTCGTTCTGGTGGCTGGCAGAAAACCACACCCAAGGGCGTGGCCGACACGGCGTTGAGCGTCAAGGACGCGACGCTCGAGAACGGCGCCGTGGTCAAGGTGCCGCTCTTCATTGAGATCGGCAACAAGGTCAAGGTGTCCACCGAGGACGGCGCGTACGTCGACAAGTTCTGAGTGGACATACCGCTGCCCTCACTATGCAGCGATCCGAGCAGAAGAGGCTCATTTGTCCCGCGTGGTCGATTGAAGATACCTTTGCGTGATCAACCACTTGAGTCATCCGGTATTTGACCACTGTTCTCCTAGTGCTGCCTTGCAGGCGTGCAAGTCCTTCGTCATGGACAAAGTGTCCACGAGCAGGAAGACAAGCTTCCCGGTGCGACACTGCGATGTATCAGCAATGCGACTTCGCCGAAGCCGCTGAAACCGTCCATGGTGTCGTCAACGTCCTCGACACGCTCGCCGCCAATCGTTGGGCCCACGGTTTCCTAAAAATCATGGTCCCCTTCGCCGTACTTGCCCCGCGTCGCACACGTCGCATGCTCAGATCTCGGCGTCCGGCCTTGGCAGCTGGCAGCTGGCAGCAGGCCACGCCGGCGAAATAGCACGGTCTCCGCTCGAAGAACGTTCGACCTCGAGCCGAGGTGCCGATGCTGACCCACAACACATCCTTCCGCCTTGCGACCTTACAGTACGCGTAGCATAGCGCGTCTCGGAGCCTTTCGTTCGCTCGCCAGCACATTCAGCAATGGCCAACTCGACGGAAAAGGCGGCGCCGCCGGCGGCCGAGCACCAGCACCAGCCTCCGGGCGACTGCCCGCACGCCGTGGCGTCCACCCTCATCCAGCGCCACCGAGACAACCGCCAGCGGTTCGACTCGGCCGACTACGAGATGGCACAGCGAGCCGCGGGCCCGTGCGCCGGCTGCACGTGCGGCAAGTGCGCGCCGACGGACGGCGCCGATCTCGAGCAGGAACCGGAGCCCGGCAGTGCCGAGCTCCGCGAGCAGCTGCGGTGTCTGCGCTTGCAGCGCTTCGACTCGGCCGACTGGGCCATGCAGATGCAGCGGGCACAGGAAGCTCCACAGACCGACTCGCCCCCGACCGAGCCCGTGAACGTGGCACAGATGATCATGGACCGACACGCGCTCAAGACGTGCGCGCTCGTCGGACCCGCGCCCGTCCAGAGCGACGACCAGCGCGCAGATACCGGTAAAGCATAACTTTGCTCGGACCTCGACCGAAGAGCCCAGCGACACCAAGAAGAAGCCTCCCTCCTTGTAGCTACTACCCTAATGGCACAACCTAATGTACACCAGTTCTGATCCACGCTGCAACGGATACACGTACAGCGCCGCATGCAGGCGGCCTCGTCAATGCATCTCTGGTCATAGACGCCGACCGCATCTTGACAGGCAGCGTCCTCGTGTGGAGGTCACGCACTGGTTCTGCCCGACGATAGGAAGGTTTGCACACAGCTTCGTCATCCACCGATGGACTCAGGAGGAACCAAGGGATCTGTAGGCGAAACCGCGGTCGCTGGGCCTTTCATCATGCTGGACGCCGTCCGGAAACACGCGCTCGGTAGGTCTGTCGAGTCTGGACGAGTCGGCGGCAGCTCTAACGCTTGCTGGATCTTGTGTAGTGATCCTCGTCGCGATACTATTCGCCACGTATCGCCTTACGCGACTGGAAGGCGAGCGAGGACGACGAGGAGCCAACATCGAGCAGGAGGTGAGTCCGTCCGTCACTCTGTTGCTGCAGCTTCAACTGAACGTGATCCCTTCGTGCTTGTTCGCAGTTTGAATCTGTCGTGGGCTTCCTGCGTCAGAACTTGGATACCAAGTACCGAGTGCTCCGTGTCGCTCCAGCATCCAACGCCGTGAACAAACTGCACGCCATGGTGATCAACGGAGGGTTCGCCATCCCACACGTGGGTACGTATCTGCCTGCTTCTCTGCTCTTGCTTTGCTAGTTTTCACGCGTCTGTATCTGTACGACACAGAGGCTGAGGTGTTTGTGGACCAGCAACTTGCACTCGACCAAAGGAAGCAGAGACCAAGAGATCACAAGTCTGTGCCACCAGTACGAATCCGAGTTTATGATGCGGATGCCATGACTCCCATTGCCGAGGTGCCTTAGCTTTGCAGTTTGTCTTTTATTCATGGTGTCGTAAAGGTTTAACTTTCTTGTGGATGATTGCAGACTCTCAAGCAACGAAACCTCATTGCCACGTACGAGCAAGGATAACGAAATGCCGCAAGTCGACTGCTTTGCTGATCAAAAACGCGCCTCTCCACAGATTGAACATGTCGATCTCCTCTTCAGAGATGTTGTCTACTGCCCCTGCATCCTCGTTGGTGCTTTGGATACTTGAGTTGATCGTCTTGCTGTTTTCTTGAGCTTGTTGCACTTGGGCATCCGACTTCCAGCCAAACTGAACGACCGTAGCGGTGAGGTTGTCGACGCTTCCTTTCGTGTATGCCGCTTTCACGACGGCATCAGCGGCAGCTTTGGCATCGTTGGAGTGGGGCAAGACGATGTCCACAACTTCTGCTCACTCAAGACATCCCAAACACCGTCACACGCCAAGACGAGGAACAAGTCGTCGCGCTGTACTTGGTAGCGCTTCACCTCGGGTTCGCATGAAACAAGTGCCGTTGGCGTCTTCAGTGATCGGTCACCGAAAGCACGTGACACTGCCAAATAGGTAGACGCTTCCTGCTGCATGGCCAACCCAGTGCCTGCTGCAGAGTAGACGCGAGATATGCCAGCGATTTTGCCCACGAAGCCGCCAGCTTTTTCAATCCGCTGCTTCTCGTCTGGGCGATCGGGCTTATGATCACTAGTCAGCGGGACAGCTCTGCCACCGCGACACATTACCGCACGGCAGTCGCCTACGTTCACCGTATAGAAGCTCACTCCGCCAGCTTCTTCGCCATCTTTTGAAGTACCCTCTCCACCTAGAGCCGTGTCTGCAAGGAACCACACAACTAGAGCCGTAGAGCCATCCTGTGACGGGTTTTTCAGCAGAATTTGAGCGTCAACGCGCTCAAAAGCATCTTTGAACGACAGCAAGAGTTGGTTGTGATGTTCATCAAACCATTCCAGTCGATCCTTTCGGCGTCCTGCTTCCTCAATATCAATTTGCTCCACTTCGGTTTTCATCTGCAGTATAGCTTCGGTGAGCTGCTCGACCAGAAGCACCAGCTCATCTGCAAACTCGTCCTTGCAGGCCTTTGACGAAGCTGTCGCAGTATGCATTGCCTCTACTTTTTCAAGCTGTTGTTGCAAAAGCGTTATTTGATCAGCAAGTGCATTTTTCCGACTGCTTTCTTGCCCTGAGAGTTCTTGCAAACGTTGCAGCTCACTCAAAGCTTTTGATCCAATATGTTGCCGTATCACTGATGCTGTAGTCTTCACGAGCTGTCGAGTTAGGAAATCCGCTGAAAATGCTCCACCGTGGCCGTCAAAAATGCCGAGCGCTGGACCCGGAAAGAACTCGTCAGACATTACGTGGCGATCTTCATTGTTCGTCTTCATACCAGCCCACGACTCGGTTGCAAACCTGAGCTTTGAAATCGAAAAGTGGCGGAGCTCAGCAGCACCTTGGTCGATAGTCTTGTTTTCACGATCGGGCACGTAATTTGCCTTCATCTTTCTCTCTTGGTCACAACCATCTTCACCGCGGATCTTCCGCTTCGACATCTTCTGCAAATCGACCCCTGAACCAAGACACCTAAGATTTTCTTTATGTGCAGATTGATTTCAATTACTGTAAAACTGCTTCGAAGGTTGCACTGCGCACGTTAACACCAGCAAAACTACTCCACAATGGAGTGAAGCTGAAGCCCTGACTTGGCTGCTGTCAGACCACGGTCGATATCGCACAGCAAAGGGCAAATGCTGGTTCGACGCCAGTGAGACAAAGTTAATGTTAGAGCACACACACGTGGCGCGATGATACCCAAATGAAAACGTACATTGAGTCTGGATGAGTAGCTGCCCACTGCACCCACAAGTCTTCAACTGCTTGCAGAACGCACTCGTGAAGCACTACCACGCAAATGGCATCGTACCCACCCGCTGTAAACGGTAACAATCGATCGTCAACTTTTAGCTCAGCAAATGGAGATTGTAAAATGAAAATTAACCTCCAGGTACTCCTGCGACCAAGACGCCAGGAATCTTCATGGTTGCATCGAGAATAGCAGTCTGCTCGGGCGGCTCAATTGGAACCCCAGCAGAAGTGCCCATTTCACTACAAAATTGAAAAGTAAGCGAGTCATTTGGCTGAAAACCGAGCACTGCATGCGACTCATGACATTGAACATACCGCATAAGCTGTCGGAACTTGGAGTACGCATCGCTGATCCTCGAAAGAATAGCTCCAATTTCAGCATCCGTGGCGCTCCACTACTTGATAAAATAATGGTTAGCATATAACGACACAAAGGAAAGAAGATTACACAGATACCTGGTCTGGGCCTAGTGCGGCAAAAGCTTCCCAATCAACGGGGTTGCTACGACTGTCCTCAAGCTTGCAGAGATCAGAGAAGCCACGCTCTACCTCCATATTATGACGGTGGATCGCATCTGTCACTTTCTGAGCGTGCTCAGGCTGCTCCTTTTGCCACTGAAGCACTTGCCTGACCATGGACACAGTCGCTGAGCCAGATGACACGTCTCCCATCATCAGATGAAAGCTTGAAGGCAATCGAACCGATTTCTACGATAATGACAAGTAGACCCAGTTAGACGTGTTGACTGGCACCTTCCTATCGTAACAGCGTCAAGAGTTGGTAAGGAGATCGGAATTACCACGCGGATTGGAGTGTCCCAAAGTGCACGGCTTGTGATGCATTTTGCAATAGCATCGGGCTTCAGCGCGTCTTCATTCGTGAACGCGTTCAAAACTGACGCAGGAAACCGAGTATAGCGCTGAGAACCAAAGCATGCTGCCGACACATCAAAACCACTCCCAATCTGTAGCATGTAAACCACGTTGTGTATCCGTTAGTTCAACACTCTTCCAGACAGACTCTAAATTTTGTGTCAATACCTTTCGCTGCACGTAGCAATGGCTAAGTTGAGCTAGATTGTGGACCAGCTCAAGATCTTCGATTCGTTTGTCGAAGCTCACAGTCGGCACGAAGAACGCCACAAAAGCCGCAACAAGCGACATCACAAGGGCTGCAGAGCTCCCCATACCCGTTTTCAGCGCGACTGACTTCCCATCACGCTCTTTATATACAAAAAAACTGTCAGCAACTAGAACTTCTTCCAGTTACGGTAAACCCGTAAACTTACCTTCCATCGTCGGAGGGAGGAATGTATCAAGTGCTTTCAGGTTTGCGCGGCGTAGTGGCAAACCAGCATCTTGCAACTAGAAGCATCCAAGCACGAAGATAAACATCAAAATCAAAGCATCACCGCAGCTTTCTTTTCTGCATCATTTCTCACCCTCTGCACTTGCGAGTAAAAGTCGTTGTCGCCCTGCAGCGCAACACGCACACCCAACTTCTCCCCCTTAAGCTTCTGGAACGCGTTATTGCTCTTCATCGCGTCAAGCCCAGCGACGCCGTTAACAGCACAGAGCACCGTCTCCTCAATATACGCATTCCGGTGCGATCCTTCCTTCAACTGGAACCGGAAGCGTCCGTCTCCATTTTCCTCGATCCAGCCGTCCACCAGCTGATCAAACTGTTGACTCTCCACCGTCAACGGGAACACTCGACGCCATTCACCACCACCACCAGCAGCAGCAACCTCCGCCTCAATACCCTCAATCGCCTGCAACAAAAACACTTTAAAACTCAGCGATCAACGCCCAATTGACACATTTCCACATCCAAAGACGCACTTTGACCTCCACGCGCGAGTAAAACCTCGCCGTACTTGCCAACACGAGCCCCGAATACTGCTCGTCCAGCACCAGGTACCCGCCCACAAGCAGCACTTTACCAGGCGCAGACACACACGTGGGGCCCAGCATCACTCGATACAGTGGTCGTCAAATCGCCAAGTGAGCTTTGCACGTACGTCAGCAGGTTGTAACCGTCTCTAATTGGCTGAAATGAAAACCTACCATGTCGACTTGTATTCTCTTCGTCAAGTCCACTCGCCAATCCTTCACCGCCCCCACCACCGGCCGAGATGGCGTCGTCCTCGGCGCCGTACGTGTCCTCGTCGCTGGCCCAGGGGGCTCCTGCAGCCTCTCACACGCTCTCTGCGTCTCTTGCGTCCAATAGGGAGCACGTCAATCCGCTGCAGCAGCGCGCGGCCGCCGCGGCGCAGGTGAGAAGAGCGCGAAATATTTTTTTATGCTAAACAATTTTATTAAGACTATTTACTTAATTATTTTTTTCTTATTTGCTGCAGGTGTTACTGACTTCGGACCGGAAAGCGTCGCAGCTAGAGATCCAGGCCATGCTGGAGAAGAACGAGGCGGCGCTGAGGACGTGGAACGCGCTCCACAAGCAGCAGCGTACGAGGCTCGAGAGATGGAGCTGGTGTTGCTTTATTTTTATTGTTTTCTGATATTTTTATGCTTTTTATTGTTACTTTGTAGCTTCCAAGACGAACCCCATGGAGCACAAGGAGTGGGTCAGGAAGGTGTCTGGCTTTTCGTCAACAGGTTGGAGCTCGACTGGAACTGTTGGCGTCGTTGGCGGATAAACAGATCGCCCAGGAAGACGAGAAGACGGATGGACAAAAAATGTATCCTTCGGATGGAACGAAACAAGCAGCGACGTCACTTAACCCGACACTTTCAGGTCCAATGACGGCTACACAGGTTCCACGTCAAACGCCGTCAACTGCTGCACCTCAACAAGTTTATGCGCCACCGCAAGTGTCGACTATGGGTGGTAGCGGCTCGATGAATATGATGACGTCGGCATCGATGGGATCCGCGCCCACGTCGACTTCGGCGCCGGTGGCGATGCCGAACATGACCCCGCCAACGCTCTTCCCTGAGCCTCTGATGCCTACAGTAGGATTCACGTCAACGAGTTCCGGTATGTTTTTTCCGACAGGACAGATGAATACGATGCAAGCCTCAACGGGATACACGGCAACCGCATCGGCGGCTGTATCAAGTGTAACAACATCAACTCAAGGATACGCGATGACTTCAGGTGTGCAAGCCTTCACGCCAAACGCATACATGGCCTCTACCAGTGGAGCACCTAATTCGTCAGCTGCATATATGAATCAGCAGAATTTCATGATGGGTGGCGGCATGATGAACCCGCAACAGCAGCAATTTATGCCCCTGGCAATGCCTATGAATTTGTCCTCTTCTGGTGGTGGAAACATGTACGGCAACAACAATTTCGGGATGAACCCAGCGCAACCATCATCAAGTAACTCCAACACCGGAAATGGCAGTAGTAATAGCTCTAACAATTTTCCGGTGGACCCCTTCATCACCCCGCTTGGATTTGGCCCCGATGCTAATTTCGGAGCTCCTGGTTTCCCCATGGGTGGTATGACTGGGATGCCTCCGCAGCAGCACATGATGCCCATGAATGGGGTCAATTTTGGAGCACAAGCACCCATGATGATGAACAACAATTTTGGATATGGATCTGGTGTCGGGATGCCGTCTGGTTCGACGTCGTCGTCACAGGGAATGATGCCGATGCCAACACAACAATATCAACCGACCCCAGCTGGACTCCAACCTTTCCAGCAGCAAAACCAGCTTCATCAGCATCCACCACAGCATACTGGAGCAGGGTCCATGAGCATGTCGCCAGATTCAGCATTGTATGGCGACAGCAACGTAAATATCTTCGAAGGGCTGACAGACGATGCGTTCTTTCCAATGCAATGACCAACCAACCTGCCTCCAACTTTGTCGAAGTGTTGAGGTCGTCGTTTCTTGGTGCGTTATTTACTGCCCGTTGCGCTTGCTGAGTTCATCATAGTCTCTACGAAGTAATTCGTAAAGCCGTTCTCGTCGTACTGACACTGTTGCAGAGGCTCGAAGGCGTAAGCGAATCGATTGCGGGATATTCCGTGAGGCGGCGCTCACACGACCGACACATTTACCGCCAACGAGAACTTCGATTTTGTGGGCCTCATCCCAGGATTTGTGTGCCGTGACAGCAGCTCGGGTTTCGCGGTCAATGAGCAAGTCAGCAAGCTCTGGCAAGCAAAAGCTTTTTGGCTTCGGCCCGGCTTCCATAAGCATGACTGGCAAACGAACAGGAGAGCGCTGCTGCTGAAGTGGGTGAGACTCAATGGAGCCGTTGTTTATGGTTGCTGGACTGGCGTATTGCTGCGGTAGTGCGCTGTCGAGCATGGCTTCCATTAGTCTGTGTTGAGGTTGCACGAGGTGACTTCTCCATTGTGGCGAGTTCGCAAGTGAAGATGAGGGTGGCTGCGTATCGGTCAACTTACGAAGAATCGGTTCCGTTGACTGCAATGTGACAAAATCCGGCAATAGTGTTGTGGTGTTGACTGCGAGGGTCGATACTGAATACTTTCGTGTGGGAGGATGAAGTAGCGAGAAATGAAGCTCGGGATATGTTGACAAAGGGGGACGGTCACATTCTAGGTCGCGATATTGCTCAAGAAAGGATTTCTCGCCATCTGCTTGACCATTCTCATCTTCACACTGGAAAGGATCCTGGTTAGCGATGTACTTGTCGTACTGAAAGAGGTCCTTGTTTGCCCGGAAGAAGCCACGCGCAGCAGATTGCTCCATTGAGTCGTGCTACAGTCACAAGTGTGGAAACTGCTTTTTTGGTATTGGTCGCCGGAACGGCCGACTATTCAACGCGAGAAGAAGATTGATCATGAAGACCGAGAACTCACTATCGACACCCCCGACATTATCTTCGTCGCTATCAAGCACTCCCTCATTCGTTCGCATCGGAGACGGATCGTTTTCTCCTGGAGACCTGTATGTGGAGTGTATCCTGCCGAAAGTCCTCGCCCGAGAACTCAAGCCAGAACCGAGTCATGCTTCAGAGAAATCGAAAGGATGGAGCAGCAGTTCTGGCAGCAACTCAAACTCTTGTTCTAGTATCCTGTCCGAGACTGTCGCACTACCATTCGCAGAACACCCCGCTATTCTACAAGCTCAAGAGGAATGCCGCTGTATAATGAACGGTAATGAGGTATGCATGCTCGAAGACGAGACTGTCAAGGAAGATGTGGTTCAGGTGCTTGGCACCGACGCTGAGCTTGTGTTCCCTACTCGGAATATCTTTCGCTACCTCGTGATGTTCATCAAAAACATGGATCTCTTCCTAGAATTCCATGTTGAAATACTGGACGATACGCAAAAGTACCGGCGCTTCACAGTGACCAACACACGCTCATTGGCACGGGTCGAGGATTCAAGATGCCAGTTACCTCTTGCGTTTGGGACCCAGCCCGGCTGGCGCTACCTCTGCATGGACTTGCAAGACCTAACGAATCAAGCTTTCGGAACACGTCATGTAACTACTACGGAGGTACGCATTGGTGGCAATTGTCGACTGCTGCGGATATTTTTCCAAGACGAGCGCTATTCGGATGCCGACTTGCCGGCCCATCTTACGTTCCTAGGTGCGTAGGTAATTGTACATGTAGACCGCACCAGCACAATGAGATAACGAAGGCAAGTCCAATGCATAAACTTCAGTGGAACTGTTTATTATCCTTTGCCATCGTCGCTGTCTACAGATACGACAAGTTGATCGTATACTGTGGGTCGCGCTGGTTTCGCTGGCGCGATACCTCAGTGAAGATACGATGACTCAACCACAGTGACTCGAGATACTTGTATCGAGCCATGTCGAGCCGTAGTGGACGTCCGCGCTGCAGACCAACGTCTTCTTCGCCGTGTGCATCAACGTATGGGCATGGGAAATATGCAGCCATACTACCCCCAACAACTGCAATGCGGCACTGCTCTAGCAATAGTACAATGCCGACACCACCTCCACATTCAGCAGCATGGCGTGTACACTCACCGACAGGTGGTCCGTGCGGCATAAATGCACGAGTGCAGCAAGAGTCCCCACAGCAGAGATACTCGCCACATATCAAACATATCCCCGGGTCGCAAGGCGCTTTATCGCATCGAGTGCACTTGCGGCCTGCTATCTCACTGTACAGCTCATCGTACTGGACAGGCAAATCGATCAGGCGCGGTCGCGTCGGCACTTCGCGCAGGATGAACATGCTGGCAACGTAAGCTTCGCTGCACCCTTCAGTGTGCTCACACTTGTCGCCAACCTTCGAGCTACCCAGATGCGTTTTGCTGAGCATGCGATCCATGCACCATTGCCAAATTTGGTCAAACGTGGAGTCGGGACTGTTCGCAATATCACTCAGTGTGGGTATTTGCATCGACCTGGGGTTAAGTGGTTCGCCTGAATTCTCCTGCGTCAGGCAACGCCAGAAAAGCTTCATGCGCCGAACAAATGCAGCATTTGCCGGCAAGATGCGTGCCAGCCGCGACCTCACATCGCTTACACTTGTCAGCGGCTTCAGTTTTTCTGAAGTATACGTTTTCGCCATCCGCTGCAAGAGACGAAGAACTGCATACTCCTCAGAATGCCTCTCATCTGAAGCTTCCATGGCTTGCATCAATTGTTGTACCGATCCTGCAGCAGTAACAGCAGGAGCTGCACGGCTGATAGCGCGACCACTCCGAGTGCGGCGCGGAGCTAAATCGACAGCACTTACCTTGGCTGTTGTGTTTGATCCAGCACATGGATTGGCTTCACTGGATGCAATAACAGAGAACTTGTCTTGAAACAGTGACGTTCCCTCGACCTTGTTAGGCTCAAAAATTCAGCATGCACACGCTGAAGCAGGTCTGCAGCCGTAAACACCGGGATGAACCGCCAAATAGTCTCGAGCTCATTCGCGATAACACTTGCCACAACGAAAGCCTACAGCAAACACACATTACACACTTTAGAGCTTGATCTCAATCCGCAAAACACGACTTTTGACGTACCGTAAATGTGTCTGCCACTAGCAAACCCAGAATGGTGCCACGGAGGCAAGCATCAATTGAACCAAGCACCTATGTACACAGCAGATATTAATAACGGCAGACAATTAATACTCACGCATCAACAGTCTAAGCAGCTCGCCGTCAAGCAGTGCAGCCGTACCTTCGTAAATTTGCGGTATTCGCGTTTGGTTTCAGTATTAATCGGGCAGCAGCGTTTGGCAGTTTCCCAAATAACCTTAGCGTCGGCACTGTGCTCCAATAGCGAAAATGTCCATCGGCAAAACTTTGTGACAGCTGTCAGCGATTCCATCTCTTTCTCGAGGGATGGAGGACACTGGTCAGCTAGTGGGTCAAAAGGACTGCTGCCACCAGATATAGTGCGATACTCATCTTCAGCAACAGTTAAGAAAGATGCCAAGGTAAACGCACATGAAGACCACAAGAAAGGCGCACCCTTCTCCAAGCTCCCATGCGGCTCCCACAGCGTCTCCTCAAAGTAATCCCGCCACAAATCGTGTTCCGTATCGTTTTCGTCGTCTTCGAAGCCTCCGTCACGACCAAGCACTGATCGATACCACCCTGGCATTGACAACTGCTCCTCAACGATTCTGTCCCAGGTAGGAGATTTTTCTTCTTCATTTTTTCGCGGTACAGAGTGCGTATGCCCGCTTCCATCCCTACTTGCAATCGAGATTCGAGGCTCTGCTGTTGGGATCAAGAAATTGCTCAAAGTCTTGCACAACGGACACAGGAATTGCGTCATTGCAGAATCCGGGTCTATAGCTTGAACTCCATCAAATTCTTCACCTCGCATCGCCTTGTCATGCAACGACGTAATGTAACGCTCGAGGCAATGAATATGTACCGCATGCTGACACGTGCGGATATGCAGGCCACAAGGTGTGAGATAAAGCTTAGCGCTTTCGTGAGGGCGACCAAATCCGGGTGGCATCCGCTCCAGACGGAAACGTGACGAAACATCTTCGTATCCATCGTCATCACTGTCGTACATGGGACCAGCTTGTCCTCGCGCGTTGCCAGGTCGTGCACCAGCTATTTCACGGCCACCTAATCGGCGTGGTTCCACACGATCACCACGTAAATCCAAGCTTACAGCTCCACGCATATCCATGGGGAACAGTTGTTGATCCTCACGAAGATCCAACACACCTTCAAGAACCTCCAGCTCCTCGTCCGTCTGAAGCAGCTCACCTTCAAGCATTGGAATATTTCCGTTTCCAAAGCGTATGCGATCGTTGCGGGGGCGACGAGCTGCAGGTGGGCGGGGGCTATTCTGCGCCGTATTTTCGCGAGTTAACTGGTCGTCAAGCGAGTCGTCCATGTACCACTCAGGAAAAGATGTCGCGAAAGCACGTAACGTGGGAGACGGAGCGTCCGCCACGTCAGGTGTCGTCGAACTACCGCCTGAACACAATTCCATCTTCTCGATCACTTCCTTCACATGGTTGCGCACCTTGATGCCCTCTGGACCAAGTGCTTCGTGCGCCTCCGGTCTAAATCCGGGAGCGAGGACAGTGGACTGGTGGACATACGCTGCCATTCCCATTTGACCTTGTGCTGAATTATCGTGACAGAGAATGCAGCTGTAGCTTTTCTCATTCTCTACCTTTTGGCGCTTGTTTGAGGCATCAATAGGTTCTTCCTCAACTGAAGAGTTACGCTTGCCTAATGATCCCATATCCTCTGCTTCATTCTCTTTTTCTTCATTTTCTTCGCCTGCCAAATCAACCATTGCCTGGAAAGCAGCCTGCCGTTTCGCCATCGCAGCCATCGCTCTCTTTCTTGCCTCCATTTTGCGTTGCTCCAACGTCATTGGTGAAGAATTATTGCCTTCAGCGGACCCACTAGATGCTGATGGTGACGCCTCGGCTTTCTTTTGCTTAGCCTTTGCGTCATTTGCCAACTGCTCAAACACCTTCCTGCAAGCTGGTGATTCGGCAGTAATCTTCCATATAAGCCATTCAACTGTCCCAGTTTGCTCATTGTCTAGCAAGGTTGTTGCTTGCTCAAGCAATTGACTCAAAACGTTCAGAACCGACAGCTTAGCAGTGGCTGGATTAGGCTTGCTCAAGCGCGTCCAGAAGCGACGGTCTGAAGCTTGCGATGCGGTGTGAACTCCATGCACTAGCAAATGCAGACAGGTTGAAATAACAGCGTCTGACACACTATTCTCCGAACTCGGTGGAGTTGATGCCAGCGCAGAGGCTGGGTGACCCGAGGATACCACCTTCCACAAGATTACCTGCACAATGGCCACTGTGCTTTCACACGTCAAAATTGCTTGAACCGGACGAAGGAAAGCGACTGGAGTCTTCGCGGGCTTTAAAGGCTCTTTCGGGGGCGAACTGGACTCGGTTTTCTTTACCTTCTGGCGGCATGCATTGCGGTGATTAGTCCAGCGATCACGAGCTAATTCGTGCGATTCACGGTTCAGATGTAGAAAATATGGGTTGTAGTTCTCCAGCAAGCCCTCTTTTAACTCGTAATGTCCAGGTTCAAGACCCGATGGTGGCACAAAATTGGATACTTCAGCAAGAACCCCTTCTAGCCGCGCCGTAGGGATGTCATCTTGACCAGACGGTAGAATAGCGAGGTCAAACAGTTTGCTGAATGGAAGCGACTTGGCACACAGTTGCTGCAACATCTCTTCTGCCAGAAATTCGTTGTCGTACGTTACACCAGTAGAGCTCGGAAGACTTGTACCGAGTATGATCACGAGTCGCAAGAACTCTTCCAACATTTGAAGCCGTTGCTGTTCGTCGATACCTTGTTCCAGTTGAGAGTATCCAAACTGTTTCACCAAATCCTCTAATTCACCTGATCCATCGTTTGTACCCGCCTTAGACTTGCCATGTAACAGCACGAAAAAACTGCCAAGCTGAAATCGATCTATCATTCGTGCCAGGAGGGCATTTGGACCCGTCATCAGGACACTGAGCTGTAGCATCAGCGCATCTGCATCGCGATAGTGAATGCAGTACGGCAATGCCGAATAGTTGTACAACTGGGCAAGCATGTTTTCATCGCCATTGCGCCGCCAAAGGTTGGAATGGATTTGGGATGCCATTACTAAGCATCGAAGAGGCAGCTCTACGAGCTCCCATTGCTTTTCAGCCGGCAGCTTGTCGAGTCCAAACACATTTAGCAAGCCGTCTGCCGGGATTAAGTTTCCTAGCCCTGACTGGCTAATGCAGACATGCCGCACCGCCGCAGTCATGAAACGGTGCAAAGGGATGTGGAGAGAAGTTGGCTGGGATGCAACATTGAAGTCGTACGTCGAAATTGTTTTTTCTCGACTTCCAACACTTCTCTTGTTCACGGAAGCTAGCCTTGCCACTGGCACCAGCGTCTTTTTTGTCACCTTATCGTTTAGACAAGCTGATGACGAAAGAGTGGCGTCAATAACAGGTCCAAAAATCTCAGCCACCTTTAGCAGAGGAGTTTCGAACTGGGACGAATTAAATCCATTCCAAGAAATCGCAAAGACGGAGTGGACGCGGATGCCTAGGTTAAACATCGATAGCCAACTGTCTGACTCGTACTCCACGTGAGGTTGGTGAATGCCACGCCGCACTTGAGGATCGCCACCCTAAAGCATTACGAATTGCATGCTTAGAATCGTGTTAAACAACATAAAAAATCTGATTGTGCTTACCTGCAAAATGCTCAAGCACGATAGCCAAATCTTCATGTTGTCGGCATCGCACACAAGCTCGCTCGAAAGCGTACCAATATTGAAAACGTACTCCATGTTCTCCACGCAGTGCTACGTTACACACGATCGGAAAAGTGACAAGATGAGTACTCCAATTATACCAACCGTAAATACTAATCTAAAACAATGATATACATTCTTACCTTGTACTTTTGGCTGCTCAACGCAGCGTGGTCAGCGTTTAGAGATCCCTCCTTTTCAACAGCGGACTCAAACACCGTGCGCAGAGCACATAAGAGCTCACGAACCAGTTCAGGTCGTCCAGAATGCGCCAATGCTTCCTTTTTCGTGTAGTTCTGCACCAAGTGGGGTACTGTTAAAAATTGCACCGCAAAATCGAAAATGGATTCGGTCGAGTTGCCCAGACCGCGGAGAAACATGCTAGTCATCGAGGCGTATGACCGCAAATACGCCTCAAGCATACTAGCTCGAAAACTGATATCTACCAAGAGCTCCCGCAGAAATGAGTGCGATTGCTCAACAGCCTTTTTTCGCAAGATACAGTCATATCGCATCAGCAACGTCAAGGCTGAAGAAGTAGCAGCTTGGACGTCAGCAGCTGTGTCCTTCTCCGACGCGAAGTATTTAGTCACAACTGCGTCAAAACTCTTTCGAACGCTTTCGTGGCGCCGGTAAGATGGACTCAATGATACAGCCTTGACGAACTCTTCAATAAATAGGTTTTTGCACCCCACGCGGTTGCCTTCTGCTAGGAAACCAGCATACGCCACTGTCGAAGTGGCGCCTTCTGCCTGAAAATCAAAGCGTTGACGCTGAGCCGCTTCTTTTTCCAACGCCCAAGCAAAAACGTCCTTGCCGCCCCCACACAGTGAAACGAGGACATCCAGAGCATTGTTGTGCAAACGGATATGCCGCTCTTTCACAAATTCTTCAACAGTCTTGCCCTTGGGCAAACGACTTGATACAGGCTGAAATCCTGCCAGACCAGGAGATCGCTGCATTTGAAAAGCTTCAGAAACTAATTCACTCATTCCATCAGAGGTTGTGCTCACGAATTGCAACCACTCCAGAAGGGCAGGCAACCCTTCCATCTGTCTCTCCCACCAACTCGGCGCCACGGAGATATTCAACGAGCGCCGAACCAAGTTGCCGACTACGGATGGACATTGGAGCAGCGGCTTCGTCGAAATCGTTGCATCTCCCTGATTATCCACTTGGTTCACTGCTGTACGCGCCTGAGTTTTGGATATTCCCAGCTCCACGTAAAGATGGCTGATCACATCAGTCAAAGAGTGCACATCGTCATTGTGCAGACGAATTCCAAAAAGTACGCCATCTTTTGAGCTATCGTCAGACGAGTTGGGCTCTCGCTTCACTTCTCTTGCCTGCGCTTCAAGTCGACCGCCTGGACCGTTCGTTCTCGCCCCAAGATCAGCAGAAAATTGCGCCGACAGTCGACCGGATCGCGTCGACACCGCCGCTGGGCTGGTTCTGCCCGTTCTGATCTCGGACGCGTCAGTCACGTCCAAATCGCTCTGAATCGGCAGAAACTGGGGCGGTATGTCTCTCGTAAACAGATCGAAGGCCTGCGCCAGTTCGAATCCATAATCCACTCCCAATAGCACTTGGTAAATATGCTCCACCACCGCCTCAATCACCACGGGTGCCATCAGTCCCACATGTTTCGGCAGTTTGTGTTTCTTCGCGCCACTCTCCGATCCTTCCGTCCCTTTATGCTTGGAGCAGAACCCGCTCCGCTTCCACGCCTCGAACATCAGCAAAAGAGCGCCAAAAGTCACCACCAAAATATAAAATCTACAGAAAATCCGAAGAGACAACTAAAACTTACATGTAAATCTCCACAGTCGCACGAACTGCCGGCCGTCGTCCGCTGGAAGTACACGTCGTGGCCCGCGTGATCGCTGTGTGTGAAGCAGCCCTTGCACATGACGCACGTGGTGTCCAGTTGGCAGTTGCGGCAGCTGTAGGCGATCTCATCCGCCGAGAAGATGGCGCCGCACACGCGTTTGCGCTCCGTGCGCGGCAGTTTGGCCAGGATCTGCTCGCTCGTGAGCGTCTTCTCCTTGCCGGACGCGCACAGAGCCGTGAGGAGCGCGTTGCACACGCTCGAGAACGACTTCTCCGCGCCCAGAGCGCCGCCGGACGCCAAATTACTCTGCAGAGCGAAGCGCACGAGCGCCAGGAACTCCTCTTCGCGACGGCGCGTGAGCTGCTGCTGCGGCGTGGGGCGCGTAACCGTCTCCGTCTCCGTAGAAGCCACCACCTTGGCCTTGGACGCCTTCTCGGCCGCCTTGCGCTTGGCCGACGCCTTGGTCTTCTTGCCGCGGATAGCGACCATCACTCTCGAGCTGCCACCCGACCAGTCCGAAAGATGAGTGCGGACTCTTCCTTCCTTTTTTTCACTGGAGCTGAGTATGCAACGGTCAACCCCCAGTCTTCACCAGTAACGAGTCGCGTACCTTCGCGCGACATTTGATTGATGCGACTAAGTGCGTCTCGGTAGTCGACGACTGTTGAAGATACCGAAGATGGCGACGGTATGTGTGCGTGGAGAGGGGCGCTGGAAGGCGGCAGGGTGGCTGTGGCTGCGGATACGAGGACGGAAAGAGGGGTGCGTGTGCTAGTGGACCTACTGTACAGCTATGGAGCATTTGTATTGAAGAGAGTGCGCTCGTTTTCGTGGCAGTGAGGACCGCGTGTTGTTGGAAAAGTGTCTGCGCTGTGGGGACGACAACGGCGAGTGGACAGAAGAACAGCGAGTAACTTTGCAAAAGAATGAGGGAGGAGTTGTCACTTTTGAATTGTGGACGGGGGCAATTCGCGAGACAGAGCTGCTGCAATTTGTCACGGCTTGGAATGTGGATTTGGAGAGATGGATCCAGTCCGAAGCAACGAAGCGCTGGTACGAGATAAGGAATCACAGAGTAGGAGGTGAAGAACTAGTTAATGAAGGGGGGGATGGGCGCGAGTATTGTGAAAGTGACACGGAACTACACAGCTCGGCAGCGTATCTGTGCGTCGCCGTTGCAGCAGCCATCGGCAAGAACGTGGATCTGCCTCAACCTGATACATTGCCACCGACAATGGAAAAGGTTGTCGGACAGGAAAAATCATTTCACTTCGTCCTTCCGCATCGACCACTTGCTAGAAGCAGCAAACTTCGCGCTGTTCGTGTTGGTGAAATCGTGCATGAGGTACGTGTTTCATCGTACGGGTTGAGAACCGAGTGCACACACAACTAAGCTAACAACCTTCGTGCACAGCTCCGAACCGACATTCTATACGACTTGCTACCATTGACACTCTACGGTTACGCAAAGACTCGACGGTGCCAACGCACTAGTACAAATAACTTCGGTGGAACTGCCGACGGCGTCGCAAAAGCGCTAGATTTGTTACAGCTTTCGTGTCAGTATGCAAATTACTGTGTCAACGAGCTGGATCGGCATTCCTGGTGCGCATCTTTTCAATCTTTTTTGGGGGTGCATTACTCCTTTTTCAAAGCTGACTTACCTTCTGGCAGCAACATGGAATCTCGAAGGATTAAGCACACCAGGAAACTAAATCAGCTGAAGCTCCGGCAAAAACTCCTAAAAGAGCAAACGACCAACTTGAAGCGTGAAGCAGAAGTTTTGAGCAGCTCACTCGAAGGGATGGAGTCGCTTCTGCATGAAGTGGACCCTGAAACGCTAGTCCAGCTACAATGTGCATCAAACAACCAAAACTTGGACGTGTTGACTTCTTAGTTGGTATGTTGCCGTCTAACGAGCAGTATGTACATTCAACATTACCCCTAATGAAAACTGTCGTGCTGTTCAGTCTTCTTTGACGTACCCTTTGCAGGCGCCGGTTTCCCTGTGCGACGGTGAAGCCTCTCTTCTCGTATACGTCTAACACGCTCGCGCTTTTCCTCCATCTCTCGCTGATGCACTTCTTCAAGTTGGCGCTTAGCGTCTTCACGCTGTTTGCGTGCAGATTCTCGGATACGTATCTCCCGCTTCTTTTTGTCCTCCTTGAGCTTTAGCGCGGCCTCCCTTCGTTTTTCGTACGTGACCACCTTACTCTTGCGTTTGCTTCCACCAGATTGATCTGGTGTTCTGGACGCTGGCGATTTTCCTATTTGGTCGGGGCTTGCTGCGGCACTGCTTGGGGTCGAGCTCAACGATATCAATGGCGGTGGAGGAAAGTGGCCGTGCCTTGCCGGTGTGTGTGCCCTTGGAATTGGTGTGTTTGCACCACTATGCGAACGAGAATGAGGCGGAGAAGGTGAAGGTGGGCCACTTGACGCACTTTCATCTATCTCGGGTACGGGTGCCAGTTCGGTGAACAGGTTTTCCGTGGACATGACCCTGGGGATTCGCTTCTTGTGCTTCTCTTCCCGCATTTCTGCCACCTCGGTCTCCAACGCCTGCACCTTGCGAAGCCTTGCTTCCTCCTCCTCACTTGTACTACTCTCCTGCTGTAAACTATCTTCGTTCTTCTTGTGCAGTTCTTGCTTCTCCTGTTCTTGTTCCTGTTCCGGTTCTGGTCGATCCATTGGCGTCTTCACCTCCTCCTCCACTTTGGCAACAGCAGCATCTCCACTGCCACTATCTTCTCCAGCACTGGTATTATTTTCCGTCTGCTCTTCTTCTCCGCTCTCCTGCTCTTCTTGCGTCTTCATCTGCGCCACACAGCCATTGAATCAAACACTTTCCTACCATCACTCTCCTACCTTAGAGTGCACGTATTATACCTGATCAGCCACACGATGGAGCTTCTCCGCCACTTCTTCCGGAAGGAAAATGTACTCGCCGTCGATCTGCATGTTGTTATACGCCTCCAGGATCAAGTCTTCGAGTGCCTCCACCATTTCATCCTCTTTGCTCTCTGCAGAGGCCATTTCCGGCGTCTCCAGCTCCTCCGACGCCTCGTTCGACTGCGCTAATGGCAGATCAACTATACTGGACGGAGTGGAAGTCTCTGAAGCGGCTGTGGGGGCGCCGGACTCAACGTTCGCGCCGTCCGCGGGCGTCATTGCCGCCGCTCTGTTGGTAATGGCACATTGCATTGCGTGCGGCCCAAAACCTCTCAAAGATTATAAGCGTGTCTATTAGATTATGCAAGATGGCTACATCTGCTCGACTGCAACTGTGCTTGCAGACTGCAAGCACATGACTTGTTATTCCACATGACTCTCTTGCTCAGAGATCACACAGCACTTTCCGCCTGAGCCTTCGCGAGTTGCATATCGGCCAATTCATCCACGGAAGTGGGTGCCGCTGGCCGCTGCGAATACCCTCCAAAAACTGGCTGCATGTATGTTGTGTCGAAGGCTTGCCAATTGCGAAAGAAGGCACCGGTCAACGAATCACCGCGAGACCTCTCTGCGGCACGACCAACAGGCGGAGCAAGGTTCGGGTCATCTCCTTCGTCGCTCATGACGTCGTGGAACTGCGGCCGCGGGGTGAGAATTGGAACTTCGTCTCCAGTCCCGTCGGCGTTGGTCTTGGGCTGTTCTTCTTCTGGGAAGGCAAGTGAGCCATGCACATCGGTATCACCGTGACGTGTGCTGCGCTGGACTAGCCGCGACAGAGTCTCCTCGGACTCCGATGCAGTTGCAGAGCTTCTGTCGGTGTCGGACTGGTCGAGGTGGCTGTGGTCCTTGTATTTGCCGGTCAGGTGCAGACTCAACAGCAACGGGCCCATGAGACCGCCAATCACGATTGTCGTGATAAGGATCACCACTAGGGTCGTGGACTCAATCAGCCGACGGTGCGATGCTCCATGAAGACCAACGTAATTCCAGTTCTTAGCCAGAGCGAATGCCATGGAGCCACGGAGTCCTGCCATCCAGATAACGCTCATGTACTTGACCGGAATGCGATTCGAAGGAGATCGCAGACAGTTGCAGAGGCTCAGCAGCGGGAAAACGTTGCAGAACCGAGCAACGACGCAGGCCACAAGCGTAAGACCAATGAAAGACCAGTCAATGTCATCCACGCGCAATGAAGCGCCAGCATTCTCCTCGGCATGGCCAGCAAAAATCATAATCACCGACGTACCCATGAATACATACACGATGTTCTCACACACGAATGCCAGCGTGTGCAGCAAGTGCGTAAACGCATGCTGTGCCTCCCTTGACAGCGTATTAAAATGGTAGTGCGCCGTCATCGTTCCGGAGAAGAAGAGCGCCACAATTCCACTCAGCTTCAAACTGTCCGCCACGAAGTACGTCAGCAGACTGAAAATCAGACACAGCGAGATCTCGTAGCTCGGGTAGTAGCGCAACGTCGCGAAGAACTGACGCTTGAGCAGGAAGGCTCCTCCGAGTGTGATGAGGCCACTCACAATCAGCGATCCAACGAACATGCCGCCGGTGTTGAGCGCCACACGCAGCAGTTGCTTGGCACTGAAGTTGCTGTCGGCATCCCATCTGCGCAGCGTCTGGTACAGCGCAATCGCCACGGCGTCGTTCATGACGCTCTCTCCGAACACGAGATTGAACAGCAGCGGCGGTGCGTTGAGCTTGTCGAAGCAGCTGAGCGTCGCCACCGTGTCCACCGCGCTGATGAGCGTCCCGAACAGGAAGGCCTCGACCCACGACAGCTTGGTGACCATGCCCGCCACGCCTGCGAGATACAGCACGCCGCCCGTGATGGTCGTGGCGATGACGGTGCCCAGCACCGCCGTGCTCATGATGGCTGGGAAGTTGCGGAAGAAGACCGTGCACTTGATGGAGAAGCCTCCCTCGTAGATGATCGGGGGCAGCAGCACATTGAAGAAGAGGCTGTTGTCCAGGTTCAAATGTGTGTGCAGCGCTGCGTGTTTGCCGCCCATGATCATGAAGAGCCCCACGAAGAGCCCGAACATGAGCGCGAAGCTGCTCTGCGACACGATCATGCACGAGTAGCGCCCCAGCATGTAGGACGCCATCACGAGCACGAACAGCATGAGCAGCAGCAGCACGGCGTCCTCCATGGCGACGGTCGTTAGCTTTGGCTCTGAGTTCTGGTTGGGTGCCACGCTGCGAGAATTAGTCAGCACGAAATGGTGATTTGCTGAACTCAAGTACTTGCTTTCAGTATGCATTAGTTTATGTACACGACACCACAAAACCGTTAAAGTTGTGCCGCCCCGATCAGACGGCGTGCTGGGCCTGAGACTTGGCGAGCTGCTCGTCTCGCGCAGGCCTCGCTCCGCTTGGCGACGGCTCGGAGTATCCTCCGAAGATCGGCTGCATGTATGCAACATCAAAAGCCTGCCAGCGGCGGAAGAACGCGCGCGTGAGGGTCTCTCCACGCTGCGCTGAGTCTTGGGTGCGTGTGTCATCGTCGTCACTGTAGTCGTCGTCTCGGAACTGCGGCCGCGACGTGTAGATGGGGTCTTCATCCAGCTCGGTCTCCTGCTCTCCTGCCTCCCTATTTGCTGTAGAATGAGCGGCTCTAGGCTCCGCAGCTCTGGAGTTTCGACGCAGCATGAAGTGGCGAGTGCTGCGCTGCAGCTCCCGAGCGCGATCCTCGTCAGACGTCGACTCACTCTCACGGTTGGGCTCTGGTTCAAATTGCCTCAGTGCACTGTGGTGATCCGTCAGCTGCAACTTGGACAGAAGAGGACCTGTTAGTCCTCCGATCACGATCGTTGTAAAGAGCACCACCACGAGTGTGGTGGATTCCACGAGTTGGCGGTGCGACGCCCCGTGCAGCCCGGTATAGTTCCAGTTCTTGGCGAGCGCGAACGCAATCGAGCCGCGAAGAGCTACAAACCACATCACGCTCATGTACTTGACAGGGATACGATCGGAGGACTCTCGCGAGCAGTTGGCGAGTCGGAGCAGTGGGAAGATGTTGAAGATCCGTGCCACGAAGCACGCCACGAGCGTGAGGCCGATGAAATGCCAGTCAATGTCATCCACGCGCAGCGCAGCGCCCGAGTTTTTCTCTGGGTGGCCGGAAAAGATCATTATCACCGAAGTTCCCATGAACACGTACACGACGTTTTCGCATACAAAGGAAATTGTGTGCAGCAAGTGCGTGAAGGCATGCCGAGCCTCGCGCGACAACGCATTAAAGTGGTAGTGTGCTGTCATGGTACCCGAGAAGAATAGTGCCACAATGCCGCTCAGATTGAAACTATCCGCCACATAGTATGTCAGCAGACTGAAAATCAAGCACAAGCAAATCTCGTAACTGGGAAAGTAGTGCAGCGACGAGAAAACCTTGCGCTTGAGCAAAAAGGCACCGCAAAGCGTAATCGCCGCGCTCACGAGCAGCGAACCCACGAACATTCCCCCAGTGTTGAAAGCCACGCGCAACAACTGCTTGGCACTCAAGTTAATGTCTGCATCCCATTTGTGCAGTGTCTGGTACAGAGCGATCGCCACTGCATTGTTGATCACGCTCTCTCCAAACACGAGGTTGAACAACAGCGGCGGGACGTGCAGTCTGTTGAAGCAAGCCAACGTGGCGACGGGGTCCACTGCATTGATCAGCGTCCCAAACAGCAGAGCCTCCACCCACGAGAGTCTCGTCACCATCTTGGACGCTCCCGCGAGGTACAGCACGCCACCCTGTGAAGGTTGCTGCTACGATTGTGCCCACGACAGCGGTGCTCATGATGGCAGGGAAGTTGCGGAAGAACGCCTGACGCTTGATGGAGAAGCCTCCTTCGTAGATGATTGGAGGCAATAACACATTGAAGAAAAGACTGTTGTCCAGGTTCAGGTGCGTGTGCAGCGCTGCGTGCTTGTCCCCCATGATCATGAAGAGCCCCACGACGAGGCCAAAGACCATCGCGAAGCCACTCTGCGACACCAAGTTACACGAGTATCTGTCCAGCACAAAAGACATCACCACGAGCACGAACAGCATGAGCAGCAGCAGCACCGCGTCCTCCATTGTCGCCTCGTCGACTTCTCTTCCGTGCTTCATATCGGCTTATCATGGCGAATTGCTGCTAGGAAGCCGGAGCTCGTTTTTACCAGCAAATCATAAGAATTAGCTAAAAAGCAGCTGGTTTAGTTATTTCTTAGTGTGCGACGGAGCAGATGTAGACGAACGAGCTGCCGACAAAAAGTATCCGATACTCCTACTGGGAAAGTATCTTTTCCCAGGGCTCTACTGCCGCTTAGCGGTGCTCGAACCTCGGGGCGCGGACTGCTCGGGCGCCTCCCTTCTTAAAACGCAGGACACCCATGACTACAGCTGCAATGCTGCAACCAAACCTGGTTGTGATGCATGTATTGTTAGTCTCCTGTCGGTCAACTCAATTGGACAGCCACTGTACGTACCAGGTGGCAGCATAGCCAGCATGCTTCTCAGGAGTCATGTAGAACTCCAGGTAAGACGCAATGCTCTTTCGGACGGGGTTCTCCAGCGTCACCTCCCCATTCTCGCTCTCAATCGCTGCAACAGAACATTCATTACGTGTTAGTACAAGTGGCCGACGACACTTGTACATGAAGAACTCAGCTTCAAACACTCACCCAGTGCATCAACGATGACAGGCAGGTCAGCAGAGGTAACGCCCATGGCGTCAGTAAGCTCTTCGTGGTCCAAGTAGAAAAATTGGCGGTTCTCGGGATCATTGTCCGGCGTGAAATTGTTTTTCTGCAAGGAGCAAGCTCAAGTGTCAACACCGCGGCGCATATACGTATAATTTGGCAATACAACGCACCACTTCACCGTGACGAAGTACTCCGACGAAGGTCACCTCACCGTCTTCCTCTTTCTTTTCACTTGCCATTTGTACATCCAAGAGCTTACGTGGAAGCCAACCTCGGTTCACAATTACAGGCGTTCTACGCAACTGGTGAGCTTCAGAATGGTGCAGTAAATAACCTGGGGCGTGGTACTCTTACCCGTTCTCGCGCTCCAGCAGAGAATAGATGTAGCCGCCAGATTTCACTCTTGCCACCGAATCGCTGGACTCGGCTGGAGCAGAGCGAGGGTCTAGCATCGACAACCACCGCACACCAACCGTGAGAAACTCCCGAATTAATGTGGCAGTAGTTTACCCAAGAATATGGTACATACACAGATAGAAGGTGCTCCCAGGCTTGAATTTGCCCTTGAGTCGAAGCTGGCGGTACTCAATGTCATCACTTCATCAACGATGTCCAACACACACAGTGCGTCAATCTCCATACAACCACCCCAACCAGTCCGCATTCTCTCACATGTCATCACTGGCCGTGGCTTCCTTGGGTAGATCCGCAACCGACTCGGACAGCTCCTTCGTGCGCTCGTTGATCAGATCCACCTTCCAGTAGTAGCGTTCGGTCTGCGTTCATCCAGCACGTTAGCAATACAGCTCTACCCATTGCACCAGCAATAGCAGAATTCTTTCTTCACCTGCCACGTGCCGAGATACGCTGTCGTCACTGCCTGCAATCCACACCACAACACGAAATCTATCAGCATCTTCCTCTCTCCTTCTTTTCCTCCAATAAACGCACCACAGCACCGAAGAACGCCATGCCAGCGTATCTAGAAAAGTTGCTCTCATTGCTGCCAGATCCTCCGGCCTTGGTCTGCGCCGCGGACGCCGCAAAGCGCTTGGAGCTCGCCGACAGACGCGGCACCACGCGCAGCACTCGACACCCCAACATTTTTTTGGACGATGCTAGAGCTAGCGAATTTAGACGGTCATTTATTGACACTTTCCGGTACTTCCGCCCCGGCTTTGGTGCCTCGGAGGACGGGTGTCATGGCACTCAAATCCTGAATCTAAGGCGAGCTGAGAAGGATTGACCATCTTCCAAAACCAATACTAAGTCGATTGAGGTCTTTAACCCCTCTGTTACCGGAATTGGATCGCTGAACGCGCTAACTAACGTCGTAAGTTACGACGAAGAATGTCACTAGGATTTTGTATTGCTAGGTCCTTTCCATAACTAGATACACGTGGACACAGGCGGTGTCATTTATAAATTTTGAGGGTCTTTTTGCCGTCACTTACGACGTTCGTTCGCAGTCGATTGAGAGCTATCACCAAACTTACGACTTTGGTTGAGGAGACATCAGGACCAATCGGCAGATGTCGGATCACGAAGATTGGAAAATCACACAAAAAGAACAAGAATCAGGTAAAGTCGTGGTTTTGTTCAGCACATCACTGTGAAATCAGCAAAAACGCAAACAAAAATCACACAAAAAGAACAAGAATCAGGTAAAGTCGTGGTTTTGTTCATCACATCACTGTGAAATCAGCAAAAACGCAAACATTTCAGCCAATCACTACTCCTAATTGCCGCAAAGAACTTTTTGTGCCAGTTGAGGTCCGGTTTGTGTATGTTCAGAGCATTCTTTGTGCATGTCCTGATGTAACCTCTCGAGCTTATACTTTTTTTCGGCCAGAAATAAGCTTGCTTAAAGTATTGGAACGGTTTTTCCGAGCCATTCCCTGTTTGAAGCAACAAACTACGTCGTAACTTACGACGTAGAAAATCGATTCGTCGTAACTTACGACGTTGGTAACAGAGGGGTTAAGGGCTCATTAGAAAGATCATGATCGCATGATCTGACGCATGGGGCTGGAAGAATGGTAGTGGGGCGTGATCAGGAGCATTGAAATGTCCGTTTGGCAAGTATCGGCGAGTTTAAATTCACCACCTTCCTTACGCAGAAGGCGACGAGGCGGCTGCTTGAGCTGGTGACGACGGTTTCTTGTCCATAACTCCGTCGGTAGAGCGAGTTACGACGTCGCGCTTGGCTCGGGAGGGTCTGCAGTCACGGACGCGAATGAGGGAATGAAGTGCGCGGCGGAAGGCGCCGTCGGGCGCTCGCCAGCGGCACGTAAAGGGCGGGGTGTCGCCATCAGCGCGTATCCATGTCAACGAGAGTCAAATGCTAGCAACTTGAACAGTGCGTCAACCACGTGCTACGTCAAAATGTCGAGGGTGCCGCGCATTGCCGTGCCGTGTGGGAGAAATGAAAAGTGAAGTAAGAGAAATGCTTCAAGGAAAACATTTACGCTGGCCCTACTTCGTCTCAGTCGCCTTGGCCTTCGCAGCCTTGGCCTTCGCAGCCTTGGCCTTCGCAGCCTTGGAAGCCTTGGCCTCGTTTATCTGACCATACAACCCAACCATCTCGTTTCGTATGGTGCTAACCACTCCATTCTGCCGTGCTGTCTGATCTGCTAGGGCCTGCTCGATGTCGTAAATTTTCGCGAAAGCCTTTTGCTGCATCTTATCCAGCTTCTCCTGCAGTTCCTTCTTCATCGTCTCCTGTCCCTGCAACGTCCGCTGCTGGTCGAACTCCAGTCTTTTCATCGTCTCCTTCCCCCGCAGCGTCTGCAGTTCGCCTCTCATCGTCTGCAGTTCGCCTCTCATCGTCTCCAGGAGTTCGGAACAGTGCTCCCCACTCTGCGCCTCCACCTGTTCCCCCCGCAGCGTCTGCAGTTCGCCTCTCATCGTCTCCAGGAGTTCGGAACAGTGCTCCCCACTCTGCGCCTCCACCTGTTCTCTCCTAAGCGTCTGCAATTCGCCTCTCATCGTCTGCAATTCGCCTCGCATCGTCTGCAGTTCGCCTCTCATCGTCTCCAGGAGTTCGGAACAGTGCTCCCCACTCTGCGCCTCCACCTGTTCCCCCCGCATCGTCTGCAGTTCGCCTCGCATCGTCTCCAGGAGTTCGGAACAGTGCTCCCCACTCTGCGCCTCCACCTGTCCCCCCCGCAGCGTCTGCAATTCGCCTCTCATCGTCTGCAGTTCGCCTCTCATCGTCTCCAGGAGTTCGGAGCAGTGCTCCCCACTCTGCGCCTCCACCTGTTCCCCCCGCAGCGTCTGCAGTTCGCCTCTGAGCGTCTCCAGCAGTTCCCCCATCTGCGTCTCCACTTGTTCCCCCCTCTGTGTCTCCAGCAGTTCACTCCGCAGTCTCAGATTTTCGTGGCCGAGCTGCTGCAGCTGACTTCCAAACTCTCGATTTAACAGCTCGAGCGGAGACTCGAATTCTACGCGCAACCCATCCAAATCCGTTTGAGAAGCAGGTGTGGGGCTGTGACGGTCAAGCTGCAGCGCTACGGCGTTCAGCAGCTCGAGTTTCTCAACCAATTCGGGACCCGTTCCATTGTTAATCAACGCCCTCATGTCTCCGGCCTTTAAGTGTGTCACCATGAACTGCACTCGGGATTGATACGACTTTGATGTCACCGCCAAATTGAGCAACTCGTTCCCGTTGAGGTTTTCCGCGACTTGCAACCAGCCGCTCATTTCCTGCTCGAACCCCCACGGTTGCGCGCGCATCGCCTCCTGCAGCAAGAGTAAGTCATCCGCGCTTGTGAACTGCTTCCTGGATAGCGAAGGGGCTGGCTTCTTCCGCGGCGGTGATTCTTCGTCGTCCGTGAACGAAACAGTGTTCCTTCTCGCTGCTGCTGCTGCTTGAAGCTGGTCTTTACGAAGTCCGTGCCGACTTTTAAATCGCCCCACCCAGGCCAGCGATAGTGTCGGCGGGTCAACACGTGTGCATTGGAGAATCCGGTTGGTTGGATGCTGCCAAAGCACGTTGTCATCCAATAGCTCGACATCTCTTTCACTCAACGCCTTGATGCTCAAGCCTGCTTCTGCTGCCGCTGCTTTCATCCCAGCCACGAGCTCTGCCTCCATTTCATGGTTCTTCCCCAACTGTCTGCGCGTGGAGGTTGGGTTGGCGCTGTTTTCCATCGGGGAGCGCAGAATGCTCCCCACCGTGGAGACTGCACACCGCTGGTCGAATTGCCCCGCCACCCAGTCACTGAGCTGCTCGATGGACAACTCCGGGTTAGCTTGGTGGTGCCGCCGCAGCGCGTCCCTCTCCCCCGACGTCAAGCGAGTTCTTGTGTACTTCACCATGCTTGGAGAAGATTGCGAAGTGGGCGGTATACAAGGAGAATCGCCTGGTTGTTGCGGAAGTGAGTCATTACGACGGCAATCTTGAAGTTTTTTTTTGCTTTTGCTTGGATTCATTATCCAATTTTCCGTAGGAAGAACCATGGAGGACGTTCACATGGAGGTCGTTGACGAAGATGACAGCGAGGAGAGTGGGAGTGGGAGTGAGAGTGATGACGAAGACATTGAAACTATCGGCAGGCGATTATCCGGTTGGAGTCGATCCAGCTGACAGCCTACCGCGTACGCACACCAAGAACTCAATGGCGAGATGGTGGCGACGATTCTTCGGCCGGTGGTACTGGCGGTGGGGCTGCTGCTGCTGCTGCTGCTGCTACTGCTGGCAACGATTCTTCGAGCGGTGCCGGTGGTACTGGCGGTGGGGGTGGTGCTGCTGCTGCCGCTGCTACTGCTGATGACGGCTGATCCGTCAGGTACCCTTGTACCCAACGGTGCCCGCAGCCTCCGACCTGACTTTGGCTTCGGGTCCCTCTCTCCAAGGCTTTGTGGCGGTAGCTTACAAACAGGAAGATAAGAAAAATCAATTCAGTTTCAGATTAGCTCGGTAGAGAGCAAAGCGGCCTGGCAGAAGGCCGTCGGCAACAACAAAGTTAACTTTAGTGGTAAGTTCCGCAGATCGGAACTCCGCGCGGACCCACGCGCGAGACAGCATGGAACGTGAAGACAACCGTGGCTCCCAGGACGCCGGTGCTGCCGAAGATCCGGACGTGGAGCAGCTTGCGGAGCGCGCTGCCGCGATGCAGCTGGAGAGCGCCGAGTCACGCACGCCCAGATCTCCAGGGCTGCGACTGCATATCCCGAACCCATTCGAGAACGCGCCGGCTGAAGAAGAGGACGAGGCCATGGCCACTGCCAGTCCGTTCTCTGGCGGCCCAAGCATGGCAGCAGCACCCGCGCTCCCGCAGCCGCCCAGGTTCCAAGGTCGGACGATGCAAGACCGAAGAACCTTCATGCGCCAGTACGAGACGTACTTGGGCGCCATTAACGCGCTGCAGACACAGTGGGGTGGGGCGTTTGCGATGCCCGTGGGAGCATGCATAGAGTCGAGGACGAAGCGCATGGTGGCTCGGTACGAGTTCAACCAACCGCCGCACTTGATCACGGAGGATCAATGGATCGGGTACTTCAAGCAGGCCAACACGCCCTCGCACATCGACTACGCGTCCGTCGATGAAGCGATGAAGAGGCTGCAAATGAAGACCACGTAGCCTGAGCCGGAGAGCAGGATGATGAACCTCCAGGCGGACCTGGAGGTAATACTGGACCAGTTCAACCTCACGGAAGTGGCCTTCGAGCACGAGCAGCGCAGGATTGTGAAGTACCTCGCGAACGCGCTTGCACCCGCCAGCTTTAAGGCGGTGATAGTGACGAAGCTTACTTTGCACGAAAACAAGAAGTATAAGAACGAAGTCGTGCCGTTTTGTTCGTGGGTGACCAAGCTCATGGGAGAGTTCATGACTTGGGAGCACGCTGCCCAAGCCGCAGCGGGTGCACGCAACCCGGAGCAGAACCAGCAGCACCAAAGAAGCTCCAATCGTGGCGGTCGTGGCGCGAGTGGAGGCCGTGGCCAGGGCGCGGGTCGTGGCAGTGGCGGCACTGGCCGAAGTGGTACTGGCGGGGAACGCGGAGGCCGAGGAGGCCGTCCGGGCGGCGAAGCCATTACGCCGTTTCAGACTGGGGGACCAAATGACCCGCCTGTGGCCGGAACAAACGCTGGAGACAACTCGTGGAGACCTCCACGTGGTGCATGTTTGAAGTGTCGGTCGAGGGACCGTCAAGTCAGAGACTGTCCCCAATGCCAACCTGGAGAAGCCACTCAATTGCTCAGACCTCTTCGCGAGCGCCGCGAAGCAGCCGGTAGTGTTTCCGTTCGGCGGTTCGAAGTGGCGGAACCGGAAGGCATCCCTGCGCAACGTTCAGATGTGGACGACGACCGTGGTACGGTGGCTGCCAAGGTTGAAAGACTAGCTGTTACGGCACTCTTGTTGGACTCAGGTGCCGACACGTTGCTCGTAGCCCGCCATGTGCTTGATGAACTACAAAGCTCGGGCAAGGAGGTGTACGTGAGTTCGGTGGATGGGGTCCGGCTAAATCCTGTTGGCGGTCATGATGTTAAGGTGAGACGCCAAGCTACTTTTAAAGAAGTCGTGCTCACAACCTCAGCAGGCCCATTGATGCTGCGAAATCTAGCATGTTACGTCGAGGAGGAAAACGAGTCTATGGAGTTGACGGTCGGCCGACCCGTCATGAAAATCTTGGGCTACTCGACGGACAGACTGTTGGCACAGGCGAAGGACGCCAGCCCAGAGTGGGAAGTCGGTGAGCATAAGTTAGCGGATGAATCCCCACCGACTGCACTGCAACGTGTCTGCCGACTGCAAGTTATGGACCGAGACCCACCATTGACTGCTGAGGCCGCTGACGACTTGGATCGTTACGAAACGAGAACGGCACTGCCGACGATGCACCCAACGACACTGGACGAAGTCGTGCAGTACTTGGAGAAGAAGGTCGAGGTGGCCACGAAGATGGGCTTGACGCTCGACGGTCGCTCGAGGCTGAGCGCCATCCTGCACGTGCAAGTGGACTGTTTTCGGCTGGAGTTTGGCAATGATCCCCCGCTGAAGGTCGCGCCCATGCAGATTCGGCTGAAAGCTGATGCGCAGCCAGTGAGAGCGCAACCTCGCCGTTACTCTCCAAATGATCGTGCATTCTTGGATCGACATACAGCGGCTTTGATTAAACACAGACTCGTCTACGAGAACCACCGGAGCAGGTGGGCATCAGCGCCGAGGATCGTGCGGAAGAGGGAGCAGGACACCGATCCTACGGCGGACCCACGAATGACAATCGATACACGAAGTGTGAATGAACGGACAGAGCCCATGCCGTGGCCGATGCCGGTGCTGGATGTTGTGCTCGGCGAGGTGGAGGGCGCGAAGGTGTTTTTCGTGCTCGACTGGTTCTGAGGTTACTGGCAGTTGCCACTGCACCCCGACTCTCAGGAGATCTACTCGTTTGTGACGCATCGCAGCATCTACACCCCGACCAGGGTTCCAATGGGAGCCACCGACGCGGTTGCATATTGCCAAGGCGTTGTAGAAGAAATATTTGGAGACCTTCTTGGGGACTGCATCCTGGCGAGGCTAGATGACATCCTAGGCTACGCCGAGAGCGAGGAGGCCTTATTGGAAGTGCTGAAAAAGGTCCTCGAGCGCTGTGCGACCTATGGTCTGAAGCTTCACGCAAAGAAGTGTCAATTCTTCGCGACAGAAGTAAAGTGGTGCGGCAGAATTATTTCGGCGGACGGAGTGAAAAACTGCCCTGAGAGAGTACAAAGTCTCGTGGATATGCACCTGCCTCGAACCGCCGGAGACCTGCAGCAGTACCTATGTGCTGCCAACTGGATGCGACAGAGCATACCAGAGTATACACGCATAACGTCGTGCTTGTACGACGCGCTGGGACGCGCATCGAAGCTTGTCGGCTCGCACAAGAAGACTCAGTTGTCGAAAGTGAGACTCGAGGACATTGGCTGGAGTGACCTGGAGGTCGACGGTTTCGAGGAAGTGCGCACGGCGCTGCTGGAGATGGTGCCGTTGGCACATCCGAGTCCGACCGCTGACTTGTGTCTGTACACCGACGCGAGCCAAGATTTCTGGGGAGCTGTCGTGACCCAACTCGAACCCCATGAAGTGGCGCTGCCGCTGGAGGAGCAAAACCATCGCCTGTTGGCTTTTTTGAGTGGGCGGTTCGTGGGTGCAGCGGCGCGATGGCCAACCATTGAGAAGGAGGCTTATGCTATTGTCGAGTCAACACGTAAGCTGGACTACTTGCTGTTGCGGCCAAATGGCTTTCGTCTGTACACCGATCACAGGAATCTCGTGTACATCTTCGACCCGTATGCAACGGATGGAACCATGGCGAGATACCAAGCAGACAAGCTGCAACGGTGGGCGTTATCGCTCCTCTCGTTTCGCTACGTGATCGAACACGTGCCAGGCGAGTCAAATGCGTGGGCTGATCTTCTGAGTCGTTGGGGTGCTGGACACGAACAGCCAGCGGACCGGGCGTGCGTACGAGTCACTCGTCTCGCTGTAGTGCAGCGTGTTTCGCCCCTTGAGGAACCTGACTTTTATCTGGCCTACCGAGGCCGAGATCAAACGCCTGCAAGAAGCAGCAAGAGAAGCTGGCGCAGACCTCCAAGATGCTCAATGGAGCAACGCCAGGCAGCTTATGGAGACGCCTGCTGGTCAGGTGTGGATTCCCGCCGATAGTGCTGAGATGCAGCAGCGACTTTGCGTGATAGCGCACGCGGGCGCTAGCGGCCATCGAGGGGTTAAGGCGACAGTCAAGGCTCTATCAGAGGTGTTCTTCTGGGCGACGATGGCCCAAGACGTCGCCGCTTTTGTGAATGGCTGCTTCCATTGTATGACGACAGCGAGTGGCCGTATCCCACGTCCGTTTGGGGAGACACTGAAGGCAACAAAACCAAATGGAGTTCTCCATTTCGACTACCTCACCATGATTGAAGGAGCGAATGGCATGAAATTCGTGCTTGTCCTGAAGGATGGCATGAGCGGCTTTGTAGAACTGCTGGTGTTCGCTGACGCCACGGCTGACAATGCATATCAAGGCCTAATTGACTGGTTTAAGCGCTTTGGTGTCGTCTCTCAATGGGTCTCCGACCAAGGCACCCATTTTCGCAACCAAATTGTTGAACGGTTGCAGCGCGCGTTGGGCGCGCACCACCACTTCACGACGGCCTACACGCCGTGGGCAAATGGAACCGTGGAGGTGGTTAACCGCGAGATCTTGAAGTGCGTACGAGCTCTGTTGAGCGAGCGGAAACTCCCTGTCCAGGACTGGCCCGCCGTCTTGCCCGTGGTGCAAGCGGCTTTGAATGGGATGCCGGCTGACCGACTCGACGGTGTCACGCCTCTGACAGCGTTTACAGCTCTGCCTGGTGGAGCGCAGCTCCGTAGTATCCTCCACCCTCACGACCCGACGGAAGCAACGGAAGATTGGGTCACCGCTGCTGTTCGAGAGCATATGGCCGAGGTCCGTGTGGCCCTTGACGGAATGCATGCTGAGCTGGTCGACGCCAGCGAGAAGCGTCGCCGTGCTGCGCGCGAGCGGCACGCGCGGCGCCAAGGCGTACGCCTCCATAAATTCAGCGAGGGAGATTTTGTGCTGGCGGCGACTGCTACAGGCCGTCGGGGTCACAAGCTCGCGCTGATATGGCGCGGGCCGAAGAGAATTGTCCGTGCGCTAAACGACTATACCTTTGAAGTGCAAGATATTGTAGCCCATTTTGCCGTATCGATTCGTCACGCATCTCGATTGCAACTGTATCGTGATGCCGCCCGCGGACAAGAAGAGGAGCTTACAGAACAAGCCATCTATGGAGAGGGGGGTCATCTCGTTGAGGGCCTCCGTGAGTGTCGCCTGAGCCCCGACACTCACCGATGGGAAATCCATGTGAAATGGTTTGGCCTCGACGAAATCGAGGCGTCGTGGGAGGCGGCCGAGGTTATCCAGCAGGACGTTCCTGTTCTCTTCCAGGCGTTCCTGGAAGAGTTACCTGAGGACCCACAGCGTCAGCGCCTTGCTCAAGCGCTTTCTCCGGCGCAGCAGCGCCCTGCTCGCCCTACCGCTTCACGCCTGCCGCGCCGTTGGGCGACTGGGCGCCAGCGCATTCGACCCTGATTACCCGCTTCAACTTGAGGGGGGAAGTGATCCGTCTGGTACCCTTGTACCCAACGGTGCCCGCAGCCTCCGACCTGACTTTGGCTTCGGGTCCCTCTCTCCAAGGCTTTGTGGCGGTAGCTTACAAACAGGAAGATAAGAAAAATCAATTCAGTTTCAGATTAGCTCGGTAGAGAGCAAAGCGGCCTGGCAGAAGGCGGTCGGCAACAACACGGCAACTTCATTCTAGCAGTCAAAGTCCATGTAGTGCTTACAGAGCACACAGGGCGGGGGATGACGCGCACGATCCTGACGCAATGGTTCTACGACTACGGCGCGTACGCTGCAAGCTTTGGGGATCTCACCACCTTCGACGAGGATGGCAACTTGATTTTCTCTGCTGTCGGAATTTGGGTCGGACGCTCGGGGACGACCCGAGGCCATACAGAGGGTGCCAGCTGTGGAAGCTCGGCTACACTAGCCGCTCAGCGCTCGTGAGACTGAAAGAACTTATCTGGGAGCTCTTGAGATGTGGTTTTCCAGAGGAGTACGCACGCCGTGTTGTCCTGGAGGGTGTCGTCGTGGGCTTGCAGCGCGACCGAGAGCACCTCAAGATGGCGGAAGACACCCTTCGTAACCATTTCTCGACAAGACACCTGCGTATTCGCCATCACGTGGACCCGGACGCTACGGAAAAACCCGCCGGCTATCGTACGCTGCGGTCCGAGAAAGTCGAGTTTGTTAAAGGCGATGGCGACGGTGTTTGTTAAAGGCGATGGCGACGGTGTGGCGTGGCAAACGTACCAAGCTCTGGAAGGTAAGATGAATAATCGAGACCCATTTACCGAACAAGAACGACAGCAACGACAGGCAGTATTCCGCGCCAGAATGGAGCGTCTCCAGCAGCAAGAGCAAGAGCGTCTGCGTCGCCAGAATGAAATGGCGCGACTACAGCAGCTGGAGCAGTTGGCGTACGTGGTTGCTGGTATGGACGAGGACGAAGATGATTTACAGTATGAACAATGGCAAGCAGAGCAACGACGTCTTGCGAGGCGGCAAGGTGACGAGTCGGACACTGAAGATGAACAACCGAGAGATGATGGTGATGACAGCGGTGACAACGGCGGTGGTCCAAGCGATGGTCGTGGTGGAGATGATGATGAAGATGGTGCTGGTGGCGGAGGAGCTGGTGGCGGTGGTGAAATTGACGACGATTATGGTGGAGATACAGGTGATGATGGAGACGGTCTTAGCGGTGGTGGTGGAGATACAGGCAATGATGGAGACGGTCTTATCGATGGTGGCGGTGGAGGAATGGCTGGTGAAACTGCGAGCGGCCGTGGTCACGGGAGACCTTGCAGCAATGCTCAAGTCGCTGGCAAGTCGATGGATACCAACCCCAGGATGATCCAAAGCAAGCGACGGCTGCTGCTGTGTGAAGATCATCATACGACTGGTAAAGACGATGGAATGTGCAGTTTCACCAAAGGATGCACAAACCCACGGGTTGCCAAGTCCAACGGAAGTTTGCTCAGGTGTTGCCAAGCCCATTTGCAAGTCCAGCGAAACTACAAGAGGAAGCGTGTTGTTGCCAAGCGAGAATATCGCAAGAGGAAGCGTGTTGTTGCCGGGAGTGCACTTCAAACGCCACTTGTGCACTCTTTGGTGCCTCCCTTCGGTGTTTCCCCTTGCTTCGGTCCTGGTGTTGCCATCTTCAGTCCTGGAGTGTTTGGGTACACAGTCATGTTTGCACCGCCTTTGCCGTTGCCACCACGCATTGCGCCGCCTCAAAAGACTAGTGTTATCACAGTCAATCGTTTTTACCGTCAATCATTTTTACCGTCAACCGTTTCAGCATCATTTGTTTTTACCATCAACAGCACAACCGTTTCAGCATCATTTGTTTTTAATGGCGTCCAACAATGCGGAAGGCCACGTGCTGGGCAACTTCCACGCGTACTACAGCTTCAACCCAGTGCACGAACGTCTGCGCTTTATGGACGTGCAGACGGCCAACGCTTTAAGACGCGCGCTGCTTGTTCGGAAATCCGCTGCAGAGGACGAGCACGAGACGTGCACAGTCATCGACATTGGCTGCAACGAAGGAGACTTGACCATTGGACTCTACGACGCATTGAACGGACGAGCAGCACTAGCAGACGCGAATCAGACGGACGATGTGGCCAACTTTGACCTCACGAATATCAGCACGCTCAACGAGCGCATGCAGAAGGAGAAGAAGCAGGTGGAGTACGTGATCCAGGACGAGGGCGAGTCCAGTCACCGTAGACGCTACGTGTGCGAGCTGCAGATTGATGGCAAGACCATGGGCCATGGAGAAGGCGTATCAAAGAAAGTGGCCAAGGCAAAGGCCGCTGAAGTGGCGTTGCAAGCACTGGATCGCTCGGATGAAAAGGAAAAGACGCAGGAGACAGAAGAAAAGGTTGTTCCAGAGCAGCAACCGCTGACGGAACTAGAGCTGGCGACGAGGAAGTCCCTCATGGTTCTTGGAGTCGATATTGATGAGGTGCTGATTGAACGCGCTACTAAAAAGCCCGTGCAGCTCACGGCCGGCGGCGACCACGTGCAGTTCCGCCACGTTGATGTCATGACGAGCGAGTTCAGCAAGGAGATCGCTCCGTTCTTGGAGCTGGCGAAGCGCTCGACGGCGGAACGGAGGTTCTCTCTCGTCACGTGTTTCAGTGTGACGATGTGGATCCACCTGAACAACGGGGATGAAGGCCTCTGGAAGTTCCTAGAGACGGTCAGTGACATGACGGAGCACCTGATCATCGAGCCGCAAACCTGGAAGTGCTATCGGTACGTTGTCTGCTTGCTGGATGCCATGCTTGTTGTCGATAATTGCTCTGCTGTTGTACTAACGTTAATGGTTCGTGACTTCGTATTTGACAGCAATGCACAAAAGCGGTTGAACCGCATGCGTGTTCGAGTGCCTCCGTCCTTTAACGAGATCAAGGTGCGCACGGATGTCGTGGAGAAGATCGACGCGTTTCTCCAGTCCGCTGGTCGTTTCCGCTTCAAAGCGCAGCTAGGCAAGACAAACTGGTCACGGAACGTCGTTTTGTACAGCCGCAAGCGCGTACCAGGGATCACTTACACCTCCACCGCATGAGGATCTGCACATTACGCAGCAGCTTTGCTCAGGTGACGAGGCACCTCCATAACCAGGTCAATGCAGCGTGTATCTATTCCGCGTCCGCGCGTTTGAGTCGACCCATCGATTTCATCACTACACGTAGTGGTCAGTACCGACGCTATTATCTGTGGGGAAAGTCTCGTTGCCCGACTGTTCATTTTCAAACAAGACGCGATGGAGGAAGCACAGGATTATAGTGATATTGTGTATGCTCTGGCGGCGCTGCTGGCCGTCGTGTTCGTGCCGACGCTCGTTCGCGTGCGACTCGTCTATACGTTCTTGTGGAACGTCTTCACCGTCCTCGCCATCATGATGGAGTCCCCCACAGCGCTGGGACTCGCCACAGTCATGGGGCTGTCGGTGATGCTGTCGTGGTACACGCTGCGGTATTTTGACCGCTCCGTGTTCGACAGCGTGCTGCTCGGCTGGTTCGGCTTCTTGAGCAAGTACCGTGTCTTCCGTGGACTCGCCAACACCGGTGACTTCCTGTTACACTTCATCGGCCCGCTGGTCCTCGCAGCCAAATGCGTGGAGCACGTGGAAGTGTGGATGGCGCTGCCGGTTTTGGGGTGCGTAGATGAAAGATCTTCCGATGGCGTTGCAATACACGAGTGACGAGTCTAACTGTGTGAATGATCCCTGTGTGAACCTGCAGCTTCTCGGTCCTGTGGGTGTACTTCGTCGCGGATGGCTCGCTGATCGCAAACCACGTGTATCACTTCTCGCCGCCGCGTCCGGTGCAGTTCTGGGCCGTGGCGAGCGCCTCCATGCTCGTGGGCAACCTCACGGTGCCGCTGGGCTGCGTCCTTGCACAACGTAGCGGTCTACCGGATCTGCTGCTCCGCGGCGCCCAGGAGGCCGTTGCCATCGCTGCGCCGTTCTGTAAGGTGGTCAAATACTGAGGCCCAAATACGAATCCCACATAGCCAGGCGCTTCAACCAACCCTGCAACTTTGTCGATTATAGGATTTAGACGAGTTATAGTATGTCAAAGGTTAATTTAGGTACATATCTAAACATAAGTATTCCATATTATAAAGGTTATCATTCCTGCAAGGAGGAAAGTTGTAGCGTGCATATCTAGCGTCATCAAAGTCGGAACATGCGTCCCACTGCTCAGGTCTCACCACTCGAGAAACGGATGAATTCATTTTCGGATCGAGTCCATCGTAGCCAAATGGACACCGCCGAGCTCTTCGCCGTGGCGCACGACACGCTGACGCGCACGGTGCTCAAGGTGCGAGATGGAGAGCAGCGGTTAGGCGCTTCTGCGGCGATGACGGCGCTGGTGCTGGACACGGACGCTGTGCAGGCAGTGGCGCTGCTGTTCGCCATGACGCTGTTGCCTGTGCTGGTGCGTGTGCGGATTCTCTACACGTTCTGCTGGGTGGCCTTCACGGTACTGGCTCATGCAACGGAGTCCCACGCGGCGCTGGGTATGGCCACGTCCCTGGGGCTCACGATCATGATGGGTTGGTACTCGCTGCGAATGCTCGACCGCAGCACGTTCATGGGCATCCTGCAGGGCTGGTTCGGCTTCCTGAGCAAGTACCGTCCCTTCCGGCTGTTGGCCAACACCGTCGACGTCCTGCTGCACATGGGCATGCCGCTCACGCTCGCGTTCTGCTACCTGCCGCTCGTGCGGCTCTGGATGACGTTCCCCATCTTGATGTAAGTACTTCAGTGGTGTGAGAGCCGAATCCCTGCAAGTGCGTACGAACGTTTTATACTAACCGATGTGTATGTCGAGCAGCTTCTCGCAGTTGTGGATCAAACTGGTTGCTGGTGGGGACCTCTCTCTGACAGGCAACGACGTCTACCACATTTATCCGCCGCGCCCCACGGATTTCTGGCAGGCGGCCCGCAAGATCGAACTGGTCTACAATTTCACCATTCCCAGTATCTGTGTGTTCGCGTACCAAGTCGGCATCCACGAGTTCGTTGTCGACTGCTTCTTGAAACCCAGCTCATAGATACAGACAAGAGGTGGCCAGAGGCAGAGGCAGGAACGGCCCCAACTAAAATCTTGTAACAAAACCCATTCCATGCCGCCTACTCAAAAAAATATCTGCCTCGTGCAATATAGCGCAGCTTAAGTGACAGCCATCTCGCTCTACTGTGTAAATGTTGATGTCAATCATTTGATGTCTTGCTGGTGCCATCCTCGGCCCTTCGCTCTGAGACAACCGCACACTTGATATCCTAATGCGTATACTAGACAGCCGTGCATCTTATGATATCAGCACCAGTTGCAAACTGACGTCAGAAAACCAGGGGCTGCCAGCAGCTCACTTCGCAATCTTCGACCAAGTTCTCAAGAGGATGGAGACGCTGCTGAGCTGGGGAGCGCTAAGCCGCAGCAACCACGACAGCGTCCAGTCCGACGACCACGTCGACGCGGCATTGGCTGCCGTGCTGCTGTTCAGCGTCGTGGTGCTGCCTCCTCTCGTGGGGATTCGTACCATGTACACCAATTGCTGGTTCGCCTACACTGTCATCGCCCATTTGCTAGCATCCGAAGCCGCGCTGGGAATTGCCTCGTCCATGGGCATCACCATCATGGTCGGCTGGTACTCGCTGCGTGTGTTCGACCGCTACGCCTTCACGGCTATCCTCAACGGCTGGCTCGGGGTCTGGGCCAGCTCACCTGTGCTCGGCCTCGCTGCTCGCGTGGGAGACATCATGCTCCACTTACTGGTGCCGATGCTGCTGGTCTCGTGCTATTTGCCCCTTGTTCGGGTGTGGATGAGCGTACCAGCTTTAATGTACGTAGACAACTGGAGGCAATGTGGTGGTTTAATCGCTGATTCAGTTGCTTGGTGTATTGACAGATCGTCGAGGCTGTGGAGCCACTTTGTGGTGGGCGGTGGTGTATTTCCAAAGGCGGACCACATCTACCGCTTCTCACCGCCCAGGTCGCAGCACTTTTGGAACGCTGCGTACAAGATGGAGCTCATGTTGAACCTACTGGTTCCGCTCTTTTGCGTCCTGGCGCACCAGGTAGTGCATTGACTCGTAATATCCACGCCGCTGGCTCAGTTTACTAGGCGTCATTGTCTCGCCTAGTTCTGGATTGGCGTGTTAGACCATTCTAATATCATGTTCGTCCGCTGGCATTGTTTGGTGTTGCTGTTGGTGCGTCACAGAGATCGTTCTGGGTGTACGTCGCGACGGCTATCGCGGGGGCAGTTCTGTTTTGCCTCCAGCTGATCCGGTCGCTTTCATTGCCCAAGTTACGGCAAAACGCGAAGACAATCATGTGTCGTTTGCTGTCCAGTGGCGGTATGCGACCGAATCTGGTATGTGTTCGCTAACTTCATTTGCTGTCAGCTCCAGCTCACAGAAATGAATAAATTGCGTATTGTTCGCTGTCGTTTAGGACTTCGTCGTCCGAGATGACTCATTTTGGCTCGATTGGATGAGTGAGGGGCTCGTAGCTATTGGCGAGTCATACGTCGGGTGTCTGTGGGCGACGAACTCCACTCGAACACTAGATGAGGTGGTTGCCGGCTTACTTACCATTCCAATGGAGGGTAGACAAGAGATGTATCGCTCCTGGAGTGCTCGCTTTGTGGCACTGGCAGCACGGTTATTCAACTACCCGCCATCATCGATGGGACTCGTTGTTGGCGCTGTATCGGAACAGTTTGATCTCTGTCCGAATTTTCGACAGGCGTACATGGACCGATACTTCCATCAAGGCTTTGGCATTTGGACTGCAGGAACGTCATCGATCAATGTTGCGCAGACCAACAAGCTTGCAAACCTGGATCGGCTGCTCGATATTCGGGTAGGTGATAGCAGATATATGGTGAAGCCATGGCGGTGCGTTAACTTTGTTGTGTTGGGTGTATTTCAGACTGGCCACACTGTCCTAGACATTAGTGTCGGCTCGTGGGGAGGGGTGGGGTGTTACCTTGCCAAACAACACCCCGACGCCACTATCGTATGCGTACTCTCCTCTGTCCAAGAGTTCGCGCGCGCCAAGAAGTTCGCTCGTGAGCTCGAGGTTTTCGACCAGATGGAGTTTGTACTTGCCGAGAACCCAGAGAAACTGCTGACAATTCTAAGCGGCTTTCGAGCGTCCAGGTTTGACCGCATTACGCTGTGCGGGGTGGTGGAAACTGTGCCAGACTTGCAGAGGACTCGGTTCCTACGCACCCTGAAGCGTATCCAGACTGCGAACGGCACGACGTTGCTGGAGTTTAGCGCCTGCACAGCTGCGCACATGACGACTCACGCCTGGACCAACAAGTACGTGCACAGCGCATATCCTTGTTACGCCATCACACTGCCGTTCATGCGTCGACTAGCCGGGGAGACGGGCTTCACACTTCGAGACACAGTCGGATACTCAGATCACTTCGAACGCACGTTCCTCGAATGGAACCGTCGATTTCAAGCGCAGTGGGGGCACGAGTCGGAACCAAACGTCGTCACGCAGGTTGCATTAACGGCCGAACTGGCCGAGCTGCCACGAGTGCAATCGCTTCCAGAATCCTTCAAACGCACTTGGGAGTTCTACCTGCTGCACTCTGCTGCCTGCTACCGGTCCGGCGCACTACAAGTTTTCCAGATCACAATGGGATAACACCGACAAACTGTAGCTGCGAGAATATGAAAGAAGGCTTTGATTCATGCCAACCACGTGTACATGTACATATTAATTGTTGTTAGGGGTCCATCATGTAGAAAAGGAAACATTTTAATCTCAACTAACCTATTGAATAGCATACAACATCAACTACACCTATCGAATCGACTCATTATTCAAAGTCGCCGATAATGAGCGGCGCGGTGGCTGGCGCCGGCGGCGAGTGGGAGAAACACGTGGACGAGGCCTCCGGCTCGACGTACTACTACAACGCGCGTACAGGCGAGTCGTCATGGGAGGTCCCTGCAGGTTTTGATTCTCCACGGACGCAGGAGTCACGTCGGGACGGGGCTCCCAAGTGGCGCGAGTTCGTGGACGACGAGTCCGGCGCCGTTTATTACTACGACGAAGCAAGCGGCACGAGCCGATGGGAGAAACCGGAGGATTTTGTATCGGAGAACAAAACGCAGCAGGTAGACAAGGCAGAGGGCGAGACTGAAGCACAGGAGCAGCAGGTGGAGGAGACGGTGGAGACCACTTTGGAGCAGGACGCAGAGGGCAAGAAACAGGAGGAGAAAGCCACGGAAAAACAGGAAAACGCACCTGTAGATGACCATGAAACCCACACCAACGAACTGGAAGGAGGGGACGAGGCTGCTGACAAGTCAGTTGCTGCTGCTCAGCAGTGGGTCAAATACATCGACGCAAGCAGCAACAAGCCGTACTACTACAATGCCAGTACGGGCAAGACCCAGTGGGAAGAGCCCGACGACTATAGCGAGTCTGCTGCAGCTACACCCACAGGTCCCCAGGTGTCCGTTGAGTATCAGGTCCATCTCAACCGGATGCGCACGGAACGCCTGGCACGAGTGACCCAACAAGTACTGGACCCGTCCGGCAACCTCAGTAAACTCAACGCCATTCTGAGCAAAGTTGACAGCAACACGCCGTCGATTCCAGCTAGAGTGGAAGGGAAGGATGCCGAAAACGACCCGCGGACTACAAAGGCGGAATGGCAGCAACATATTGATGCGCAGACGCAGCGGTATTACTACCACAATGTTGTTACGGGGGTCACGCAGTGGAACAAACCGGATGCGCCTATTGTGTCAGGGGTAAGTTTTTGAGTGCGCCAGGTTGTATGGCCATTGGTTTTCTCACGATTTTTATCGCTCTACTGTACTGTTGCTCTGTAGTTGGCTGATTGGATCCCGCCCGAAACCCCGGAGGCGGATGTGAATCGTGCAGGACAGAAAATGGTGTCGGGTGTGAACTATGCTGCACAAGCCAAGTTTAATCGGCTTACAGGCAAATACGAACAGCTCGGTGGAGATGAATATTGGCAACACGCAGGAATTGCTTCTGATCGAGCTGGTCGGCAAATGAGTCATTTTTTCGATATGGCAGAGCTGGAGAAAAACCGCGAGGAAGCGCGGCGCAGAAAGGAGCAACTGAAGCGCAAAAACATTGACTGGAAGAAAATAACAGCAGAGAAGAAAGCCAAGAAGCAGAAGCAGAGGAACGAGTGGCTCTACACCGATTAACATGGATCAGTTTGCGGACACGATACGCTCTCGTTTCGCAAAGCAAGATATCGTTTTGCTGGCTGTTCATTGACACCGTATGGGGTACAGGACTATTGTGTACATGTGTGAAGTACGCACTATCGGCTGGCACGGCTTCAAATCGGTAATGTGCATGCTCACGGCTATCAAACTTATTTTGCACTCGCGTGATATCAATGCTCACAGAAATATTGAGTTTATTGTTGTTATTTTGAAGCTCGACACTATTACCAAGAGAGCCTACGGAACTTCTATAGCAGCGTTACAATCCCGGGTGCGTGCCAAGGACTCCCGGGGTCGGCAGGCCTTGCACTTCACCGAAATACAAGGCGAACGTCTGTTTCCATTGCTCCACCTTCGCACGATCCTCCATGAAATCGGGGAAAGCAGCCATGTTTGCTTCCGGGATGTTCCAAGGGTGGGTGGTGTTGATGTCGGTGCGCACCGTTGTCGAGATCACCGTCTCCTGCACTTCCTTTGAAACAGACCAGTTCATGAACAATTTCGCGGCTGCCGGGTGTTTGGCTTTGGATAGAATGCCAACACGCTGCCCCCAGCTGAGGTAGTCCGTGCCGTTGCCACCAACGAATGTCACGGGATCCGCGCGATCACTCGATCCGACACCGATGACCTTCGTTTTAGCCGAGACCAAGTCACTAGCGACGTTCGATCCGCGGTTGAAGTCAATGTCCTGCTGAGCCATCTTCGACACCCAGTCCCAGCCGTACATCTCCACGTAACGAGTGTACACGAAGAGCACAGCGTCGTCGTCGTGCGGGTAGGATGAGGCGATCTTGCCAGTCCACTGCGGGTCTGTGAGATTGGCTGGACTAGTAGGCGCCGCAGTTCCGTTGAGTGCGCTCGCGTCGTACACAAATCCAAAGGTGAAAATTGTGTACGCCATCCAAGCACCGCTGTCATCCTTGAGCGCGTCATAGATTTCGGAGAAGCCCTTTGGTTTGTACTGGAGCAGCTTGCCCTCCTTTGCCCAACGAGTGAAGTCCTGGAGTGTTTGCAGTGCCACAATGTCTGGCACAAGTGTATCGGTCTCCAGTTGGTTGTCGATACGCACATCGTGGTATTTGCTGTAGTCGACAATCATGGTGAAGTTGATCTCAGGGTATGCAGCCGCAAAAGCATTCTTGACGCGATTCTGCTGCGTGGGCGTGTCTCCTCCGTGGTACATCACGAGGTTACCACCTTCGGCAATGGCATCGGAATACAATTCATCGAGCGTCTTGGTCTCCTCTTCAACAGCGTGGGTGGTAGCGAACACCAGAGCGCACAGTGCGACAACGGGGGCAAAGAGCTTCATGACGAGAGTTTTCCGGTGGGGAGGAGAGAAGTTGTTGCTGAAAAGCAAATTGAAAAGTGAGGACTTCCTACAAGCTGGAGAAATGTTGTGGCGTCGCCAAGTTGCTGGTTACGTAAGAGCAGTGTGCTGTCCGATCCGAAATCCAGCATGGCACGGCATCGTTTGTCAAAACGTGTAAGACTGCTGCAGACTTCAACATCAGTGTACATGTAATAGTCAAAGCACGCTTACAGAGAGCCGGGTACTCATGAATGCATGACTCAGCTCACGCTAGCTTTTGATACTGATGCAGCTCCTACCGACAGTAGCACTTGCAGTACAGGTTGCACGGATAAATGGTTGGTCGATCCGATAGATAGTCATCCTGATAAAGTGAAAGGCAGGCAGTTTTATTAGCCATTCGTTGCTGAAAAACCTTTTACACACACATACAGTATAGAGCGGGCATTGCGGCATTTTTGTTTCAGGATTTCGTTTTCAGGTTTACTGCTTGAGCCTTATTCGAGCATCGCTCTCTTTTTGGCGTTGGAAATTTGCGCGCGTACTCTAGCCGCCTCCTGGTGTTGCCGACACAAGGTGTAGAATCCCCCTCAATCTTGGCGCGGCGTGGATTTGGGCAGCGGCTGTAGGCGCAACTCGGAGCAACAACTTCCAGGCTACCGGTAGGATGCTATCTCGTCTTCCACGTTGTCGCGATCATTCTCCTCTTGAATGGCCTCAGTACTTACATCATTAAGGTTCACGAAAGCGCAACCCGAAGTCGTCCATGTAAGTACACGCCCGCACGCCCACAACTCCTCGAACAACCCTTTGTGAAAATCAATGTCAGACTGACTCGTGCGGGTCCAAAAAGTCTCGATCTGTCTAGGTTGGAATGCTTTGTCGCTGCAGTTGCCAGAACCACCGAGAACAAACGGGCCGTTGACGCCATCGAGGACGGACCATTTCGTATGGATCGTTTGGGATGCAATGCGCCCGCTTCTGATCGGGATCCCAGCCCTCATAAACGCTCGGAGCCACTTGAGGTTCTTCTTCTTCTTCGCCATTTCTTCATCTACGATAAGGCGAGCACGCGAGCCTTCCTGGTGATTGTCGACAATGATTTTGGCGAGTCGATCGTTCGTGATGGACATTTGCGCCATATCCATCGATTCATCGCCCATGCCCAGGTATCGGGCCTCCTTGTCCAGCGCGTCAGCATCTTTCGATGACCAGTTGGTATCCCCCACCGGTTGGACGTGTTGAAGGTGTTGTAGCGTGCGGTCCAGGTGATCATGTACCGTGGACTTGGGGAGACCCATCGCTCTGGCTGCGGGGCGAACGGACTGCTGAAAATGCGGCGGGAGCAGGGAAAAGATACGTTATACCCGAGGTGCTTCTGGTTATCTACTCGCCTTGTTTGCAGCTGTGGCGCGGCTTGTGAAATTCATCATTCGCAGAGGTGCTGCTGGGATTTGCAGGGCAAACTATCGAGATCACAAGTACGGAAATGAGTGCGCTTCAGATCCCGTATTGAGCAAGCTGTTGCGTAAGCCGTGGGACAACTTGACATTCATTGCAGTCTTCAAGCAGTGCATGCGTTTTACCAACTTGGAAAGGCTGTTTCCCGTTGCTCGCGTGCGTGCGTTCTTCTGGTTTCGATGTACATGTACGGTAACTCTTACGACATCGCTGCTTACTGCAGTTGCTCTGCGGTCAATTGCGTGCAAGACGGTAGCTTAGAGATTAAGTATTCGGCAGCAGATTTGTTGTACAGTCACTTCCGTCAATATACCAGCCCTGTTGCGTTAGCCACACAAAACATTCCACAACAAGTGCGTTGAATTGCGTATCTTGTATTTTTTTGAGTTTACAGTCTACTGAAACCCTCGATCAGAATCGCCTTTTAAAGGCCGGGGTACACGCCGAGGAAGCCCGGGGTCGGCTTGCCCTGCACCTCGCCGAAGTACAGCGAGAACGTCTGCTTCCACTGCTCCACCACCTCGCGGTTCGCCATGAACTTGGGGAACTCGTCCACGTTGGCTTTGCAAATCTCCCACGGGTGGCTGGAGCCGCTGTTGGGCGTCAGGTCCACACGCACGTTCTCGGCCACGACCGTCTTCTGGACGTCCTCCGAGATGGCCCAGTTCATGAAGAGCTTGGCGGCCGCCGGGTGCTTGGCCTTGTTCAGGATGGCGATGCGCTGCCCCCACGACAGGTAGTCGTTGCCGCCGTCCGTCACGATCGTCGTGTTGGGCGTGCCCTCCCAGTACGTGGCGACGCCGACGACCTTGTCCTTGGACGTCACGAGGTCGCTGGCCGTGTTGGAGCCGCGGTTGAAGCTGACATTCTGGTTCGCGAGGTCCTCGACCCAGTTCCAGCCGTACTTCTCCACGTACCGCGTGTACAGGAACAGCGCGGCGTCGTCGTCGTTCGGGTAGCTCGAGGCGATCTTGCCAGCCCACTGCGGCTCCACGAGGTCGGCCGGAGACTTGGGCGGCGCGAGCCCGCCCAGCGCAGCCTCGTCGTACAGGAAGCTGAAGGTGAACATCATGTAGGCCATGTAGGCGCCGCGCTGGTCGCGGAAGCCGTCGTAGATCTGCGAGAAGTTGGCCGGCTTGTACTCGAGCAGCTTGCCCTCCTTCGCCCAGCGCGGGAAGTCCTGCAGCGTCTGCAGCGCCACGAGGTCCGGCACGAGCGTGTCGGTCTCCAACTGGTTGTCAATGCGCACGTCGTGGTACTTGCTGTAGTCGACGATGAGCGTGAAGTTGATTTCCGGGTAGGCGGCAGTGAAGGCCTCGTGCAGCGAGTCCTGCTGCGTCGGGAAGTCTCCGCCGTGGTACATGACAAGCTTGCCTCCTTCAGCGATGGCGTCGGCGTACAGCTCATCGAGAGCTTTGGTTTCTTCCTGTACCGCGAGAGCGGAGGATGCGAGAAGAGCGTAGCAGGCAGCGGCGAGAGGCGCGAAGAGCTTCATGGTGCGGAGTGCTCGTTAGTGGTGGGGTGGAGGAGGCTAGTTGCTAGCAGATTCAATAATGAGGTGTCCGCTGCGGCGCAAATATGACTTGCTTGCTGGTCTCCCGGTTTTAGCGTGAGAGTTGCTGGCGATCGCAACGACACGCTGTGATGCGTGCGTCCTCCAGTGCGACTGAAGATTATTAGTGCGGATAACGTGGTGGCCCGTTTACGTCAGCGGATTACTCTTGGGACAGTAAGCAGTGCAAGACAGCTTAAGCGACCATACAAAGCGCAAGTTTCAGTATCCTGTCCCTTGGGCTCACGTCATTTTCATGTCGCAACTGAATCGATATCGCTGTCCGTACATGTAGTTCCGTAAGTGACGTACGGTTTTTTAGGGTGAATACATTCGACACGTAAGAACTCTGCATCAAACCTTGGTGCTCGCCAACTCTTGCAGTGGTGTTGAGGCGGTCAGATGCTACACTGTAGAAATTACAGTCGGAGGTCAATATGAAAGTTGAATATCCGGTTTTTACATGTGAATCTGATCAATTAACGTCTTCAAGAAGTGGGGTTAATGCATCCCGCACGCATGGGGTAAACTGCGGTTCATTGCGGTGAACGCCACCACCAAGCTACCAAGACCAAGAAATCGTTTAAGCCTACATCTGCAGCTCCCGAAACTCAACCCTCCCATCGTCCCTAAAGGACAGCTAGTCGGCAACTTGCTCCTCAAAACAGGAACGGTAGACCATTAACCTGCGAGGTCTTGGCGAGAAGTGAGCTGATGTCGCGCCTGCTCGCATGCGTCGTCGAACCCACAACGAATCACCGGTAATATCGGACAAGGCGGTATGATCTTGTCGATTGCTGCTGGACCTTAATTTCCTTTCTGCACGATGCAATGGAAGCACTTCCTTGGAGACGTATCAGATTCACATGTAAAAACCGGATATTCAACTTTCATATTGACCTCCGACTGTAATTTCTACAGTGTAGCATCTGACCGCCTCAACACCACTGCAAGAGTTGGCGAGCACCAAGGTTTGATGCAGAGTTCTTACGTGTCGAATGTATTCACCCTAAAAAACCGTACGTCACTTACGGAACTTTTACATGTACGGACAGCGATATCGATTCAGTTGCGACATGAAAATGACGTGAGCCCAAGGGACAGGATACTGAAACTTGCGCTTTGTATGGTCGCTTAAGCTGTCTTGCACTGCTTACTGTCCCAAGAGTAATCCGCTGACGTAAACGGGCCACCACGTTATCCGCACTAATAATCTTCAGTCGCACTGGAGGACGCACGCATCACAGCGTGTCGTTGCGATCGTCAGCAACTCTCACGCTAAAACCGGGAGACCAGCAAGCAAGTCATATTTGCGCCGCAGCGGACACCTCATTATTGAATCTGCTAGCAACTAGCCTCCTCCACCCCACCACTAACGAGCACTCCGCACCATGAAGCTCTTCGCGCCTCTCGCCGCTGCCTGCTACGCTCTTCTCGCATCCTCCGCTCTCGCGGTACAGGAAGAAACCAAAGCTCTCGATGAGCTGTACGCCGACGCCATCGCTGAAGGAGGCAAGCTTGTCATGTACCACGGCGGAGACTTCCCGACGCAGCAGGACTCGCTGCACGAGGCCTTCACTGCCGCCTACCCGGAAATCAACTTCACGCTCATCGTCGACTACAGCAAGTACCACGACGTGCGCATTGACAACCAGTTGGAGACCGACACGCTCGTGCCGGACCTCGTGGCGCTGCAGACGCTGCAGGACTTCCCGCGCTGGGCGAAGGAGGGCAAGCTGCTCGAGTACAAGCCGGCCAACTTCTCGCAGATCTACGACGGCTTCCGCGACCAGCGCGGCGCCTACATGGCCTACATGATGTTCACCTTCAGCTTCCTGTACGACGAGGCTGCGCTGGGCGGGCTCGCGCCGCCCAAGTCTCCGGCCGACCTCGTGGAGCCGCAGTGGGCTGGCAAGATCGCCTCGAGCTACCCGAACGACGACGACGCCGCGCTGTTCCTGTACACGCGGTACGTGGAGAAGTACGGCTGGAACTGGGTCGAGGACCTCGCGAACCAGAATGTCAGCTTCAACCGCGGCTCCAACACGGCCAGCGACCTCGTGACGTCCAAGGACAAGGTCGTCGGCGTCGCCACGTACTGGGAGGGCACGCCCAACACGACGATCGTGACGGACGGCGGCAACGACTACCTGTCGTGGGGGCAGCGCATCGCCATCCTGAACAAGGCCAAGCACCCGGCGGCCGCCAAGCTCTTCATGAACTGGGCCATCTCGGAGGACGTCCAGAAGACGGTCGTGGCCGAGAACGTGCGTGTGGACCTGACGCCCAACAGCGGCTCCAGCCACCCGTGGGAGATTTGCAAAGCCAACGTGGACGAGTTCCCCAAGTTCATGGCGAACCGCGAGGTGGTGGAGCAGTGGAAGCAGACGTTCTCGCTGTACTTCGGCGAGGTGCAGGGCAAGCCGACCCCGGGCTTCCTCGGCGTGTACCCCGGCCTTTAAAAGGCGATTCTGATCGAGGGTTTCAGTAGACTGTAAACTCAAAAAAATACAAGCAATTTATAGACGTTGTTTTTAGTCTGCGAACGAAGAAGAAAGCTGGAAATGCGATCGATGTAGTATCTGCGATAAGACCGTCATAGAAAAACTCAGTAAAACTCACAGTCCAGGGTGAACACCAAGATTGCCCGGCGTGGGCTCACCCTGCACCTCACCGAAGTACAACGCGAACGTCTGCTTCAACTGCTCCACCTTAGCGCGGTCCGCCATGAAAATGGGAAATGAGTCCAGGTTAGCCTCTGGGATCTCCCATGGGTGGGTCGAACCAGACGGAGCAACATCGGTGCGGACGGTCTCGACTACAACGGACTCCTGCACCTCCGTCGATACAATCCAGTTCATGAAAAGCTTGGCGGTCGCCGGATTCTTGGTCTTCGCCAGGATGGCGAGGCGTTGGCCCCACGTTAAGTACTCGGTGCCGTTGCCGCCCACGTACACAATAGGAGGCGCGCCGGCAAAAGTACCCACACCAATTACCTTCTCTTGGGCAGCCACGAGGTTGTTCGCAACATGTGAGCCGCGGTTAAAGCTGATACTTTGGTTGGCCATGGCAGCAACCCACTCCCAGCCATATTGTTTCACGTAGAGGTGGTAGACGAATAGCACTGCATCGTCGTCATGGGGGTAGGATGAAGCAATTTTGCCCGACCACCGTGGGTCCGTCAAGTTAGCTGCTGAGGTCGGCGCATCCAGCCCACCAAGGTTGCTGGAGTCGTAGATGAAGCTAAAGGAGCTCACGCCGTACGCAATCCAAGCACCACTTTCGTCCTTGAGTCCGTCGTAAATCTTAGAAAAGTTGGCTGGCTTGTATTCAAGCAAGTCGCTTGCCTTCGCCCACCGAGGGAACTTTTGAACGGTCTGCAGCGCAGTGATGTCGGGTACAAGCGTATCGGTCTGCAACTGGTTGTCGATGCGGACGTCGTGGTACTTGCTGTAGTCCACGACCATCGTGACGTTCACGCCAGGGAAGGCATCCTCGAAGGCGGTCTTCAGCGCGTCTTGCTGAATAGGGGTATCGCCTCCGTGGTAGAAAATGAGTTTTCCTCCTTCCGCGATGGCATCCGCGTAGAGCTCCTCAAGTGTCTTGGTCTCTTCTTCGACACCAAAAGTGCACGTGGCGAGGAGGGCGAACGCAGTGGCAATGGGGGTGAAGAGCTTCATGGTTGTAAGGTGCACGCCAAGGAGTAAATGGAAATGAACGGAGAGTCGCAAATGCAAAGGACAAGACGATCAAGGATTAGTCTATCGATCTGCTGTGGATTATCTCATCAATAGCATTGCTTCATTGGATTCTTAGCTGCTACATGTAGCAGCCATGCCTACTAGGCAATTGACATAGCGATCTGTTCTTGGTGCATGGTTTCCTCCGTTTGCGTGACGTGACCCCACTTATACAACAATCTGTACCGGCAGTGCCGGTCCGGCAGAGCAAAAGCTCGATTTGATCCCTGACTTCGTCGGAAACAGTTGCGTGCTTTGATAACGGAGATGACGGTACCAACGTTTAAGTAAACAGCGAACCATGCAGAGAGCGCTAACATCCAGGATATTTTGTTGATTCAAAAGAAGGGCGTACCTTTGCAGCCCGTAAAATCGTTTGTATTAAGCAATCCGTTCAGGCAAAGGCTCTAACAGAAAGTAATTACAGACCAGGGTGCAGACCTAGAACTCCGGGGCTCGGCTCGCCCTGAACCTCGCCAAAGTACAACGCGAACGTCTGCTTCCACTGCTCCACCTTCCCGCGGTCCTCCATGAACGCGGGGAAGGCAGCCATGTTGGCTTCCGGGATGTTCCAGGGCTTCACAGTACTAATGTCCGTGCGCACACTCGAAAACACGACAGTCGTCTGCGCTTCCTCGGAGATGGCCCAGTTCATGAACAACTTGGCGGCGGCGGGGTGCTTGGCCTTCGAAAGGATCGCAACACGCTGGCCCCAGTTGAGATAGTCCGTGCCGTTGCCGCCCACAAACGTAATGGAGGCAGCACCACCACCAGTACCCACACCAATCAACTTTTCACCCGAGCCCACAAGTTCACCCGCGACGTTCGATCCGCGGTTGAAATCGATTTTCTGTTGAGCCATCTTGGCAACCCAGTCCCAGCCGTACTTCTCCACGTAGCGCGTGTAGAGGAACAGCACAGCGTCGTCGTCGTGGGGGTACGACGAGGCGATTTTGCCGGCCCATTTCGGGTCCGTTAGATCAGCCGGGGTAGCCGGAGCAGCTTGGCCATCGAGTGCGCTCGAGTTGTAGATGTATCCAAATGAGAAGATAGTGTACGCCATCCAAGCACCATTCTTCTGTCTCAATGAGTTGTGGATCTTGGAAAAGTTGGCGGGCTTGTAAGGCAGAAGCTCACCAGCCTTGGTCCAGCGAGTGAAGTCCTGGAGCGTCTGCAGCGCCACCACGTCGGGCACTAGCGTGTCCGTCGCCAGTTGGTTGTCGATACGCACGTCATGGTACTTGCTGTAGTCGACCACGGCGGTGAAGTTGATCTTCGGGAAGCGCTTGGTAAAGGCTTCGTGCAGACCTTCTTGTTGCGTCGGGGTATCGCCACCGTGATACAGGACGAGGTTTCCACCTTCAGCCACAGCGTCAGCATAGAGCTGGTCGATGGTCTTGGTCTCCTCGCCGGACTTGGACTTGGCAGCGATGCCAGAAGACAGGAGGGCGAAGGCCGCTAGAAGAGGAGCAAAGAGTTGCATTGATGCGTACGACTTGAGGTGAAGACGGTAACTTTGCAAATGAGGAAGCTGCAACGCTAGAAGTTTGTTTTTACAAGAGGAGAGTCCTACGGGCCGCGACCAGAGATTGTTGCGCCGGCGATAGACCATCGAGACTGGGTAAACCGCGGTTGTCTACCGACACTCAATGTACATATACATGTGTTCCTGTATTATCTCTGTGAAGTTTGGTGTTCGGTCAGTCCTGTACATGTACCGCCACTTTGTTTTGTTGTTGACGGTTGAGCCCAATAAAGGTGGACATGTGACTAAACTAAATGTTGTACAAATACGTACCATGTGTACCATGTATCCGGATACTTTAGCCTCTCCCCCTCCCTTTTTCGTCAGAAACAGTTGCGGTGCTAACGGGGATCACGGCACCAACGTTTGAGTAAACAACACGTGAGCCGTGTACAATTCCGAATGGTGAAGAGTCTGCCGTTAAAACTGGCAATGTTCGATCAGAATTGCCCTTCGGGGGACATCCCTATTCAGCTCATAGATAGGAAGGTTCATGCGATGGTGTTTGCTTTACGGGAAACTACACAATCACTTAAATAGTGGACGATGAGAACGACCACCATTGCGCTTGCATCGCTTTCGCCAGTCAGGCAAATCTCAAGCGGTTCATCTAGCGAATTTCGCAAGCTGTGCCCCAGCTGGTGGACAAGGCGTTCGCCTTGCTTGTGCTGCACATCCCAGTCGTTCTCCTACCTCCACGTCCGGAAAGACCCTGCTTTCGCTGGTGCGCCGCAACGCTGTGTGCGTCGTACATGTACGTGTGTACACACCGTCGTGATGACTCTCAGTGTCGCTGCCCGGATACAAAATGGACCGAACCGAATGCCCACACAGCGTTGAAGATGAACTTGGCAACGAAGCTGCAGTCTCACAGAGTGACCGAACTGACGAGCTGCCGCCAGCTCCGACGATTGGTAGCTTTGGAGAATTGCAAACCGAAATACATGTACGGCTACTTTCCCATAAGAGGCGTACATGTATTAATGTATTGTGGTTTACAAAGCAAGCAGCAAAACGGAGAGGAGTGTTCTCATCTTGAGGCGCAAATCTAACCGGAAGTCATTTAGACCTCTGTATATCGGAGCTCCTCACTACTGTAATTCGGACCCGAATTCATGTACCTCGGGATAGGAGATCCCCTGTTTGCTAAATCAATGAAAACCACATTGCACTTACAAACGCAGTATAGGTATTATCGAGACATACACATATCAGTGCCTAACATATTGAACCCCGTTAGCGTGAAAAGGTTATGGAAATTTCAGGACTACAGTTTTTAGTTCAACCACAAAAAGAGACCCCCACCGCCACCCTTGATCAACATCTTTTTACCACTTATTATAGGACGTAAATTCAGCAGCCAATGTATGTTTCACTCCAACCCAAGCTAACTTGCTTAACACGGTTCGTGCAACAATTCATTCTGCTCGTATAATGCTACTAATTACGGATTGCCATACTGACTGTCGAAAGAGACGTGAAAATAATGCGTAAACTGTTCAGTGAATTGGCTGTCAGTCCCATTCGGACAAGTTGGATTCGCGCTGTTGCTGCGTCGCTGATGATAGTCCTGAAAGCCCGCCACCTCTTTCGAACAAGTCCCATTCTCCAATTTACTGCTTCCTCGTCAAGCCGTTCCAGGACCACCCGTGAAACTTTTCATCAATGCAACTCTTCGCCCCGCTCCTAGCGGCCTTCGCCCTCCTGTCTTCTGGTATCGCTGCCAAGTCCAAGTCCGGCGAGGAGACCAAGTCAATCGACGAGCTCTACGTTGATGCTGTGGCCGAAGGAGGCAACCTCGTCATGTATCACGGCGGCGATATTCCTACCTCACAGGTTACTCTTCACGATGCCTTTGTCAAGCGCTTCCCGAAAATCAACTTACCGCCGTGGTCGACTACAGCAAGTGCCATGACGTGCGTATCGACAACCAACTGGCGACGGACACGCTCGTGCCCGACGTGGTGGCGCTGCAGACGCTCCAGGACTTCACTCGCTGGGCCAAAGCTGGCGATCTTCTTCCGTACAAGCCGGCCAACTTTTCCGAGATCCACGAGTCGCTGAAGGATAAGAACGGTGCCTGGATGGCGTACTCGATTTACTCGTTCAGCTTCATCTACAATACGACCGCGCTCGATGGTCAGACAGCACCTGCTACTCCGGCCGACCTGGTGGATCCGAAGTGGGTCGGCAAAATCGCCTCGTCCTACTCGCACGATGACGACGCTGTGCTCTTCGTATATACACGCTACGTCGAGAAGTATGGTTGGGACTGGGTATCGAAGATGGCCCAACAGAATGCCAGCTTCAACCGCGGCACGAACGTTGCGCGCGAGCTCGTAACCTCAGGTGAAAAGGTGATTGGGGTCGGCACTAGTGCCCGCGGCAACTCTCTAGTGTTCGTCAATAACGGCACCGAGTACCTCAGCTGGGGCCAACGCGTTGGCATTTTGTCGAAGGCCAAGCACCCCGCTGCCGCCAAGTTGTTCATGAACTGGGCCGTCTCCGAGGAAGCGCAGACGACTGTGGTTTCCTCCAGTGTGCGCACGGACATCAACGCGAACAAGCCCTGGAGCATCCCGGAGGCCAACATGGCCGCCTTCCCGGTGTTATTGGAGGACCGCGCGAAAGTCGAGGAGTGGAAGCAGACTTTCGCGCTGTACTTCGGCGAGGTCCAGGGCAAACCGTCGCCTGGCTGGATTGGGCTATACCCCGGTGCCTAAGCAGGTTTGTGCCAAGCCTTCAAGAGTGAAGTGGGGTGAAGCTACAGCAGCCTGATTCCGTTTCTGACATGTAGACATGATTCGCGTTTGTAGTGCTAGTTCACCTCAGCATACGTTGGGTTTTTCAGATTATCGGTACCAGGAACTTTTTGTAAACCAAACCGATTTGAAGACGTTGCATTCTTGTGTATCGCATCATGTATCGAGCTATGCTAACACCGACAACAGTGGAGACCATGGACTTCGAAACGACCTGAACGGGACTCCCATGGCCCATTTCCGACGTGTTGAAGGCGCCCACTCAAACGATGATAAATGCAATGCAAAATGGCGCTACCGGTAACTGCAAGTTGATAGACACTCGAGAGTGGATTTGTACGCAGCAACCAGCAATTGCGCCGTCAGTAAGTTACGGTATAATAGTTTGTTTGAATCGATAAATTGGATATTAAAAATAATTCATTTCCACTTTTGCCAAAACGTGTTGCAGCCAAAGTACGAGGTTATCCTTTTCCACAGGTACTCAAGATTAGTCAAGCTCGATTTCTTTCAATCAATTTAACATATATATTCATTATAGCCCTGCCAAAAACAACTGTAGTGCGTCCGTTCGTTGTGGCGTCGTTACAAAGGGGGAATACGTCACAAGTCGAAGTGTCTGCTCGCCATGTCCGCCGAGGCCAAGGCCAACGACTTCCTGGCGCAGGGCGAGAAGGCGCTCAAGAAGACGTCCTTCTTCTCCTTCGGCTCCAACTCGCAGCGCAACGAGGACGCCAGCGACCTCTTCGAGAAGGCTGGCAACCAGTTCAAGATTGCCAAAAACTGTATGTCGGCTACTACATTTTCGTATTCTCCATTTCTTATTTTATAATTCATCTCACCTATTAACTTGATATTTCCTCATTTACAGGGCAAAAGGCAGCAGAGGCTTTTGAGAAGTGTGCGCGATGCCAAGTGCGTCCACCAGTTGCTGATACTTTGGAGAATAACTGAGCTCCTGACGTCTGTATTGCTGTATTTATTCCTCCCAGTCACGTCTGAATGAGAACTCCCGTGCTGCTCAGTTCTACCAACACGCAGCGGAGGCGCTCGCCAAAGTGAACCCCATGGGTGAGTAGCTTCAAGATAAGAGTAAAGCTGCTGGTGACTGATGATGGATCCTTTTTTTGCTTTTCAGACGCCATGGTGCACTACAAGACGGCGATCTCGATGCTGTGTGACGCCGGCCGCTTTTCCAACGCCGCCAAGCTGCAGAAGCAGATTGGCGAGATCTACGAGCAGCAGGACAGCAAGGAGGAGGCGCTGGAGGCCTACCGTCAGGCGGCCGACTATTTCTCGGGCGAGAACCAGGCGTCGTCCGCGAACAACATGCTGCTGAAGGTGGCGCAGTTCTCGGCGGAGCTGGAAAAGTGCGCAGAAAATCTGGATTTGAGGTGAAGAAATTGAGACTGACTCGATACCGTGTGTTGTTTGCTGTTCAGGTACGACGCCGCGCTGGAGATTTACGAGAGCATCGCAAAGTCGTCCATGGAGTCGAACCTGCTCAAGTTTAATGCCAAGAACCACCTTCTCAACGCTGGCATTTGCGCGCTGGCCACCAAGGATATGGTGCTTGTGCAGATGAAGTGGGAGGAGTTCCAGAATATCGACTACACTTTCGCTGACAGTCGTGAGGGAAAGTTCCTGCAGGCCATGAATCAGAGCTACGAGGCGTTCAACGCCGACGCGTTCGCTGACGCTGTGTTCCAGTTCGACACTATTTCCAAGATCGAGCCGTGGAAGATCACACTGCTGCTGCGCATTAAGGAGGGCATCATTGGAGAGGTCGACGTTGCGCAGGATCTGACTTAAGCATTGACGGGCTGTTGTTACCCTTGGGTAAGTAGACTCAGCACCAGTGTCGCATTGCATTTTTCGATCAATTTTCTTCTGGTGGACGGTCAATAATACAACCAAGAGTTTGCTTATGTCTAAACTACCCATCAGTCGTCATCGTCATCGCCGATAATACTCTTCTTCTCAGAAAACTTCACCGACGGAGACACTAACGGGCCTTGCAGATAGAAGAAGTACTTCTGGTAGGCGAGAATTGCTGGCTCTGCTGCCTCCGTCGACGCTTCTGGCGATTGACTTTCTGGTTGTTCCTCTGTCTTGGTTTCCGTCTCCTCAATCTGTGCCGGTTGTAGCTTAACTTGATCTTCCATTTTGTCAATAGCTCGTCCAGGGAAAAACTCGCCCTTGGTGAGGGCAATTCGCTCTTCTTCCTGTATTTCAACAACAACAAACTGTTAATAGTTCTGTTTATCCAGTAGCACAAACAGACTGCATCGTACCATAAGTCGTTGGTGCACCGTAAACCACGACGGCAACTGCTGCGGCAACGTCACCAGGTCAACATCGAAGAGCTCAATGAACTGCTCGTTCTCGAACCGCGTTTTGACACTGCCAGCAATGTTACGATACTGCATGTCCTCAAACAAGTCAATCCACCACCAACACAGCACATGGTACATATCCAGCACCACTCACCTTGTCAATAGTCGACGTCAAGCTCCAATTCTGCAGCCGTCTCAAGCAGCCGATCATGGTTCCTGCAAAGTGCACACCCGTCCTTCCAAACCACACAAAACTCCTAAATTACTGCACCAACGCTCCCCCTACAGCACTAACTCCTTCCGTACTTGCACATGACGAGAATGGGGTGTCGTCTCTGGTCCAAAATGCACTCAATAGCTTCTTTGGCCATCCCCTCCGAGATCCCCTTCCACTGGGACGACGCTGTGCGGTACTTCATACCCAAGTGGATCTGCACACCGCAGCAAAAGCTCAGATTTTAACACGCATACACAACTATTGCATCCATTATTGCAAACGCACCACATTGATCTCTTTCTCCGCGAAGAACGCGGCCAAGTCCCGCGAGAGGTCGTCGTACGAGAGATACACCACCGTGTTGAGCTGCAGCGTGGCCAGGAACGGGATGGAGGACGCGTCGCACTTGTTGGAGCGGTACACCTGGTCCTCCACGATCTCAAAGAACAGCGGAGGGTTTAGAGACGGCAGCGTGCTCACCACGGGCGCCGCAGCACTCGACGTCGTGTCCGCCATGACCAACTTTGAAGCGATTGTCGATGTATTTTCGCAAACTATGGGCGCTTTTGTGCTCGAAGCAAACACTCGGAGTGCCAAGCGAGTTCCACAAAAGCATACTTTAGCCAAGAAGTTTCGCAATTCCTACAATTACTCCTCCTCATGTACAAACTCGCCTTTTCGGAAGTCCTTCTGCGAGATTGCACTCGGAGAGCAATATCGTGAAATCCGTCAAGCTCACGGACGCCCATGGACTGCGCACATCCTGGTTTGTGGGCGGCAGTGCAGTGAACAAGGACATCAAGGAGCTCACCAAGCCAGGAAACATTGACGTGCTCGTGACCACGCCAGGAAGACTGCAGGCTCATTTGCAGGACGACAGCGGACACATTCGGAAGAGGCTGGACGGACTCCAGGTGCTTGTTCTTGATGAGGCTGATCGACTGCTGGACATGGGCTTCCGTCCTGATATCATGCGGATCATTAGCCATTTGCCCAAGCAACGGCAGACGCTGCTTTTCAGCGCGACGCTGCCGACTGCCACGGAGGAGCTGAAGGATGTGGCTCTGCGTGACGACTACGCTTTCGTGGATACCATTGAAGGTGATGACCAGCAGACCAACACGCAGGCCGTGCAGGAGTTTGTCGTCTGCGACTTGCAAGACGTCATTCCTGTGGTGGAAGGCGTGCTGGAGGACCACATGAAGCTGCCTGCGTACAAGGTGATCGTGTTCCTGCCGACGGCGCGCTCGGCACAGTTCATGGTGCAGCTCTTCCAGGCTGCTGGCTTTCACGCAAGAGTCAGTCTGCGCACACATATCAAACGAATTGGTGCTCAACCGGATATGCACGAGCGAGGAACACCGCAAAAACAAATCGATAATCGGCTTAATCAAAATCCAAAGTGCACATTTATTGCGTATCATGGGCAAATTCTCTACTCGTCGTCGCTCTCTTCGTCGCCATCGTTCTCCTCAAGTGAGCCCAGAATGCTACTCTTGCCCTGTTTGGAGAGCGAAGCCTTCACATGGTCCACGCCCTTGTCGGAAATCATGTTGCAGTCCAGCTCCAAGCGCGCAAGGGCCGGCCTGGAAGGCACAAAGGAATCGACGACAGCGATGGCACCCTTGGCAGTGATCTCGTTGCCGCACAGAGACAGCTCCTCGAGGGCTGGAAGGCTGTCGGCGCTCAATGTCTGTACGAACTCCTTTAGACCATCCGAGGTCACCTCGTTCTCGTCCAACCGCAGCACCTTGAGGAGAGGCTGGAACTTGAGCAGTGGGGCGAGTGCCGTGATACCCTCGTCCGCCAACTCGTTGCCGGACAGGTCTAGCTCCAGGAGCTGAATCTTGCTACTAGCGAGCGCCTTCGCAACCTTCTCAGCACCCTCCGCACCAAGAGAAGCATCACGGAGCTTGAGATACTGCAGATTGGGCTGCTTGCTAACTGCGTCTGCGAGCTGCGTGGCACCTTCATCTTCAAATGAGCAGTCGCTCAAATCCAGCGACTTGAGGTCGCGCAGGTGCGTGTTCACACTGCGTGCCATTTGCTCACTCGCCTCTAAACCCGCGCGAGCACTGGCATAACGGAGCAGCGTCAACTCCTTGCACTGTGCGAGGACGTTGGCCACCGCTACACAGCCATCGTGGCCACTCATGTTGTTGTAAAAGTGGAATTCTTCGAGAGTCGACTGAGCATCCTGGCCGTTCTGGAGCACAATCTCCTGCGCAATGACGCTCGCAGCCGCAGCCGAGATACCGTTGTTGCAAAACAGAAGACGACGAAGCGTAGGCTGAGGGATCAGGAGATCAAAGCAAGCGCGCACACCCTTCTCACCAAGAGCGTTGTCGCTCAAGTCGATTTCATCCAGCACGTGGCCCCGCAAGGCGTGACACATGACAGATAGGACGCGCAGCGCTTCATCTTCGGGACGGCCAGCAATCACATCAGCCAGGTCAACCACCTTTAGGTCACTGTGAAGGCGAGACAGGAAAGAGTCCGCAATGACCTGGGCACCAGAGTCGGTGTAGCTTTTCCCGCGCAACGAAATCGACTTGAAGTGCAACGGCGAGCGTTCGCTCACCTTGATACCAGCAGCCTCCAACAGCTGTTGAGCACGAGCTGCGTCAACGACTTCACGACTCTTGTTTTCAAACTCAAAGGTTGCCTCGGACGAGATTGCCAGCTTCTTGTCAAGCATGACAGTCACATCGTCAATCGATGCAGCCTCTTCCTCCTCCTCCTCATCGTCTTCTTCATCGTCTTCGTCCTCATCGTTATCCTCCACCGATCCCAACACGTCGCTTTTGTTCTTGCTCTCCAGCAGCGTCTCAATGGTAGCCACGCCATCCGCCGAAATCTGATTGCCGTCGATGTCCAGCCTCGCGAACTTCTTCTTGTCAACAACAGCCTTTACAAGAGCAAGCGCGCCAGAGGCGCCGATCTCGTTCACATTGGCGACCACCTTCTCCAGTGCCGGCGAGCCAAGTTTCAATGCTTTGGCAATCGCCTTGGCACCCTTGGAGCCAATCTCGTTCTCCTCCACCTGCAGCACGCGCAGTGCACCGCTAACCCGCAGCACCTGTCCAAGCGCCGGCATGCTCTCAGCCGTCAAGTCATTACCCGACACATCCAACGCTGTGAGTCCGGCGGCCGCACCACCTTCGCGCAGGGCGTCCGCAATCGGCACCATACCGTCATCCTCAATAGCCGCGTCACGGAGGTTGATCTCCACCAAGTTGGGCATGCTCTTCACCGCCTTGGCAATGGCTTCTCCGCCCTGGGCCTTGAACGTGTTGTCACTCAGGTCCAACTTTTCGAGCTTCTGGAGCGACGCCAGCGCCGTGGCGAAGGCCAGACTCCCCTCTCTGCGCGCGCGTGGCCGAGAACCGCAGGTCCTTCAGCGCCGGTGACAGCGGCAGCAGTTTGGCCAGCGCAATGGCGCCTCCGTCGCCGCTCATGTTATTGTAGAAATGGAAGGTCTCGAGCTTTGTGGGCGTGTCCAGGCCGCGGAACAGCAGCACTTCGTCCGCAATGACGCCCGCGGCCGCCGCAGAGATGCCGTTGTTGCAAAAGAACATGCGGCGCAGCTGCGTCTGGTTCTGCAGTAGCCCGAAGCACGCGCGCACGCCCTTCTCGCCCAGCGCGTTGTCGCTCAGGTCGATGCGCGTGAGCGTCTTGATGGCGCTCAGCGCGTCGCAAAGCGTGGCCAGCACCTGCAGCGCCTCGTCCTCCGGGCGGCCGGCGATCATGTCGGCGAAGTCCACGCTCGTGAGTTGCGAGAAGGCGCCGCGCGCCTCTAAGCGAGAGAAGAAGGCGGCAATCACGCGCGCCGCCTCCAGAGTGTAGCTCTTGTTGCGCAGCGTGATGTGCGTGAAGGCCGGCGGCTGCGACTCGAGGTCCGCATACGACTGCACTAGCTCATGGGCGCGCGTCTCCGTCACGAGCTCGCGCTCGCCCTCGAAGGACAGCACGGTCTTGGTGGTCGCCATGGTGAGAGAGGGGGCTGCGTACTTGGCCTGTGTATGGGGAATGAGACGTTGGATGGAGCAGAAGACGTACCTACCGCTTTGAAATTGCAAATATACAGGTGAAATGTGGGGTTTTATTATTCAGCCGAATACATTTATACAGGTTATACGATGTTTGGATCGACCATTAGACATGGCTACATGTTCAGAGATTTTCATGTGGCGATCTTCGGCAGTTTGATGTGCATCAAGGAAATGGCTGCGTGCGAGTTGGTTGGCATGTGTTTGTGTTATTCCTAAGTTATCAAATCATCAACGCAAAATGCAAACTACTAATATATGCGGCCGCATGTCCGCCGCAGCCGTGAATCAACCGGCCGCGGTGGTGAAGATTCCCCGTTGCCTGCCTGCGCCAGCGCTCTCGCCCGCTAGCGCCAAGGCGGCGAACCAGCTCACTCGAAATACGACTGCACTGTCTCCTGCACCTTTTCCGCCGTCTCCCGCAACGTGGACTTGACAAGCGACTGAGTCTCCACGAACGACGCACACGAAAACAGCTCTTCGGAGCCTACACCAGCCGCAGCAATCACATGACAAAAAGTACACAAGGTCAAATCCACGGCGCAACAACCATCCCAGCAGCCAGCAAACGCACCCTCTGCACTCTCAGCATCCACCTCGCAAAACTGGAACGTCTCCTGCGACCAGTCAATCGCGAAGAGCAACGCAAACACTAGCACAATAATTGCCACAAGGAACAACGGCGTGTAGACAAACACGCGCTTGGTCCACGTCCGACGGATCTCAGCCGTCTGGATCTCCGTCTGCTTCGCGAACTCTTCAGCCTCCTCCGCGAGCTCACGAGTCTCGCTAGCGTCGATTTCCGGCAGCGACACCGTGTCCGACTCCTCACTCTCCTGGCTCAAAGTCTCCTTCGGCGCAAAGTCCGAGTCGTTCTCGGAGTCGCTGGCAGTCTTCAGCGTATTAATATTTTCGGCAGGCATGTACTTGGCTCGTTCACGGACACGCTGCACGTCCTCCTTCTGTTGTGCAATGGGTGCGTAAATGTCCACCTTCTTGTCAAGGCCAAGTTGCTTGACGTGGAAGTTGGTGGTGGGTCCGTCCCACTCGGCCTTTTCCGATTCATCCTTCTCCTCTTCTTCAGCGGATTCCGCCTCCTCTTCCTCCTCTTCGTTTGTCTTCTTCTCCGTCACCTTCACCTCCTCCACGGTCGTCGTGGTCACCACCACCTTCTGCGTCGTCTCACTGTATCAACAGTACAAACCCATCAGCTTTCTTTTCCCTACTCTTCTTCTCCTAGGTAGAACCCTACCGTAGGGCGTCGTCCGTCGAGCCAGCCACCTCCACATTGGTAGAACGGGCCACGAACTGCTGCGTGGACACGGAGCGCGTCGTGGGCTCCACCTCCTCCTCGTGCTCCGGCTCGGGCATCGTGGCGAATCTGTCCACCATCCTCCGGGCTATCGAGTTCTTCTTGTCCACCTGGTCGCTGGCCACGTCCACCACCGTCTTGCTCTTCTTGCTGCGGTGTCCGGCGTCCGAGCGGTCCCCGGGCCCCTTCCGCTTGCCGCCCTTGGTGACGCGCGCCACGGCGGCGTCGATGCGTCGCTTCTGCTCCTGCGCCAGCTCCAGGCGCGTGGCCTCCAACTTGGACACGGGCGCGGGCGAGTCGCCGCTGCTGAAGCTCATGCCGGCGTTGCTGCGGTCGGCGATCTGGGCGGCCATGTTGCGCTGCTCTTTTTGTTTGGGAATCTCGTAATGGAGGCTCCTTGGGAAGGGTTTGAAATTTCAAACGCAATTCTTTTGGTGGAGCGCAATTCATTTGGAACATCGACGGTGACTTGGAATTTGTATGCTCGTGTGTAGCCATGTCTGCTTGAAGAAAATGAATCGTGGTTGGGGCAGTGACGTCACTCTTTGCCGCCTTTGCTTGCCTGTTGTCCGTCTCGATGCAACCAGACCACAAGTTGACGTGTTGGGGACAGGAACTGACCAGCAGCAAGAAGGGGCGATTCTAGCGGAAGGAAAGGAAATGTGCGCGTAGCAAGTTGGAAGTCGAAGCGAGTTTGGAGGACGGAGGACGGGCTGAGACGAGGCTGGCATGTAGCCATCATGTAGACGAAGAAATCTTGTACTGTACCACGGCAGCAACGGTAACAACGCTCTTATGCAGGCGACTAGTTATTCTCAAGCTACTTCGCCTGTAGAGCGCAATCTTCGGTGGTTGTTGGACTGGTCAACAATGTTGCCACCGCATGTGGCCACAGTACTCACCAATTGAGTTGATAGTACAATGCTTCCACTTCAGAAGCTGAGCTTACAACACTCCACGGTATATTGCACAAGCATCCACCGCCCCAACGCCACGTGTTTGGTAGAAAGCTTCTCGTTGCGGCGAGCAGTCTCCTCGAGACAACAAGCGAAGGCTACATTCCTGGTATGCCAAAGAGATGTTCGGATAGGTTTAGCCGCTCGGCAGTTTGGCTGCTGCACTTTTGGGTTGTGAAGACCGGTATACGATAGATTGAGCGAGGTGCACGTTGTGAATGGCGCATTCAGTCGGCAGGTGCTAGTGATGAAACCAATACCAACGCATTGTGCAACAGTTTGTGGTACTGATGTCCTGCTGTACTGGCTTGACCTCCCGATGACATTGGGTTCGAGCACAAAACTAAAGCATAACGCTTCAGCAAAAAACACTGTTGTATTGCCAACTGAAATGCAGTGGTAGTTCACTCGAGTTCGGAGAAGTAACATCTAGTATCTCCTCCGACCTACAACAGTCCTACTGACCGGGATGAAGACCGAGCCAACCGGGCGACGGCTTGCCCTGCACCTCGCCAAAGTACAGAGTGAACTTCGAGCGCCACTCCTTCGCCGCCGCACGGTCCTCCATGAACTGCGGGAAGGCAGCCATATTGGCCTCGGGGATATCCCAGGGCTTGTTCTCGTTAATGTCCGTGCGCACACTGGAGGAGACGACTGTCGTCTGCGCTTCCTCCGAGATGGCCCAGTTCATGAACAGCTTGGCGGCGGCGGGGTGCTTGGCCTTCGAAAGAATCGCAACACGCTGGCCCCAGTCGAGGTATTGCGTGCCGTTGCCGCCCACAAACTCAATCGGGGCACCGGTGCCACCAGTGCCGACACCAATCAACTTTTCGCCCGAGTTCACGAGGTCTCCCGCAAAGTTCGTGCCCTGATGTTTTGCTGGGCCATTTGTGCAACCCAGTCCCAGCCGTAGCTCTCTACGTAGCGCGTGTAGAGGAACAGGACGGCGTCATCGTCGTTAGGATAGGACGAGGCGATCTTGCCGGCCCACTTGGGGTCCGTTAGGTCGGTCGGGGTGGCTGGAGCAGCTTGACCGTCGAGCGCGCTGGAGTTGTAAATGTAGCCGAAGGTGTAGATGGTGTACGCAATCCACGCACCATTCCTGTCCTTCAGCGAGCTGTGGATCTTGGAAAAGTTGGCCGGCTTGTACGGAAGAAGATCGCCAGCTTTGGCCCAGCGAGTGAAGTCCTGGAGCGTCTGCAGCGCCACCACGTCGGGCACGAGCGTGTCCGGTCGCCAGTTGGTTGTCGATACGCACGTCGTGGTACTTGCTGTAGTCGACCACGGCGGTGAAGTTGATTTTCGGGAAGCGCTTGGTAGAAGGCTTCGTGCAGACCTTCTTGTTGCGTCGAGGTATCGCCACCGTGATACAGGACGAGGTTTCCACCTTCAGCCACAGCGTCAGCATAGAGCTGGTCGATGGTCTTGGTCTCCTCGCCGGACTTGGACTTGGCAGCGATACCAGAAGACAGGAGGGCGAAGGCCGCTAGGAGCGGCGCGAAGAGTTGCATTGATGAAAGATTTCACGGGTGGTTCTGGAACGGCTTGGCGAGGAAGCAGTAAATTGGAGAATGGGACTTGTCCGAAAGAGGTGGCGGGCTTTCAGGACTATCATCAGCGACGCAGCAACAGCGCGAATCCAACTTGTCCGAATGGGACTGACAGCCAATTCACTGAACAGTTTACGCATTATTTTCATACATCTCTTTCGATAAACACAATCAGTATGATTGAAGCATCAGTTTCATACATCTCTTTCGACAATCAGTATGGCAACCCGTAATTACAGTAGTGAAAATCGTATACATGTACATACACGAACCGTATTGCCTCCAGTTAACGCAAGTTAGTGCGGTTCGTATGAAACATGCATTGGCTGCTGAATTCACGTCCTATTTGTGGTAAAGCGTGTTGACCAATATCTAGGGGAGTAGTCTCTTTTAACTAACATGTAAAAGTCCTGAAGTTATGTCCATAACTCTTTCGCGCTAAATGGGCTTAACCCTTTCGCGGACAAGGGAGGCATTTCGCTTCCTTTGAGGCCTTTTCCAAATTACGGTGCATTTAGACCCCCTCAAAGGAGGCGAAACGCCTCCATCGACCAAAATTTGGTCCGAAGGGTCGCTTGAAAACACCATGTTTTTTTAACCCATCACGCGTCGGTTGTATCAGTGACTTCGGCCAATGACGTGCGGGTGGTGCTCTTTCGGGAGAGGTCGCTAACAGAAAATATTTTGTTTTGGCCAATCAACAACTTGTATTTGACCCACTCATTGGAGGCCTTTTGCCTCCTTTCTTTTTGTACCCACTGCAGCGGGCTGAGATGGATACACCCCAAAGGCGGCGTTTTGCCTCATTCCATTTGCTAATATCTTGAATTTGTATACTATACAAAGTCCCTGTGTTCGCGAAAGGGTTAATATGCTAGGGCATTGCAATACTACATGTACATGCTTTAGAGCGCCAGTAGTGTGTTTTTTATCAATTCGGCAAACAGGGATCTCCTATCCCGAGGTTCATCCGAAATAGCGAGGAGCACCGGTTCCCAGAAATAGGGTTAGATTTGCACCTCAAGATGAGAGCACTCCTCTCCGTTTTGCTGCTTTTTAACAGTAAAAGTGAACGGCACGCTGCTCAATGAGCAGTGCTCATGTTAAACCTCCAAAACAGCACGACCTAATCAAGCCAGGTCCGCTTTGTCCGTTTACCTGGGCCCTAGCTAAACGGGCGGCAAAACCTTTGAAAACCACAATACATTGATGTGCAGGTGAATCATATGGGAAAGTAGCCATGCTGGCCGTACCTGCATGTCTGTACGCATTGCCTTTCGGTTTGCAACTCTTTAGATGCCCTGCCTCAGGAATTCACGTACAACTACGTGTACAAAGCCGATAAGGGGCATGTACATGTAATGCTCAGCCAGCTTCCCGTCCGCCAAGAACTCAAAAGCTTGACATCAGTTCATTCCCAGTTTCACGTTGTCCTCCTCAAGCCTTCATGCAACTATTTGCTCCATTTATTGCCTCCTTCGCCCTCCTGTCTTCTGGTATCGCTGCCAAGTCCAAGTCTGGCGAGGAGACCAAGACCATCGACCAGCTCTATGCTGACGCTGTGGCTGAAGGTGGAAACCTCGTCCTGTATCACGGTGGCGATACCTCGACGCAACAAGAAGGTCTGCACGAAGCCTTTACCAAGCGCTTCCCGAAGATCAACTTCACCGCCGTGGTCGACTACAGCAAGTACCATGACGTGCGTATCGACAACCAACTGGCGACGGACACGCTAGTGCCCGACGTGGTGGCGCTGCAGACGCTCCAGGACTTCACTCGCTGGGCCAAAGCTGGCGATCTTCTTCCGTACAAGCCGGCCAACTTTTCCAAGATCCACAGCTCGCTGAAGGACAGGAATGGTGCGTGGATGGCGTACACCATCTACACCTTCGGCTACATTTACAACTCCAGCGCGCTCGACGGTCAAGCTGCTCCAGCCACCCCGACCGACCTAACGGACCCCAAGTGGGCCGGCAAGATCGCCTCGTCCTATCCTAACGACGATGACGCCGTCCTGTTCCTCTACACGCGCTACGTGGAGAGCTACGGCTGGGACTGGGTTGCACAAATGGCCCAGCAAAACATCAGCTTCAATCGCGGCACGACCTTTGCGGGAGACCTCGTGAACTCGGGCGAAAAGTTGATTGGCGTCGGCGCTGGTGGCACCGGTGCCCCGATTGAGTTTGTGGGCGGCAACGGCACGGCAATACCTCGACTGGGGCCAGCGTGTTGCGATTCTTTCGAAGGCCAAGCACCCCGCCGCCGCCAAGCTGTTCATGAACTGGGCCATCTCGGAGGAAGCGCAGACGACAGTCGTCTCCTCCAGTGTGCGCACGGACATTAACGAGAACAAGCCCTGGGATATCCCCGAGACCAATATGGCTGCCTTCCCGCAGTTCATGGAGGACCGTGCGGCGGCGGAGGAGTGGCGCTCGAAGTTCACTCTGTACTTTGGCGAGGTGCAGAGCAAGCCGTCGCCCGGTTGGCTCGGTCTTCATCCCGGTCAGTAGGACTGTTGTAGGTCGGAGGAGATACTAGATGTTACTTCTCCGAACTCGAGTGAACTGCCACCGCCTTTCAGTTTGCATAATACAAAGTAGCTGCAGCTTTCCTATCAATTCACAGTCGATAACAATGGGATTCGTCAAAAACTTGTAGTGTAGCCATCTGGTGCGAAAGGTCGTAAACCCCCTGAACCTGCAATCGTTGCATAATGAGGACCAAAAGGTATCTTTCCATAGATTCCCGGACCTCATGCCTGTCATTCCCCATTCCCACCAGCGCCAGTAGAGTCCTCCCCAATGACCAAGTGTTCATCGCTTTTGCTGCTCCCTGCGCTGCTGCTGAGTGCCGTGCAGGCCCAACAACAGGCCAGCAATGACGTGCTCATCACGATGCCCGTGACCATCGACGGCTCGCTCAGGAACCTGCAACTGCTCAAGGGCGAGAGCTTCGAAGACGCCGCCGTCTCCTTTGCACGCTCCAATGGCCTCATGGTTTCCACAGACGACGCCCAAGTGCGAGCCGTCATTGACCAACTGTCGGGGCTTCTCAAGGACAAAATGCAGGAGGTGGAGGCGGCCCAGAGCAGTCAGGAACAGCCCAAGGAGCCCATGCCCAGCGTTCAGCTCTCAATCCCTTTGACCATCGATGGATACACGGGAGACCTCTTAAAGTACGAGACAGAGACCCCTGAAGCTGCGGTGGAGAGGTTCCTCTACGCCAGTGGCTTCAGTATGGACGTCATGAGGCAGGTGTACCCCCAACTAGTGACGCTCGTCAACAGGAGGCTGGAAGAGCTGCAGCCGCCCAAGAAGGAGCTCTTTGCCTTTACTCTGTCGTTAGACGGGAGGGAGGTCATTGTACGCCACTTTGAAGGTGGAATCCCAATGGAGGAAGCAGTGGATACGCTGCGGGGCATCGGTGTGAACGACGGAGAGTTCATGAACAGAGTGGCGCCGCAGATTGCCAACCAGATTGTCAATGAGATCAATAGCAGGCAGGCAGCAGAGACCGTGCCGACGCCTGTCGAGGAGCAGTTGCAACCTGAAGCTCCACAGCAGGTGGAGGAACCTGTGACGCAGCAGGCTCCGCGAGGGCGGGAGCTCTTCTCGGAGCCGCTGACGTTGAACAATCAGCCGGCTATTATGATCCACTACGAAGGCTCGACGGCGAGAGAGACTGCTGTGCGCTTCTTGGGCGAAAATGGCGTCACGGATGATGCGACGATCGAGTCACTGATGCCGCAGTTGATTGGTATTGTGGACGCTCGTATGGCTGCGTTGTTAGAACAGGAGGCGCAGGCACAAGCAGCAGCCCAAGCTCAGGCTCAGGCAGCCACTGAAGCTGCTGCTGCGGAGCAACAGCGACAACCTCTGGCCACAGTGCCGATCAATCTTGACGAGGAGCACCAGGCGAATCTTGCCTACTTTGAAGGTGACGATGTTGAAGCTACAGTACAACGGTTCCTGGTTAATGTTGGTCTGGGTGAGAGCGAGAGATTCAACGACAATGTGGTGCAGCTCTCGACTCTTCTGCGCGAGCGTGTTGCCGCAGTGGAGCAGGAGCGAGCCCAACAGCAGGCCCAGGTAACGGAGCAGGAAGCCCAGCCAACGCAACCAGATCCGTTGTTCACGATTCCTGTCACACTCAGTGGCAACGTGTATAACCTCGAGTACTTTGAAGGCCAGGAGCCGTACTATGCGGCCAACACGTTCTGCGTTGAGAAGCACGAGATCGTCCGAGCGGAATTGGGTGTAGAGTTTGACGGGGACCAGTTGCTCGCGTGCCAAAATGTGCTCGTGCAGTCGATTTTGAACATCCTTGAGGAGAGACAGCAAACTCCGGCAGAAGAAAAGCAGCCACAGCAGCCAACGGAAGAGCAAGCTCAGCCTGAGGTTCCGGTGCAAGCCGAACCAGAAGCCCCCGCACAGCCAGAGGCGGAGATGCCGGTGAATCCGCGAGGTGTGCTGCTTTTCACGCTCGACATTGACATGGGCGATGGCACCTCAATTCAGCTACCGGTCCACCGTAATGACAACCCTCGAGAACTGGCGTCTGCGTTTTGCACGCAGAACAAGCTCGATCAAGACAACGTCCCAGCTCTTGTGGATGCTATGGAAGCTCAGCTGGCGGAGCTCGCATAAGATCACAACGAGAGGACCGCCCAGCTTGCTGGAAGAGCGGCACCTGCACATGTTCACTCGCCCAGACTATCGCTAAGCTAGATTTTGTCAACTGGAGGATACTTCACAACAAACTCGTTCGGTAAACAGCGGCCACGATATACTTACTGTTACATGCGACTTTCATGTAGTACTGTACTTCACATCCATGCTGATGGCAGCGCTTTCATAAATCCCACGTGCTCTCGTTACGAGAGCTGTCGCGCATCAGCGCGCTCTTCGCTCGCATTTTCTTCACTCGACGCGAGTCGATTTTGCTGGCGGCGCGTGAGCATTCCCATCATCCACTTTTTCATGCCGGTCTTCTCTTCATGCTCCTCCATCTCTTCAGTGAAAGCATCCTTCCACTGTTCTGCTTCGTCGTCGTCCAGAGCTCGAGCTTCGGAGGTTTGCTGGCGGCGCCACACCAAACAATCGACGCTGTATTGTCGAATGTAGTGCCACGGCAGGTCTGTCGCGGCGACGACACTGGGATCGCACTCGGCAAAAAGTTCATCAACGATGCCGTCGTGGGCGAACGGTTCCTGTCCGAAGTTTACACGCACTTCATTGTACGAATCCACTCCCACCGCCGGGTACCAGCTCGTGCACGGGCCTTCAATCTCGCTTTCATCAGCTCGGGCGAGCTCTTCGCCGTTGCTCGTGAAAAATACGTGCGAGTGCGCCGCCTTCATATCGCGGCGCACGCCGCACCCGACCGTGTCGTTCACTCCAAAGCGCGGTCCAAAAAGTCGGCCCTGCGAAGTCAAACAGGTTCAACGTGCATAAAGTGAGCAAAAGTGGGTTCGTTCGCGCAAATCCTGACGAAAGACTTACCCTCGTGGTCTGACGATAGAACCGGCCATCGTCTCCATGATAGCCAAACGACTTCTGGTTCCATCCAGGCTGTCTGCCCACCAACGGAAAACTTGCCGGCACGAGTCCCAAGGACGTGAGCTCCTCCTCCTGCATCTGTTGCTGCCCTTCCACCACCTCCTCTCGAGGACGAACCGGTCGGTCTCGGTGCACGATCTGAATCTCAAAGTATCCGCTGGCCACGAGTCCGACCTGGTACAGCGGCTTGCCATCATCACTCGTGCGCTCTCTGCGCTTGAAAACGGCAACATGGAAGGTCGATGGGAAGGGCACATTGGCGCGCACACTGCGGTCGTCACCCAGTTCGTCTCCATTAAACGCAAAGCGCACCACGTGCGACGGCCTCGTGTCTGCGTCATGAAGCGACTGGATCCTGTAGCAAGATACACAGCACGCACGCACAAGGACCATCCAGTCAACCACCAGCTTCACTCTCCTCGTTCTCAGCGGCTCGTACGTACTGGTGCTTGTCCTCGTTGTAGCCTTGGAACCGCTTGGTCTGGTCCAGATCCGCATAGGACGGAACAGGGACAATGGCATGTGTCAGCAGCTGAAACACGCGACTCTCGCTCGTGTCCTCTGGGAAGAGGCGGCGTAGGTTCGGCTCCACTTGCAGCGCGGCGCCGGCGTCCAATGGGAAGTTGAGCGTCGTCCAGCGCTGCACGAAGAGCGCGCGCCAAAGGTCCGGGAAGCGCGGGAGCACGTGCTGCGAGACGACGCGCGCGGCCACCACCAGCGCCTCCACGTCCCGCGCGCCCGAGAAGCGCAGGATGAGCGCCAGCAGCTCGTCGTCCAGAGCGGTGAGGCGGCAGGGCGCGCGCTTGAGCGAGAGTGATGGTCGGCGGCACATGGCGCTCCAATTCGAGAATGACCAAGTTGCAGTGGCCGGCCCGGCGGAAATTGCGACAAAGCGGTGATGGGTAAAGTACGAAGGCGGACGCTGTTCCGCGGCCGTGCGATAATGCATAAATTGTGAGAAGAAATATGTTTATGGTATTGTTTTGACGCATAACTTGGGTAAGTTAAAAACCTCTGTCTTTCTATATAATGTAAAATAGAGTGATATATCATTTTTGTAGAATGCAATCGGTCGGCTGCCTGAGCGTAATCAGAAAACAGCTGTTGCGATCCATTCGATGATTGGCATCATCGTCGGTCAGCGCTGCGAAGGCAAGCTCGCCCGCCCAGGACGACAAAGACACCGCTGCAGTGGCAAGCACTCGTGGAGCAACGTCTTTGTGAGTTGCTCGCTTTCAATCTTCTCCTTCCCCGGCTCAAGGTGTCCCAATGAACGGCGTTTAACAAGACTTCTGCATGTCTTTACGTTTCTCGCCTCCATTGACAAGGACACGCACGCACCAAGCAGTAAGCTTAATAGCCTTCTTCACCGCACATGATGGAGATCGAGTCTGGAGTTAACGTGGCCAAGGCGTTCGAGGTGCTCGTTTGCACCTTGAAGTGGCGGCCGTCCATATCTTCCGATTGCTCACGGAACCTACTACGTGTCGAGCGCTCTTCGTCTCATTCGCGCACGGAGACCACGCTGCTAGACACCGGGCTCGACCTAACCAGTATTACGCGATGTGCGTGTGGACAATGGACGCCTTTCAAAAACCCCATAAAAAACCTTAATCACAGGGTTAGGGTGGATAAAAGGTAATATAAAAAGTGTGATAAAAAGCGAATTGTTTGATGAGACGACTTTTTGGTCTCACCAAACAATTCCGATTTAGCGGGTTTATCTTCCACCCTCAATCGACAACCGCATTAAACAAGTATCTTTGTTTCAGTATGGATTTGAATTATTTCCCTGAAGTGGCCACTCATATGCAAACTTCAAGATGTGCGATCTTCAAAGATGGTTTGAGCGCCAAAGCGAACGCGCGACACCCGAGGGGATTCCATTTCGACTTTGGACGTGCGGGCGCGAAGCTGGTAAGGGATTCGGCCAAGAAGGTATGCTATGGAACTATCCGATTGCCCTGCAGCTCACTGATGCCTGTTCTCTTTGCATGTTCGGGACGTAGCCCTCAAGACAAGCTTAACAACTACTTACGTACGTGTGTGTGCGCGCGTACAGGTGGCCCAACGACCTGCAAGGCTCGTGATAGTATTCCTATTGGTTGTGAGCCTAATGCCGTACGTGTATGTGGTCTGTCGGTAACAGAACCCAAGAAACACCTGTCGGGTCTCGATCTACGCCCAAGAATCTGTGCCCACTGCTAAGAAGAGCGGATGCCTTCGCAATCCCGCCCCCGATCCATTCGCCAGTGCGGGTGACTACACGATCTGTGCATTTGCACTCCTCTCCACTTCGTCCACTGAGCCGAAGCCGTCGAGCTGTCCCTGTTGCCTTTCCAGCCCGGAGTCCTGCGTCCTCTCCAGCACGTTTGGGCAGCTTTAATAACCCGTCGGATGTGAGTTGTAACATTTTGTTCTATTCTACATATACTACAGGCATGCATATGTCGGGGAGAAGCGAGCGGGTCCCAGTTCTCGAGACCCATGTCTAGGCCAAGCTGCAAGCAACCCGTGGCTCTCCGACGGCGGTGAATATCTCCGCGTTACTGAGACCAAGCGCACTCGAACCACCACTCATACCTTCGTGTCGGCGGTTCCCTTCCCGATGTTGCGTTCCGATCGCAAATTTGCGTACCCCGACATTCAGGAGGCTGCTACTATTGAAGTGAGCCCCTTGAGTCAGTTCCAGTTGGCGCCTCCGATGGTCGTCGCAGTACCAGAGTCACCACAACGCACTGAGACGGTGTCTAGTCAGGAGACCGTGACAGAGCCATCATCCTCTCCGCCACCTGCGGTTTCTCGGCCTGATGAACCTTCGTCGCCGTATGTTTCGTCGCAGACATCAACTGTCGCCCCGTGGACCCCGCAACACTATGGCCCTCAGTTGGAGTCAGAAGATCCCGACGAGTTTGAGATAATCTACGATGTACCCGAGTGGTTTGCTGAGTGCTATTCGGACGGATACGACTCGGATACCAAACAGCGCATCGCCCCTTTTGCTCGCCGAGTCCGCCGCCAACCCAGAGCTGCCGATGGAGCACGCGTATTTGCGTCACGTACCGCTCGTTCAGTTTCCAGCTCTCCCGGGTGCACATTCGAAGGAGACACTGCTCTTCTAAACGCCCAGTATGATTGGATGCCGTCGGCTTGGCCAACAAATGTAGCGCAGATGACCGCGCTAGATACAGCCGACTGGAAATTTACTTGGGGCTCTACCGGAGTGCTGGGTGTGGATGCCTCGTGCGATGTCCAGCACTAGCCTGCAGGAACGCGCGCTTGAGCCGCTTCTGCACGGATTATAATTGTTCTTTCGCCGGATCTTGTGGAAACGCGCTACAAGAACATCCTGGACTTCAGTTGGCTCGGAGCACGAGGACGGGCATGCAGGGTGTGGTTGCAGTTACCTCCATCCCTAAGGGCGAGGTGATCGGAAAGTACTTTGGCAAGTTGAAGCTGTTTGGATCACCGCGGACGGCCCAGCCACTCAACGAAGGCTATCGCCTGCGTCTGAAGACACCCACCGCTGGTGGAAAATATGTGGGTATCGATGCGTTGTCCGGCGGCGGGATGACTCGGATGATGAATCACTCCTGCAATCCTGCAGCTCGGTTCCATGAAGTCCAAACAGGACGTACAGTCGCGGTGGTGGCAGTCACGAGTCGGGATGTCTATCCTGGGGAAGAAGTGACTATTTCGTACGGGAACAAGCTTTGGTTCCTCTGTCGGTGCGGGTGGCGAGGTTGTCAGCATCGCCATCTACAACATTTCCCGGATGTGAAGAGTGCTGCCACCACTTAAGCTCCGTGCCGCGCGCCGCCAGACAGTGCTCGCTGCGTTGTCGACATCCTTGTTCAGTTTATGCTTTCTAGTCGAGATGGACGTAGCGTCTCGACTCTTTACCTTGAAGTACCTTACCGACGAAGTTGCTTTTTTCAATACAAACTCCAAGTATTTCGATTCGCTCTGTTAAGTTCGGATTTTCCTTCTCATTCTGCTTTTGACCTTCCCCTCAGACAAAGCACCTGGACGCTATGGTTCAAGTACGCGCCCCTTATTCTTTCCTGCGATGGTTGTCTTATATCTGACGCGTGTCTACCGTATCACATCTAGCGAGGACGACGTAGCGGCTATCAGAACTACAGCATCAGTGACCAGATGCTTCTGTGCGCGATCGCTGACAAGATCGAGCCGATAGGGCGCAATATGTGGGAGGAGGTGGCTGCCCTGTACAATGCGAAGCGAAGTCGTAACTCCATGGAGCGGGATCATGACTCACTGAGAAGAAAGTTCAAAAACCTGTACTGCAAACCCAAGCCAATGGGAAAGCAATGGATCGATCTCAGCAAAACTAAAACCAATCCGTTTTGCACAAGAGATTCAAGTGCGAATCGAACAAAAAGGCGGTGCGCACGAGTCTCACGACGGGCAAGATGGAGGTGAAGACGGTGCGCGCTTAGTGCGGGAGGTCAATGCAGCGCTAGGCACGGCCGAGGAAGACGGCGACGGGGAGGATTCGGACGGATCTCAAGACTTAGACGACGAGATCTCGAACGATACTGAGGATCGTGACGATCTGCCCGATGGTACAGAGGATTGCACGAGGGACTTCGCCGCTACCGAGGATACCGATGGTGGGGTACAGCCGCCCGACGCGCAAGATCAAGACCACGATCGCTGCAGCCTGAGCTCGAATCCAGTTGGCACCATCTTGACGAGTCGAGGGGCGTTCGATGTCTCTCTTGCCGACGAGGTGTGTTCCAGCGAGGCCGAAGTGGACGAGGATACCGATGACGTCGCCGAACCCGTATCCGCCCACACTCACACACCCGCGGAAGCGGAAGACAGCCCAGAAAACGCTATAGACATCATCTCAACACCGGACTTCTCTCCGCAAGAGGCGATTTCCCAGCAACAAGTTCTATCTAAAGGCACCACTGCAGCAGGTGAAGTGTCCGAGGAGTTTCTGTATACAGATTTTGCCTCTGTTCCGCAAGCATTTGCCGCCGGGTGGATGCGGGACAGACTGCCCCCTTCAAGAAAACCTGTCGCGGTACCAATGCAGCAGATACTTAGACCTGTCAGCTTGCGCACCCGAAACCCCGAGTTGAATCTAAGTGAGTGCTCCCGCCAAGCCAATTCCAAGACGGAAGAGAAACCATTGCAAAAAAAGAAGGACACAGGCCAGCTCACCCCCACCTCCAAACGAACAGCGTCTCCGACACAAACAGCCAAGTCGTCCCAGAGCTCAGATCCCAATTCGAGACCTTCCCTCATCCCGAAGAGCAGGGGCGTAGGTAGACCACGAACCAATAAGAAGAAGCCCGTTCGACCTACATTTGGAACACCTGAAGGCCCGGAACTTACCAGAAACCCAGCTAGGCTTGTCGAGGATGCGGAGGACGAGACCAAATACGACAAGCTTTCAACGTCCAGCAACCGACTTGGTGGAATTGATTTACGCGTACTCAGAGATAACCTGGGTAGCATGAATACACGCAAGGACGAGTCGAGGGCGAAGAGGCCGTCAGCATCTGAAAATTCGGTATCAAGCAGCTCGTTCATGGCGAACAAGAGGCAGAAGGGGAGATCCAGGGTGAATCAACTCGAGCGGGAGATGGCTAGAGCCGAAGAGAAACAGAAAGAGAGCTCTTTCAATATGATGCAAGACTTGATCTTCATGCGACAAGGTACAGCCCAACGAGCCGACGCAGAGGAACGCCGTCGACGTGCTGATCGAGAGGAACGGATGGAGGCTGATAGGCTAGACCGTGAAGAGAGAGAAAAAGCGAGACGTGACGAACTAAAGGCTGCTGAAGCTAGTCAACGTGTGCAACTCGAAATTGCCAAACAAGAGCGCGAGGAGCGAGAAAAGAGAGAGACAGCCAAGGCAGAGGAGAACCGCCGCCAGTACGACGAGAGAATGGAGCGTGAACGGGCAGACGCCCGCCAACGACATGAAGAGATGTTGTTGATGCTCTCAGCGATGCAACAAGGTTTCCTGGGAAGAACTGAGACCGCGTCAGCTCCAACTAAGGATAAGACCATCTAGGCCGCCAGACAGACGAAAGCAGGACAGTGTCATCTTAGCTTTTCACATTTACAAATGCGTTTAACTATCTTCCTGCCCATGAAAGTGCGTCGTGCGTATCTGGCTGATACCCACAGCTCGAACTCTGTAGTTAACAGATCGGAAAAGATTATCCAACCTGACTCTACGCTGGTGCTTGTCTGGGGGCAGGGGTAGCAAAAGGCGGTGGTATACCTTCTCCACCGACCCCATGCCCCATTCTGCAGACTGCCGAATGAATGTGATAGCTCTCGAGAGCACCTTCGACGCTTCACGTACAGAAGGTGCCAGCCTACCCACGTCGCCCTCCTTCAAAGGTGTTAACACTCTGCCAGTTAGCTCCGCATCACAACGAAAAGCGGAATCTGCAACAACACCGTATCGCGAATCTGGATTGTACTCCGGGTCGGTGAGCTTCCGACAAAAATCCACACTGGTATCCCCGTCGTTCCAGCTTCCTGGACAATTATGCTTCGCCCAGACAATGAGCCCATCTGCGGCGAAGCATAACGTCCCTGTAACAAATACGGCGTGTAACCAGTCGTTGTAGTGTGCATTCTGAATGTCGGGATTGCGAGGTTGGAGCACCTACGAAAAAAACGACAAGGTGAATAAAAAAATTAACTTTCTGTGCGAATGAACAGCAACTTACTCGATAGTTCTTCCCGTCCAAGAATCCCCATTTAAATTGGAGGAGGTGTTGGCGGTGAGCTACCAAACGCGCTAAAGCTCTTTGCCTAGTCAGAGATGGCCACACGATGCGAGCCGGAGAGAAACTCCTTAGCGTGTTAGATAGCGATTCCTCGGCGGAGTTCAACATGCGGGCCAGTGTTGACGGCGTCACTCCAAACGTAATGCAAAGTGCAGATCGATGCATAGATCCCACGTAGAAGGCCAGGATGACTCCTAGTATCTGGTGATGATGTTGGAGCTTCCTTGGCCGTCCCCCTTCGGACTATAAACAGGGATGTCAAAATGGGGTACAAAAGCTTCCAGAAGCCTCTCAAAAGCTCCTCTGAAGACAAATTCGTTAGTGGAAGAGCAAGCCGTGTAGTAGACTGGTAGACTATATAACGCATGAGCTTACCGTGTAAGACTGGTTAGGTTAAGGAAATTGCGATCGGTGCCTCGGGCCCACACATCCGCCCAAGTTGACTCCAACGGGTCTTTGAGGACTTCCAGGGTTATGTAGTGCCTAACACGTACTGCTCGACGCCACTCCGCGCGGAGCTTCTCTTCGTTGACCCTCCGGCGAAGGTCCTTGAGCACCACACCATGCGGCGCCGCTCTGCGACGCGGCGCAGAGCGCAAGCAGCACGCTATACCCGTCCATTTTCGCTGCGGCCGTAGAAGATCGCGAAGTGCAAGGAACCGACGTGTGTTGCACGAAGAAGGGGGTAACGGCGGATTTTCCCGCCCAATCGCTTCTAGAAAGTAGAGAATATTTTTAGACATTTGTCCTGTCAAGAAGGGTCACTTTTCAGACTCATTACATTTACACTAGCTAATTTTCCTTGTACGACTGTTTCGTCCGTCCAGAGCAAACGGTTTTGGACGTCGCGCACCGACTAACTTGCGTTTTATCGGAATCGAGTAAGCATTAAAGGGGTATAAAAAATTTGGATAAAAGTTTTTTATGAGGGTTTTGAAAGGCGTCCAATGGTGGAGACTAGCTCGAACGCCTGGACAAGGCACGTTCGAGACAACTTCTCTACAAGCGAATTCCATTAAAGATTGCTGCCAGCCATATTTCTGATGTTTTCCTTATCTCTATCCAAGCAATAGCTACACATATTTTTTTCACATAATACACTAAAGCGCATCCATTGCTGCTCGTCGCATAGCAAGAATGCGCATGATCAGTCTGGCACTGATCTCTTCATCAGAGACGTCCGAGCCAAAACCATCCTCCGAGTCGTCTTCGTCTTCGTTCCCTTCGTCTTCACTCGAACTCTCCCCATCTGAATCGCGAATATCGTACCACTGCAACTGCTCTGACACGACATTTGCCATGCCATTGCACTCTCCAAAGAGCTCGTCTACGGAAAATAGAGATTGGCGTTTAGACTCTAAACTATGGAGTAAAAACTGCAAGAAATCAGCGAAGGATGCTGTAGTCGTACCTGTGATGTTGCTGTATACAAAGGGTTCCTGCCCAAAATTTACATGAATCGCGTCGTACGAATCCAAGCCAACTGCAGGGTACCAGTTTCGGTGCTCACACTCTATATAGGCGCCGTCTTCACCGGAAAGGAGCCATCCATTGTTAGTAAAAAATACGGACATTGTTCCTGTTCGTGGGTTGATGCGGACCCCGCAGCCAACAGTAAGGCCAGCCTTGAACATTGGGCCAAAGGGCTCACCCTGCTTAAAACAATCGTCAGAATCAACATCCACCTGCGACTAAACACGTACGAAGTACTACCTAGTGCCTACCTCAAACGAAGATCCATGATAATAGCGGCCATCGTCGCCGTGGTATCCGTGGGACTTCCGGGTCCACCCTGGCTGCTTTCCAACCAGAGGAAACTTGTAGTTCACCAGACCAATCGACGTCATCGAGTCTTGGCCAAGCAAGTGTGGAACTCTGCCATGCCGATGCTGTCGCTTCGCTAGGTTCAGCTCAAAGTACCCACCAGTAACGACGCCGACCTGGAAAATCGATCGGCTCTGCCCCTGCGCTTTATCTTCTTCTGTAGGGTCATGCTTGTACACCGCAACGTGGAACGTCGTAGGAAATGGCACGTTAGCACGAACGCACCGGTCATCACCTAGCATGCCGCCATCCAGAGCAAAGTCAACTGGGTGCGACTCATTCAGCTCCGGAGACTGCAACGAAATAATGCTATCACCACCAAAGAAGGAATTAATCTAAAAAGCTCGTCCAAATCCCACTCACAAAGAAACTTGTACCAACCGATGGTATGCGTCGGTGTATCCCAGAGCCTTCTGCGTCTCCTGTATATCTGCATAGGACGGCACTGGGATGATTGCATGTGCCAGTAGCTGAAACTTGCGGCTTTCCGTGCATAAACTGCAGCAATTCCATCCAAACCACAGCCATTTTCATGAATAATTACAGCATCAACACAACAGCAATAGCAATTTATTGACCTGGGGAACAGAGCGTCCAAATTGGCGTCGATTTGGAGCAACGCGTCGCCATGAGCCGCCCCAACCAGCGGGAAATTCAGTGCCTGCCAGCGCCGAAGGAAAATGCTCTTCCAGATGGTGGGGAACCACGGCACCACGTCGCGAGCGACCACAGGCGACGCCACAGTGAGAGATTCGACGTCTCGCGGCGCGCAGAGGGTCAGGACGTGCGCAAGGAGCTCGTCGCCGAGGTCCGTCAGCGTCGCCATGGCTTTGCGTTCGTTCGTGCAGAATCTGAAGTACTCATCTATGACATGCGATATGCGTTTCGAGAGGATGGACTGGATTTCAAATGGCTACATTTATCAGCTCATGTTGAAGTGGTCGAAGATCATTTGCCCAGGTCACTGGGAAGTTCACGCGCTGGTCAGACGACGTCGCTCCAGGACGTTCGAGATGAATGCGTCGATGCAACTGCGCGGTACGGAGCGGACATGCGTTTTGTTGGCGTCTCGAAGCATCTGCCGAGCCACGAGCGCATTGGAACCTGTGCACTCGTTGAAGAGCTCGTCTGTAACATCCCATCACAGTGGAGGGTTAACCATCGGATAGGAAGCAATACATAACTGCAGCTAAACATACCGATTACGTGGTCGCATTTGAACGGCTCCTGGCCGAAGTTGACGTGGACAGTGTCCGGCGAGTCAAGACCCACAGCAGGGAACCACTCGTGGTCGTTGCCGCATGGGATATACCGACCAGCTCCGGGGAGGTATGGTGCTACCGTAACGGGGTATGAGCTTGTCCGTAGCGATCGAGAAAGCAATGAAACCGATACACTCACATGTGACATTGGTCCCGTTATGGGTGAAGAACACTCGCTGATTGTCGTCATGGACCCTGTGTTGAATACCACAACCGACAGTGTCCCCCACGCCAAATCGCGGTCCGAACGGTTTCCACTGCCTCGTAACAATTAGCTTCAGCTTTGAATGTTGAGTAAGGAATGTAAATAAGACGCACTTACAGGAAACGCTGAGTAGAGTTTTCCATTGTCTCCATGGTACCCGAACGACGGGACCGTCCATCCAGGTTGCTTGCCCACCAGCGGGAAGTTCAAAGGGACCAAGCCAATAGCTGTCATTTCCACTCTGCCGTTCCTCGGTGCATGTGGGCTAGGTCGAGAAACAGGGTCGGATATGCTTACTTCAAAGTAGCCGCTTGCCGTTGCGCCAATCTGATAAACGAATGACTCCTTCTTGGTGGAAGCATCTCGCACTCGACGCTTGAACACTGCAACGTGGAAGGTCGATGGGAACGACGCATTTGCGCGCACCGATCTGTCGTTTCCGAAACGTTTGCCGCCGAACGCAAACGTTGTGGCCACATCATTTCCTCCTTTTGTCATTTCAAGGGGTACAATTCTGTTGACAAAATCAATCAATCAATCTGTCATTTCTAGACACTAGACAACAGTCTATACCTGTGGTGAGTGTCTGAATACCCCCACGACCGCTGCGTCTCGCCAATATCCATCCCCGACGGCAACAATATAATAGCACGGGTCAGCAATTGAAACAGGCGCGTCTCCGAGCACTCCCTGCATGATTTGCCATAAAGTTAATTTCCCTGTCCATTGTGAATGTATCAGGCGCTTATTGCAACTTACAGTGGGAAGAGTGCACGCAGTCGTGAGTCCACTTCGAGGTTCCTGGCGTCTTCCGATAAAGCGTCCAGTGAGAAGTTGAGCGTTTCCCATTGGCGAGCGAATTGTGCGCGCCAAATCTCGGGATACCGCGGCAGCAAGTGCAGCGCTACGAGTCTGGAGGCGACTGTCATGGCCTCCACGTCTCGCGCCGCTGCAAAGCTCAGCAAATGCGCTAGCAGGGCGTCGTCCAAGGTGAGCAGGTACGTCGGCATGGTGGCGGGGAGTCGCAGGAAAGATTACTGAGCTGTTCGTTCGTGGCGGTGTGCACCACACCACTTCAACTTCAACATGAAAAGGCAACATGCCACTGTGGATTGACGAAAGCGGTAGAGGCAAAGGGTATATGGACGTCGGGTCTATTAGAGATTGTTGGAGCGGGCTCGCTGCAGTTGCGGAAGTTGCTGCACATGCTGCAGCTCCACGCGCAATTCGCTCGTCTCGCGCCGTGAGGCTGCGAGGTCGCCAGTGAGTCGACGATTCTGAAGCGCGAGCATTCGCACTTGATGCTGAAGCTCCACCAGTGCGCGATCGGTTGGCAGGTGAAGTGGAGACGATGAGTTAGAAGAGCCTCTTGCGGTAACTCGGATCGACTTGAGCGCTGCATTGACTGTAAACGCCAAATCATCGCGCAGTCGAAGCTACAACGCAAGCAGCTTGATTAAAACCAAGTCTTGGATAGCACGGACACATGTAGCTTTCATACCTGCTTCTGGTGGTCAATTTGAGTTGGAAGGGGGTAGGGCTGGTCGGAACCACACGACGTGAATACAACAATCTGGAAATACATATGCAGCTTCGCTCGTTAATATCATCATAAATGCTCTTCAGGTAACACATTCAAGTCATCGTAGGTATCAGTACCTCTGCACTGATGTCTGCCATTTCAAAGCTAGTCCATACAAGCTCTGCAAGCTATTACCACAACATCATACTTCCGTCAGCCATAGACCACAAAGAGGTATGCTTGTTCAGCAACTTACCCTTCTCTTCTTCCTTTTCGAGTTCGCCTCGAGTCCAAATTTTTTGTAGTATTCCTGCCGAACAGTGGGCCGTGTGTGCTGCTTTAACCCGATATACACCTTTTTCCTCTCCGCTTTCATTCGTTTAGTAGTCTGTTCACAGTGAGAATTGTAGTTAGACCCGATTCGTACCACAAGAGGGGAGCTGTGTCCTACCATTTCCTTTATCGATTTGTGTGGTCCTTTCGTTTTGGGACTCACTAGGCGCTTGATCTTTGTGAGAGCAGACCCTCGGATGCTGTCGCGTTTCGTGATGTCTTGAGATATCACCGCTTCATAACTCTGGCATCTGTCCGATTTGCCTTGCGTGACCTTCGCTGCGGTGCACGCAGCCTCAAGTCGAGTTTCTTCTTCGTGGAGCACCTAAGTTATAGAAATCGATTATAATCAGTCACCGTTAATCTCCCACAAGTACACTCCTACGCAACCCACCCCAATAGTGAAGAAATCCGATTGGTTAAACATTAGCCAGAACTTGGATCGATAGAGAAGAGGGGTATCGCATCGAATCCACAGATCATATATTTTCCGGCGGCATTCTTCCAGCATGGCTGCTTTCCACCTGCAAGAATGGTGTTAGTGCGCACTCAAAAAAATAGAACGGTTGAAAGAGCTTACCTAGTTGCATGCTTTCGTGACAAGAAGCCTCGGACACGGCTCTGAGCTCGTACTACTTGATACTTCAGATTTTTGTAGCTGCGCTTGTAAAAGCTACCACGCCACAGCGCCTGAAGACACCGAAAGCCTCGATAAACGCGTTGATACCGCGCATATACAATGTAGCCCTTAGCCATAAACTGTAGTGTGGCCAATGCTTTACGCTGTGCATGATACTGACAAACAGCGTAATGCATGCGATAGATCTTCTGGATCATAATCGCCCCACTTCGAAGGGCCAAAAAATACTCGCGATCAGCTTTTCCCTGTGTCGTACAACCTCGTTAGTTTGTGCCGTAGCAACCTAGTAGCCCATATTCACAGCGTACCATCATTCGGGCGATAACCCAGCGCTGGATGAGTACAATAGCACTCTTCTGCCTGCGGTATTTCTTCCGAGCGCTATACATTCGAAACTGCGTCTGAAGCTGGTTTGACGTAGTATAACGACGAGAAACACGGATTTTGACCGTTAGTTAGAGCGAAGAATCGAGTTCCAAAACCAGTTAACTCGTACGCTGATGATGAGATGTCGGGTAGCTTCCCAACTTGTGCCATTACCGACGAAAGACCTACTGTAACCACGCTTAGTTCGAAGAGATGCGCGATATACATCCAATCACCACACTTACTTTGCCGCCTTAAACATCCCTTGGTGAAAGTTCACTCGAGATACATTACGTTGCTGTTCCCGAGAGGTGTATAACTCACGCGGCTTCCGTACATTGCCGAATAGAGCTCTGTACAGTGGAGGGTGTACGTTTAGCATACGACAATTATTGCGGGGTCCTTCTCATTTGAGCATGGACAGTCAAAACTCACTTTTTCAGTCGTGGGAATGCCTTGTACTACGACAAAGAACAACACCAGCGAATAAGGTTGGGCACTAGATACAATTTCACCAGTTTGCATACCTTGTAAATAGTGCCGTCGTCCGGGAGACCTATATTCGACGGTGGCGGGGCAATAAACGTTTCTTGGATCTCATCGGAACGATCATCCAAGAAGCTGCAATCGTACTTCTTTTTGCCTATTGTCAAGGAGCGGTTGAGCTTCTGGTTGATTGACTGATCAAAGAATAGCACCTCGGGGAGCTGTTGGCTGAAAACCCGGTCTTCAATGAAGCGATCAAACATTTGTGTTGCAATTAGCTGGGCAACAAATGGGCGCGATGCAGTGTCGAAATTTTCATGGAGGAACCGCTTGCTGTCGAACAGCGCTGGTGTTCCTAACTTTCCCTGAACAGTTGGTGGGTTCTGTTCCAAGTGAAACAAGTTAGTTTCGACAATAATTTAAATACCGCCACCTCAAGAGTAGCCCACCAGATAGCTAGCATATTTCTTGAGCAGCGTCACGAAGAAGCGCAAGAACGCTTTACGAGCTCCCTCCGTTGAAAAATTGTCTGTTTCGTTGTATCGACTATCCGTCAGCCCACCACTGGCGTCATTTCCTGTCGGTGACGTCCCCGACGTAGATAGCGAAAAGCTGTGTCGGTTTAAACCCGAGTTGGTTCGGGAAAACGATGCTGATGGGGACGGGGCGAGTGACGAAGATGGAAGGCTAAACGCTGCGCTGGATCTTCGTCCACGCTTAATTTTGCCGATAGAATAGTGCGGATTAAGCGAATCCGACATGCTTGACTCTGAATACGACGTCGAGAGCGGAATAGTTTGTCCGTGATCCGAGGCAAAATTTCCAATTGGTTCAAGGTGCTCCTCATTCGGAAAGGCCTGTACGGAAGCAAACAAAAGTTAGTGTGTAAAGCGCACGTGGACGATTAGTATCGTAAAGTTGTTGTCAAACCACTGACCAGGTCTACTCGACTAATTGCTGCAGCGTACGGATCGAAAATCTGAGAGAAACAGCGTATATCAGCCTCTGGTCTGCCACAGGATAGCATATGGGATCGCAACCTACGCTAGCAACTTCCGCCAACTTTGAACGAAGTTTGGATCCTTCTCGGTCTGGGATTTTGGGTACTGGGATTGTTTTGCCTGATTCATCTACCGCGGGGATTACACTGCAAAAACATTTTAAACAAGAGTATTACCGAACAAAAAAATGTGCAAATACACACCGGTTGTGATCCAGATCGACGAACACGACGTTCGTGGTCCGACCTGCTACATGCTTAAGGCAGTCTGAGTGCGTACCGACAAGGAAGGGAACCGGTGCCTGCGTCACGGAACGATGCGTGAGCCTAATCATAACAGCCACCGAGTTTGCTTAACCACGTACATCGATGACATCGAAAAGTGACGTCGGAAGCACGGGAATATACGCTCCTTGCCAAGAGAATGGTAGCAAAATTGCTAGAAGAGCTTCTGACACCGGGGTGAGGAGGCCTATATGCTTCGAACAAATCACAACCTGAACGAATGGGCAGCAATTATTAGTTCATGCATTTTAGGCCACCAGAAAAGTAAAGCGAACAATTAGCAAAGTATACCTTCAGTTCCAGGGCAATGCAGGAGAAGACCAACATGACGTTGTTGAGGTCTAGGACTTGAAATAGAGGTCGAAAAGGAAACTGAGCAAAATGACCAAGGACCGACATGTCAGGTATTGAACAACCATCCAGCCTGAACTGCATCAATACTTACATCTACGAGGGGGAGCTCGTTCTTTGGGGGGCGTGAAATTATCAAATTGCGATCAGGTAGGGTTAGTTGGACTTGAATTTGACCCGGGGGTGGCAACGGGATTTCCACCAAGAAATTGGCGATATACCGCTCGATTGGCATCGGTGATTCGGATAGCGTCACTCTATAAATCTACATGTACAAAGGCAAACACACAATCATATGAGCGCTCCGTCACTTGCTAAATAATCAAAGTGCTCACAGCCATTACCTGTTGAAGAAATTGTCGAAAAGCGGAAAAGTATGGATAGTGTGACGTTGCTACGATACATTTTGGACAAAACACTGGCCCCGGTGCGTTTGACACGTCCCCAGAGAGGTCTTGTACCCACTGCGGAAGTTGAGTGCGCTGGTTGTCATCGATTTCGTCAGGCTGGTGAGGTCCATTTGAGGGTCGGCGTCGATGTCGCTGTCGATGATAGTGTGGCGCTATCAAGGACACAACTTCCAGTGGATGGAGTTCCTCATAAAATTTCAGAGCGCACGCATAAATCTTGACCCCACTCACGTTCGTTAGTACAAACGAAAAAATTCGGGTGCGACATAGGACTTGCTCAGCATAAAGCCCTCTGGAAATGCAAAATTGGCGATATGCGCTGGTAGCGGAGCGTCCCCATACACTTCCGGGAACATGTCAATTACAGCCGGTAGGAATCGTATCTCGGTAGGACTTTTCGTCTTCTCGACTACATGCAGCGCAATCGGTTAGGCAACAGATAAAACAGGAATTGAATGGAGCAACAACGTACTGTTCTGGTCGGGAATCAACGTGCCACGTCCCACGACGACAAAATAGTTGAGGAAGCGCTTGGTCACTTCCACAACACTCCCTGGCTTCACCACGGCAGGCTCTGTGTCCTGCATCTTTTGGCCGGATCCTCGCTGTTGATTCTTATCTGTAGGAGATCCCTCTGACGACGAAGATGACGACGTCTTAGCAACTCCTCCGGACGCAGCGGATGAGCTCGGTTCCTCAGGGTTTTCAGGGCTATCCGGGTTTTTCTCTTCGCTGGATTGAAACGTGTGTGGCAACTTGGTAAACTGTCTGTCCTCGTATTTCGCCCTGATGCACTTCTCTCGGACGTCTGTGGCTGTATTAGGTAGCAGCTCGAGCGAGGCGTCGACCTCGAGCCACTTGTCAAGATGCTTGCAGTAGATTTCATTAACGTTTTTGTTGCCGCCCTTCATCGCCGCCACCTCGTCGTCGGTCCACGTGTCGAGGTGCAGCGACTTAACTCTGGAGAGCTGGACCCCGAGCTTGCGGTGCGCGCCGGCGCAGTGGATGCACAGGAAGGCGCCGACGGTGGTGCTGGCCCAGATGGAGTCGTTCAGCCGCGACGCGCAGTCTGCGCAGCTCTGGTTCTCGATGCTCGAGTGCATCATCTCCGAGAGCTTGCGGAAGGCCTGGTGCTGCACCACGGGCGAGTGGCTCGCGCGCGAGAACATCATCATGATGCAGTCGATCTGGCGGTCGTCCACAGACGCTCCACGTGCGCGGCCAGCGAGGAGAAGACGGGAAATGCGACGGCCTGCCTACTATTTATACTCTTGACTGGCGGCAACAATCCGCAGCGCTGAAACCGCTCGCTGATTACGCCTGCAGACGCGCGGCAGGTGTTGATAGCAGCGAGGCCATCGCCAGCGCAGCAGCAGGAAGCAAGAGGCGACGCATGGAGCAGGAGCTGCCTTCGCGTGCTATCTTCCAGGAGTGATGGTCGTGACGGCAACTGCAACAAGTGGCGAAATGTCGTCTTAAGGTGTCGCGAAGGTCGCCCGAGCACGGTTCACTCGGGGACCTAACCCTACCACGGTTCAGCGAACCGCCGACAGCCGCGTTGAACCGATCGATACGGGGGAAAGAGCCAATCAGCGGCGGGAGTGCACGATTGGTTGGCCCTGGCAGGCGCTTTTGGGCTCGTGGGCGGCCGGACCGTCCAAGCCGCCAGCAGTACGGAACTGCACCAAAACTCCCAAGAAAAGCAAACATGGGCATGTAAGTGAAGTGAATGGCAGCGACAGGGCGATCAACTGGGGACCGGCGCCCGCTCTCCTTCTCTCGACTGCCATGGATCTGCTTCGCAGTAAAGGAGGAAAATAGAGACGACAAAAAGCAGCGTGGACAGAGCCCCTTGGACGCTAATGGGGAGCGATCTAGAGCAGTGAACAGATCCAAAGGCAATCGAATCGGAGAGAAAGCGGGCGGGCGGAGGACACAGGGAGCAGCCAACAGGAGGCCAACAGAGCAGAGAAACTGACGCTCATTTGCTGCTATTGTAGTGTCAAGAACGGAAAGGTTGTTGTGTTGCTTAACGGCCGCTTCGCTGGCCGCAAGGCTATCGTTGTGAAGACCTACGACGAGGGCCGCGCCGACCGCAAGTTCGGCCACGCCATCGGTACGCTGCGATCCAGATTGATGTAGTATCAGGTTCTGCCCTGATGGGCATCAAGGGAGCGATCCAGTCTGACGCAGGTGTGTGTATCATTGTACAGTTGCTGGCATTGACCGTTACCCGCGCAAGGTGACGCGCGCCATGGGCAAGAACAAGCTCAAGAAGCGCTCCAAGGTCAAACCGTTCGTTAAGTACGTCAACTACAACCACATCATGCCCACCCGTTACGTCGCCGACATCGACCTGAAGAAGGTCCTGGACGACGAGGTGCTGGCCAACCCGGAGACCCGCATTGAGTCCCGCAAGACCATCAAGAAGGTGTTCGAGGAGCGGTACGTCCTGCGTTCAGTTGCTGTTTACATACTGCAGATGCAGTGTCATGATTTTCGAGCATAATTGCTGACGATTGGACTCATTTTTTATTGTGCAGCTACCTGAACCAGGCCGCTTGCAAGTCGGAGAAGAAGGCCGCTGGCGTCAGCTTCTTCTTCAAGAAGCTCCGCTTCTAAGTGCAAGCTGCTGTTTGCGTCTAGAGGCTGGTGGGAATCGGGGTATTAACATAAATGCAGCCTATTCCAGTTCCGTTCCGTTTCGGGGAAACAATTCGTGAAGCTGTGTTGTTTTCATAGGGGTTCAATTTTGCGAGCTCTTCAATGGTGGTGACCGTTGTGTGTGTATTTATGTCTCTAAGGGCCTTCAATATCCACACATGAAAGACTCAGCTACCGAGCAGCTCATCGTCGTCGTCTCCTGTACGACACAGCACTTCGTCGAACGTCGATCACATGCTCGTCGTCGGCATCTTGATCACTCCCGGAGTCATCATTGGACTCACTATCGCTCCTGCTGGGGTCGATCATCTCAATCTTCTTCCGTTCCGCAAAAATCCGCTCGCACTTGCTTAGTCTGCCTCCAGATAATATGCGTCGTGCTCGCTCGTTGTACTTTCGCCTCATTTTTCGGGAGACTGACCGACATGAGTCAATACGAATCAGATGAAGTCGAGGACACTGAGCTTGAAGTGCCTTCAAACTTGTGTCTGTTACAGGAGTACCCTAAGGAAATTCCATCACAAAAAAACCGAGTTGGAGATTTACTCACGGAACCAGTTTCAATCGGCTTGGGACGAACCTTCAGGTCGACCAACTCCAAGTTTATACATCCATCCGATCCATCTGAAGACGCAATGGCAGTGATTCCATCGTCCGAAATAGCGCGGCAGTCCTTCACACAGGAAAACGAAAGATTCAAGTGTCAATTTCACCTGCAGTGCAGAGGCAATTATTTGCTGACAATCAAAGCGCGTATTACCTGTAGGGACAGATAGCGCAAGGAAGGAGCGACTTGAGCAAGGGCGCGCAGGCCATCATCATTGATCTTCGTCTTGTCCAGAATGAGTACCTCTAGGTGTGGCAGGCTAATCGAACTCTGTTGACACGGTTAGCCAAAAGATACTGCGTGAGCTAGGATGTCAAAACATTCCATATCAACCAAGACTTGATAAACAAAACTTACCGGAAACGAAGAGATGCCACGGCATGACGAAAGATCTAGCCAGCGCAATGAGCCCCAAAGAGCCTCAGCCAAAGCTTGTAGATCCTGGAGCTGGATGCTAGAGCTACTACTCGATAGCAGTCGGATAGAATATTCGTGAACAAGCATCTGGAGATAAGCTCAGCAAGGATAACATTTTACATACCTTACTGTCAGCTCTTCCAGTTTCGTTGAGTGCCTGGCCAGGTCCCGGAAGATATGCGAATCCATACCCTTGGCTTCTAAAGAATCAACGCCTCCCGGTCAGGAGAGGCCACCACAACGCTTAGACTTGACTGTCAAATACGTACCGGTAAAGATAACTTTCTCCAACGAGCTGCCACAAACTTTGACCAACGAGCTCGCAGCCTGGTTCGTCGCAAAGATGCACCCATTCAGGAACACCTCGCGCAGCGCTGCAGCATCACGTGGCCATCCACTCAGAGTCAAGGCGCGACAGTCCAGCAGCTCCAGACTCTAAAGATCAATATGCATACGATAGTTGAGCTACCGTGAATCCAGCGAGCATCGTGAAGCCTACTACACGCTACAGACCTTCAGGTTGGAGCAATGCTTCAAGATATTGAAAACGTGTTTCTTCTGCATCCTTCGTTGGCCAAACATCGTGATTAGAAATAAACGCATCTGGGCATCACACATCGCAACGACAGCCCTCCAACTTACACACCTGTGTGCTCGGAAGACGCGGAGGCTTGGTTGCTGCACGATGAGCTCAACGTGCGCGTCGACTAGAGGGATGTCGGGCAGCACCAGCCGCGTCAGCTGTAGCTTGGCGCGCTCCAGCATCGCACTGACGTCGCGTCTCAGCGAGGGGCACACAGCAACTTGCCCGAAGTCGAGCTCCGTGGCCGGCACCTGCTCCTGGCTCAGGTGCCTCCAGCGCTTGCACACCGCTTCAGCACGCAGCCGGTCGGGGATGACCGGCAGGAACTCCATGATGCAGCGTTCGCCCACCTCGCTGAGCTGCGGCATCACACCCTTCGTCCTGCGTCGTGCGACTGCAACAGAAAAGTATCAGACACCTGAGTACAGTCGCCATCTCGTAGATCATGTCAAGTCAAGCGTCGTTCCGCCCACCGCTGGTCCCATTCTTCGTTTTTGACGTGGCTGCAGTGGAAGTTGAGGCGCGGCGTCGCTGGAGGATCGTGGCCAGAGGGACGTCGTCCTCGTCTTCGTCCTCGTCGTTGCTCACTGGTAGCACCTGCCGCTTGTTTGGTGCTGGTCGCTTCTTGCCAGCCATGGAGCTGCTCGCCCTTGCTCAAGATCGGGTTGTCTGCACAATCAATAATGATTCGGTGCCTGGATGTGTGCGCGTTGGATGTAAATGATGATGGTCGGTGGCGCGTGTAGAAGCATGGCACAGGGTAAAGCAAACTTTTGCGTGGATGATGCCTTCGACGATAAAAACTCCTATCAGAGCACGGAACTATCCCATTATACTAGCAGTGCTGAGCCTAGAGAAACCTTTCTTGGTTGGAGGGGGGCATTCATTGAGCTTACTGCTTGTGCAGTAGAGCTTTTACACGTACGCTGCGCACCGACTAGAAAAAGAGGGGCTAAGAAATATGCAACGCAGAGCAATGTTGCCTACGACGTAGGCCCTACGTTTTAGTCTTGAAAACGATTTTAAGAATGTGTTGCGCCACGTTTCACTACACTACAACCATTTGAAAGACTTGCGGCAGTATTTTTGAACGCTGCTAAATATCAACCGTTGTTGTTCGTAGTGCGCAGACCGAACTGCGGACACTACCGGTATACAACTTCTTACGACGTAAAAGTGAAGCGGGGGCGATCGCAGGTCGTCTCAGCTTGCGCTGAATGATGCTTCGCATTGCATTCTTCTTCACCCTCGTCTCCAACGCAGGAAGTTGCAGTATTTATCGTGGCTCTGCCTTGCCCCCAAACGACCGCCGTTCCGAACCACATGATGGATGCACGCCATCATTATTCAGTCCTGGCACAGGAGATTCTGGCGGTGTTCGTGAACGCTGTAGACCCTGCACTACGACTAAACAACCGTCTTGGTGCAGCAGTAGTATTGCCGGACCCCCCGTTTAACTGAAAAACAATGCGTCTCTATCAGTCAGCCCCGTTGTGGGGGGACGTTGATATCGCCGATGACAACCAACTTTTCATCACATTTCGGTCTGTACCGCCAGCATCGGATGGGGAGGAAGCTGCTCGGATTCGCAGTATCCGGCTGGTGGTCAATGCCTAGGGATAGGTACTCACATACATTGGCCAAGACACAGCGCTGAACTCTGCTGTACCGTTGGAAAAGGTCCGCTGGCTAGAGGCACAAGCCGCATCCCGCGATGTGCCCGGAGGCACGGCTGCACTCTGCGAATTGCCCGCCCGCCCAGCAGCCATCCCCAAGGCACTACACGTCCGCTGTCCGATAACGTAAAGCAGTCGCCCCGTCGCCCCGAGTCTTTTCACGCCGCGATCGTGTAGGACACGCGCTTCTACATCCATCCGACTGTCCCCCGTCGAAAGCGCGCGAGCAGCAGTCGGCAACAGTCACCAAGTCGCACAGGAATCCATTGCGCTTGCCCCCGCCTCTCTGTCCACGACCATGGTGAACCTCTCGATGGACAGCAACGTGCTGGACTCGCCCGCGGACTCGCTGGACCTGCGCCAGCCGCCGGCGGGCTACAGCACAACCAACGACAGCAGTCGCGGAGAGAGCAAGTTCTTCGCGCTCAGTGTGAGCGGCACCAACATGGCCGGCAAACCGTCGCAGCTCGCCACGCCCTTCGTGTACGGCACGCCCGTGGACAAGACGTACAAGACGTGGCCCTTTTTGACCGTCGGCATGTGCGCCGCCGTCGTCATCTTCGCCATCATCTACCACGAGCTGCCCGAGTACCGTCTGGGCTTCCGTTATCGGCTCTACGTGCTCTTTGGGTCCTCGGTTGAAGACGCCGCGTGGGTCGGAGGCCACCGAGAAGTCGTCGAGTTCGTCGTCAACTACGTGCTCATTGGTCTGCCCTTCATGATTGGAGGCATGGCGCTGGCGCTCGGAGACGCGCTCCCGCCAGTGCCGACGGGCGCGCACCGCACCGTCGTGCGCTTCCTTAAGCGCAAGATTTTCGTGGGCACAATCAACGTTTCGTACGCCGAGTCGGTCTGTACGCTCGTGTTTCTAGGACTCAACGCCATTTGGTTCTCTGCAGTCTTCTCTCGTAACTACGACGACCTCGTGGAGGCCGATGCGACCGACGGGGCGTCCGTGTTCCGACTTGTGGGCAAGGTCTTTGGATTCAACGCCGTGCTGTGCTTCTCGCTGCTGATCATCCCTGCCACGCGCAACTCGTTCTGGATGATCTCCATGGGCATTGACTACTCGCACGCTATCAAGTACCACCGCTGGATCGGGTTCTTCACCGTGGCAATGGTCGCGCTGCACGCCATTCCGTACTACTACGCGTGGTTCAAGAGCGGCACGTTCATCGCGTCGTCGTTCCCCTGCTTGGACTGTGATTACGGAACGGAGGGCAAGTCGCGCTTTCAGAACTTCTGCGGTCAGCTGGCGTTGCTGTGCTGCCTTATTATCGGAGCGACGTCGCTGAGTCCGATTCGCCGCAAGTACTACGACTTGTTCTACTACTGCCATCACCTCTTCATCTTTGTGCTCTTCTTCAGCGCGCTGCACTTTTCGCAGTTTGTCATCTGGATGTACCCGGCCGTGTGCCTGTATGTTATGCACCGCATCCTGGCTCGAAGCCAGAGCCGTATGCCGTGTGAAGTTGTCGACCTGGAAGCCATTCCCGGGGAGATCACGCGTCTGGTGTTTCGCCGCTCGCCCGGCAAGTCCGGTCACTACCATGCCGGACAGTTCGTGTACCTGCGCATTCCGCTGCTGTCTCACACTCAGTGGCACCCGTTCAGCATCAGCTCGTCGCCGATTGAGTATGAGGACACTTTCACGGTGCACGTCAAGTGCATTGGTAACTGGACCAAGTCGTTGTATGCTGTAGCTATTCAGGCGCGTGAAGAACGGAAGATGCCTCTCATCTACGTGGACGGTTTCTACGGCAAAATGTCCGACGACTTCCAGCACTACCCTGCGCTCGTGTTCGTGGCTGGTGGTATTGGTGCGACTCCCATCATCAGTATTGTCGGCAAGATTCTCGACTGTATGCGTAACAACGACCCGAACATGGAGTTCACGCAGGTGTACTTCCACTGGACGTCTCGTGAAATTGGTATCTTCCACGAGTTCGAACCTCTTCTCGATGCTATTGAGCAGTACGACCCGGACCATGTGAAGTTCAAGGTTCGTCTCTGCTTTACGGGCGACCAGCACCTCGGTGCCGTGGGCATCCCCAACGGCATTTCTCTGAAGCCCATGGACGACACAAGTATGGTTCCTACACGCCCGTTCTTCCAGTCGTCACGATCTGTACCCCGTCAGATGCTTCTGTTCTTCGTGACGTTCACGTGCAGCTTCTGGTGTTTGTTTCTGATCCGGTACGACTACCCGATTCTGGGCGCCCTGCGCGTCAACCAGAACATGTGGCCGATGCAGCGCGTCGTGGAGGTTCTCATCATGCTTGCAGGAGCTGCCGTTGGCTGGGCTGTGGTGTTTACCGAGCCCACACCGAGGTCTATGAGCCGGATGGAGAAGTCGCGCCTTATGCCCACCTTGGGCAGCTATGGGCCGCAGGAGACGATGGCCAATGTCGACCGTGGCTCGGAGTACTCGCACTCGCTCTCATTCGACGGCCAGGAGGTGCAGTTCAACCACCCTATCAGCCGGTCACGGTTGAATGTGAAGGAGTTGTTTAACGAGGTTGTCAAGGAGCAGTCCCACAACTTCGCCGTTAACATTACCGGCATCGGCACATGGGTATCCGGCCCCATGGGTCTTATCCACGCTGTGGAGACGGAGGCCTCCAACTTTGCTGGCATCTTCGATGTGCACTTTGAGGAGTTTGAGATGTAAAACTACCCAACTGCTTAGCCAAGTGCGTATGAGTGTCGCGCCCACCGTCCGTTCGCTTTCGTCTCTAGACCTAATTAGTAAGGTGCTTCTTGGAATGCGTGGAGCGCCCGTTGCTTTTGTAGTACTCAACTATTCAGCGCCATCAAGCGCCAACAGCGTTTTCGTTTCAAATTGTTTTCTTCATTGTTCTTATCGATCGTTTGGCTGCTCCACTTGAAAGTTTAGCGGATTGGCGCGAACAGTTTGCAAACTATTCCACCAGAGCCAAAGTGGTCTGCTGGAAAACAACACTCTACTTGGAGCTCTTGAACCTGAACCTACATGTAGCGCAACATCAAGCACCATGAAGGATAAACCCCAATGTAATGGAAAACTAAGGAAAGTCAAGGCAACGCCGTTTGGTGTGTGTTGTCACAATCCCTCTTCGTTGTCATTGGCTACCAAAGCTGCTTGAGGACGCACGAGTTCGTCTCGAGCGCTCTTACACGCGGCTCGGGTACAGCATGACGCGCACGCTCTTGCTGATGGCCTCGGCCGGCAGGTTCTTGGCGAACTTGGCACGCACGACGCCGTTGCTGCCGTGGGCGCGCATCACCTTGCCCCACACGACGCGGAACTGGGAGCCGTTCTTCAGGGACTTGGCCTTGTAGATGTAGGCGATCTTCTTGCCCAGGTAGAAGTCCACGTCCTTCTTGTCGGTCAGGCCCTGGATCTTCACCAGCGCCGTGTGCGAGTACTGGTTGCGCAGGCCGCGCTTGTAGCCAAGGAACACACCCTTGACGTAGAGACGAGTAGGCTGACCGGCGGAAGCGACCATTTTAACAAAGTTCTGCAGGCACCACACGAGCACACAAGTGGTCAGTTCAATGGCGTTCCGTCTGTATCAATTGATAGAGGCCTTGCCCATTGCGGCAGCCGTCTCCCCCGGTTAATAAAGCGTCGAGTCCATAGAGAGAGAGAGTTTCGTTGGTGCGTGCGTCTACGGGAGCGTGGAGTGGGTCGACCTGTGTGTGTGTTGTGTCTGAGCTGCGAGGGTGGCGTCTCTCTCTCTCTCTCTGACGGTGGTTCGATTGCATTGGGGGGAGCGGAGGCGGACGAACGGAAGGCATCAAGTTCCTCACGTACCAGTCGGATGAATTGAACGAGCGAGGGACTGAAGGTGTGGGCGGCGCACACGGCGACTGTGCTGCGAACTGGGGGCCCAATCGATTGGCGGCCAACGCCCAGTGGCGAGGACCTCTGGAAACGTATATTCCCCGTCCAAGTCGATTGCGTTAGATTAGACATGTATCAAAAGGATCAGCTAGGATAGGGGAAGGGGATTCAAGATTGCAGGTGCATAGTAACATGAAGTGAAACTGGTGGTGGCTACGATGCACTGCCGGAAGTAAGGTGTCGCGCCACACCAATGTAAGCAAAGTAGGACATGGCTACACACCGCTTCAACGTACAGGTTGCCATTAGGCTGCTCTATCTACTGGTCTGCTCTACTTTCCTTCTACTTCTCGACCGCCGGCTTCTTGGCGAAGAAGGTGGGGGCTAATTCCACGAGCCACTCCTTCTCGATCACGACCACCGACCGGATGTAGTGCTTGCTCGTGAAAACCAACTCGTTGTAGACCACCCACTTGGGCGGCGGGTTGCGCATGAACAACGATGACGACGGGTGCACCTTGACGATCTCCGAACGACCACACATGGTCTTGTACGCTGTCTTGGAGCCGCCTAAACCTTCAGCCACCGACCGCATGGCCGTGTTCAGGAAGAATCCGGCCACGATGCTCTTGCGCAGCGGGTCGATGTCGGGGAAGCTCGAATCGATGGGCAGCTCCAGCTTCTCCAGATATCCCTTCAGCTGCAATCGCACACTCTCCACTCGAGTCATGGCGCGGTGATTAATGTAGTGGTCGTGACACCACTTGTTGCGCTGCTTCGCGCCGCACTGGATGTACCCGTTGAAGACGTTCAGCAGCGTGATCTGGTCTCCTTCGTACGCAACGAACCGTGCACGCGACTGCGCCGCCTCCGCCTTCTTGTCGCGAGGAGAGTAGAAGATGGACTCGACAGACAGCATTGCCACCACGCTAAGCGCTTCTTCAGCACACCCCAACTCTGTTGCCTTCAGAAGCATCACAGCGTACATGGGCTCTACGGGTAGTCCAGCCATCTGCCTGCCACGCGTAGTCAGCTTGCCCTTGTTATCCAATGCACCCAGTGCATACAGCTTCTCAAGAGCCTTAATCAAGGACGTCTTGAGCGGCTTCTCGATAAAGTCAAAGCCCAATACATCATCAATCCCCATGCACTTCAGCTGCAGCACAACCACCTCCAGACTTACACGCTGGATGTCGGGGATCGCACGTTCCGGAAGCTGCTCGAATGTCTCCTCAGGGAAAAGACGATAGCAGATGCCTGGGGCTTCACGCCCAGCACGCCCTGTGCGCTGCCAAGCCTGGGCCTTCGACACGGACTCTGTCTGCAGCATCTCCATACCACTCGAGGCCACGAATGAGCGCTGCTTCACGAGTCCCGTGTCCACGACAAAACGAACACCGTTAATGGTGATGGAAGTCTCTGCAATATTCGTGGCAAGGATCACCTTGCGCACGCCTGCGGGTGCCGGTTCAAAGACCTTCATCTGCTGTTCGCGGGGCATAGCAGCGAAAATCGGGCACACCATGAGTTTCTTCGCATCAGCAGGCAATGACCGAGCGTACTCTTCCAGCAGCGTTTCGAGCGTCTCAATATCTTCTTGACCCGTCAGGAACACCAAGATACTTCCGTTGCTGGCCTTCTCATCCAAATGAATCTGCAGCACCGCCACCAACGCCGAGTCCAGATAATCCGGCTGCGTCTTTGCCGTGTAGAACATGTCGACCTGGAACATGCGTCCCGGAATCTGAATCACCGCAGGCTTAAAGTCCTCAAAGAACCTCCGGAAGAGCGCCACATCCAGCGTAGCCGACATGACCACCACCTTGAGGTCTTTGCGTTTGCGCATGGCGCGCTTCACAATGCCGAACAGAATGTCCGTCTGCAGCGTGCGCTCGTGGGCTTCGTCCAGCACCACGACCGAGTACCTGTCAAGCGTAGGAGACAGCAGCGCCTCTCGCACCAACATACCGTCCGTCATGAACTTGAGGCGCGTGTTCTTGGACGTCGTGTCGTCGAAGCGCACGCAGTAGCCGACGGCGTCGCCCAACGGGCCTCGGTTCGCCTCCTCACACACGCGCTGGGCCACGGTGATGGCTGCAACGCGTCGTGGCTGCGTGATGGCTACACGCGCGTGTGCGCGGTCGCTCTCCCAAATGTATTGCGGGATCTGCGTCGTCTTGCCGCTTCCCGTTTCGCCCACGAGGATCACAACTTGGTTGTCATTGACGGCCTGGATGATTTTGCTGCGGTGGGCGTAAATGGGCAGGCGTTGACGCGTGCGCTGCAGCTCTAGGACGGCCGGACTCGCGTGCTGGTGCTTCTTGTGGTGCTTGAAACCCGGACCCGACATCGGACGCTTGCGCTGCGCTCCGCCATGACTGTGGCTGGGAATCATCATGCTTTAACGGATGGCGGCAAAGTGGCGATAGTGAGACCAAGAGAAACGAGACTTGAAAATTGGACTATTGCGAATTTTAGGTTGGAGGTGATAAATGACGATTGGAAAAAATGACTTCAACGTGGACGGTTCAAAAGTTAGTGTCTGAATCGAGATTGCTCTTATAAGCCTTGTAGTTGCTCCTACATACGACCTTTACGGCCCATCGAGTGCATGCGCTGCTTGGACGGCGCTCTACGCAGCAACCACCGCATCAAAGTGGTCAATATTCAATGAGATTGCAAAAGAAGGAAATTGCAACACTCACCCTCGTCGTGGTCCAGCGTCCGCGTACAAGCTGAAGTCTTCGCCTTGGCGGTAGTTTCCACCAGCAATAGCAGAACCTTTGCCACGCTCACTTGTGCGAGCAGACATTTTGGTGCGGATGGCTTCCTCTCGAGATCGCTCGTCCTCTTCTTGCTTCTCCGCCAGACTGGCACGAATCAGCGAGAAAAAGTTAGAAAGGTTGCAGTTTGTCATAGCACCATGCAGAGACTCCTACGTGAGAATCGTGTTGATCTTCTCGCAGATCTCAGCAGATTGAGCCTTCCAGTTGGTGAGTTTCTGGATCATGTCGTCAATATCCGCGTGGTGAGTGTCGCGCCCGACAGCGTACTTGACGACGAAGCAGCGCGACTTTTGGTCCAGCTTGCCCTGGATCAATCCCTGCAAACATATTCAATCTGTAAATACAGCAGCGATCCTCAGCTCCCCCACCGTCCGTACCGAATAGATGGTGTCGATGAGGATATCTTCCACTTCGCGCACGGTCGAGACGCCCAGATCCTGCATCAGCGTGTCATATGGAATGTTCTACACAGCAGCGACCTCCACAAGTCAGCCCACCATTACAGCCCACTCAACCTTCCAGCCACTACCTTGAATCTGTGCGCCAATGACACCGCCGTGAGCTTCCGGAGCTTGTTCACTTGCTGGGGCGTGAGCTCCGGCAGTTCCTCCTTCCGAGCTGCAACACCACAATCAGTTTCCAACCCAACACCCTCTCTAATAACTAATTTAACTATTGCACCCACCCATATAGTCGCTATACGCGCCAAAACAAAAGATACGCAGCACTTCGTAGTGTTCCTTGTACTCCGACTCGCGCAGAGCCTCCACGTTGGGCATATCCAGCAGCTCCCGGAACACGAAGAGCTTCTTGTTGCTCAGCACCTGCTGGATCAGCGCCACACACGCTCGGCCACGCGCGTTCTTGGCCAGTAGCGTGAATTGCTCGGAGACTCGCAGCCCCCGCCGCGTCGAACGCCATCACTACGTCGGTCCCGTTCTCGATGATACTACAAACCTGGGTCAAATCTATCGGGAAAAAAGGTAATTATGTATGGCACACAATAATGATCCTGTCATTCAAACACATACCGATATGGTACCGGTACTGAGCGGTACACTAAAGTTTGTGTTTTTGGCGCGCTTTTTCCTCAAAAGTTGGCAATGGACTCGGAGCTGGAAGCGAATATTCAGCAGGCGCTGCCCAGCGCCCTCAAGATGGCGCTGTACGCGGCCAAGAAGCAGCAGCTGGAGCTGCTCAAGTACACGATCGAGGGCGTGGACTCGCTGTGCAACAACGCGGCGTTTCTCAAGGATCTGGAGGAGCAGGAGCATCTGAAGCAGCTGGACGAGACCGCCAAGGAGTTCGCTGTGCTGGGGACGCAGTTGGAGCGCTACAAGATGCAACTGGAGAAGCTGGAGCCACTCGTGGAGAGTGGCAAATTGGACAAGCAGAAGATCGACAAAGTGCTCAAGGACTCACTGGTTAAACCGAGGGTTAATGCTACGAAACACGACTTCTACAAGAAGTTCTGCGACCGAGCAGGGGTGAGTAAAGAGAGGAAGTTGTGGTAGGTTTTGGAGAGGTTTTAACTGGTTGCTGCTGTTGCTGATGGCAGATCGAACTGGCCATGGACGGGGATGAAGATGTGTTCATTCAGGAGAGTGAGAGCGTCCGGAGCACGATCTGTCCGGTCACGCAGATGGAGATGGTGGAACCGCTGAGGAAGTACGTGGCTGCGTGCATTGGCTTGGTTCGATCTATTTCTGATGAAGTTATGGGTATTTATTCTTGCTATTGATGTTGTCGTGTAGTCCGAGATGTGGTCACACGTACTCGAAACAGGGTATTGAGTCGCATTTGCAACGCAGCCACAAGTGCCCAGTTGCAGGTATGTTTAGTCAATTGATTGAGATGTGGTGGTTGCGAGTGTTGACAGTTTGTGTGCAGGCTGCCCTCAACGGCTGTCGTTCAACAACTTGGAACGCGATGTCGAGATGGAAGTTATTATTGACCGTAGTTGCCACGCCTCGGAGCAGCGGTCACAAGCTGCTGATCCGATGGGTGAGGACGACGACGAGGAAGAAGAAGAATATGTCGTCAACTAGCTTTACTGCATGGAGCAAAATTAGTTTTTCCAATCGGAGCTCAGTACTTTTATTACTTTTTGCATTTCGGAAGGCAAAATTTGGTTGATCATTTCAAGCAATGTTTCTCCATTTACACGGAGGCAGACATCAACATGAAGTGGTAGTGGAACGCTGGTCTTGCACACAGGACTGGTGGCAAACTACAAGAGAAGGAAGTTTAGTGTACTGCTCGAAGTAGTTTCTGCAGCTCTCAAGCTCTCAAGCTCTCAAGATATCAAGCTATTAAACCTCATACCGTATTTCTTTCTTTTGTTGAGTGATTTCGTGAACCTCGAACGTCGGACGACTGCCTTGACCTGCAGTCTATCGATTTATGGTGATAAAGTCAAATGCGTAGAGTACCAATCATTAGTACTGCCGGTAAATGAAAGCAAAATGCATAACAAGCTTGACGGGCGGTCGAAGGATTATGATGCATGCATATGTTGTACACCAGTGAGCGTCAACTACGTAATGTGCCTTCATATTGATTTGAGCTCGTTTTTCGTCGGTACAGCCACTGTTGTCATCACATTAACTTTATTCTAGCTGACTTATTATGCGCAAAACAGGTCTGGAGATCTTCGTGGAGCCCGTAAAATGGGAGCCTTGCATTACTGCTGCCATGTACGACCCACTCTAATCGACACTCCCCTCTCTCTTCACAGTTGTTCATGTTCTAATATTGAACGCTACTTCGAAGTAATTATTTATCCTTTCACTGGTTGGTGAATCGCTCGTTAGTGACTCACTACAAACCCGAAAAATATGCGACGCGCGCAATCTGATCGAAAGTATGCCACCTTGAAGTGCATTCGTCAAATCCGCCTCCAAAGGGAAACATCCTCCAGTCCAGTGACGAGCATGGAATACGCCCAACCGGATCGCGTCTACCCGAACGGCAGCTACTACACTGACGCCACGCTCAGTGACAAACCTCCCGATGCCTCGTGGGCCTTCCAGAGCGTCGGAAACCCCGAGGAAATCCTCGTTCCAAGGTCGGAAACCTGCCGGAAGATCAGTTTCCTCTTGGGGAAAGTGGACGAGCAAGGCGAATATTCCTTCGCAAACGCCGCCCACACCCTCCCAGCTGCGCCTGGTCTCACTGTGAAGGGGCAGGGGGAGGTGCCGCTCCCGTTGTGTCGCGAACTCGAGCAGAAATTGGTGTCACAAGCCTCTGAGGAGGCCACGAACGTCTGGACGTTGACCACCGACCTCGTGCAGATGCAGAACCAACTGTGGGATGTGGAGATGGTGAGGCTCAGCGCCTCGTGTGCTCAAAGACTGGGGTTCAAGGGGGTGGCACTGCAGCCGGAGCTGTCCAAAGTGCTGCTAATTGCAGCCGGAGGTCAAGTTGACAAGCAGCAAGGAGCTCTTTTTGAACGCTGTGTGGCGACACTCGTGGTGCAATTACCATCGCAATTTACAGGTGGAGATTTGGTGGTGTACGAAGAAGAAGTTCGCACTGAAATGCGGTACAATCTGGGCAAAGAGGACGGAAAGGCTGCTTTCCTACCACATTACGCAGTGTACGCTGCTGGGGCCTATTGTGCCGTGGAGCAGGTGACCAGTGGCTACTGTTTGATGATGATCTACTCGCTGTGGCTGCCTCCGGGGATGGTCATTACCTGTGGACATGCCAATCGGAATTTGATCCGACTGCAGCTTTCAGAGAGCTTCAAATTGCTTAAGGGGGGACCAGATGAGGAGAATTTGAACGAGAACACGCAGAAGGAGACAGGAGGGCAGTTGGAGGACTCAAGGCTTGCACTCATGATTTCCAAGACGTGCAAGCAGAGTGACATGGAGTCTGCAGGTGTCAACGCTCTTTTCGGTGTCGACCAGAATCGGTTCCAGTTTTTGAGCGAGGCGAACGTTTTCCTTGAACCAGGCAAGAAACTGGTATTTTATCTTGCACGCCTTCGCTACCGAACCTCGGTTATCGTGGAGAAGAATGGCTCCAAAGTGAAGAAAGTGGTGCAGGAGATGGCCTGGTACTCGATCAGCGGTGCGAAAATCGATGATGGCAACCTACACGAGGTCGAGTGGACTACAAAATTGAATTTCTTGAATCCTGCCCATGAGACACTGTCGGAATTGTGGGAGAATGGAAGCACTTCCGCGCAGTACGAACGTTTCGCGTTAGTTGGGTGGCCTGTTTCCGCCGACATTGTGAGTTCGCTCTCACTATTCGGGGAAGTGTCTTCTGTGCCTGTAATTCTTGCGCACACCTTCATCAGCGCCACAACACTCCGGATGCTTCTCAGCATGCCACTTGATCGAGACGGATCCGACCCAGTTCAGACGATGAAAGGGGTGGAGAAGAGCAGAGTGTTCGGTGAGCTGTTACCTCTTTGCCGGAAACTTGGAGATGCCATCGTTGAAGTCGGCAACAACTCACTGGTGGAGGCATTTTTCCTGAAGTATGTCGCAAAGCTGACTTACAAGGACCAACAGGTATTACTACAGTGGGTCCCAACACTTGTGAAAGCTTTTGGATGGGAAAGTGTTAGTACAAGTGTAATGACTGTCGTCAACGTGCACTCAAACGAAACTCGCCTGGATCGAGCTTTGGAACTCGCAGATGCGCTCGATGACAACGCTGCTGCCCTACCCGCTCTTGTCGCGTTTGCATTGAAGAAAGCTCACTCATGGTGCTCCGCCCACCCTGATGCATTTGTATTGTCGGGTAAAATAGTCACACTTGTGAAGTATGTGATGGCGTCCCGAAGTCCTCAACTATTTGCCAGCCTATCAGCCATGCTGAACAAGATCGACGGCAGACTTCTTCACATTGTGCTTGATGGGCTCTCCAAGTACGTTCATGGCTCAAGTCCACCTGAGCAGCGTGCTATGTTAGCCTCACTCGCAGCAAGACGTCGTGACTGGCTTCTGGCTGAGATCGAAGACTCGAAGCAACCACTGTCGTGGGAGATTCCTGACATGAACTTCCCGAATGCTGACGAAATCGCTCTTTTCCTGAAGGGCCCAGGGGCTTCTTTCGCCATCCCTGGTTTTTCTGGCATTAATGATGCCCGCAAGCGAGCTAAACTGCTTGACAAGAAAATCAAGGGCTCTGTGAGAGTTACGGCTGAAGGTCGAGGAAAGTCAGCGTGCGTACAAATACGAAAAGTTGGCGGGGATTTTGACATGCGCAGAAAGGATGTACCGAAATACCAGTCGGAGGCCGATCGCCTTGGCCAGATCGCAGAGGACATGCTACCTCAGGACGAGAACACGAATACTTTCAACGTGGGAATATCCGGGCGGAAGCGATTGCGCGATGACGAGTCCGACAATGAGTAGGCAACTTTACCGGTACACGTTAGTAAGGACCTGGGATGCCAAAGCCAACTTCATGAAGCATTTAACGATTTTAATTTCAAGTCTTTCGTTTCTCTTAGATAGGGATCAACGATAATTGTTTGTACCATATCTCGAGTGAAAAAAAATTGTGTGTGATAGCGCCACTTCGTTCCTCGAAAGACCAACTTTCAGTGACCCCAGCGGCAATTTACAACATTGAATCGACAGGCTAGCCCCAGCACCGCAGATAATAGAAACAGTGGCGTGGTCTTCCGCATTGACATCACAAATGTGGTGGATAGCTTGCTGACGACGTAAATGGGCGTAGGTAGGAAACTTGTCTTCGAAATCGTTTTAAATTTATATTTTCCAAGTGACTACAATACAAAAAATATCTTTGAGTGAGGCGATCAGGACTAACTCAGCCGTGTGGTAGATTATCAAAATGACCGAATTTATTCATCAGAAGCGCGAGCGTTTTGTACCAAAGAGAATTCAATGTCGGTAACAGCCGCTGTCTACACTCAGCAAACGAGGTCCCGAACCATTGAAATCGTGCTCATGACAGGATCAGTATTTACAACCAAGGAAATTTGCGATACATTAGGCGAGCGTAATATACCTGTTGCTCAACATACGTACAGTGGATTCAAATATCCCCAAGACACGTCGGAACTCTGATTCTTACTGCGAGGATTTGCTTCACCTAGTTTCACCATCTAGGCGACCATCCTACCATCGAGTGCTCTTCATAATTTTTAAAAACAAATGCCGATTTATACTAGTGCTACGCGAAGGCTGGGATAGCAAAATCACTAGAGCAAAATCAATGCGTCATCCGGTTAAGACTGCCACCTCCAAAAGTTCACAAACAAACTAGCAGTGGCTAGGATACAGTTGTTAACGGTAGTCTACAATGAAGACGATAAACGCACATCTCCTGCGCCTGCTTCGCAGCCGCAGCATCTGTGCTCTCCGTAGCCTCCATGGCCTACTTGAAGGCGGCCGCCTCATCAACTTTTGCTACCGATGATTTTTTTTGCTAAATAAACTGGTGTTCAACTCAAACCTGAGCTTCGATCAAGGCCACCAACCTTCCATCACGTATAAAAACTTTAATTTGTCCGCTGATGTGGTGCCTGGAATCGCAAAGAAAACCACCTTTCAATCAAACCCAATCCCAAACCGGTGGCAAATCGATATATCGATAAATGCGACCACGTACGCTTGCCAATAATCCTGTCCTCTACAGCACTACGTTGCTTTCTATCCCAGGAAAACTCTTTTTATTCCAAGACTAAAGCTAAATCTTAGGTACACCATAGGAACTCAGAGAAAAATAAAAGTTTGATATAGCTTGATGTTCTGCTCGCCGATAAACTCAAATAAAGTTGTGGAAGCTTGGCGCCCTGCTTGCCCGAAGACACTTTTCGAGCTTTTTTGTTATGGTAAAACGAGATAAACAGTTCCCAAGAAGTTATTGGCAACAACAGTCGTCGTTGTCGACGTCAAAGCTTGCCGATGGAGTTGAAGCCAGTGATTAAGAAATGCAACATGTCCTCTCACTAGCGTGCATTAACCATCAAGTAAATTCATTTGTGTTAATCAAACTGGGAACCCGTACGCTGCAAACCACAAACAGACTTTGGGAGCTGCCTAGTCGATTGTTATCACGTCTGTTGCGCTACTGAGAGCTCTTTTCCTCCCAGCGGTGTTTCCTTGGCTACGTGCATTTTCATTGCCCACGCTTGCTTCTGCTTGCAACAAAAGAAGATGTCCCAGTCGTAGGATTTCAGCCATATACTCGGGAATTTTCTCTCTGCGTGGATCAAACTCTCCACCAGTTTTCTGAATCTGCACGAACACTTCACGGTCTTCTCCTACCCCCAATGTAATATCCAGAGGGCCTTTAATGCTTTGATTCAAAATGGCAACGAGAAAGCGGGCTTGTGACATGCCCGTAAACTTCTTGAGCACCAAAGTGCGTTCTGGTCCTTGCAAAAAGGAAACAATCCCAGGTCCTTGAACAAAGTTAGCGTTCAGAATCTGCCAAGGGAACGGCTTTTGGCAGTCCATTATCTCGTTGATCAGCCATTGACGACGTGTCCACGCAAGAGTTATCAGTGTGGCCTTATGGAGGGGCAAACTTGTTCCATCGATGATCTTTGATAGTGCATCCACGACAGGACCTAGCCGTTTAGCATCTGCCACGAACAAATTCTTCACTTTGTCAAAAGCCTTCGAGCTATCATCACACAAGATGGCGTGCTTCCACAGCAAACTCATGCTTTTTGAGTATGCCAACTTCTCGGGATTGGATCGGCCGAATTGTTGGGCCTTCAATGCCGCAAAATTTGTCAGCTCGGCCTGGGCGAAGGGAGCTGCATCAAGTGATTCTGCAAGAGCTAAAGCGCGATCCATGGCAACTTTGTGTGCTTGACAGTCGATTGCACTCATGATCGAGTCGCTGACTTCAGCCCACCCAAATCTCTCCACAAGAATAGGAAACCACGACAGAAACGAGGTCTTCTCTGTTTCAGCAAGCTGATCGAAGTATTTCTTCACAAACGAATCGACAAGCATCACGTTCCCCACTTTTACGATGGCCTCACAAAGTTTCTGACAAAACGCGAGAAGCGGGACAGACTGTTGTGACACCTGGAGATCTCGAGCAAATTCATAGTACCTGAATGACTCTTCCTTCAGTAAACGTCGAAGTGTTGTGCGACTGAGACACCCTTGCTCGAGAATCGCGGGCACTACAGCGGCAATCCCAATAACTGTCAGCCTGTTCACAATATCCGCGGATGCAGGCCACATCACAATCGCAGACCGTTCACATGTGTTCTTCTCTCCGGTCTGCCATAGCTGGTTTAGCGTCTCGTTGTCAGGATTAAGAAAATTCATCCTCGTTACTGCAGCAGAATCACCCACTTTTGTGCCATTCATCAAGAACCACGAGATGCTTGTCACTGGTTTCCCGTTGCTCGCTTTCAAAACGGATCGGATATGAGCGAAGTAGAATCTTAATCGTCGTTCTGGCGGAAGTAGATCATTTGCATCGCTCAGAAACTGCAAGCGTTCCTTGTCTACGCCAGTTAATCTGTCCAAACCGTATATCTCGATTTGTTCTTTTGTGAAAGTTGTCGAGGTCAGGAACATGGCTATTTCATCGGCATAGCCGTCGCGATTCTCGTTTGTGTCATTCGATGGCTCGTCAGTGTCAAACTCAATTGCATCTGGCCCTCCTTTAAGTTTCTTGATAGCTCCTGCAAGCTCATGTTGCATTTGCTCATTGACCCTCCTGCCCAGACTCAGCGGCAGATCCGACGGCAAGCACAGTGAATATTCCATCATCAAACAATACCCACTCGTCACTCCCTCCATCTCACAACTCGATCCAGCAGCATAGACCAAATAATGAGGTCTGAAAGCAGCCATTGCATTGTCTTTTCCCAGTTCGTACCGAATCTCACACCCTCCTTCCTGACGCACCACCAATGCTCCGCCCGTAAACTCCGATGGGAACTGCACCAAAAGCGTTGCCACCGAGCGACTACCAGCTTCTTGAAACCAGTCGATCTGCTTTCCACGGTAGCCTCTAGGTCCGACCACCAGCAACTTCTTCAACTTGGGCTGCAGTATAATATCCTTATACCCTAATTTTTCAGCACTAATGCAGCACAAACTCTTCAGCCCTTCCAACCACTCGTCGTTCTTCATCTCCACTAGATCGGGCGCAATTGCCCACACGTTTAAACTCTCTTCTCTTGCTGTAAACTTCAACTTCTCCACCATTTCTTCTCGTAACGGGAGTGACACCGTGCCCACGTTCGTCACCGACAGGCCTGGGAGGATGGGCAGTACGTAGACAATGTCCCCAAATGAAAATTCACGATGCAGCACTTTCCCTAGTAAGTTATTTATCTCCTGGAGCACTTTTCCCGTTGGAAAAGGTCTGTCATCGGGGCCTCCAACGAGTCCAAGAGGCCACAGATCGGCGCTTGGCTGTGTGTCTGAGGCGCTCGAGTGGGAGCTGCAGCTCACGATGTTGCTCTTGTCGCTGTAGTGGCCGTTGTCGGTGCTGGGCGGACCCATGGAGTGCGCGACAGGAGGCGGAAGCGGAAATGGTGCACTTCAAGCATGATGCAGGTTTTCGAGCCAATCAGATCGCGCCAAATGGATTTATTTTTGCGCGCGTCGCAGATTTTCGCTCGAAGTGAGTCATTATTACGCCAGAAGTGCAACAACTGAATGTAGGAAAGGCATTCACTTTATTGCAAACTCTGAGTTGCTGTCGACAATCGAGACTGCAACTTTAATGCATTGTTTCGACTCGCAACGCCTGAAAGGGTAAATGCACTTTACGGAAAGTTTTAGCTGCCGGTTATGTTGATGTTGTAGATGTTTTTCAAGTAACTCGATATATATTGATACATGTATGCAACACAATTATTCTACATGTAGAGTAGGAAAGAGGATCACAGCCTCGGCTTGATGTCTGTATGATTAACCTATCCGGAGTTCCGTTTGCTGCCAAGCAAGGTGTATTATACCGATACTCCAAGTACAGTAGACTCCTTCCTATTCGATGACAATCACTTCGGGCTCTTCTCGTTGCCTTTTCGTTCCTGTTATACGAGTTGCCGCCGGACTCGTTACATTTCCTACACGAACACTGTTCGCCGTTTTTGTCGCTGCAATGACACCGGAGCGTGCTGGTTTACTTGTACAAACTCCACTTGCGGTGCTTGTGTTTAACGAAGTGCGCGACGAGTTCGGATCAACAGCCAGCAATTGGTTGAGCTAACAGATTTCGGCCTTGAACTTGTGAATATCTTGACTCTTCTTGGTGAATTTCCCAGCCTGCTTCACTACTAACACGTACGCGTCTCGCCCTCGCCCTCCCACGGTCATCGTCAATGGCGCTCTAATCTTCTCACGCAAAAGTGCCATGCGTTTGTGGGCATCGTCGAGACCTTTGAAACAACGGACCTGGTACGTCGTGTTTGGGCCTTCTAAAAACGTTACCATACCAGCGGCGCCGACGAAGTTCATGTCCACAACCTCCCACGCAAACGGTTTCTCGGTTTCAGCAATCTGTTCCATGAGCCACTGACGACGTCTTGACGCCATTGAGATCAGTACCTGGTGACGTTCAGGCGATTCTGACGCTGTCACACACTTCGCCAAGGCGTCTACAACAGGTCCTATGATCTTGGCGTTTAGTCGCATAAATAAACTGGCCACGCATGCCAAAGCCAACAGATCTTCGAGGAAGATCTGTTGGCTTTGGCATGCCATCGAGTGCTTCCACAGCAAGCGAACGTCGCTGGGGCTAACGAGCTCCTCCGGGCATGCAGCAAACGCGAAACTTGCCTTTTGGACAGACATTATTGTAAGTGCAGCTCGAACCAAAGGCATGTCCAAAAGCGCATCCGCCAAATGAAGTGCAAGGCTCATTGCTGCGGCGTGCGAAAGCCCATCGAACGCACGTACAAATGGTGCGCTTACACCCTCCCATCCAAACTTTTGTACGATATCAGCCAGCAATGGCACAAGTTCGTGCTTCTGCTTCAACGAAGCAAAATATTTTCTGAGGAAAACGTCCACCAGCGTGGCATCATCGGACGCAAAAATCGCCTTGCACAAGTGCTGGCAGCATGACAGAGATACAGAAGTCTTGGAAACAATAGGTATACCGAGAGGGGCAAATCGATTCCCATATTCCCCACCATGCGGACCTGAGTTAGTATTGTTCCACGCAGCGATTGCAGCAATATGTGGCGGAAGCGTGCCTGTCTTCTCCTGACTGTACTGACAGGCTTCATACTTTAGCAACTTTTGTAGCCTTCCATACTCGACGGGGTTGTCCATAAACACAGAGGCTGCAGCTGCCACCTCCCCCATGAAGACGTGGGTATTCTTGATGTCAACCGAAGTAGGCCACCCAACAATTGCGTATCAATCGTAAGTGAAAACCAGCTCTCCTTCACCATTCTTCCAGAGCTGCCCTAGCGTTTCTTTTCCTGGGTTAAGAAAATTGAATCGTTTTGTCCAGTTCACAGCAGTAGGAGTGTCTCCATTCAGCTTCTCGCCACGAATGGTGTACCAGGTTGCACTCTCTGTGGCTCTCTTGTGGTCCCACCTGCTGTAGCTGTCTGGGATCGCATATTGCAGCCTGGCAACATAGAACCTGAACTGCTTCTCCGGAGGAAGAATGGCGTTGGATGCTATCAAAAACACTCGATCTACATCCAGATTAGCCTGTACTCCTGCGCCTGCAGCCGTCAAGTTTTGCAGCTGAAATGATTTAGAAAGAATTAGCGCAACATTTAAGTTTGCGCCACCAATAGTCCCAGCACCTAAGTTTTGAACATCCACATTCTCGCCCTGAATTCCAACGTTGTCATGAGTGGCGACCAGCTTCATCATAGCCTCAGCTAGTCCCATCCGCAGCAAATCAGATCCGTTGCTACCACGAACAAACGGCAACTCTGGCGGCAAGCACAGAGAATACACGAGCATCAAGCTAAATCCACTCGTTACCTCCTCGAAAGTCCGCAAAGCTCCAGCTTTTTACAGAGCATAGTGCGGTTTAAAAGCGGCCATGCCCTTTTGTCCACCCAACGTATAACGAAACATGTTCTTCGTTCCCTCCTCGTGCACCACCAAGTCACCGCCTGCACACTTGGACGGCAGCCTCACCACCAACTTCGCAACACACCTATCGTTTTCGTCTGGGTCCTGTTGCCGCTGCAGACTCCCTCTTTCTCCAATAACCATCACCTTTGACAGCACAATGGTCATTGCAACTCCCTTGTAGCCCATTCTGGCGGCACTGAGCTCACTGAGTCTCTCGATCCCTGCACTCCACTCTGGATTCCTCATCTCCACTCGACCTCCAGGCAGCACCCAGACCTTCTCTCCTTCCTTCGTGCAATATTTCAATAAGTTTTCACTGTTATCTGTCTGCACTGGAAGTGAAATAACCTCTTCCCTCTCCTTCAAGGCCAACCCAGGCATCACCGGGGGAGTCTTGGCATCCCCTCCAAAGGAATATTCCCCCGCCTGGTGCGTCACGAGGCTCAGGAGCTCACTGATGCGTTGCGAAGCTTCTCCTTTAGGTACGAGGACGTCGTTGGGGCTTCCAATGTCGTGAAAGGGCCAGGAATCGGCTGCAACGTTAGAGCTTGCGGTGGGAGCGTCTGCATTGCCGTATAGTTGGCTGAATTGGCCTGCGTAGCTGCCCAAGTTGCTGGCCAGCGCCTGGTTCATGAGCCCCAGCAGTTCGCTCTCGCGCTCGAGGCCCGTTAAGCGACGAGCAGTGCGACGATTCTTCCCCATTTTTTAGTGACTTCAAGACTGCTTTTTGTTGTTTTCTAGCCAATCAGGTGACGGTATTTATTGAATTGCGCGCGTCGCACATTCGAGCTAATGATTCGCATTTTTGATCCAACTTGGATCATCCAAGTGCTGTCGAGTACTGTAGTTCACCAGGTATACGCTGTCTATCCAACCAATTAGAAGTTTTCATAGATTACCTTTATTTGTTTAATTTTTATGCATATTTAGAAAATTGATAATTCCGGGATATTTTCCATTAATTCAATACGTTGTTCTGAAGACATGTAGAAAAAAAGATACAAATAATCAATTATATTGTATTACCCGGTGTAAAATATCATGTAATTCGTGTATTTAAAATTATTTTAAAAAATAAAATTAAATTCCGATAATAATTATAAATACCAAAATATATTTTTTTTTAATTTAAACGATTAAAGTTAATTAATCTATATAAACGTTTATAGCATACATATTGGAATTAAAAAGGTTGTTTAATAATTTTTTATTGGAAATAATTAGGAGTGGGGGCGAACCATGCCTGACAACTTTACTTTGACGAAGCGACCCGACTTCGAAGAAGCAACGCGATTGATCACTTTCACTAGCATGCTTTTCTTGCTGTGTTTCTTTTGGAACCAACTCCTCTATTGCAACTCTGTTATTGGTGACTCTCCTTCCATTCGCGTTTGCTGGAGCCTGCGCGGTAGTACTGCGTTTGCAACAGTTCAGCGTGTCCTCTCGTGGCTAGGAAGTAGAAGCGGAAACTAATAAAGAATAAATAAAAACAAATACATTTCACATTAAACACAACTCACAAGGTACAGCGAGGCGTCAGCGGCACACACGGACAACTTAGCCATCAAAAGCAGCCTCTGGTTCCTCGTCACGGGGTCTTTTCTTGCCTACAGCACGAAAGTTATTTCTTCCAGGTACCCGGAAAGTTTCGGTCTGCGCGGGTCAAAAGTCCCGCCAATTTTTTGTATTCGGATGAGTGCATCACGCCCACGGCCTTCCGCTGACATCGCAAACTAGCCTTTTATCTTTGTTTGGAGCAATGCAACTCGGCATCGTAATTCCAGTAAACCCACGAATAACACACGAGCCGTTCGATCCATTGAAGAAGGCGATGAACCCTATCTCAGCTGCAAGCCACTGGCGGCATCGAGAAATAATTGACGTAAACGCAGTGCGTTGTGCCTGCGAACTCGAGGCAGCTACCATGTGCGAGATCCTGTGTACGACTGGCAGTAGCAGCTTTCCATCCATCGACAAACAAAGATTTTCATACCTTGTAAGATGTCCGATCTCGTACAAGTCATCACATGTTTCCACAACAAGCCCACCTCGCAAAAAAGCTTGGTTTTTCACCGTTCCACACTCGAGCAGTTTCTATTGCGATCGTTGTGAGAGATATTCGCGCTGTAATATCATCTTGTAGCGAATCCACAAGTGATAGCACAAAATTCAAGTGACTTGAACAGGGTAACTGATCCACTGCAGTGTTTATAGAAGCACCCACAGCGTTCCACGTAAAAGTACGAATGAGGTTACCAATCCAGGGAAGGAATGCCTGCTTTTCCTTCAACCTCGCAAAACAAGTTTTCAAAAATGTTTCGACCAGGCTGATGTCTCCCGCTTCAACGACAGCCTTACAGATCTTTTCGCAGAGCGCTAAAGGCATGATCAATTCATCGGATTTTTGAATGCTTCTCTGTGCGTAATCATACTGGTAGGGATAACCGTGTGTAGTGCTGGCCTTGTTTGCTTTCGTTGCGAGTTGATCAGTCTCACATTGTAGCAGCATCCGTAGTTTTCTAAGTTGAACAGGGTTATCAGACAGCACAGTCGTCGCTGCCTGAGTCTCGCCGACCCAACGAAAACCATGTTTCACGTCAGCACATGCTGGCCACGCTACGATGGCAAAGCGCTTGTGGGTGTTGTAACCATAGGTGTCCGTACACCGCCACAGTTGATCCAGCGTTTCGCCGCTAGGGTTCAGAAAATTGAACTTGGTAGTCCACTCGATGGAAGAGTCTGAGTTCTCACCAAGCTTACTGCCGCTCATCGAGTACCACAAGATGCTTTCCTCCACTTGCGCACTCCAATAACTCGTCTTCTTATGGCACACACCTGCAAGATAAATTTTCAGTTGCTCTTCGGGGGGAAGAAGTTGGTTAGCCGCGAGCAATGTATGGACACGATCGCCGTCCGCGCCAGTAAGTGAGCCAGCCCCTTTTGTTTCGATGCCCTCCGTACCGCACGAGTCTGATATCATGAGTGCAAATATATCAGACTCTTTGTGTGTGGGTTGGGCACCACCTTCTTCTTTTAGTCCGTCACGTACAGCACTCATTTTCTTGACAACTTCCGCCAGCTGAACCTGCAGCAAATAGCTGGCGCTTCTCCCACTAAATGCTGGCAACTCAGGCGGCAAACACAGCGAGTACATCACCACGAATCGATACCCGCTCTTCACCTCCTCCACAGTTCGATGTGCGCCCGTAGCGTATACAACGTAATTCGGTTCAAACTCCGCAGCACCACCTTCTTTCCCCAAATCATAGTGAAACACCTTCATTCCACTTTCATCACTCACCACCAGTCTACCCCCAGTAAATACCGACGGCAACTGCACCACCATAGTAGCTACAGATCTTCCTGTAGGGTCGACTGCTCGTTGTTTATCCAGCCTCCCTCCTGGACCAGTGCCTGGTAAATACAATGGTCAGTTATATTGCAGCAAGATGACCGTCCATAATTGTCAGCGCAATACCATTCAACACAATAATAGTTATGGCAATCATTGCAATGTATTGGCTACATGCATGCAGACTACCATGCTTATTCATCATCACCTTCGACGCAGACGAGAAGCGTGGCGCTGGTCCACAGGTCACTGTTTGCGCGCAAAAACATCATCCTTTCAAAGTTCGCTGGCAGGGTCGACGAGCGCAGTGACGTCAATACCAGCTTGCACCCGGAAAACAGACGCTCGCAAGCGTTGCTGGTCGGAGGCACGCACCGTAGCAGCTCGTCGTACTGAGCGACGGTACAGTCTAAGTGTCGTTGTCGTTTAGCTTGCCGAAGAATGGTCGATGCAAAATCGACTCGACGGCGCGGTGCAGGGCTCATCTCGCTTGGTTCGACTACAAAATTCTCAACAGCGCGCTTCTCGACAGCAGCCAGCGGAAGCTCGTTCTGGAGCTTAACAACGGCAGCTTCAAAAGCCGGAGAGTGGACAATAGCCGCACTTGACTTTAGGGAGGAAGCCATCACTGGATACTTCTCCGTGCATGCGTCAAACAACAGACGGACGTCTGCCATCGTACAACCGTCAGCTTGCAGCTTGACGCACACACTGTCCAGCTCTTTGAGCTTTCTCGACACCTGCAACTATGCGACGGTGGGCGTTTCCACGCGGGACATGCTCCTCCACAGCACTGACAGTGAGAATAGAGTCACGGATCTTGACGTAGCGCTCGAGCATGTTGTACGTCGACGACCACAGGGTCACGTTCGCCTTGACAGGTTTTAAAGTGGTCACTTTGGCGAGCGCGGCGGCATTGTTCGGCTGTCGCAGCTGAAGCATTAAGGTCTGAACCATTTCAGTCTGAGTCTGGTAATCCTCCAGAAACCGATTGACCGCCAGGTTAAACCGATGGCTGACACAGCCAATCAGCGGGATTTTGAGCTTCGATGCGATGCTCTGATTGGTCGCGCAGTTGTCACCAATCAAAATGCGAACCATGCCGAGCTCTTTGTCATACACACACAAAATCGACTCGATGTGCTCGATATGAGCGTCAGCTGTCTGGCTGCCGTCCATCGGCGATAGAGCGACTAGTCGCTGGCAGCGCACACCATCCACAACATACACGGCGAAGATGCCCAGGAAGTGCAGGGAGTGGCACGTCCATCCGTCGAACATGAGGCAGAACGAGTCGCCCATCTCGCTTGCTATGGTCTGGCCAACCTTGCCAGCGCCAAATTGCATGTATGCCTTCATCGTTCGCACGCTTATCGGTTTCATCGACACCACCTCGCGCGTGTACTTGTTCTCCACCTCCGTGATGGGCAAGTTGCGCTGAATGACCCAGGCATCCACTGGTAGATATTGAGGGTGACCTTGTCCACAAAGCCGAACATGTGGATGGTTGGGGATGCGAAAGCTTGGAGCTTCGCGTACTCTTCCACGTAGCCAGCATGCTTAGTGCCAAGATGACCAATTAGGTTGCTGTACACAGAACCAGGGGCTTGCTTGCGGTTGCACCCGCACTTCTTGCACTGGAAGAGCCCTTCGCTGACCTCGGCGAAGAAGAAGAAGCAGAGTTGGCGCGACGTCATCGTAGGTGGAGAGGCGGGGCAAGTAGTTCTTGGGTCGTGAGAGAAATTGAAAAAAATGAGTGTGGGATTGAGACGCTGCATACGAGCGCTCCTCGGATGACTGGAGGCTGGGGAAAGTTGGGATGGTTGGTTGACGAAAAATACAATAGTATTATACACAATTTTGTATTATACTGAAATATCAAAAAGACAATAATGAAGGGTTATCATCCCGGCCCCAAATGGGGTCTGGGACCGGGTCTCTGCACGGGTTGAGGCACGCAGAGGACCTGGGCGTAAATATAACAGCCAGTAGGAATTTGACCAATCAAACGCGTGATCTCCAGGCAATCTCTGGCACAACCGCACTGCTGTCGAAGACCTCAAGATAAATGAAGTGCCACAGAGTATTCTGGGCGTTTGCAAGCGAGTGTGGCGCCGAGATCTCTGCGGGTGCAGCGCTTTTTGCGCGTGAAGAAGCTGCCAAGAGCCACCCCGGCTCAAGTTCAGCAGCAGCCAATTGGCTCAGGACACGAGCCGGTAGGGCCTTACGCCAGCGTTGGCTGGCCGAACTGCCAGATTTTCGGCAGCGACACCTGCATTCAAACCCTGACGACAGCTTCTCGCTCGATGACTACCCTACTGGACTGGCCGACGCGCGTAAAGACCGCCGTCACTACCCGAGAATGGTGCCTGCCGATGTCTCAACACCACAGGTTTTGCAAGAGGCATCGGCAGCTACCACCACTTCAAGCAGCACGCATATTTCTGGCCAAGTGAGGAATCAGGTCGCTGCTGTAGGTACATATCGAGACGAGCTATTGCGTGCAGCTTTGGCGGCCGAGCTCACGGCTCTCGCTCGTGCCATAAAGCAAGGCACAGTCGATCAAGTGGGAAGTCGATGTGCAGCGGTTGTGGAGTGTATGGGCGCTCAGGTAGCCTCGGCTATAGCTTCGACGTTCCGCGGTCGGGTTATGGCCATCACTACGGATGTGGCGCGACAGCTGCGTGGCACCTCAACTCAAATGTTGATGTACTCCGAAAGGGAGGTCGACGCGGCGATCAAGGAAACTACTTTACGAGTTAGGCGTGCAGACCTCGCACTGTGCGATTACGTTCGTGGCGAGGTGTCGGGCAGCGGCCATTTTAGGGCCACGTATGAATCGCGAGAAAACTACAGTGCTGTCAGTACGAAGCACTTAAAGAATTGTTACTGGGTGGACAATTCAAGTGCACCAACACGCCAACAACAAACGCGTGCGGCTGGCACCGTTTTAGCACTCGGAAGTGTGGGTTCTTCGCCCAATTCGTCTGAATCGAGCCAGGCTGTGCATGCAAATCCGCGCAAACGCCCTCGGCCGTCTGAGGACACGACTGGATCGCGCGTTCATGTTAGCAATGATAACAACGGGAAGCGTGATGGTGACCGAGTTTTGGATGAACCCATTATTGCAATTGGTGAAACTAGTGCCATTGATTTCGGAGCCAATGTTGAGAGCTCTTGCAGAAGAGAAAGTGAGGATGATGCTGGAAATAGTGAGTGCGCTGCCCAAAAAGGTGAGAGTGATGACGAAGAGAGTGATGATAGTGAACGTGCTACACAAAAAGGGAGAGTGATGCCGAGGGTAGCGAGAGCGCTGTGGAAGGTGAAGAGCGCGGTGATGACAAGAGCGACAACCCTATCGAAGTGGGTGACGGCTCTGATATTGAAGTGAACGATGGAAAGAGCGAGAGGGCTGTGGAAGTTTACGAAAACTCCGATGATGAAATAGATGTGCTTGATGATGTTGAATCTGACAGATTAGAAACAAGTCTATTCGAGGGTTCCGATACTGCAGCAGCTTCACGTGCCGGCGGCAGAATGACCAGCCGTGTGTTGAGAAAAACGACAGTCGAAGAACGATGAACTTTTTGTTTGGGTGGACCGGAAAGATACAAGCGGCACTCGCAAAGTTCACATTTACTCAGAAGATTTGGACAGGTTGCTTCCTTATTCTTTCCTCACGAGCTTAGCTATGAATTATTTCATTTACCGCGACATGGTACAAGAAACTGGAATAGTATGCTCCTACGGAACCATATTATACTCTTCGATGGAAGCCGCCCGTTTCACCCGAAATCCCAGCAAAAAGAAGCGGTTGATTAACAATCTTCTCCAGCAATTTGACTTGGATTCTTACCGGTTCATTTTGTTACCAGTGTCGGGTCGGAATCACTGGAGTTTCTTAGTGATTGAAAATCTCGATGAAAAAAGCGCACAGCTCATCTTATGCATTTGATGTCGTGCATTGGATTGTGACAAATGTCCTCAGCCGATCGCCCGAAAACCAAACTCCCTTAAATTGGAGTACGTTTGTTCACTGCACGAAACCGCAACAAACAAACAGCATCGATTGCGGATTATATGTGCTCCATTATATGGATGTGATTTCAAAACACATTGCTGCAGCCGAGCCAATATCGATTGAAGACAAGATGATTGAATGGACTTCTGGGGGTTTCAATGTCTCGAAGGCAGATGCGTATCGCACTCAACTACATAGCAGACTGGAGCGCGGGCCTCAGTAAGTAGTAACGATTGTAAGCGTGCATAATGATAACACACCCTTCATTGACAGTGACAGCTTCACAAACGCCACACTGCGGTAACTACCGCAAAGTCACACTGCGGTAACTGTTCATGTTATATTGACTCTTGCGATAACAGCTCCTTCGCGATTTCACGTGCATGTTGGGATACCCAGTTCAGGGACTTGTGGCGAGCTGTAAGAATACTATCAACGCGACCAATCACTTCATCGAGCGCCCGACTGCTATCGATCTCCTCGCTCTCGCAGACAGATGTCGCTGCTCGTTTTGCCAAATCAATAATCTTGCGGCGGCGGTTGAAAAAACGTCATTCGAGGTTGCTGCACCACTGAGTTCCAAATTGCTCTTCAAGTTTCGCGACAGCGTAGCCACCTGGCAGGCCTTTTGTCCGTTCAGTCCACAATTCACGGACTGTTTGGATGCCCCGACTGAGCCTATAGTTCGGTACATTCAGGTTATCAGAAGCCATGGCAACCGCTGTACAACGTTTTGCAGCGGGGGGTATAGGACTTGCAGCAGTAGCGCTTGTGCCATTGACAATCTTGACTTCTAAAAGTGTCGACCCACCGCTTAACGGAGCCAGTACGCTGACAACATCTGCTAAACTCCCTTCAACCGTTTCCAGACTGGTACGAATGCCGTTTACTGATGATTTGAGGTCCTTGTGAATACCATCAAGCGTTGCCTTCAAAATAGGCATAGCTGTTTCAAGCTGACGTTCTGTCGGATCATCAACGGTGACCATGGCAGCCTTTGATTCCGCCTGAAAACGTTTAAAATCGCCACAATTGAAAATATCATGCTTCCAGAGTGGATGCCCAGGTATTTGTTCTGACAAAATAACAGCATCCTGCAGAATAACAATGCGCAGATGCTGGAGTAATTCAAGAAATCCGCCAGCCGCGATCGACTGCTCACATTCACCGTTGATCATCTTTGACTGCCACTCTTCCACCATTGGAAAAACTTTTTGCTGAAGAGACAAGGGTGGATCTTTGCAAGCTCGCACTAAAAAATAACTTCCACGGCCAGGTTCAAACCCTGCAAGAGTTCGCACTGCTTCTCGTGGGAGAGATGTAAGGTAGCACTTCTCCATTGCTTGGTTGTTCCACCTCCCTAAGCGTCGTATTTGGGCTTCACTGGCACCTCCAAGATCCACCATTCTAGCGCCTGAACCTCTACCAACATGGGTTTTGGCGCGATTTCGCAGTCCGATGTGCTCAAGCGCACCAGCAATAGCTTCACGGTGAACTTTGTACGACATAGGTTTGGTTGGATCCTTTCCAGTCTTCAATAGCTTCACAGGGTACCATTGCTCCGACAAGGAGAAATCGGGAAAAATCTCCAAATCAATATGCCACCGCCAAAATAGGTAGAATCCAAGCAATCCATGAGGACAAATGTCTACACTCTTGTTACGCATGCATGCTCCAACTTCAACTCGACCAACCTGGTTTGTTTTTCCTTGGCTCATGATCATCACCAAGGCGCGACAAATACTGTAGCCTTCGTTTTCCAGCATAACCGAGTGCAGATCGGCCAATTCCATTCGCCGAGCCGACTCGCCACGCATCAGCGCAAAATGAGATAGTAAAGACGCCAACAAATTTCTCATGCTTGTTCCAGGATCATGAGATGAGGTCCAGAAATAACGGGAAATCTTCTGGAGTTGCTCGGTTGTTGTATACCCGTCTAGTATTGTGTCAGCTTCTCTGTCTGCGAAGTTCTTACGCCGTCGGCCATCTTCTTCGTATTCCGTGATCTTCAAGAGTGCTTTAACAGCGTCATCCCGAGGCGAAGGATGGTTATTTATGTTCAATCGTTTCTGCTGTCGCCACAAATCTACCATCGCTGCTGTGTAGCTGTTTACGGTCGGCCCACCAACCTTTTCGGTTCTTCCGTTGTGGCGTTTCCGTCGTTTCTCCCTCCCAATGACACACTCCTCTAGAAAAAAGTGAAACTTAGGCCCTGTTACTGTATAACGCGTGGAATCATTAAAACTTGCTCCCTTGTCGTCGCACCACAGCTTGAATTCGTTCTATTTATTCGTGTAAACTCGTGAAGTGTTCTGTGGCCGGATGTCGGAAACTTTTTTATACGTGCGATGTGCCGATTCGTCGAGCTCAACGCGCATCCGAGATTCTTCTGTCTATGCTGTTCCCTGTCTTGCTTTGCCTTCTTGTTCTTCACTGCCCGAGATTCACTCCCTCTCCCCTTTCGCGCCATTCCTCAATTTTAACCAATGGGTGCAAGTAGGACCCGAGGGGAAATAACTGGGTTATTCTGACCAACCACAAGGCTGATAACATCGCTTATGCGCTGTCTATACTCGTCTAAATGGGGACCGCGCCCTAGACCCGGGTTATGATAATAAATTATACTGGGATAGGAAGTACGTTAGTACTGATAGGACAGCCCAACAAGGAGTAATTCGACGGGACGGGCGCTCCGGTATACCGGTTCAGATACCGGTGCCAACTGGGCTCCCAAAAGCCTTAATTCGACGGGATGGCCGCACCGGTTCCAGAACCGGTATTAAGTTGCAGAGTCTCGTTTTTACGAGCTCCATCAAGGTGGAGGAATTCTTTGTGTAATGACAGTTTTTTTTTACTGTGGAACAGTGATATGTATTGGGTAGAAGGTCACTCCTGCTGATGAATGTCCCCGGCGCAGATGCCACGGCTGCGAAGCAGACGCAGGCGATGTGCTTTGCGGTTCAAAACTAAATATTAACTACGTCTAAGTGCTTTGTATATGTATACCATATTTCCTACACTTTTTATCCCAGTCTCGCGTAGCCCTAGTACTGAGATAGGAAGCAACGAAGTGCACAGCCCAACACAGATTAATTCTGTGGTCCGGTACACCAATTTGGATATCGGTGCCTACTTGCCTCCCCAGGAGGCTTATTCGTGTGGTCCGGTAATACCGGTTCGAGTATCGGTGCCTACCTGCATCCCCAGAAGGCTTATTCGTGTGGTCCGGTAATACCGGTTTGGGTATCGGTGCCTACCTGCCTCCCCAGAAGGCCTATTCGTGTGGTCCGGTAGTACCGGTTTGGGTATCGGTGCCAATCTGGTCCCCAGCGTGTGGTCCAATCACACCGATGTCGCGGTTTGTTTTGTAAGTGCAAATATGCCCTAAAACCTTCGACATAGAGAAGGATCAAATATTGATAAAAAGTTTGCGCAGATGCTGCGGCTGCGAAGCAGCACAGGAGATGTGCAAGTGTTGTGTACATATAAACAAATTGAAATTGATCCGGGTTGCTGCGTTCACAGTTGTTATTGTTGTGTTATCTTAAAAATGGCTGATGCAATATTTACTCTGTAACACACTGTTGCTCAATGTGATGCGGTTTGTGCGCTATATATTCATGTATGTGTTTTTAACTACCTTTTTACCAACGATTTACCTATCTCAGCCTTCGCGTAGCCCTAGTTCCGTTAATATAATATAAATGTTATTGATATTATATTATTCATGCCCTGTCCAGGACCATACAACAGCAACATTGTCAACACCGGAAACTGATCCACCCCTTTAAATCCCATGAGGTCCCCAGCCACTTCACTCAAAACTTGAATCCCCCCAGCCCATTCCGGATTCCTCATCTCCATTTGAGTAGGTGGGAAGAGCCACAAATTGTCTCTCACTCGACTGCCTACAGCTTCCAATGACCTTGCGTTCTCGTGTCTTAAAGGAAGTGACACATCCCCCACGTCCTTGATCCTTAACCCTGGTAGACCAGGCAGTGTTGTAGCTTTGCCTCCGAAAGAATATAACCCCTCCGTCTGCCCCACTTTCCCCAATTCTCTGAATATTTATATTCAGAGTTTTAGGGGCGATCGGGAACCGTCGAGGATCCTATATAAACACATAAACCGTACCCATTAGACCCTCGAACTTAGTATTGCGTGGATAGTACACTTTAATATTTTATTACCTGTCGCATTCTTATCCAAAATAGTGAATGTTGACCCAGTCGGTGAAAAGCAACATTCGCTCAACATCCACATGAATGTTGTCCCAGTAGATGTAGCCGTACAATCAGTCGACATTTGAGCATCCAGGAGTTGCTGGTGAATGAACTGGTTGTCGCCATGGCTGTGCTCAAGGCCCATCAAGACCCCATATCGTCATGACCTTCCTCGCACTCGTCAAGACCGTCAAGTAAAGATAGACCTCGTCCCGTTCGCGTAGATGTGTTCACGTTTGTGTTGGGACTCGAGGTTCAAGAGCTACGTGAATGGGGGCGAGACCAACCTGCACATCATTAATAAGACCTCGATGACCAACCCGTACGTGGTCATCTGCACGGTCCCTGGGCGTCCAGTACAACGACCCCATCGCCTAGAAATGGTCACACACGACCGACGCGGAATGGAGAGCTCCAAGGTCGACACGCCCGTGATCACGGACCGCAACACATCGTGGATTTTGTCGAGCTCTTGGGCATATACTAGGGCTATATGAGCCTGTACGGCTGTACGAGATCCTGAGTCGCAGTTCAAGATAACGAACAATATCAACATGTCGGTGGTGCTGGAAAAGAAGGCTGAATATGTCGTGCGCTCCACCCACCTTCCGATCGTGCTCCAGACGTACGCCTTGTTTATTATTTTCCAATAAATATCTTTAATCGACTAACACTGGTTATTGTTTTCGCACAGGTTGCTGAAGCGTGTGCGTGAGTTGCTACACTGCCAACATGCAGCGCTTTCCACCGTACACCACGCAGTCGGTAAAATAGTCGCCGTTGTGTCGAGCGCTGGAAACTACCACTGGACAAAGGAATCGCGGGATACGCTGCAAACACAGCACGCTTTGCGACGCGCATTGTGCAACTGACAGTCCACGTTTCTGCAGCACAACCAATTCTGTCACGGGAACACCTCTGCGTAAGTTTTGGCTCTCTAATAGTGTTAGAGCGGAACTTTCCCTACAGCTGAATATAGTCAACGATGGTGGCAACAACCGTTCGAAAAAAATACAGCTTTGACGTCTTGAGGTACTTCGTGCTTGGACCACAAACCCAACGACGAGGTTCACACATCAAGCCTTATTCATTACAATATGCATAAGAAACTCTGTTCAAAGTTTCTTAAAATCTTAAAAAAAACCGTTGCATGTGAGTTGATAAATGGCGACCTGAGCTACAAGATTTGAAAAAATAAAGCACTCACTACTGCTACCATGTTCCTGTGAAGATTGCTTGCTGGTCGTGCCTTGATGTTTTCGATACTTTTCGTCTCGATCCATAAAACCCATTTTGCTAGTCGTATTTTGTTTTTTTACGCTCTGCCTCTCGCTTTGACGGTGTGCACCGCGCCCTTGCTGGCGCCAATGCCTCTCATTGTGATTATCATTATAGCACGTGTGTAGCCCAACTCATAAGGGCCATGAAGACTTGACGTCATCTTCGTCGACAGTCGGCAAAACCTCGTCGCTGCGCCCGTTTGGTTTCGTTTTCGGCTTCGCCTCCGAGCTTGTGTTTGGCTGTACCAAATCGGTACCAGTGGCCAATTGCAGTGGATTTGGGAGGTCGTTGCCATCACGAGGGACATCTTCATCTTTCGCCGCCATACCGGTGAAACGATCTGCTTAGCTGGTTCCATGGTCGTTTCGTCAGCGCTGTCTGGTGATGGCTCATTAAGTTCTGCCGCCGATTGCGTTGTCGACTACTCGGTGTCCGTCCCATCCTTCTCCTGGCTATCACCGCTCATCGTATCTCCATCGCTTGAATTGTTACCTCCTTCGGCATCACCTTCGTCATCAACCCTTGTCACCAACTCCACCCGAGATGCATTACCTTGGGCCAACTTCACAAGATCTTGCGAGGTTGTATACAACTTCACTCCTGTCACACGTCCAACGTAGATTCCAGCGCCATCGGGGATGTCAGTAATGTCGAGCCCACTTGGGTTGGCTTTTGAGTTGTTTGACCACAGGGACAAACGAAATAGGTGTTTCGCTTTCGTACGAAACTCAGAGGATGGTAGTTTCTCCTTCTGAGCTGGGGTCAAATTGTTGATTTTGGAATCGCCAAGCCAAAGCATCCACCCACCATGAAATGGTTCTCTGAATGCAATGAACATATCAACCGCGATGGCAGTCAGTCGCTCCTTTGGATCACGCCCGAGCATGTCCACAATGTCAGATGGCCGTTCAAACACCGGTAAACGTGGGGAGGCGTCGATTTCGTTGTTGATTTGTGTTGTAGGTCGTCAGCAAGACTCATGGCTCCCTGGTGCGGCAAATTTGAAAGTGACCACCCCGGAAGACAGAAGACTAATACACTTCCACGTGGTGTAAAGCAATGTAAGGGGTTTGTAGCAATAGTATATAAAGTAGCGAAACCATGACCAATCTTTTCTATCCGTATAGGCTGTCAGTCTGGACAACACAAAGCTGACATCGTTTATTCGTCGATGGTTCTAACCCAGAATATTGTTTCGCTTCGACGATTCTATATCGTAAACTACGTTTCCGGTCCAGATGAATGTGGATGCGGAATGGTAGCGCTTGGTTCGAAGTTCACATCGTTCGTTCGTCTGTGGAACCTTTGTTGATGCTTCTGTAACGAAATGATGATGATGCAGATAACTCGAACACGCCACGTCGATTGTCGAACTTTGTTCTAACTCAGGTTTTCACCCACTTTAGTTCTTTTGGGTGCTTCTGACACGGGGGCTTGATTCCAGCATTCGATAAAACAGGTAGTCACACAATTTCGCTCTTTTTAGTGGTTCTAACGTGCATGGGAACTTGATTCCAGCATTCGAAAAACTAGGACCATCTTTAGACGACGTCTTGTCGGCGAACCTAGGAACATAATGGTTGGCAATGCAGCATACTTGCTGGTGCAATGATCTTTGTTCCTTCTAGCATTCGAAAAGTCTAGAACTTTGTTGACATAATCTACCATCGAAAATGCAACAGTGCAACGACTGGAAGCTACAGCCAACAATCTTGCACTCGCCTCGTGACCATTGTGCTCCATAATTTTACCTTAAATGGTCACATACATCATTTTGTTTTTTGTGTGCTAGCGGTGATGTCTTCGCATAATCTTTCGTGCACTTGCACTCGGCAGCCAATTCAACAATCTCGCTTGACTTACAAGCCGCAACTGTGTGATGTTTGCACTAATGCACGGATAGTCGAAACTAATGAGCGAGATAAAAACTCGAAGCGGTCTTCACGAAAAGCAATGACTGAAACGGAACGGCTATAGGAGCTAGCAACGTCTAAACGCCGGCGTTCAAAACAGCCTCAACCTGAAGTTGGCGTCATTGATTCTGTTTCTCAGCTATTGGAAAATTATACGAGCGTAGAAGAACGCGTATACCAACTGGGCAGCAAAAACCTTTCGGCTGAAGCTATGGAGGAGCTTGTCTGTTGCGTTTGGGATTGTTTTCACGTAAAATCTAAAGTCAAGGCCGAACTCTTTGACGCTCACAGTACATTAATACGGGCTGTAAAAACTCGTTTAAAGCCCCCGCCAAAACTTCCCGCTGGAATTCAAAAGTTTTACGACGTATCTGATATTGATTTAGGACTTCGAGGACTTCTTCTGTCACGAGCTGGTATAAACATTTCGGATGGCCAGCTAGTTTTGCAGATGTGCAGCTCATGCCGTACTTCTCTGCTGGACCCCAAACGCACCAACCCACCAAAAGATGCAATTTCTAATGGTCTTTATATTGGACAATTACCAGCTTGTCTGGAAGATACTACATTTACCGAGAATGCGATGCTGAATTTATCACAACCCATGCATTTCATTCCGTGGTGTGTGGAGGGAAGCATGCTTCACTTCGGTCCCATACATACATTTTTAGAGCTGATCCAGCTCCACGTGCAGAACTATTACCTCGAGATGTTGTATCGGAGGGTGTAATTGGAGTGACCATGGTTGGAGCATCCACACCAGCGCAGAAAGCAGCGACCTTAAAGAAGTATGATGTTCGAGTACAGCGACTACGGCAACATCTAGATTGGTATCAGGGAAATAATCACTTGTTCTCAAATATCAACGAAACACCTGGGTGGGAATTTGTAGTGTCTACAATGCGTACTCGAATTGTAGTCGATCGCTGCGAGGACAGGCAGGACGTGGCATCCAGCCATGCGAATGATACCATAGCGGCTTCCGAGATGGACGATGGTGCTGCGAACCCTCCGAGCCAATTGCAAAATTTCGACAGCCCGAACGCGAATGATCTGCTCACTGTGGATGCTGATTGCGTTTTACAGTCCTTTCAAACTCGCGGAAGCCAAGAACCAATATGAAGTGAACAGTAATGGCGAATCTGTTGACATTGGTGACCAAAATTCAAATCAAACTGAGACTACTGGAGTTAGTGCTGGTGTTGAATTGCACACTGATATTTGGCATTCCACTGGTGGTGAAGAGCTTGACCACGCTACATGGAGACACAACGCTCCTGTTCCTGAGCATTGTCAAGTCTTATCTCAAGACGAATTATGTGAGCATACTGCGGTCGGTTTAATAAGTGATTTCGGGAACGTCGACGTGTCTAAAGGTGTTGAAATTGTGTTGGAGCAGCGAAAAAAATCACGTCGTTGTATATCGGTCATCAGCAATTTTATCTGACTTTCACCCAGCTTTTTGGACAATTGCGTTCTGTGAGTTGTTTCCCTACGGTCGTGGTGGTCTTGACGAGCCCAGACCGATCTCAATTAGTTTGCTGGAGTTTATCAAATACTTGCCTTCGGCTGTCCTCGCGCAAACACTCTCAGCATCGTTCATTTGCTTTGGTTGCTTTTGACGTTATAGCACGACATAACTCACTGCAAGCCATCTTTATCAAAGCCAAAATGTCACCTCACTCGATGGAGCGTGTTGCAAGCGTGTCACGAGAAGAACTTGAAAAATATGTTCGATATCAGCATGATTGTCGCCGTGCAATTACCGAAAACCAGCCACCTCCACAACCTCCAGGGATTGATAATAGCACGCGAGAGCTATTTGCAAACATTTCAACAGGGATGCGGTCATTCTGGGGATCCAACGAAGAGCGATCTGCTGCTCGATCTGACCTATTCTCTATGCAGTTGCAATTTGGCCAACCAACAACTTTTTTACCATATCCCCAGATAATGGAAGCACATACAAAGTTGCTAATATGGCTGGAAACATCTCGAGCAACGTCAATTGGCTGAATGTTTGGCTTACACGATGGCTAGATTAGGCCAAATTGCAACTTCGAATCCGCATGTCTGCGAACGGTAAGTAGTGTGTATTATCTTAACCTCGACATTGTAATTCCGTTCTAACGAATTTTTGCCTTCGATGCAGGTATTTTGATTATTTGATGAAGGTGTTCATCGATGTTGTGTTGAATTGGAGTGTGGAAGAGGGTTGTTCACGCGAGGAACCAGGTTTGTTCGGTTGCACCACAGCTTTTTATGCTACAACTGAAGCTCAAAGCTCTACAGGATCCCTTCATGCACACATGCTGATCTGGGTGAAGGGAATGCCATCTACCGTGAAGCAGTACTATGAGATGTGTGCATCAAAGAAATTTCGAGATACTCTGGTAAAATATGTTGACGCCATTGCAACATCAAGTGTTCCTCTGGATCTTAGCTTGTGTCCGTCGTGTGGAAGCCAATCAATTGAAGCCCATGAGCTCGAACGTTGCGCATTTCGCAAGCCTCGGAGCGGAGCATTGCGACCATCGACATCTGAATGCAAGCAATGTGGAGACAAATTTGGTGGGAGTGAACTGATCACACAACGAACACAACTAGTATCCAGAAATTTGGATGATACACGCGGTGATGTACCTGTCCACCACCAAATTGCTCTTTGCCGACCGCTACCTTGGTCACGGAACTTAACTCCTGCTGAAGCTGTTATTGTTTCTCGCTCGCTAGTATTTTACCAGCATCATCACTGGTTTCACTCAAAGTCATGTTTTAAGGTGACAAGGCGTACACCAAAAGGAGATGTGTGTCGAATGTTCATTCCAAAGGAATCGTGTGTGGAAACAATTTGGACACCAGAAAATCGTATTGAAATGAAACGAGAAGTAGGGAATGAATACATCAACACTTATGTCCCGATCATCAACGCAATATTCAAGTGCAACCATGACATTAAGTTTTTAAGCGCTGGCGAAGGTGGGTTATGATTTGTATTATTGTAGCAACAACTGTCACTGATGAGAATATGATTTCTATGCAGGACCCGAAAAGGCTTACTATACAATCAAGTACTCAGCCAAAGACCAACAGGATATTGAGAATCCGTGGGCGTTGCATCTACACGCATTTGATAAAGCTAACCGAACGACACCAGAAGATATGAATGACCAAGCAGCGGTAGGACGCCGCCTTATTCAATCAATGTGTTGCACGCTGTCAAACCCACACGAAATATCTGCACCCATGGCGTCCCTCTATCTCATTAAGGGCTCTGTATTTTACACCTCGCATCAGTTTGTGAAGCTAACAATTGCCCATGTTCTTCGAATGCTCTTTGAACAAAATGCACAAGTAAATGTTATGCTGGAGAGCGATAACAGTGGACAGAATTTCAGACGGTCACAAGTGTTTGGTTGGACTATATCTCACGGCCTAAAACTCTAGAAAATCTCAATTTGATGACATTTGTGGCGAAGTGGGAGCGCAAGAAACGAAAAGGAGGATTAAAATTTCAACCAAGCCACGCTTTGTTCGCATCTCACTCGCTGACTGCTTGTAAGGAGAAAATTGTTACGGTGTGCCACGAGCGTCTACCAGATATGAGACGAACCGATTTGCCTGACGAAGAACTACTCCGATATCAGCGAACAATGGTTGAGTTGTTCCGCCCATTTCGATCAAGAGATGATTTTGTAGCGCAAGATAATAGTTTTAACGAATTCTTCCAGCATTGGTGGGAAAATGAAGCTCCTCCAGCAGCACGAATATTTGCAAGAAACAATTCTGACTACTATTCATCTCGAGACTTATTGAGGACTCAAGAAGATCCCGAAGTAGCTCGATATGGACGGTGCAAAGCTAGTCCTAGTGAAGACGATGATTTGGACGCTGAATTGGATGACGACTCGTTTGAAAGCGACGGCGACGACACTATTGGTGATGATTTCGACGTTTCGTATTCCAATGGCGGAGATACTCTCCCAATTCAAATGACAAAAATTTTGACGTACTAGATAACGCAAATGCTTCTGCCAAGCTTGCTGCTACGTCAACAGTCTTGTCAGAATCGCTCTATCATAGTTTCGTTCCCTCCATGAGTATCAAAGATGTTGAACAGTGCATGGAGGAACATTCAAGCAGTAACGTTTACAGCGATGTACCCATATCAACTGCGTCAGTTTTAACATCTTTTCCAGAGTTTATCGACACGAGTTCAGCTTCTTGAAAGAGCTCTGAAACAAACTATCCACCCGAAGTCAAATCCACCACCAGATCTACTTCAGCAATCTGCTCAAGTGATTCCAACAATGCCGTCACTGGAGACAATATCGTTGGCATTTTCGCTAAATCAGAAGCAACAAAAGATGCTTGTTAGAATTGGTAAGAAACTTCTCACTTCAATTTTAGTCCCCGAGGAACCTGACAGACAAGAAATTGCGTTTTTGGGTGGATTGCCTGGTGCTGGGAAAAGCAGGGTTATCAATACTCTACAAACGCTCGCTTTACATTGGGATTCGCCAGAAAGCGTTGCTACAGGGGCATATCAAGGGGTTGCCGCCCAAGCAGCAAATGGGCAAACCATTCACAAGCTTTTTGGATGGAGCATCAGGAATCGAAAAAAATGGGTGCCTACGTCTGAGCAAAAAGATAGATTTGCGAAACTAAAACTCCTCATACTCGACGAGATTTCTACGTGCGATGTTGCAATTCTAGGGAGAGTTGACTCTTCACTTCGAACGCTGCTAGACCAGCCTAATATTGTATTTGGAGGGATTCATGTGCTCCTGGTCGGCGACTGGTTGCAGCAGCTACCAGTCGCTGGCCAGCCTGCATTCATGGCTGACCGCGAATTATTGGCAAGTCGTTCACAATCGGGTACACGTACAGCTGATTATCTTGACCGTGTTAGAGGTATCACTGCATACAGATCTCTGACTTCTGTCGTTATTTTAACGGAGAATATCGCCATCAAGGTGACCCGTTGTGGCGATCAATTCTAGAGAAATGGAGAGTGGGGATATATGACCAAGAAGATATTGATTTCGTCAATAAGCTTGCACATCGCGAAAATTGGACATCAGACCGTACGACCCTGAAAGGGTTCTGCCCTATTCTAGTGACGTCGAACGCACTTCGAGTAGAGTTCAACGCATCAGCACTGAGAAAGTTTTGCGACGAAAGTCAAGTACCATTGCACCGCTTCCCGCAAAAGTAAGAAGACCGCGACATCCACTTTCACGATCTCAACGGTCGTCGCTCGAGTGCGTCCGAGACGACAAGACAAAAGGAATGCCTCTTTGTTTGGAAATTGCCATCGGATCAAGTGTGCAATGCACAAAAAATGTGTCACGAAAGTTTAAGCTTGCAAATGGTTCAATTGGAACAGTGGTCGCCATAACCCCAGCAAAAGATGATACTGTACAAGTGAGAGTTGCAATGGGATTGAAGAACATTCTCACACACTCCCTCCTGATATTATTTATGTGAAGTTGAAGGATTAAGGCTCACATTCGTTCGATGCGTCACTGCCACTTGGCGTGGTCCCAATATGTAGGAGACTGGAAACGGGGGTCAGCATCAAGATGAGTCATCGGTCATTTTCGGTGTCTATTTCTCAAGTTCCGCTCGTTCTTGCATATCCCCTAACTACGGAAAAATGCCAAGGTCTCACCGTCGACAAGATGATTCTTGCGCCTCTGCGGCATCCAACCCGGCGCATTCCGCAGCACTCATCTTTTTACGTTGCTGTCACACGCGTTAAAACATTATCTCAGCTATATCTAATGGCGCCACTTACGAAACAGTTTCTGGAGTACTTCAAACCAAGCCAAGAAGCTTTAGAAGAAAACCGAAGACTCCAAGCAATTGAGGATGAACAGGTGTACTGATATTCCCTTTTAATATGAAGCATTGAATATTTTTTTCTACTGTTGGAAGTCCAAAATACCATTATGTGATCGTGTATTTTGTCTTGAAGTTAGTAGAATTCAAGCAATCTACTTGTAGGCGGCTGACAGAAAAGAGCAAAGCACTATGATTCAAGTACGATCGATATGTATGGTCGAGCATGAGCAGGTTTTCATAATTTTCAGGATGGTTGAAATACAGCACTAGACTATATGTTACTGAAGCTGGTAGCACTACACATAAAACGATCTTCTTTGTGAGCGCCTCACTTTCGTGAAAGATCAGGGTCTGTTAAGGGTGATAGGCTTTCTCTTTTTCTTACCAACTGCTGTAGCCGATTGCCGTTTTAGTCAATAACTAACAGACGTGCTCTTTTGAGATGATGTGCGAGTTTGTTTTGTTTTGGTAACCTCGGCTTCACCTCCACCAATGACCCTCTTCTACAACGGCTAAATAAAACCTAGCTGAACTCAGGAGTCGTGTGAGAACAACCATTTTGGCGTCACTCTTCCCAGCTTGCAAAACAGCTATTGTTGCCGTGGCATGTGGACATACCACATGTCGCGCTTACACCTCGTCAACTAACGATCTTTGAGTGATGCAGGTACAAAACAAGCGACACAGAGTCGACAGCTCCCACAACCAGTGTTGTTCCAAAACTTATTTTCGCGGTAAAGGTGGGTGGGCGTTGACGAATAGGATAACGTCATCGAAATTAAGCCAATTTCGTACGTCGCTGACAGACTTCTATATTTCGCATTTAACTGGGATGTCATACACACCATTTTTTAATCTTGACCTCTCATTGCTGCGCTTGATGAATGGATCTCGTCAAGCTGCTAATTTGTTATTATTCAGGCACCACGTGCTGGCAACAAAAGAGTAAGGTTGAATACGATATCATGCCAAAGATAAGCAGTTTTTGCTGTGAAGGTATATGAGAATTTACTTTTAGAGAAAGAACAAGAAAACTCCCAGAATTAGGTTTCTGAGGAATGGGTGCTTCTGAGATGCTCGTTCGTAATACAATATTTGCCTGTTGAAAGTTGCCAGCCGCCACACTAAACCAACACAATTAAAACTGTATCTTGATTTAGTGATGTGGGTAGCGGACCACTATACTCAGACGCGCTGCACTTCAGAGCAGAAAGTTGGAGTACCACGCGGAAGGCGGTCGCCGCGAAAATACCGAGCTCCGCGCAGAAGATCTGTGACAGCTCATAGATGGCAGCAACATGTGAGAACTCGAAATGGTAGCAGGTCGACAAGCAGTGCGCCAAGTGGGGCACTTCGGAGTGCAACGCTACGTTGAAGCCGACATCAATCGACTTCACTTGTCGATGCTGAGGACATTTACGCTTACGCAAGCCTAGCGGGAATTGAAAATCAACGCCGCTTTGCGGCAAGTTATAGGAGGTCTGTTCAAACGTATACGACACACATTCTCAATCTAGAAAGAGCGTAGTCTGTCCGTCCGTCTCGCTGTCCGTGGGTCCGCGCCAAAAGTGTCACGATAAAACGCACGGTGGTTGGCCGAAATTGCGCTGCATCACTGCGTCCTCCCGGCGAACATTTGATGCCAATTACAGTAGTAGTGCAGCGAGCCCACGGCGAGCGGAACGGAGACCGCCCAACAATATACCAGTAGTGCAGCGAGCTTTGCAAAAGCGAGCAAACGGACTACGCTAAACACTGTATTAAAGCCCGCAGGTGCGGGTGGGGGTGGGGGAGTAGGGGGTGGGGGCAGCTACATGTAGTGATGCACGTATAGATGCATATGTTGGGTGTTCTAATCAGCCAAAGCTACTCACTCCACTCTTTCTTCTGGTTAGTTGTTGGTAGCACTTCATCTTGTGGAAGGCGATTCCAAACCGAGCTCATCTCATTGCAAGGGATTTGCTATATATGGAGATACTTTAGACTTTACTTTCTACCCCCTCTTCAGCTATCAATTTGCATCTGCCTCAGCGTCTTAATGAGTTCCATGAGGTCCGTATTACCTTCTCCGCGATCCTGTGCGAGTTCGTGGCCAGAAATCTTGTGTGGTCGGACCCATGCTCGACAATATGGGTCCAAACGATCTGATGTTGCTGTCGCGTATGCATGGAAGTATGGTAAACACGATGGGAATCACAACCGAGGTTTGGTATCGTTAGCATCATATTTCGTATGCTGCACTGTACTGGTGGCCGCAAATAGCAGCTTGTTTGTACCAATATTGACGGGCTTAGCTCCAACCTTAATGGTTTGTTGCCCGTGCGGCCACTGATACCCGTAGACATGGCTTCTGAGCCCACATGCGTTCGTCGCCGTTATACTCGCTCTTCGCGTTGGTTGTAAAATGCAAGCCAGTTCATCGGACGCCATCCAGTATTGGCTGGAAACTCGTCTTTGCTTTGTCGCCAAAAAGAAATTCTTCCTCCTCCAAGCAGCATATTACAATTTAACGACGCACCCTCCTCAACCATCACAACGGCATACTTGAATAAATGCTACACTTGACGGTGGTATAACGCAACGTAGTGAGAGCATTTGACAGTCGTGCCGGGCTGAACACTTAGAAACCTATGGCAGCGACAACTATGGTAAGTCAAGATCGGTGTGATCTGGACGTTTGCAGCGTGTGCGTGCATAACTATCTCAACCAAGCAACGATAGCAATGGTGGGGCCCGCAAACCTCGAATGCCGTGTGTATCATTCGTCTCGTTTCGCAGTAAGGTACATTGATGTCACTTAGTTCTACCTAACGACTTCCTATGTCCGTACCAACAAGCGCCTCTTTTTATCGTTTGTTGTCTGTGTCGGGTCCTCTACGCCTTTCAGAGTAGAGTTTCCCCTATTTTACACCGTCGAGGTGTCGGTCTCCGAGGAGTCCTGTGAAATTTCGCTGGCAAACCGTGTGTATTAGGTTACGTGCTAGCCGTCACTAAATTTCGTTGCGAAGAGGAAAGCTCGCCATTTGCAAAGGGTAGGATTTGAACTTACAACGTTAGGATTACAGTAGCTTGCCAAAAATATTCGGGTGGTTCCAGCAACCTTAAATTTCAATAATCTTGGGGGGCGGTTTAAAATCCGTGTGCGGAGCACACGGGCTTAAACCCAGGACCTAGCATGGTCACATCTAGCTCGGTTTAGGGTCGTGTCACTGTTCTCAGGGTTTCAAGGGGTGAGGCTTGGGCGATAGATTTCCTGTCAAGTACCTAAATTTGAAGAATTTGACTGTAAGTGACATCCGTCTTCAAACGGGGTTAGGGTTGTGAGATAAGTGTATGGTTAAGATTTGGGACGATATGGTTGCTCTTAGGGTGATAAGGTTGCTCTAAAGCGTGTTGTGACGTTGTGTTATGGTTGCGGTAACGCCAATCAAAATATTCAGAGCTTCACCGGGCATAGCACGGCATTAATACTTCACTCATTTTCATGTAATTTTCTCCTTTGGGCACTAACACATCGGTGGGAGCTCCAATGGACTCGAAGGGCCAATTGTAGCACCTTCGCTGTCGCTCCTTTCGTAGCGCCGTTCACGGCTGAAGTACGAATTCATGTTACCTTTTGCCTTCCGTTTGAAGAATGACGAGGTACGTTTTTTACCAAGTTGAAGTGTATGCACCAATCATGTACTATTCACTATCTCTGCGCCAATCACAACCCCTCCAGAATAAAATAAACAAACGAGTCATTACGATCAAAAATGAAGACTGAGGAGGAGTGAACTTCCGTCTCTGAGAATGGTAGGAGCGCACAATATGCGTTGTTTGCATTGAATATTATTTAAAGTGAAGTGGGGGCTCGTTGGAAAGTCAAAGCACATTCTGGCTTTTTTGCAATACTTGTAATGTTTTCAGGATGTCCAGCCATAACGAATTCACAAATGAATATAGGGCAACTTCGTAGCTACTGGAAGACACCGCGAACGATCTTGCTGTATCCAAACTGACAATCAATTTGGATACAAATAAGTTTCTTGAATTGCTTTAGTCTAAACTGCTTCGTGGTGTATAATTTGTGTAGTGGATGGCAAGGTCTGATACTTGAAGTCCTGGCCCTCCGTCATTTCGGCGATTTTTAATGCTTGGTTCCTTGCTTCTATTGTTGTTTATGCCCGTTTTCATGATGTTCCGTAGCAAGACTTGACAATAGCCCAGCCCCGGCTTGACATCTTTACCCACTCGGGGAAATCCTCAAGCTCCGTTCTCAGCACTTGGGCATTGTTAACTTGGTGGGCCCCACATTGATCCAGAAGAATGGATCTATGTTCGTGTTTGGAAAAGTGTCCGTGCAGTTCTTGGCAACGGAGTGGATCAACGAGAACTGTGGCTCTAGAGCTAAGTTTGGCTCACCTAATACTTACTGCAGAAAGTCATCAAATCAAACCAAAGTCACGAGCTACGAGTGAGTGGAATGATGACTAACTTGACTGCAAACATTCGGCGTTGGTGCAACGATTCGTGCCAACTCTTTTCCGGTGTAGATACAGGTACAGGTAACGTAATCTCTGACCTTCATTCGGTGCCGCCGTTGTAGGCATTTCCTAGAAAAGAGGTTTGTTTTGTCAGACACCTCTCACCTCATTCTCCGATTTGCTCGGTTCCAGTCAAGATGTCACTCTTCCCAAGACTCAAGCTCACCTACTTCAACGTTGCCGGCCGCGCTGAAGCCTCTCGTTTGGCCTTCTACATCGGAGGCGTGCCGTTCGAAGACAATCGCGTGAACCGCGAGCAGTTCGCTGCCATGAAGGACTCGCTCCCTTTGGGTCAACTGCCGGTCTTGGAAGTGGACGGAGAGGTGTTGACCCAGTCGGATGCCATTCTCCGCTATGCCGGGCGCCTAGGAGGTCTCTACCCAACCAACGCCCCCTTCGCTGCAATCAAAGTCGACGAGATGGTCCATGCCTTGACTGAAATGGGAGAACAAATTATCCCTTCGTTCAGTGAAAAGGATGAAGACAAGAAGAAGGCGATGCGCGAAGAGCTGGCATCGGTCACGCTGCCTCGCTATGCCGCGCGGTTTGAAGCTCGTCTGGCGAAGATGCAACAAATGCCCGTGTTCCAGTCGGACCAGATTTTTGTTCACGAGTTAATCATTTACCAGTGGATGCAGTCGTTCCGCTCGGGGATGATCGACTACATCCCAACGACCGTTCTCGATGGCTTCGAGCTTCTCAATGCTGCGCTTGACAAGGTCGCCAAACACCCAAAGGTCGTGGAGTGGAACAGCCTTCCACACAACACGCCCAAGCTCAAGCTCACGTACTTCAATCTTTCTGGCCGCGCGGAGCCCATCCGGTTGGCATTTTTCATCGGAGGCATTGACTTTGATGATGAACGTCTCTCGTTTAACGAGTATGAGGAGATCAAGTCTGAGCTGCCATTTAACCAGATGCCTGTACTCAACGTCGACGGAGAGATCATCTCGCAGTCCTCGGCAATCCTTCGCTACGCAGGCACATTAACGGGCCTCTACTCGCCAGTTGACATGCTAGCTGCATACCGCGTGGATGAAATACTAACAGTGATCGACGAGATGTTCAACAATCCTGCGTGGCGTGAAGTTGGTAGCGAGCGCGACCCGGACAAGCTGCACAAGATGCGTGAGGGTCTGTCCGCTGAGCTGATCCCCAAGACACTCAACTTCTTGGAGAAGCGTGTGGCTCAATTCGGGGCACCCTACGCTACGGGCGAGCACCTGACAGTTGCGGACTTGGCGATCTACGCGGTGCTGATCATCCTGAAAGCAGGAAGACCGGGTATCCCAACCTCTATCTCGGATCCATTCGAAAACCTGCAACGTGTGTACGAGCTGGTGAAGGAACACCCGAAAGTCGTCGAGTGGTATGCAACCCACCCATAAGAGCTTCAGCTTGTGCGGCACCGAACGAGTGTTGAAGCCAAATGCATGTTGACGTAGTGCATGTATGTAGGATGACTCCTAACAAAACTAATGGATGGCCACTAAACCTTCAAATCTTTTCCCGCCGTTCAAGACCATGCTCAACACCGGAGCCGTCCGCCTCATCGCCCCTGAAGGGCTCAACGCTGTGCGTTTGACGCTCTGTATTGGAGGTGTCGCCTTCGAAGACAATGTACCAGCAACTACCGACAAGCCACAGCTCGAGTTGCAAGTGGATGGAGAGACCTTGACGCAATTTCAATCGATGCTGCGTTGTGCAGGACGTCTGGGTGGCTCGTATCCAGTCGCTTCCCCACTCATGGCACTCCAAGTAGACGAGGTTCTACACGTTCTGAGTGAGGTGGAAGCCAAGATAAAATACCCACAAGAAAATGACCAGGACGGACTTCTCAAGGAGCTGGAAACCATGACGATCCCACGCTACGCTTCACTGATCGAGGCGCGTCTCGATCGTCTGCGGGGTGTTCCGCTGTTCAACTCCTGTAAAGAACGAGTGTTGGTGCATGAAATTGCAGTGTACTGCTGGGTGAAGGCTTTGCGCGAAATGGGCCTTGGTGAAGAGATTAACAGACACTCTTGTCTCCTTGCAAAGGAGTCGAAATTGAGACTCACGCCAAAGTGAAGCAGCCTAAAATGCAGTTAGGATCATGTGACCGCCCTAAGCTGAAGCTGACGTACTTCCCATTTCCGGGTCGCGCGGAGCCTATCCGCTTAGCGCTGTTTATTGGGGGAGTTCCTTTCGAAGACGAACGGATCGGACTCGATGAATTGAACCGGAGACGCGCCAATTTGCCATTCCACCAGCTACCGGTGCTTCAAGTGGATAGTGAAGTCGTTTCACAAGCACTAGCAATCTTGCGGTACGCTGGTACGCTTGCTGGGTTGTATCCAGCATCAGACATGCAAGCAGCCTCCCGAGTCGACGAGGTGTTCTCGCTCATCGATGAGTTCTACAGTTCTTACACTTGGAACGCTTCATACTTTGAGAAGGACCCAACAAAGCAAATGGAACTGCGAACGTCACTTGCAACGAAAACACTTCCGAGGACGCTAGGCTTCCTTGAACAGCGTGTAGTTCAGTGGAATGGACGTCATGCTGTCGGTGGTGAATTCTCTGTAGCAGATCTAGCGATTTATTCACTTCTGTGGACATTCCAAAGCGGACGCATTCAGGGTGTTCCAGTCTCGGTTGTTGAACCTTATCAGAAGTTGGTACGCATTTATCAAACCGTGGCCAGCCATGCCAAAGTGGTTGAATGGACTGCAATGCACCAATAACGGCGTTATTGCATGGATGAATACAAGCACTTGTTTTTTTCAACATTGATACTTCATTAATGAAACTCTGTCGCTTGATGTCTCTGAAAGTTGTCGTCTTACATTGTTTTGATCGCTTTCTTGCAGCTCGAACGCTATTTTGTTCTCTGGATTTCCAGCGTTGAGCACTTACTTCGAAGTGCTGTACAAGCTATTGGTTGTCGGAGTTTTTGTAACCTGTCTCGGCAGCTGCGGAGGTGCTAGCTAACGTATCTTCTGATCGTTGTCTTGATCTCTCTGTTTGCTCATTGTTTTCGCCCACCCACGGTCGCTTCTCGCCCACAGATGAACCTTTACTAATGGTAGAGCCTATCATGCTAGGACTCAAACCTTCAGCAAGGTGCTGACGTTCAATTATGTAGCTCTCTAACTGCTTCCTCGATCTCCCGTACTCCTCGCTGGTCTTCGTAAAAATTACTGCGGCACTCAAATTAATTGCTTGCGCTCTCATCGTATATGAAGCGTTGGAATCGCATGCTGTTGAATGTGGAAGATGCTCTGAAATAAATATCTGGGCTTCTGCAATATTCTTAAATCCGCTCACTGCAAACGATTTTTGGCGTCCGTGGAGAAAAGCTTCGACCCCCGCATGGGCGGGGAAACGAGCATCTGGCATTTGCAAAGTGAAAGGCTTGTCCAGACGTAAAATTTCAGCATCTAGCCACTGACGCCGAATGGATACTAATGACGATAGCATTTCGCGCTTTTGTTTTGAAGAATTTTCATCCACGCACTCCGAAATGCCTGCGACTACCGGGCCAAGGACACTTGGATCCATTTGCTGAAACAAACTGGCAACTGTCGTTTGCAGGCTCGTATTTTGACAGATAAATGAGCACTCCCACAACAAGCGCGCATTCTCGGCGGAGAGCAATGTGAGCCCAGGCTCTAATTGCGCCATCTTGATTGCCAGCGTTGCCAAAGCTGCTCGGCCATCGCAATCGTTCTCACATGTGCTCATCAGCTCTAGAGTTAGAGTCATACCATCTTGAGCTGGCAATCGGTTAATAGCGTTTTCCAGCGGTATACGAACAGCATCCCAACCAAATCTCTTGATCATTGCCACAATCGCAAAAGCAATCTGCTCTTTGTTTTCAAGGCGGTCAAAAAACCGGATGAAAAATAACCACACTAATTCCACGTCAGCTGCAATCATGATGGCCTTACACATACGCAGACAGACGTTCACATACGGTGAGGCTGCAGCGCCAGAGCCCCCATCATTTTCTTGTTCTGGGCCTGTCGCCGTATTCATAAAGACTCGTAATCTTGACGAATCCACAGGTCTGTCATCAAGGATCAACGATAGCGCAGCACCCTCTCCGATCAAAGTCGTTACGTTCTTTAGGTCGTAGTTGAGAGGCCAACAAACGATAGCATATGCTTCGTACTCGAGCGTTTTCTCTGCGACTAACCGGTCTAGACGGAGGTGCTTGCTCCACGTTGCACGCGGTGCCGAGTGGTCGGGATTCAAGAAGTTAAGTTTACTGGTCCAGTTAAACATGTCGTTTGTGTGTTCCCAATTCCAAGTCTGCAGCATTTCACCACTGGTGGAGAACCAAACGATTGAATCAGTTTGTTCTTTGACTCTCCATCGAGAACCATGTTCGCTATTGCTTCTCGAAGGTATCCGCGGGTACGCCCTGTACGCTGTCCTATCATCCCCGTCTTCACGATCTTTCACAAACGTGGCTGAGTGGTCAATCTTCGCAACATAAATCTTTAACCTCTTATCGTGAGGAAGAAGACTGTTCGCTTTCTGCAGTGCTTGAAACCTGTCCCTATCAACACCATCAAGCCGTTCAGACCCCTCCGTTTGAAAGCGCTCATACCCTCCATACTCGTTATCCAACAGCAACGCAAAAGTCTCATCCGTCTTACCAAACTCCGTCATAGCCTGCCTCAACTCTTTTTGTACAAAGCGTCTGGATCGGTTCACCCCAGTCGCCTCCTCATCAGGTGGTAGACGAATCGAGTACTCCAACACCACGCGGTATCCATTCTTCACCTCCTCCAGAGCGTACTCTGCTCCAGCCACAAACACCGCATAGCTCGGCTTGAAGCCCGCTGTCCCCGCCGTCTTCCCAAAGGCAAATCTGTACTCTTTGGTCGGATCTTCGTCATCGTACACCACTAAATCTCCTCCTTGATGCAGCGACGGCAGCTGCACCTCCAAAGTGGCGACCACATCCTCTCCCTCTTGTGCATCCTTCCTCTTGGTCAAGTGTCCTCCTGGTTCATAGACCACCAATTTGGACAGAATCACGTCCAAAAAGACGTCCTGGAAGCCCAATTTGTCCGCGATCTCAGCCCCCAAGTCTCCGATTTTCCTGTTCCACTCTGGATTCTTCATCCACAATTTATCTGCTGGCAGCTCCCACTTCTTCTCGTCCGTTTCTGCCTTGGTGCATTGCTCCAATAAACACGAAGCGAAACTTTGACCCAATGGAATGGGGATCACCCCCGAGTCTCGCACTACGAGACCTGGGAGAGCAGGTAGAGCGCACTCAGCGCCCCCAAACGCATACAACCCGCCGTGGTTCTCCCCAATGCGACCCAATGCGTCGCTGATCTTGACACACGCGAGGCCTCGAGGCGCGTACTCGCTGTCGTCGGGGTCCGAGACGTTCTTAAAGGGCCAATAGACCTCCTGCACGGCCTGGCGCTCTCGTGCAGATAACATTCTTTAAGAAATATTATCTTTTACGCTCTTTTGAGGAACTTTCTGTACGCTGATTGGTTGGATAGTGATTCATTATCTTTTTTTGTTAAAAGATCAATAGCCAATCAGTTGCGAAAGAGAAGTATAGTACTCAAGTATGTTCTTCGGGTGGGCCGCCCACCCTAATCCTCGCTGGTATTTCGGCGAGAGCGACAGTGAGGAAGAGTTCTACCATGGCAGCAGCGAAGACGAAGAAGAGGAAGAAGATGACGCGCAACGACAGGATCCGAGTTGGCCGTTCGCGTCGATTGGCGCGTCCAACGAGAAATTAGTCCCCAAAGGAGAAATTTTAAAGGAAATGAGCACTTTACTTGGGAAAGTGGATAACGCACAGACCAAAAGCTCTTTTGGAGACGAAGCCAAGATATTATCAGGTTTGCCAGGGTTGACTATCAAAGGTGGAAGTTTGATTGGGCTTCCGGTACGACAAGAGAATGCAGTGGAAATGGAGACGTTGGGGACCCAAATGAAGAGTAAAGTCTGGGTTTTATCAGCTGACAAAGTGCAAGTGAAGAGCTCGGAGTGGGTGGAAGGGATCGAGAAGATCTGCAAGTTGGGGGCTGAGAAAATGGGATTCAAGGACATTCCACTACGTCCAGTTCTTGATAAAGTGGTGTTGTATGGGGAAGGAGGGTGTCTGGACAGACAGCGAGATGGAGGTGGCGACCGAAGCGTGGGCAGATTGGAAGTGCAGTTACCGTCCGTGTTTACAGGCGGTGATCTTTTAGTGTATGAGGAAGGGACGGATAAGCAGACTCGATACAAAATGGGGAAAGAGCAAGGCACGGCGGAATTTGTCCCGCACTATGTGGTGTACACTGCAGGCGCGTACCGTGCTGTGGAAAAAGTGGTGAGTGGGTTTCGCTTGGTGATGGTTTATTCTCTGTGTTTACCTTCGGGAATGCCAAGTCTTAACGGCAAAAACCCCACGCAGATGAAGCAGACGCAACTTGCGGAGATCGTTAAGAAGCTAACGACGACACAAGGTGACATTCGAGTCAAAGGTGAACCAGAGGCTGGTGGCACAACTGCCCAGAAGAACGACAAGACCAATGATAATGCAATGATTGCTATGATGCTTTCTCGATCATGCGCAAAATGTGAAATCGAAAGGAGAGGGTCTGAGTCACTCTCAGGTGTGGATTCGCAGCGGTTTCAAACACTAAGAGCGGCGAATGCACTTGTTCCCCCACGACAGCGACTGAAATTTTACATTGCTCGTCTTCACTACAGCGGAAACGGTTACTATACCGCATGGAGTGGCAATCAAACACAAGAGAGCGCCTCTTGGTATTCAATTGAAGGACAAAAGCTGGATACTGGAGCTCTCGCTTCTTTCGCATGGACGAAAAGGCTTAACTTCTTGAATCCTGGTGGCGAGACGTTTGCGCAGTTGTGGAAGCGGTATGACGCGTACCATATTCTTGAGCAAGAACGTTTCGCAATTGTTGGATGGCCTGTTACCGACGATTTCATGAATTCGTTTACATTGATAGGAGAGGTTGCTGCTACAACCACCGCACTTGCGGATAACCCTGTTGATATTTCTAAAGTGAAAGAGCTCTTTCGCTGTCGCGCTGAGAAACTCAGACAGGATGAGGCAGTCGTGAACCCTACTGTTGGATACAGGTATGGGGTTGCCAGTTCAACCAGATATGGGCCTCGCCCGATACCATTACCACTCTGCCAAAAGCTTGGCCAAGCCATCGCTGACTCGGGTGACGTGACTCTCGTTGCTGCTTTTATCGAGAATCAGTTTTCACTGCTCAGAGAGAAGCGCCAAATGATTCCTGTGGTTGCTGCGATGGTGCACAAAGTGAGTTGGACACACTTTCACAGATTGTTTGTAACCGCCATTGAGCGTGAACCATTTGTTGGGCGTATGGGGCTTACATTGGCGTTGGCGGAAGCTCTAGTGGACAACGCTATTGCGCGGGACGCTCTAACAAAGTTTGCAGTGGAAAATGCTCATTTTAGTGGAGATAACCAACAAACTCAACTGGCCTCGTTCGGTGACGTTGGTTTGCTCTGGAAACATGCAAATGCTTGCGAAAGCCCGCAAGTATTCCTCGACGTGGTAAATCTATACAGAATCATGGATGGAAAACTTCTTGGTTCGGTGGTTGAGCTCCTTTCGAAAGGAGTCGATGCGTCGTGTTCACAGGACTATCAATTAGCGCTGGCCACTCTTGCTACCCGTCGCAAAGATTGGCTGATTGCAGAGGTTGCCGATATTACTACGCCCTTCACATGCGAAGTATTGGATAAGAATTTCCCGGATTCTGCTCAACTGGTAGCTTTCCTCCGAGGTCCGGACCCGGTGCTCCATATTCAAGGGTTCACAGGTATTGCACAGGCTCGTATTCGAGTTGCACTGCTTCACAAAAAAATCAAAGGGCGAGTTGTGATGACCGCAAAGGGGAGAGGTCGCCAAGCTTTCGTGCTTGTGGTTAAAGCCGGGAGTGAATCGGATGTGCGAAAGCAGAAGGTACCAAGGTACAAGATGGAGATCGAGCGAATGGAGCGTTTAGTATGCACCTTGAATGGATCGGCACCGACAGGGACCAAGCGTCCTCGAGAGGAAGAATCCAAGGTTATAGCAATTGATTAATATTCGTTCGCTTCTCCCTATCTATAGTTGAGTTGCACATTCCAAGTTGGCAGCGGCATCGTTGCCGTAGGACGATTTCAAATTCATAAAATCGATCCGCAGTTGTCAAAAATTGGCAACAGCAGTCGGGTATGGTATGATTGTTCATCGATCATTTGACGTCTACAGTACCATAAAGAGTTATTACCACCCCTGGTAGGCGCCAGAGTATCGTCTGACGAAGGCCACGAAACGCGCGAGGAAGGCAAAGTCTAATGTTTAGGTTATGCGGGAAGCAGTGCAACTAAAATTTAGTGCATTTAGTGCACGTAGTACTAGGTGTAGTGTTGGGGGACAACACATGCGTTTCGGGGAACTCCAGTCGGCTGAGCTCTACAGTATGCAGTTGACGTAGTTGCTAGGAATCAAGGGTAGATCGAGACGAGCTTGTTTCCAGTGAAATCTGTATGAAATCTGTATTACCGTATTGTCACTACACTTGCCTTCTGCAATGAGGATGATTGACTACTGATCTACTGAACCAACAAAAGATGTGAAGTTGTTCGTTCAAGACCTCCGCTGCTTCACAGCCATTTACTGGTTGTGCGCAGCGTTCCACTCCACAACCTTTGGGTGCTCAGACACCAGCTTGAAGACGCGCTGCAAGTTCGTGTACGAGTCCGCGATGTCCTTCGAAAACCCAGGCACACCGGTCTTAAAGCCGAGCAGCACACCGTAGATGGCAAGGTCGGCCACAGTGAGGTTTGCACCCGCAGCGTAAGGACCCTTGTTGTGAATGATTCGTTTCTCCAGGAACCCCAGCGTCTTGGCCACCATGCCGCTGGACAGCTCCGCGCGCATCGCGAGCTGCTTTTCGGTGTCCTTCTCGCGATGAGAAGCACCCCACAGCGGGTAATTGAACATGTCATCCAGGATCGCAAATAGCTCGTCCACGCGGTACGCAGCCACGAGATCGGTAACCGGGTAGAGTCCCGAGAGCGTACCGGCGTAGCGAAGAAGTCCCAGCGACTGGGCAATGACCTCACCGTCGACTTCCAGCACAGGCAGCTGGTTGAACGGCAGCGAAGGCTTGCGGTTGGCGAGCTCTTCGCGCGTAATGCGCTCGTCCTCGAACTCGACTCCTCCGATGAAGAAGGCGAGACGGATGGGCTCTCCACGGCCAGGGTGGGGCATGTACGTGAGCTTGATCTTGGGTGTGTTGTGCTGCAGGGCGTACCATTCCTTGACCTTGGGGTGGTTGGCCACCTTGTCGTGCGCGGCGTTCAGCAGCTTGTAGCCGTCCAGCACCGTCGTGGGGATGAAGTCAATGTACCCGGCACGCAGCGCCTTGACCCAGGCGTAGATGACCACGTCGTGCACGAACACGTCATGGGTCTGGAAGGCCGGGATCTTCTGCATTTGCTCCAGTCGGGCCTCAAACAGTGCCGCATAGCGTGGTAGCGTGACCGTAGCCAGCTCCTCGCGCAAGGCCTTCTTCTTGTCAGCATCGGACTCACGGAACGAAGGGCCCATCTTCTCCTCGACTTCGCCCATGGCGTGCAGCAGCTCGTCGATCTTGAGCGCCAGGTAGGGCGTAGAGATGGGGTAGAGTCCTCCCAGTCTGCCAGCGTAACGCAGCATGGCGTGCGACTGGGTGAACACTTCGCCGTCCACCTCGAGAATGGGCGCTTGTCCCAATGGCAGCGAGTCCTTCGTGGCGACAAACTGCGCGTGCGTGATGCGCTTGTCCTCAAACGGGACGCCGCCAATGTAGAAGACGAGACGCACCGCTTCGGCGCGTCCAGCGGCACCGAAGTACGTGAGTTTGATGGAAGGGAAGGCGCTCATAATTGTATGATGCTTGGGCTTGGTGGTAAGGCGCTTGTGGGGGGAGGAGCAAACTGAAGAGTGAGTGATCTATCTGAAGAGGCGGAATGGTATCCGAACACGTGTTGTCACCGATTGCGCTTACTTTTACGGATGACGTCATCACTGCTGCCACCGAACGATGTCAAACTGAAGTTGCGAGCCTGAGCACCGGAATTATTGCGGGCAATGGAAACTGCAGAGCAGAACGCAGGCGAGTACAATCCAGGTGTGCGTGTTAAGTTATAATATGAGGCTGGTGGTATCGCACGGGCAATAGCAGCAGCCGACTCGGCGTTTTATCCGCTGAGGCAGAGCGAGCGGAAGCCTCCGAAACCAATCTCGGAAATGCGCACCACGCCGAGAACACCCATGACGCCGCCACTGACTCCGATGAAGATGGCGATGAGGAAGATCACGAGCGCCGACTTGCGGTACTTCTTGATCAAGTACGTCATGCCCAGTTGCCCGATCAGTCCGGCGATGAAGCCCACCGTGCCGTGCCACAGCGCGTGCTCCACCGACAGCGTGCCCAGAATGATGAACTGAATGGTTGTGGCCGAGGAAGTAAACAGGATCATCGATGACGACGTGGCAGAAGATACCTGCGGGAGCAAACCCATTTCCAGCAGCAGCGGGCCCTTCACCATGCCGCCACCGATGCCCAGAAGGCCGGCAGCAACGCCAGCAGCAGTGCACAGCGCGGGGTACTTGACCACGGCGTGCTTCGTCCAGATCATGTCGCCCTTTGCGTATGTGTAGTCGGAGGCCTGCAGCATCGTGTGGAACCGGCTAATCTTCATGCCAAAGTAGATCGTCACGCTCATGAAGAACGGGAACGAGACGATGATCAGCACCCAGTAGCCGACACTTCCGCAAGATAGCCCGATGACACTAGGCGTGCCGTGTCCGCCCTTCGCCATCGAAAAGGCTACCAGTCCAATCCACGTCAAGAACAGCACGCCCATGTCAGCTAACGGAACAGTGCGTCGTGCTTTGGCAATCTGCTCCACGGAGAGAAACTTCATCGGACGCTTATCCTGGAGCCCAAAAGTCATGAGCGACTCGTTCTCGTTCTCGTCGCTACTCGCCTCTTCCTCCGTGCTCGTCTCCGTGCTGGTGGCCGAGTTGTGCTCCTCCTCACTGCTCGCCTTATCCGCCAAGATCTTCAATCGGAGCTCCTTCTTCTCCAGCGACTTGTACGACTTCCACTTCAGATACGCGCGGGCAACAACCTGGAACTGTTTAAAGTTGGCCTCGTAGGGCAGCAACCGCCAGTAGGCGACGATATCGGCCATGATCTTGTTATCCGCGTCCGTCTCCTCCTTCCAGATCTTCTTGCCCTTGCTGTACGTGCGCAGTGCCGTCTTCGTGAGCAGCCACACAATGCAGACCGTGATGAGCCACTCTGGAAAGACCGCGTTCATGTTGACGCCGATGATGGTTCCCGCCAGCGTCATGGGCTCCATGAGCAGCATGGTCTCGTAGTCAATGAGCGGGCGGCTGCGTACCAGTGGGTGGCGCTTCCTGACGTTCAGGATGAAGCTGGCGATGGCGCCTCCGAAGATGGTGGCCTTGGACAGCGGCACCGCTTCGTGGGACGACATGCTCATGAGCATGATGTACAGCGGCACCAGCAGCCCACCGCCGCCCAGTCCGGAGCCGGCAGCCAAGATGCTGGCCACGAAGGCGCCAATGGACCCGGCGATCTCTTCGCGCGACAGAGGGAACAGCGCGTCATCCACGCAGACGCCGCTTCGGCAGGTGCTGTACTCGAGTCCCTGGGCGAGGCAGTCGGTGGCCGCCTCGCACGTCACGTCGGGCTCCACGTCCAGCACGGGCGAGTCGTTGACATTCTGCGAGGAAACGCACAGGCAGGAGAATGCCAGAAGTAGCAACAGCAGCAGACGCGTCGCCATGGCGGGCAATGGCAATGTGAAGTCCCCGCTTTCCGGCGCATCATGGCGGTGACTGGAAGCGCCCGGGCGGGTCCTGTGATTGGGCAATATCGCAGCCAATCGTCTGCACGGATGGCGCAAATCGGACACCGGAGCCTGATTAGGGCTCTCGATTGGATCCGCCGGGCAGCTACCGAAATGGCGCAATCTTTTCGAGCCGCACGGAACGAAGAGCTGCGGCGTGAAATCCGTTTGAAGTGGAACGAGGCGTCTTGGCTGAAAAGAAATTAAAGGCACATTGGTGGTGTTGGTAGCAGCTTGCAACTGAATAGAGAACGGCCCGTTGGAAACGTGAACCCAAATAACTTGTTGGCAAAAATGCGAAGCCGCTTGTGGTGTAGCTGGCCGAATGGCAAGTGAATCTAGCTTGAAATCGTGTAAGACTGTGAACAGTTCTTGATATGGCAGCAGCAGAGGGAATCGCAATCCACTTGATGACCCCAGATTATCTGTGCTTCGAAAAGATGCATCGAGCGTTATCAGGGACGGTTAACCGTGTTGCGCCTTCAACATTCATGTACACATGCCTCGAGAATGCCTCGATGAAATGCCGCCCCTGAAAACGCATGAAGAGACAGCAGAATTTGTAGCGCAGATAAAGCCCTGGAAGAATTTTCTGAATGAGCACTCTGATACTTTTGCCCGTGAAATGTTGCTTACTTCATAGGTACTTACGGACTACTTAACTGATAAACCAGAAACAACTCGTGTTTGTTGCATGCAGTATCAGATAGGACTTGATACTGTACAGCAACCAAAACCATCCATGACATCCGAATGAGGCTGTCGACCCAAGTAACATCGCATTGATCTCTCTACAGCCTTGCATATCCTCGCGCTATCGAAAGCAACAGCTCACCCTCTCTTCTTTTGAAAGGTGCGCGTCAGACACCTCACGCGTGCAACGTCATGGGCAAGTGAGAGAGTATGACTCCGAGTGGGATAGCGATGCAATCATGAGTGAGCAGTGCCTTTTGCTTTGCAGACTCGGTTGCCTCGTCGTGGAGCGTAGCCATCTCACCACGTGCACGCGATCAGCCAAGTGGCTTCACTCGTGCACTGCCAGCCAGCCATGGCGCTTCAGAAACTCAGCGACCTACACTGGCGTGGGCTGCGACACCACCGTCGACGAGAAAGAACTTCGCGCCGCCCAGCGCGAACCTTCCTGCGCGTTGCTTCAGCGCTTCGTCGGGCAGCATTCCGTACTTATCCGCGTACGTGCGCCACACCAACTCGTTCACGTGCGTGGAGGGCTCCGATCCAGCCGACGCAGTTCGCGAAAGGCCAAAGAAGGAGAAACCGGCAGCTCCCAAGCTCCGACACCTTCGCAGAGTTACTAACACCATGAGTCCCGTCAAGGTGCGCAGGCCGCTCCCGCCCCACCCATCGGTCGCGCGTGTGCTAATCGCTATGAACTGATGCCATCCCAGACGTGCGTCGTGCTGACCTCCTCCATGGTCTCCATCTCGGAGCAAAAGTACGAGATCGGACACCTCAAGCAGCTACTGGACGGCAACAAGATCACGTACACGGAGGTGGACTGCAGCCTCGAGGAGAACCGCGCCACGCGCAACCTCTACTTCGAGGCCAGCGGCATTCGCGCCAACTACCCGCAGGTGTTCCTGCAGGACCCGGAGGGCACGGACATCCAGTACATCGGCTCGTTCAAGGAGATTCAGGTACGACAGGCTGCTAGGGTTTGCTGTAGTTGGCTGGAAGGCTCCGGACTCACTCGGTTCCTTTGCTGTTGTGCTGACTGCAGGAGCTCAACGAAATGAACGACCTGCCGCCCGAGATCCTCAAGGCCAACAACATCCCGACGCTCAATAGCGTCTTCGCTGGTACGTCTCCTGCACCCAGTGGGTGAAGTCTGCTGGTCGTTCGTCGCTCATTCTTCTCGTGGTTATGTTGTGTTGTTGCTAGACGTTTCGAGACGAGCTTGAACCAAAACTTTCGCACCGCAGCGTCGAACTTATGAGGCTGGCGACGCAGGAAGAAGCGCCATGCAATGGTGCGAACGCTCTCTTTCTCGCCGTCTAGCCGCGTTGCTTTGACGGAAGTCCGGATCGACGCTGCTTCACCTTTTAGAGCCACACGCTGGCAAGCTGCTACGCAAGTTTTTTATTCAAGAGGCGAGCGCCGTCCCATGCAGCGCCGCGCTTTCTACATGTAACTAAGAAGCAATAGATCAACTCAACCGACCACCATTTTTTCGTGCCGCCAGGCGTACGGCAACGCGCGATGTGGCGTCCAGCTCGTGCGTATGTTAGTAATGTTGAGGAAATAAGCAAGCTTCGACGACGACGCGGCGTGGCATGGCTCACATGGGTGGAGACTGTGCCAGGAAGCGATAGCAAGACGAAGCTCGTCACCGTGAGTCAGTCTCGTCAAGACGGCGAACGCGTGTATGTGTAGGTTTCTCCGAGTAATATTTTCCTTATGATACACGATGCTCTACTCTGCTACTCAAACAAGGAGAAGGCACTCCTTCAGCTACGAGCTTTACTATCTGCATCTGCCCGTCCGTCCGTCCGATAATCGGTGTAGCTCGTCTCGAGCTCTCCGCCTAGTCTTGCAATGTCTGAAAGCTTAAGCCGTCACCATCAGGCATCGCAGCACGTCGGCAGCCTTCTTGGGGTCCTCAGCGAACCGCTCCAAGGCCTTCTCGCCAATGCGAGAGAGGTTCAACTGGCGAATCTCCTCCACGATCTTGCCCTCCTCAAACGTAATGTGCGAGGTCATCTGGAAGGACAGCAGCTCGCCACTACCACCAAAATGCGGCGCCAGCTCGGCGAACGGGGCAGTAAGCGGCACGTTCTTGGCCGCCTCCTTCTTCACGGCCGCTTCGACCTCCCAGTTCACGACGCACTTGTCCGTCGAGTTGGCCTTCCAGCTCACCGTGTACTGCTTGATCTCGTACTTGGAAAACACGCTAGCACTAGACTTCTTGCTCGCAACAATGTTCGCCAAGCCGGCCACTGAGGTACCGCCGCTTCCGTACAAAATTTCAGCGTTGTCGGCCCAAATGCCTCGAACGCCAGTCTCAAACGCAGCACCGTCGGCCTCGTTGTAGGCGCGGATGTAGGAGGAAAGCGTCGTGTTCTGCTTCTTGCGGAGGTCGTTCAGCTGCGCTTCCGTCATCGGCTCCTCCTTGAGCCCCGAGTCCTTGCGGGCCATCTTGGCCTTCAGCGCTCCGTTCTCCTTCTCTAGTTCCGCCGTGCGGTCCTCCAAGAAGTTGAGGCGGTCCTGCTTGCGCTTCCGGCACTTGCGTACACGTTCACGGTTCTTCATCCGACGACGCTCATCGAGGTCTTCCTGGTCGGACACGCGGTCCGAGTTGGGAGTGACGCTAAGACGCGGGTCCTGCGGCTGCTGCAGCGCCGGTCGGTTCATGTAGTCGTACATGGGCATATTCATGTTTTGCATGCCTGGGTGGGGCATTTGTCCCGGGTGCGGGCCGTGGTTCATCTGCTGCGCTTGGTGGTGGATCTGCTGCATCTGCTGAATGTGCGACTGCGGCTCCTGCTTGTACTGCTCCATGGGCATCTTGGGCGGACTGTTGTTGGCAAAGGCGCCCGGGAAGCGCATAGGGACTTTGGCGCCCGACACATCCTTGGGCGTGAATCCCGAGGGGGAGATTTTGTTGTTGTTGGCTTCAGCGGCACTGCGCGGGGAGTACCCAGCGCCAGGTCGCGTCATGTAGGCGCTGTTGGTGTCTGTTGGCGGGACGTTGGGCGCCTGACTGAGGCCCGTGACGTTGATTCGCGGGGTGAATCCGGTCGTGAAGCGCGGCGTGAAGCCCGAACGGGGTGTCAACCCCGTGCTGAAGACGCGCGGCGTGAGACCCGTCTTGAAAGTGCCCACGGGGCCGCAGAAGTCGCGCAGGTCCTCCATGCCGAAGGTGCGCGGACTGAGGCTGATAGGCTTGGGCAGGCCGGCGATCTGCTGGCCCACGTCGCCGTTGAGGTAGCCGTTCGTGGAGAGGCCCATGCCGTGGCTGTTGCCTGGCACGTTGGGCAGGCCGAGCTCCTCGCGCGCCGAGTGGAGGCCCATGGACATGGCCGTGCTGGTGCTGCTGGTCGGGAGGGGCTGGACGGCGGGAGGAGCGGCTGCACTCGGTTTCTGCGAGTGGGAGCTAATGTTTGCTTGACGGCGCGGCTAGAGCGAAGCTGCCGCGTGGGGTGGGTGGGTGGAAGTGGAAGTGACGAAGAGGGCGTTGACCGCTGCTGCTGCTGCGTGTCAAGCTCGTCGATCTTTCGTAACGATCAGCGGGGCGAGTGCTGCGGCGTGCGGGTCGATGTCTGCGTGTTCGGGACGCAGCTCGTTACACGTAGCGGGCAAAAGAGATTATGTAATGATGGGGAGCTCGTGCGGAGCGCTGCTTGCCGGTTGGTCCGTCGTTGTGAAATCGCGGCCAGGAGCAAGAGGAAGAGAATCGGCTGAGTGAGTGGTGGGTGCCTTTTTCAAACGCAAAAGGGCGGGAGAGCGGCGCTTATCGGATTCCGGCTGGGCGCGATACAAAAGGCCGAGTGGCCCAAAAGGGCAGAGAAGTTCAGCTCGCGCGGCGGCTGGTTCTGGGCATCTGGGGAGAGAGCCGGAGCAGCGTTGAGCACGGCAACTTGGCTCGCACCGGAGCCGCCCGCTTTACTTATTATACTTCGCTGAGGGACGGTGGCGAGCAGCGCGCTGGCAAGCGCGCCACAAGCGCCGCGGGCAGTAACAGCGTGGCTGCAGCTGAGCTCGCCTTGGTCGGCGCTGAAGCACGCCGTCGGCAGATGTCCACGGCGGTGAAAGATACTGTCGATTGTCCAACCGGGCAAGACTGGTGCCGGTTGTTGCACCCTTCTCAAGACCCAGCGGGTGCTCGGTAGTGGTTTGCCACGACCGCCACCTGCTCGCCGCCTCCGCAGCTGGTAGGCGCTCGAAAAATCAACGCTGGCATCGGTGGCAGCGCTGGCGGTGATTGCCAGCTACGATCTTTAAAGCGAGCGACAGAATCCACCGCCCGTAGCGGCGTGCAGGCTGCACACTGTGCAGGTCGTCTCCGCCATTCAAGTGCAGGTTGTCCTTGACTCCCACGCCGCAGTCTCTTGCCGCGCGGCGAGACCGCCGTGGTACACGCCGAGTCACGCTGACGCAGCTCTGCAAGATGTAGGCTACGCACAATGTATCCGTTCGCTCGCATGCGGTCTCTGAAATACCTGCAAGCCTCTTGCTCGCAGCGCCATGTTGCTGCAGCTCACCACGACTACGTGTACTATCCGGTTCGGTCGAGCGTTTCGTCGTAGATTGACAGCACAACGGCTTCTGTCAGTCGAAAGATACGCCCGGTAACCGTTCGTGATACCGAGTGCTGCTCCACCGAGGAGGGTCAAGGCTGCAACGCGTGACTTGCACGCCGCGCCAATTTCGTTGGTGTCTGCCGGGCGGACACGAGTCGATCCGCTGGGAGAGTCGCTGAGCCATTACTCGCGAATAGCTCACCACGAGTGCCGCAGGTGAGTAACACACCGCCAGCGCATGGCGGAGCGCGAAAGCAGAGCGTTTGACCCACACGGTTTCGCCGGTGCTGATTTCATAGGGGGAGCGTTTTAGGTGGAGCATCAGCAGCACTTCCGTTATGTTCACCGACGAGGACAGTCCGATCGCGTATGGCATGTATCAGCCCCGCGGGAGTGACGGCAAACGACGGGCATTCCCCGGCGTCCAGCAACTTGCACGTCAAGTCGCCAGTGGGGGCCCCGCCGCACACACTAGCTTGAACCCGTGCCGCGCCAGACGGCCAAAGCTCATGGCAAATTTGGTCGTCGCGCATGCAGCTGGGCCGCCAAGCATGCGGCTTGCACTTGTTCGTCTCAGAGTTCTCTGTGGCGCTTTGGTGGCGTGTCCCCGCGGCAAATGGCCTGAGACCACACACAGCAGCACATGGGCTCTGACACGAAAAGTCTGAGTGAAATGGTGAGGCAACGACTGACTCACCCCAATCTCTTCCGCTGGCAGCGACGTTCCAGGCGTTTGCCGCCTCGGCCGGTTGAGAGCAAGCCTCGCGCTGCCGGCTCCATTAGGAAGACGATTGCACGCTGTGTAGTGTCCATGGGCCTCAGTTGCCACGAGTCCCGATACTCCCCAATGCCGCGGGCAGCGAGTCACGCACGCACGCGCCTGGAAGTTCCGAGTGGGAACAAGTGAGCGTGCTCCGTGCATCCCCCTACAACGCGGGTCTTGCACTCCCACTGCCACCACCGACTGTTGCCTTCCGCGCTTCTGGACACCTCAGACGCGCGCGCTGCATGGTGTAAGCCTCCACGCGGTGCAGCTCCAAGCAATGCAAGTTGAAGCCATTCGTCATCCGCGCCGTTTCAATTCATTTTCATCACCCTCTCTAATCCGATATTACCCTAAGTACGATATTTAATATTACACTAAGTACGATTCGTAAGCACCACTAGCGTGGGCTCATCGCTATCCGCCGCTGGTGTCTCAACAACTCGCTCCGTGATGGTGTTCGGGTCAATGCGCCACGCTGCCCAGCAGCTCCGCCACGCAGCCAAGACTGCCTCCACTCGTCGCTTCGCCGCCTCCTCTTCCATTGCCGCCGCCCCTCGCGCTTCGCCAGCATTCGTGCAGCCTCATGTCAACGCTGCGTCACTCGCAACTCAGCCACAGCACGTTAAAGCGGACCCTACGGGCGTCGTGGCTGGTATCGCCATTGTGGGCGCCTTAATTGGCGTGGGCAAGATGTGGTGGGACGCGTCGTCGTCGCCTTCGACCCAGTCGGAGCCGCTCGCCTTCCAGGAGATTCCGCAGGTGGAGCTCGCCCTTTTCTTCGCGGAACTCACGGCGGCCGTCAAGGAACTCTTTGTACGTGAACTTTGAGATAGGAAAGAGATGAAATGTGGTGTCGTGCTGACAGTGATTGTGGTGATTGTGTCTGGCAGAAACGGTTGCCGGAGCTGGAGACTGCCGTGCGCAAGTACCTCAAGGACAATAACCACGAGCTCAGCGATGTCGAGTTCAAGCAAGCCATTCTGCAGCAGCTGTACGAAGCAATGGAGAACGTCGAGCAGCAGATTGTTGCCAAGCGACAGTGGAGCCGCCAGAGTCTCGAGTTTGCTATGGAGAAGTACGCTCAGGACCCAGAGATCCTCAAGCTCCAGGAGGACCTGAACGACCTCATGCGATCGTAAGTTGGTTTGCAATTGATGAGGGAGGACAATTGAAGTACTAATTGTTGACGTTTGCTAGTGTGTTCCCTGCACCGGAGCCTGTGGAAATTCCTGAGGACCTCACGGCCGACAAGACCCTGGCAATCCTGACGGAGATGGTTGCCGGAATGGAGAAGGCCATGTCGGACATGCTTGCTCATGCCAGGTCTGAAGGCATCTTCGATGTCGTAAAGGCGATGCAAGAGTTCCAGAACCTGTACATGGAGCATGTCGAGCAGATGACGCAGGCTCAAATGAAGGCCAACGGCATTTCTCAGGAGGTATGATGCAAGCGCTTCGTGGTGATGCACATAGATTTTATTCACCACTAATAATGTATTATGCTATTCCCCAATTTAGGTTTTCACGGCTGCTTTGCAGAAGTATCACACTGAAAGCGAGCAGTTCCGGCAGCAAGTGGAACAGATCTACCAGAACCAGGCAAAGGCGTACGTTGCAAGTCCCTATATTGCTACCCTGTGAGTGTTTCCTAACATTGTTGTGGTTACTATGCTCCATTTGCTTATGTTTGAAGGTTTAAAAAGATGGGCGTGCCTGTGGAGACGCAGTAGACGCTTTCACGAAATGGCGTTAGTAGGATCTGGTGCGTTGACGCCTGAACGCTGGTCGCTGTGGGTTTTGCCTTAACCATAGTGCAGAGTGTACCATTCTCGCGGATTTTGTTAGAAGCACCATGATATAGATGACACCAGTATACAATCGAACGAGCATCACGGTGAATAGAGCTATCGCTGCGTCATGTAATCTGTGATCAAGGTATTCTTTGATAATTACAACGTGCTTTGCCCTATCGTTTGAGCTGATTAACTGCTTCAGGGAAACTATAGCAAAGGAGCTGCGGATTGGGAAAGATAGTTACAATAACTTATTAGGAGCTGCGGATTGGGGCATGCTTTACGTTTCAGGGTTACTGGGGGATCAACAATACTAGGACAACTGAAGTGGTTAGATGACAGTTGACCAACCGAAGAAGGCTGCAAGACGACTTGAAGTGGTAGAATTCACACTAACAGCAAAGTGATTAAAAATCTCAGAAATATGCCAGCCTAGCACACCAACTTCCAGCGCTGCTACAGTCTCCCTGCGACGATAGAAACACAACCATTCACATCAATGCAAGCTAAAACACGCAGCTGTTTGTTTGAAGAAGCAGCAAGAGTTATCGGTCTTGTTGATTTCGCTTAAGTCACCCCGCGCGTTGCCACGCAGGGATCATCGCCCACCACAATAATGCCAGAATCTCAGCAATCCCCACGAGGGAACAGCGCCAGAAATCGTCACCCAGCAGCGACTTACTTGCCGTTGCCGAGGATGCCGACCGTGACACCACGACGGCCGGTGGTCTTGGTGTGCTGGCCGCGCACCTTGAGGCCCCACCAGTGACGCAGACCACGGTGAGCGTAGATCTTCTTGAGACGCTCGTAGTCCTCGCGCCACTTGCCCTGCAGGTTGTTGGCCACAACCTGCGAGTGCTTGCCCGTCTTGAAGTCCTTCTGTCTGTTCAGGAACCACACGGGGATCTTGAACTGCAGCGGGTTCTGGATGATGGCCACGACGCGCTCGATCTCGTCGTTGGTCAGCTCGCCGGCACGCTTGGTGATGTCCACCTCGGCCTTCTTGCAGACCATGATGGAGAAACGGCGACCCACACCCTGGATGGCGGTCAGAGCGACCCACACCTTGCGGCGACCATCAATGTTGGTGTTAAGAATACGCAGAATGTGCTGGAAGTCCGGCCCGATGACAAGCGACTGCAAGGCACAACACCCACATGACCGTTAGCACTCGGACTACGCGGCAACCGACGGATTCAATTATACTATTGCGGCAGGAGACACGATAGAGAGGCAGGCAGGCGCTGGGTGGAGGGGAAAGAGGCGTCGGCTGCTGCTGCTGGAGATCAGTTGGGTACATCGTACGTCCTGCTACTGCGCTGTTCGCTGCTGCTCTTTGCCTGTCGCGTGGCCTGCCTGCCTGCCTGCCTGCCTGTTGCGTGGATTCCCAAGAGGCCTCTAGGGGCGGGACACTCACCATGGTTAACGAATGCTTTTGCTTCTGGCGGTGGGAACAAAGTGGAAGGCGTCGGGCGTCGGGGTGGTGGCTGGCTGGCTGGCCACTTGCGTTCACTATGCCCTTGCAAATGACTGGCAGTCGGGACTCGGCGCCGTGCGCAGCCAGTAAGAAAGCTCGATTGAGTTTTGGCCAATGCCAACCCGTTGTTCTCTCCCATTTTAGTCCAATCGCACAAAACCTGTTTATCTGTATAAAGCAACCCTTTTTCCTTCCGAAGGATATCGATTCTAACGGGTACCGTACCGTTGGCACCCGAATAGACGCCGCCCTCTATTTGAAGTCGCCATTAAGATCCCCCCTCCGTCTTTCGTCCCAAAGATTTCTGACCAGCTCCGAGCATGAGCGACTTCCGCCGCACGCAAAACACCATTCGGAGACGCCTTCCCGACGGGCGAGCAGCTGCACGGAGGCTTCAGCTTCGACAACTGCCGCCGCAACGAGCTGCTGCTGAGCCGATCGGGCGGCAAGCAGAAGCTCAAGGCCACCAAGACGGGCACCACCATCGTGGGCGTCGTGTACAAGGCACGCAGCTGAGAATAAAGGGGGCTCTGTGGGGTTAGTACTATTACTAATACTATCGTTATTATACTATTGCTGCTCAGGATGGCGTGGTGCTGGGCGCCGACACGCGCTCCACGGGCGGCTCCATCGTCATGGACAAGAACTGCGAGAAGATTCACTACATTGCGCCCAACATTTACTGCTGCGGCGCTGGCACTGCCGCCGACACGGAGAACACCACAGCGCTCATCTCCGTCGCAGTTGGAGCTGCACCGTCTGGTGCGTTGATCAGTTGATGACGAGAGGAGAGAGCAGTTCAAGCTGACTAGGAGTGGGTTTTGTGTTGCTGTTACTGGCTGCAGAACACGGACACGCAGTCGCGGGTGGTGACGGCCATGACGCTGCTCAAGCGGATGCTGTTCCAGTACCAGGGCCACGTCTCGGCCGCATTGGTTCTTGGTGGCGTGGACGTCACGGGCCCGCACCTCTACACGATCTACCCCCACGGAAGGTAAAGATACTTCTGTCTCTGTGGTGTGGTTTGTTTTTATCTTGTGCTAATGGTGTGGTTTTACTGTCAACAGCACGGACAAGCTGCCCTTCGTGACGATGGGATCCGGTAGTCTGGCTGCTATGTCGGTCTTCGAGTATGGCTACAAGGACGACATGACGGTATGGCTGCAATGTGCAATTTAAGCTGATCTGCCTGGGTTTTAATGTGAGTTGCTGCTAAAATTTCAGGAGGACGAGGCGAAGAAGCTGGTGCAGGAGGCTATCCTGGCCGGTATTTTCAACGACCTGGGCTCGGGCAGCAACGTGGATCTGACGACCATCAAGAAGGTCAACGGCAAGGTGGAAGTGGTCAAGGAGATTAACTGTATCAAGCCCAATGAGGTGTCGGAGCTGCGCTCGCAGATCAACCGAGACATTGTCACGCACATCCCCCGCGGTGCTACTCGTACGCTGTCATTTTTATCAGAAGAGCTGCAGGTGAGATGGCTAATTTGTGGTGTTTCTGCGTGAATAGGTGTCCTGAGCTCCAAGACAGAGCTCTTCCCCGCCAACATTGTTGTCGAGGAGGCCACGCCCATGGAACTGTAGACGCAGGTTGTCGCTTACCTGGTATTTTCGCGCGATGCATGACCGAAATGGCTAGTTGCGAAAGAAAATGCACTTGAATTCCTGGCAACTTGTTCCATTGCGTCGACAGGTCAGTGAAATGTCCACCCACCTACACCAACTAACGCTAGGTTCCCATCTACAGCTTAGTCCTCCTTCACCTCCGGCATGATCATGTCCGCCGTAAGCTGCAACTTCTCTACAACGTCCGTGGGGATAGCGAACGTCGGGTGGATCTGTCGAATGCCTTCGTACTCTGGGTGGGCCTCCTTCTCCCGCGCAAAGTAGCCGAGCATACAGAGTCCGGCAATGCCAAAGAAGGTGTGGAACACGTCGGCCACGTTCCCAGGCCTGTCCGCAATGCCGCCGTCCTCCGGGTCCTGACACGCCAAGATGTACTGGATGAGCTTCTCCTTGCTGATCCAGTCCAGCTTGCCGATCATGATGAGCGACGAGATGTTCCACCAGCTGTAGCACACGTCGGCCTGCTTCTCGGGTCGTCCATTGAGTCCTCCAGAGTCGCACTGGCGTTCACAGAGCCACCAGCCCAGCAGCTCGTCGTCCACATACTGCTCCAGTGCAAACCCCAACGACAGCGCCCCCACCGCCGTGAAAATGTGTCCTCCATGGGACTCGCAGCCCGGGATGTTGCCAAAGCCGCCGTCGAAGTTGCGGCACGAGTCAATGTAGCCCATGGCGGCCTCCACGTCCACGAGCTCCAGTCTGTCCAGGATCTTGAGCGCCGACAGTGCGCAGTACGTGAACTTGGTGTCGATCTCCTTCCACTCGTCGCCGGCAAAGGACCCATCAGGCTGCTGCAGAGACGCCACGAACGTCGCGCATTTGAGTCGCTGGATGCGATCCAGACCCCCGAGCATGGCCAGCACCAGCAGCGCATGTAGCGTGTACAGTAGATGGCGGTCGTGGCCCACGTTGCCAGCGAAGCCTCCGTCTGGATGTTCGCACTGCAGGATCCAGTCCACGACTTGTGCTGGGTCCATGTCCTGCTCGTGGTTCAGCAGCGCCACGGCCCCCACGCCCCAGTACAAGCCGCTCACACGCATGTGCTCCGTCATGCACGACTCAAAGTCCTCCTTCTTGTTCTTGAGCCCCACCAGGTACTTGACATGCAGCGCCAAGTCGAAGGCCGGCGGCGCTGACTTGCTCTCGTCGTCCGAGCTCATGACGAAATGAATTATGACGAAAGAGAGTTTTTTGGATTGATTTTATGACAACATAGAGGTTCCAGCTTCAACTTGCCTTTTTCGAGCTTGGAATGGGAATGGTGGTGGTATTTACGGGGTTTGCACAAAATGTTTGGGTTAGTTCCTTTTGCGGCCGGACTTTGGTGGAGCGAGTGACATCATATCGTACCGATCGTCCACCATACTGTGCAGTAGGATGTATCGCTCTCGACCGACCCCACGTGAATTGGACTCTGGGGTGAGAGATAGCACTTCTTCCATCGTGTACTTGAGCTGCTTCCGGTATCGAGGATTGTTGGCGCAGACGGAGTCGATCGCACCGCGTCCTTCTTCCATGAGCGCTGATGACATTTCACGGACGAGAGCAAACGGCAGATCTACTGAGAGCACTTTCATGGCCTCGTCCCCGCGAGATGAAAAACTGGACGAGATCCACTTGGACACGCGACGCGTGACCTTCTGCGTGTCGAACTGGTAGTTGCGGTAGTTCTTGTCCCTGGACTGGTACTTCGCATCGACCACCCGCACGTCGAAAATGGGCTGCAGTGCGTTGTTGCCTGACGACGAGTTGCCACCGCCGCCGCCACTGTTGTTGCTGTTCATGCTGTCGTTGAAATGGTTGTTGCCGCGACCACCACCAGCGGTAGTGTCACCGTGAGAGGTCTTGCCAGAAGTTGCCAACAACTCGCTGATGTTCTCAGGTAGAGATGCCACGCTCGTCACCACATCCGCCTCAGAATGGCTTTTCACAGCTCGGATCTTCACCTGCTGCTTCTCTCTCATCACGTGCTTCTGCACGATCACCATCCACTGCACATTTTGCTGCGCGCAGTAGTCTTCGAGGTCTTCAAGGTGCAGCGGTTCTGGATGTAGGTAGTCTGCGCCGATACCTTGACCCCACAACAACATCGCGATCTGCATCCGGAAGAGCATGGTGTCAGACGCCTTGCCTGCCGAGCAAATCAACACCTTTCGGCCACCCGTCAGCACCTCCGAAGCTGGTGATTTGAACTCTAGCAATGCTGGGCACATGGTTTCGGCGAGCAATGACACGATCTTGTCAATAGCGAAGCGCACACCCATTGCAGCGACCGATGATGCCTTCGCGTATGCCGTCGTTAGCTTGAACCGCGACACCAGTGCATCGTAACGCCCGCCTTCAGCAACGATAATCTGGTTATCTGTCGTTGCGACCAGCAACGAGGCGGTCGTATCACCATTGTTACCGCTATACGTGGCCTCTCCGATCAAAATGGCCTGGAAGATAAACCCTGACGTATACCTCTCCGGACGCGGGCTCAGCCCCAAATCCAATCGAGTGCACACTGGCCCCGACAACTGAAGGTACTGCATGCCCTGGAGCAGCAAACGAAGGGATGTGATGCCCTCGTTGACATCCTTGACAATACGTCGTAACTGCGCCTCGCGCTTCTGAATTTGCTTTCGATCTACGGAAGATGCCGAACTTGGATCGCTCTCCGTCGCCGCCAATGAATCACGGTTCGCAAGTGCCCGAGCTTTTGCGAACAGCTTCTGCACCTCCAACTCAATCATATCCAGCGAAGTCAAGCAGTCCTCGGGTAACAAGAAAAAAGGTTTTAATGAATCGATGGCTGTTGCCGGTGCACCATAGTGCTTCATCCGTTTCGCGACAAACTTCCAACGACCAGCCTTTAGGCTTGGTGCCTGAGTAGATGGTGGACCAGCGTGCACGTAGAAAGAGACCTCATTTGAAAGTAATCGAAGCACCTCACGACGAGCACTACTGGGAACGCGGCAAAGATCAAGAATACCACGCGTCATCCGGGCGTCATTGAAGCGCATATAGTAGGAACCCAAACAGCTCGGCAGCGCTTTGATCACCCCTGACACGACTTCCAATCCTTCCAGCTCCAAGAAACGAAAAGAACCTCCATCATCCCAAATGATATCGAAGTCGGATTCAGTGAACTCACGGGGATGGCCACCCCCGACGCTTTTCCGGTACACGCGATCGAATTGGAAGCATTTCAACCGAGAAACATTGTGTCGAGCCACGAAGCGAGCAAGTCTCTCAGTCAGATCAAATGGGAGCGATACTGACACACCATTTCCATCTAGCATCAACGATGCATTGGGCGCGGCATTAAGAGTAATGCCGTTGAAGCTCTGCTCGGATAACCGTGGCATAAGTAGTGGTGTTGACATTTCAACGGCCCCGTGACGCTCGAAAACTTTCTGTGAGGATCCAGATGAAAACAAATCAGTTTAAAATCTTCGCAAACTCCACGGAATACAAAGCGTACCTGTAGCACGTTCCTAACGTAGGTTTTCGTGCGCAGTTGTGTTTCATAACTGCGCATTTTGACGGACTCCAGGTGATCGTAGGTATAGTCGACGTGGTTAACGGGCTCTTGCGATACCAGCGCTTCTATGAGCTGGCCAAAAAACTTGCCCTGAGGGTTCGCGAGAGTTTCCAGAGCTTCACGAAGGTAAGACCCTTCCACCTCTATCTTTGCCGGCAAAAATGGGCTTGCTAGAAGCTCTTTCGCGTTTGGCCTCTTGGATGGATCCCGTTCGCAAAGCCACAAAATTATTTTTCTTACATCTTCGGGTGCACTAAATGCCGGTGGTAGCTCATGCCTCTCTCTCAGGCCAGTGAGTGCCTGAGCCCGCTCCATCAGTGTGGTGAATGGTGGTGACCACATTTCGAAAAACAGGATTCCAAGTGAAAACAAATCTGCTTTCTGGTTGTACCGCTGACCCTCTCTTTCCTGTTCGGGTGCTCGATAGAACGCTGTACCAACTCCTGCGGTGATACTGCCATCAACCACGTCAGCGGACATTGTAGTCATCAAATTACTATCGTGTTGCACACTTGATCGACCGACAACTCGTGTACTTTCCAAGTTCTCCAGCTTTAACCGTCCGTAAAGCTCAGCAGCCGATGAACCGGTTGACTCAGATAATATCGCGCCGGTCGCAGTTTCATTGGGTGGAGAGGAATCGTCGTTGCTGCCGTCATCTTCCATGACTTTAGGAGGCCGAACTGCAAGACCAAAATCTCCTAGCTTTACGGTTCCTTCGGAGTCCAAGAAAACATTGGGCGGCTTAATGTCACGGTGGATAATGCCCTGTCGATGAATATACACGAGGGCCTCCAAGATTTGGCGAAACATCGTCCAAATTTTATCGGGGTCTTTCCACAACGCTCCTTTATCAATCACCTCTCTGAGGGCGTTGCCCTCGCAATACTCCATCTGAATGTACAATTTTTCAAATTTCCGCTTCCGCTCCGGAACAGGAGTTTTATGAGGCAGCGCCTTACGGTGATAATCGCCTTTTCCATCGTCACTTGAGTCCTCCATATCCTCCATCGGAGCTTCCTCCAAAGCTTCCCAGTCGAAGCCATCATCTGGATAGCTTTCGGACGCAAAGCGATGCGAAGAGAGCTGAAAGGAATGGCTATTACTTCGTAGGCTGCGGGTTTCATGGCGTGACGTCGGCCAAAGGCCCGTGCTGCTGCCCATGGTTCCTAGCCAGTCATCTTCGTCTTCGTCTGTTGACGTCATAGGCCCCAATCCGTCTTCAATACCGGACGAGAGACTTGCATCGCCATACAAGTCTTCTTTCTCGCTCACAACGGCACCATCCATCGTACTCTCTTCGTCACTTAAATCACTCTCCTCAAGACTGGAGTCTTCTTCATCGTCGCTAGACATTCCGCTTTCGCCTTCAATCCACGCCTGGAAATACCGCACAATGTGGCGGTGCTGCATTCGAGAAATCGTCTTCACCTCACGCAAAATCTTCTTCTTCATGGTCTTATCATCCGGGTCCAGCTTCACCTTCTTCACAGCGTAGAGCTGTCTATCAAGACGATTCCGCACCTTGACCACTTCTCCTCCTCCTCCGCGTCCCAGTAGTCCCAGCTCCTTAAAGTCACCATGATATCTTGAATGATAACGCTCTGCAGCGGCGACCGCATCCAAATCCGACGTATCCGAGTCCGAATCCGACCGAGACGAGCTGTCGTCTCGCTTCGAGCTCGCCTCCGTCTGCTGTTCGTTGATGCTCGACAAGCTCTCCATGTCCTCCCGACTCTCGCCTTCACTGCCGCTATACTCTCCATCAATGCTCGAGCGGTGCCTCCGCCGCCGCCGCCGCGTCTTCTTCATGGTCTCTCGCTTCTTCCTCTCTGCATCAATCAGCGCTAAGATTTCCTCGTTCTTCGCGCGCGCCTGTTCCTCCTGCTCCTGCAGCAGCGCGTCCTCCTCCTGCTTCTCCCTCGTCTCTCTGTCCTGTTGCCGCGTCATCATCTGATCAAAGAACGACGACTGGTCCTTCAAATGGTCTTGAAGGAAGTCGGTGGCGAACACCACAAGATCGTACACCACGGCGTTCCCGACCTTCTCCAGGGCGAGCGCCTCCATCCCTCGCTGCAGCTTCTGCGTCTCCGTGTCCGACAGTCCGTGCTTGGGCTCCACTGTGATATTGGGCGGCTGCTTGAGCGGATAGGCCCGCGTCAAGTCGAAATGCAGCAGCACTTCGGCCGTCGTGGCCGAGCCGGGCGTGGCCTCGCACACCAGGCGAATGGCGAAGATGTACGTGTACAGCGGCGTGGCGCTCTGGCTCACCAGGTCCCTGTCGTAGATGGCCTGCAGCACCTCCAGCTCCTGAGCCTGCAGCTCGCGCGCCTCGGCCAGCGTGGCGGCGTCATACGTGGCGGGCGCGTCTTGGGCCGTGGAGTGGGCGTCTGCAGGGCGGAAAAGAGCGCGTTTTGAGTGGAATTTTAGCTCATTGGAAGCGGAACATGCACGCGCACACGACTACCTCTCTTCTTCCCCTTCTTGCGGCCCATGGACCGAGGCGCAGCGTCGTACAGCGCACGCAGCCAAGCGCACCGCTACAGTGGCGATTAGCAAATTGTATCGTACTTAGTAGAGTGTATCGGCACCGATGGAGGAGGTGCTCGCTCGGATCAATGTGCTGCGTCCCGAGTATGTGTTTCTGACGTCCAAGAGTGGCGTGGGCAAGACGTACTTCTCGAACCGATTGGAGGGGTATCAGGTATTGGAGTTGGATGAAGTCGTGAAAAGTATCGGCAAAGCGTTCGACATGGAGGAGCCCGCAGCTTTCAAAGTGTACAAGAACACGCTGTCGGAAGCGGTCACCAATGCGTTTGTACAGAAGATTCACGAGTTCTTTGAGCTGCATCGAGGCAGAGAAATTGTACTGGAAGGAGCTGTTGCAGACGCAGAATTGGTCAAGAGAATCTTCTCTGGCAGGTACAAGACGTTCACGTTTGTGTATCTCTATCCGGTGGACGTCGACGCCTACGTGACGCGCATGATGAAGCGCTTTAAGCAGGACAAGGAGAACGGCACTCGCACATTGGCAGTGTGGCCGCAAGTGACACCCGAGATTGAAGCGGCAGCGGACGATTCGGTTGAGTTGAAAGAGTTCATGAAGAAGATGGCTCGGTGGTCGATCGGCAAGGCGGCAGAGCGATACGAGCATTTCAAGCAGAAGGGCATCGACATGATCCGCGTGGACGTTTAGAAGGAGAAGCAGTGTAAACACCAGGCTTGTTGAGATCGATGAGGAAGGAGAGTCAGACTGACTAAGGTCTGCTAACGTGAAGATACTTGTCCTACAGCCACCAGTGTGTCCTCTTCACTAAACCACTAAACAAAGATGTCGAGTGACATGATGCAGCACATGTTCAAGCACAGCTTGGCGCAAGCAGAACGCAGCCGAAGGCTTCTTACACCACAAGAACCCTTTGTCCTCCAAGGATTATGAGGAAAACAGGCAAACGCGTGATGATGAAGAGACTTTCACCTCTCAATGTCGGTAGCCCTTGGCAGGTTTACGTGGTTGTTCCACTCCCCTACTTCTTGGGTTTTCTATGGTCGCTCCGACACGTACCCTGCAAGACCTGCTGACTCAGGAGCTCACTTCTGAAGTTGCTGCACACCAAGCACCACTCCCCATCTCCCTATATGTATATCAAGACCATGGTCTCCGCTAAGATTCCCGTGGGCCTCGTGGGCTTCGGCACGGGCTCCAGCGTCTTCCACGCGCCGCTGCTCTTGAGCTCCGGCCAGTTCGAGCTCACGCACGTGCTGGAGCGCTCGTCCAGCAAGAGCCAAGTGCTGTCCCCCGCGCCCACGATCGTGCGCTCCATGGACGAGCTGCTGGCCACGGACGTGCAGCTCGTGGTCATCTCCACGCCCACGACGGTGCACTTCGAGCAGGCCAAGCAGGTCATGGAGGCCAAGCGCCACGTGGTCGTGGACAAGCCGCTGTGCGTCACGGCGCAGCAGGCCAGGGACCTGTGCGCCATCGCCAAGGCCAACGGCGTGCTCTTCTCCGTCTTCCACAACCGCCGCTTCGACAGCGACTTCCTCACGGTGCGGGCCCTCATTGAGGACGGCACGCTCGGTCAAGTGCAGAAGTTCGAGGCCCACTACGACCGCTACCGTCCCAGCATGAAGGGCTACTGGAAGGAGAAGGCCGGACTCTGTGGCGGCGTGCTCTACGACTTGGGCGCCCATGTGACGGACCAAGCGCTGCAGATCTTTGGCAAGCCCGATTCGGTCCACGCGGACGTGCAGATCCAGCGTGAAGGAGCGGAGAATGACGACTACTTCCGTCTCGAGTTCAAGTACAACAAGTTTCCGGAGCGCGAAGTGATTCTGAGTGCCGGGATGCTCGTCAAGGACCTCGGTCCCAAGTACACTATTGTGGGCACCAAGGGAACGTTTATCAAGTACGGCGAGGATGGTCAGGAGGACGCTCTGCGTGCTGGCAAGCGACCTGGTGATGAAGGATGGGGACAGGAACCGGAGAGTTCGTTCGGCAAGTTCACGGACGCCGCGACGGGCGAGACTCGTGTCATTCCTACCAAGCTCGGCTCGTACCAGGTTTACTACAAGAACATTGCGGCTGCTATCCGTGGCGAGGAGGAGCTGTTGGTTGACCCGGAAGGCGTGATCGAGCAGATTCGCATCATTGAAGAGGCCAAAAAGACTGAGCGAATGAACCGCATTGCTGTTTAAGCTGCGTCACTACGGTGGGTAATTGAAGGAAGTTGTGGTTCTCCACGGCTTCGTTGGCCAGTGAAGCTGCTCTCTCCAACGCGTTACGTTATATGGTGCTTGCGCGATTCTGCCAGAGTCGGTAGCATAGCTACCAGCCTCAGCTTCAGCACTTCAACGTTTAAGATTAAAATCGCTTTGTGGTTGGTAGTTTTCGAAGAAGCGCTTGTCAGCAAGTTCGATCTGTTGCAACACGTCGAAGGCAACACGCAAATGCAGGTGAGATTCAGGTACGAGAGCAAATAATACGAATAGTTGCGAATACCTCGTCAAATGTGCATTGCAAAAGCTCTCGAAGTCGAACATTCTTAGCTTGTAGTGCTGCGTTCACTTTCAAAGCATCTTGCAATGCTTGAGAAGACTCGCACGAACAAGTTTCACCGTCATCGACGAACTGGTTCTCGCTCAAACACTCGGATTCAGTTCGATTGGTTTTGGGTCTGTAGCACGAGTAGCAAAAGTTAGTGTCGAGTGAGTTCAATGCCAACCCATCAGGTACCAAACGTACGAGAGGGAGCTCTCGAAGCTTTGAAGGTCGCTCTCAGACTGAGAATATTTGCTGCGTACACTCCTGGTGTCCGATATTTGCGGTGTTTCAAAAAGCTCCTTGGCGTTCAAAGCGTGGTTGGTAAGCTCTTCGAGTGGCAGAATCTTGATGACATTGTCCCCACCATCACAAACTACCAGTTTCGAACCGACATTCCGCCGTTTGTACTCCACAGAGGTAAGCAAACCATACCAAGCGGGTGACTGCATTGATAGAGACTTTGGTCGCGTACAGATCGTGATACGTCTCCAATTTCAATCGTTCGCACCCAAGTGTAGCACAATCCGTCACCGTAACTACGTCCAACTTGACGAATGCAAGTGTTCCCTCTGTCTGCCACGAAGAACGTGTTGCTGTTCACACCCCAACACAAACTCACAGGTTGGTCAAACAAGGGAACCTCGCAGTTTCCATCGGCGTGCCCAGGTCGGGTCTGACCGCATATTGTGCTTACTTTCCACGGTGAATTCCTGTCTGGAGGTGGAAGCAAACCTCGTATGCAGTTGTTCATTGTATCTGCTACCAGGAGTTCGCCGTGGGGGCCAGCAATAACAGCGGACGGGCTCCGGAAGAGAGAACGCACTCCATCTCGATACCCAGAGAGTCGTTTACCTGCAGCAGTTCCAGCACGACACTGTACGCCTCCACTCTTCACTTCGTTGCATGCATACGCCCCTGCAATCGTCTTTGCAATGAGTTTTCCAGTCCCAGTCCGTCGAACCTGTCGGACGCAGTGATTGCCAGTGTCGGCCACGACAATGGTGCCGTCCGTGTACTCACACACTCCTGTGGGGGAGTTGAAGCTCGCTTCAAGTGCAGCTCCGTCACGCCAACCTTTCTTGCCATTGCCAGCAAACGCGAACATCTCGACTCCGTCCGTGATCCTCTCGACATCTGCAAGCACACTCCTACTGGGCAATGCGGCCAACTTGATCTTGTGGTGACCCGTATCACACACAAAGAGGTGTCTCTCATCTGCAGACGCAGCGATGCCGTTGGGCGTGAGCAACCCCGAACTCTCGAGCGTCTTCACATAACTCGTTTGCCTTCCACACTCAGGGAGCACGCAGCGCACCGCATTATTCTACAGACAACACAAACGGTTAGAGATCAAGTGCAGTGACCTTCATGCTACGTCGGACGTACATTTGCATCCGTGAAGACAACGATCCCGTCCCGTAATGTGCAGACCGCAAACGGCCGATTGAGTTCTGCCTCGAGTGCACCTCCATCCAATCGCCCTCTCCTACCGGACCCAATGCAACCGAAGCCTTGAGTGCAAGACGCCATGGAACTTGGTGCAAGTGGCTTCAAACCAATTGCAGCTCCATCAGTTGGCAACGGACGCACGTCCGTCCGTCCGTTCCAGCAGCTCAGTCACGAAACTACCGACCAAGAGCCAGGAAGCGATGGAGCGGGCGTTGGCGCGTTCGGGCGCGCGGCTGCGGTCGTCACGTTTGGCGGACAACCAGCGACCGGTGGACGACGCGTCCGCGTTGTCGGCGTCGAGGAGTTCGGCGGCGTCTCCTGAAGACCGCGGACGTGCCATTTTGCTGCGTCTGTTGGAGCAGATCACCGAGTTCCTGGAGCGCAAGGACTTGATGAGTTCGCGCGTGGCGGCGTCCAAGGAGTGGAGGAAGAGCCGCAGTCGACGGCGCTCCGAGAGCAGCAACAACCTGTTCGAAGTGGTCATTCAAGTGTGCGAGCAGCGGATGCGGCGCCTCAAACGATCGGTACTAGCACAGAAGGTTGTTAACTAGTGTGTAGGATGCTGATGGTTGTTGCTGTGTAGACTTCTGGAGGCTTTCGTGGTCGAGAAGACGAGTGGAGTGCCCAATCTCCACGAATGTTGGTAGCTGAAGCCATCGTGCAGGAACTTCTAGTGAGTCTCATGGAGCTACGGATGAAGGAGAAGGAGAACTTGGTGATGGAGCAAGTGGAGAGTGTGGAAATCATGCGGCAACTGCACGTGCATCTGCAGAAAGACGAGGAACTGGTACGTGGGTTGGCAATCCATCGCTCCTGTCCTAGCTTGTTATTGATTTGTTTGGGTTGACACTTACTCAGGTTCGCAACAAAGTTTGCGTTGGAGCGGGGGATGAAGAGCAGTTGGAAGAACTTCAGCTGATGCTAAGGACCGATTTCTTGGACGAAGTTGCGGGCGCCGAGAGTCCGCAGAAACAACAGCAGACCGACTCGGCGGCGAGCAACGAAGCGTCTCTGCAGTTCGCGTGGGAGACAATTGAGGATCAGAAGAAGGAGATTATCCGACTACGAGCTGAAAACGACGAGCTCAAGCGCTTGGACCGCAGTGCTGAGTCGGTCTCCGCGTTGAGAGCGTCCATGTTTGATGACGAACCTACCAAGGTGATCAACCTGCTTCGGTCTCAGCTTTCGTCGCATCACGAGAAGAACTTGGATATCCTTCATGACCACATTCAGCGGCTGGAAAAAGCTCTACAGAGCGCTACAGCCACTTCACGTAAGACGCGTCGAGGATGGGATGGCTCGAAATCGACCTTTGACTCGAGCCGCAGCAGTGAGAAAGAAGACTGGTCGTCTCTCCTCTCTCGCAGTGCTGTAGGGACCGACTTCTCACGAACGCAAGTACCAAGGAAGAAGTGCGATGAGTGCTGCAAAAACTCAACAACTATTCTCACTCTTCGATCGGAAGTGAAGCAGCTACGGGCTCATGCTGCAACGGACGAAGACTCACTTCTGCAAGCTGAAAAGGATCGCGGTCACTTACAGCGAGAGAACTCAACTCTGTCCAACGCTCTGCTCTCCGCGAAGCAAAAGCAAGAAGAACTACGCCAGATGATCCTAGATTTGACGCAGGAGAAACATCAACTACAGAATCTAGGCGACTCGGAGCAACGGACGTCGGAACGCAGTATTCGTGTGTTGCAGGAGCAGCTCGGCGCCTTGGAAGATCAGAAAATTCACCAAAAGCGCAAGTTTGACGAGCTTGTCAGCAAATATGACGCCGAAGTCAGTGCGAAACGGATTCTCGGAAAGCAATACGCGGACTTGCAGGACTCGCATAATAAGCTTTCACAATCCACCGCAGAACTTGACAAGCAAGTGATGAATCTGGACGAAGCTGCTCAGCGATGCGAGAAACTGGTGGAAGAACGAGATACAACGCTTAAAGGCCTGCAAACCCAATTGAACGTGGTGGAGAGATATGGAGAATCACGAGTTGCAGAGTTACAGAAGAAGGAAGCACTCATTGAAGAGTTGAGTGCCAAGTTAGCGAATATGCAGCTGTGTTTGGACAACCTCGAGGTGGAGAAGCGCAGAGCAACAGGCGAAACCGAGCGGCTTCTTCAAACACTTGACGAATGCAAGCGAAAGAATCAACGCCTTGAAAAGGGCTTTGAAGAATTAAAGCAGGGGAAGGAGCTTCTTGCAAGCTTGCAAAAGGTAGAGCGAGGGGCATCAGCGCTACAGCTAAGTGATCTTCAGCAAGCGCGAGAGCAGCTTAAATCACTGCAGCTGGAACTCTCGTCTTCAGAATCTGAATGCAATCGACTGGAGCAAGCGTTAGCTGAGACCGAAATGGCAAGAAACTCTACCCGAAAACAACACGCTCAGACAGAGGAACGGATGCAGAACGAACTGGAGACGTTGAAGCAAAAATGTTTGGCGCTTGAAAAACAGATCAGTGATCTGCAAGCCCTGCAGAGCAACCTTGAGACGACGAAACAGGACAATTGTGAACGAATTGATAGTCTGAACCAAGAGCTGGAGGAGTCAAAGACAGCAATGCTCATGTGGATGAACAAATACAACGCGATCTGCGAAGATAAGCAGAAGCTCGAAGATGAGATACAGAGTCTGTCAGAAGAGCAGTACAGTCTCCAGCGTGCAGTTGAGGAACTGCAAGCTGAACGTGATGCAAGTACTCTCGCTCAACAAGCAACATCTGATAGTGAACTGGGGTTGCGAAATGAGATCACCGAGTTGAAAGAACAGCAGCGAGCAACGGAGCGAGAGCACCGCGTGATGGACCAAGAAAAGAAAGCTCTTGCGAAGCTGGTTCAGACATTGCAAGCTCGACCAGAACTTCAACAGCGAGCGTTCCGTGAAATGCTCATGACGTGCCAGCGAGGAACCGAGCAAATGCTGTGTGATCTTTCGGAAAGTGTTACAGGCACTCTGAACAAGCTGAGTGTTGTGGAGGAAAAATACCAAACCTTGAAAACACGCTTGGCAAGTCGCATTCAAGCTCAAAAAAAAGCGCAAGTACAATCGAAGTGGTCGAGTGGAAAAGATTGTCGGCCTCACAACCCTGCCTCTCTACAAATTGTTGTACAAGAAGAAGACTTCACGAGCAATACTAATTTGTCGCTGGATCAGCTATCGACCTCGCATTCGAGGTGGCTTGCTCCGCTTGACACTTTGCCATCTGTGAATGATTGCTGTAAGCAAACCGATCTTCAGAGTCGTGAACAAGATGCGTTGGCACTATCGTCACTACAAGAACTTTTGAAACAGTGGAAGTGGAAGTACTTTGCTCAGTGCTTGGTGGCTAATTCAAACAAGCTGGAGATTAACGTCCTATCTACTCAATTGAAGGAGTCGTCCAGGTCAAATGAAGAGCTGAAGAAGACTATTCAGCTGCTCGCATGGCACAAACTGAAAACAAAAGTAGAGAATCGCCATCTTCTCCAACTTCATCATCTCAACCTTGTTGTAGTCCGGCGACTCTCCAAAGCGCTTCAATCGAACCAACAAGTGCAATGTTTCGCACATTGGAAGCATCAAATCCAAGTGCAGAATTACCGAGCAAAGTTACGCGCCAGCGCAAATGACCCTCTTCGCCCCTCGTTCTCGCCTACAACGACCATGGCGTTGGGTAACTGCATTAAACTTGTTCGTCAATTCTGCGAGCCTACACGGAAGGCAGAAGATGAACGGCACAAGAAATCCTCACAAGCGCGTGGAGGTGATGAACTAACGGGCTACTTGGTAGAGATCAACACCAAGGTCGCGATTTGGCGGGTGGCTGTAGACCGTAAAATCGCAGAGTACGCCGAGCGCAACAACCAGCTCAAGTCTCTTCAGACGAGGTGCTCGGAACTTAAAGACTTGGTGGGGTTGAACCAGCGCTTAATTGAAGAAATGGAGCGAAGAGCAGCCGGACAGCAAAGTGTCGTGGAGGCGGCATGGGATTTTGCCACGGCGTACAAGGCGTTGTCACCTTCCGCTAGAGCTCAGGTGTTTCAATCACGAGACTTCCTCTCCGCCTCGAGAGGAATTGTGGAAGGGCTCAATTCGTTAGGGTTGCCTCGGTCGGTGAACAAGTTGAGTCAAACTGTTGGTGTACGTCTTAACGCTCGTGTGCACAAGCAACCTGAAAGTTCGACGTCCAAGAAAGTGAACTTCCTCTCAGCCAGCGCGGCTCTAGGCATCTCTAGCAGAAGTAGTTCGCGTGCGGTGGACGCCGCAGAAAAGCCCCAAAAGAAGCTGAACGACTCGAACATCGAGCTACTGGAGGACGCTGTGGGGTCTCTGAAAGGCGCAGTGCAGAAGCAGAAAAGTCTCCAACGCGAGCTGAAGGAGAAGGAGCGGTCGTTGACGATGACGACGAGAGAGCTCGAAAAGCGCAACTTGCAGTTCCTGATGCTGCGATCCTTTCTGCAGTGGAAATGTGCTAGTTCGAATCGTGATCGTCGCAGACGTCGACAATATGCAGTAACTCCACGCGGACTTGCATGAGGGACCATTGTACAGATACCTGAAAGGAACGGAGAATGCATTTAGTACTAGGAAAATGAATCCGATGAAAACATACTTGCATCCCTAGAAATCGCGTCCTCCCTCGTGCTGGGCTGTCGTGTGACAACATTCGCGGATAGCGTGGTTGAATATGGTCGAAGAATTCAAGTGGCGGGCACTTTTCCATCTCGATCAGCAGGCTTTCGTCCGAGAAAGATCACGCTTTCGTGAGCGCTCAAGCAGCAGCTGTCTTGAATTTCAGTTAGCGGCTCGCGCATAGTATGGCCCTTGTGACACAAGTTGTGCAGGCTCTGTTGACATACGTACCGAAAGCACGAGATTATTAAAATAATTAGTTTCTTCAACCTGTCAACCATATTATCGTTAATCAATCGGAACCAACATATATTTCTAGTCGAACCATTTGTAGCTTCAACTCTAGACGAAAAATTGCGTCAAGGAGCAAGTTTTCCTGGAGTTTTTGAGCAGCATGACTTTCATGTTGTTATTCTACAAGAGGCCTGGCCGTCAACACCTTTCTGCTCAAAGACACAATCACGTTTTAGTCACGACTCGTGCATAGCGCCGCGAGGTTGAAGCGGGCAGCTTTCAAATCGTGAGTAGGGGCCTCCTCTGTCACGATGTTCCGTGTGCGTAAGCGCCACCACCAAGCAGAAGCGCACGAAAGACCCTCACGTTTCTTTTGCTGCGTGGATGGCCCTGGTGGGTCTTCAACGCTTCAGGCTGAAGCTGCTTGGTTTGCTTTTCAACTGTTCACTTTCAAATCTGCCACCAAGAGCACAAGAACACAAGACGTCAAGCGAACAAGAATGCTCAGGAAGTGGCTCCTTGCAGTGTGCTGCGCTGCTGTGGGGCTCGTGGCTTCAAGTGCTACCGACGATCTTGACGCGCGCGCCAGCTCCATCGTCGAGAACTTCACGGCCGAACAAGTCGTGGGCCAGCTCGCCCAGGTCGCCATCTTCTCCGTGTTGAACGAAGACTTCTCGCTCAACGAGGACTTGGTGCGTTACTACGCCAAGCTCCACGTCGGATCCTTTTTGACGACCCCATTCACCAACGGACCCAATGAGGTGACGGGTGTGGTGGGCTGGAACGTTGCCGAGTGGCGCGACATCATCACGCGGATCCAAAACATTGTCCTGGAGGAGAACAACGGTATCCCGATGATCTACGGCATTGATTCGGTGCACGGTGCTGGATTCGTGTTGAACACGACGCTTTTTGGCGCTCAACTCAATGGTGCTGCAACCTTCAACCCCGATCTCGTGTACGAAATGGGTCGTGTTACTGGTCAAGACACTCAAGCTGCTGGAATCCCTTGGGTCTTTGGACCGATCCTCGAGATCGCCAGCAACCCGCTGTGGCCCCGTACCTACGAGACGTTCGGAGAAGACCCGCACCTTGTGTCGGTGATGGCCGACGCGGTCATTCGTGGACTGCAGAGCAACAACCAGACGGCTGCATGCATGAAGCACTTCGTGGGCTACAGCAAGACCCCAAGCGGTACGTTCGCTTTCACTTTCAGTGAGCTAAGCTGTTGTCGTTTAGCTAATGTTTTTTCCTACCCTCACCAGGTCACGACAAGGACGGCGTCCAGATCTCGGACTTCGACTTGCTCAACTACTTCGTGCCGCCGTTCAAGGCAGCAATCGATGCCGGAGTAATGACGACGATGGAGAACTACATTTCCATCAATGGCGTCCCTACAATCGGGAACCACAAGCTGCTTCAGCAGCTCCTACGTGAAGACCTCGCTTTCGATGGACTCGCCGTCACCGATTTCGGCGAGATGGGATCCCTCAACTCTTTCCATCGCATTGCAAGGACTGTCGACGAGGCCGTTCGCATGTCGTACGTGCACACGGGGATTGACATGAGTATGGGCGTTGGCGACGTGTACTTGAACAGTACCAAGCTCTTGCTCGAGGAAAGTCCGGAGTACTTTGACCGCCTCAAGGAATCGGCGAAGCGTATCATCAAGACCAAGCTGAAGATGGGGCTTTTCGAGACTCCCATTCCAGGAACGGATGATATCGCCAAGGTGCGAAATGAACTTGACGTCGAGAAGTCCCTGGAGATGGCACGTGAATCGATCGTGCTGCTGCAGAACAACGACAGCACGCTGCCTATCTCGAGCACGTCATCTGTGTTCCTCACGGGTCACTCAGCCCACAACATCGGCAACCAGTGCGGTGGATGGAGTGTTAGCTGGCCAGGTTACACGGGCAACGAGCTTTTCCCGAACGGTATCTCGGTCAAGGAGGGCATGGAGGCGATTGCAGGAGACAAGGTGACCTACTTCAATGGCCTCGACTCGGATGGAAACTACTCCGAAGCCAACATCACCACTGCCAAGGAGTACGCTAGCAAGGCTGAGTACACGATTGCTGTTATTGGTGAGCACCCGTACGCTGAGAAGACTGGTGACCTGGACGACCTTGCTCTCCCTGCCGGTCAGATTGAATACGTCAAGGAGCTTGCCTCTACCGGCACCAAGGTCATCGTTGTTCTGTTTGAAGGTCGTCCGCGTCTGCTTGGTGACCTCCCAGAAAATGTCCACGCTGTTGTGAACGGACTGCTCGCCTGCGAACAGGGCGGTAAGGCCATGGCTGAGATCATCTACGGACAAGTCAACCCCAGCGGCCGCATGCCGATCACATACCCCAAGGACGCTGGCAACATCTTGATGCCGTACAACCACCGTGTATCGACTCAATGCGCCGATTCCGAGTACTGCGAGATGCAATGGGACTTTGGTACGGGTCTCAGCTACACCGACTTCACCTACTCCGACCTCACGCTCAGCAAGACCAACGTCACGTCCAGCTCCGACTCCATCGACGTGTCGGTGGTGGTGACCAACTCGGGCAGCACGGCCGGCAAGGAGACGGTGATGCTGTTCCTGACGCAGCCGTACCGCTCCATTTCAGTGCCCGAGGTGAAGCAGCTGAAGAAGTTCTCCAAGATCAGTTTGGAGGCTGGTCAGTCACAGACCGTGTCGTTCACACTGACGGCGGACGACTGGAGCGTGTACTACCCGCAGATCGGCAACGGGTTCAAGCAGGTTGCAGAGGACACGGACTACGTGATCGCGATCAAGCCGGAGACGGACTGCGATGTGTACAACGAGACTGCTGTTGCGAACCCGTTGTGCGCGACGTTCACGCTGCAGACCGGCGACTACCCGTACGGCGTCTTCCTGGGCTAGATGTTGCACATAGCGTGGCGTGATCTATGAATGAATTTCTATGAATGTGAGGTATGTACATGCACAGCAGCTTCTGTAGTTGCTGGCAGCTACTTGCTGGGGATATCAATGTGAATACTTACACGTACAGCACTGGAAGTCTTGAGACTCTGTGGTGTAATGTACGAACCATGAGTAGCGTTCACTCAAGTCGAGCACTTGTGAAAGACTAGTATATCTTCACCATATGCTTTTGATGGCGTGGTTGAATTCCCACGAGAGATCAAGTGCAGCAGTGAATAATCCGCCTTCCCAATGATGATGTCCATCACGAGCGGTCTTTCGACCGCCTCAACGCTTTTGCTGCATCACTTTCGTTCATACAAAACCCATAGCATAGAGAAGGCGAGGTTGACGACGTATACTAGCTTCACCTTGGCGATGGTAGCATCTTGGCATTAGTTTATTCTTCGGTGCCTGCTCGCCATCGAAGGGGTTTTAGACCATTGAGATTTCGATTGTCGGGATGCCGGCGTTGAACTTCAGTTTTTGAAAGGGATATAGAACGACCCTTATCAAGACAACTTCAAGACGCAGATCAAAATATGCCCGCGAATGGCTTGCAAAAAGAACGAGTATCGCCTCCACATCGAGACGTACATGTAGTGTCTTCCTCAGCCATAAACTACTAACGCCGTGTTTCACCCGGGGAAGCTCCGGATTTTTAAATGTTGAGCATTTCGGTCCGGCGATACTAGCGTATATAAATTGATGTTAGGCCAAGGTTTTCCATGAATAGCCGAATGCCTCGGACACCCAGCACAACAATTCGGAAGTCGTCAGAGGAGCGCGAGGAATGAGGGGGTAACGCATTAGAGTGTAGTCTGTGGACCCGCCAGGCTCACAAGACAGCGTCACCTTGCTCAATAAACAGGTAGCTTCTTGCTAAGTTACGGACAATGCTTTCGATCAACGTTAATGCGATATCGCTAATTCAAGATTTAGTGAGGGCAGTACGCCTTAACCATGATGACAACGTGTTTACCATAATGCATAAGGATCATAACTACGACTAACTTACTACATGTAGTGTAAAGCTACGGGAGGTTGATACAATAAATGTTTTGAAGTATAAAACGACTACGCCTTCGCTCTTGGAACATGAAACTTTAAAGATGTTTGTCTACTGCAGACGCATCTCCTGCGCCGGCTTCGCAGCCGCAGCATCTGCGCTTGAGATGAATATGCTATTCTGTCGATGTACGCGCAACAATTCATCCTCGTTGGGCTTTATGTTTTCCATCCTACTATAACCCACTGGGTTTTCCAGCAATATAAATTTCACCCATGTTTCTTCAAGTAACATCCACTGGGTGAATGGGTTTTGATGTTGACCGAGGCCGCCCCAGGTAACATTCACAAGTTTTTTTCCGCTGTCCACAGGTTATCAAGTATAGAAGGGCTACTGACTTGTTTTTACTAGGACGACAGTGTAGCCACGACCTCCATATATAATTTTAGGAGTGACTTCCACCACTTTCGGCTGAAATTTAAGAAAATATATCTGTGATAACAGGCACATAAAGTTATAGAAGATTTCTAAGCAAGCGTTACTCCTAACTATTTTAGTTCTAAGTAAATAGAATAAAAGGATAGAGTTTTTTTAAGGTCGGAGTGCCATCCTTGGAGAAACTCTGGAGAGAACTGCATAGTTGTTGCTTTTACAAGCACTTGAAGCTCCCATTGTTTCGGCTGGGCTCACAGTATTTCGCGCAGTGTCCGCAGCCCAAGCAGAATACGTACCGGTAGTCGACGTTGCACACTGTACAGTCTCTAGCAACAACTGTGCCGGGAGCTTCCCTGAAGTTGCACTTTAGCATGGACACGAGGGCGGGGACTATCTCGTGGTGCTTCCCAAGCACGGGAGACTAGCATTGAGAGGGGCTTCATGTTGCGTTGGAAGCAGATCACTTCTGAATTCGCCTCCAAGAGCATCAGCTACCCAGAAACCAAGACGATGCTGAAAACGTGGCTCACAGCGCTGTGCTGTGCCGCGCTGGGACTCACCGCTGCGCGCTCCATCGACGAGTTTGACGAACAAGCACGATCTATCGTCGACAACTTGACCACGGAGCCATCAATGCCATGCTGAACGAGGACTACTCGCTGAACGAGACGCTGGTGCGCGACTACGCCAAGCTCAAGATCGGCTCGTACCTGACTACGCCCTTTACTAACGGCGCCAACGAGATCACGGGGGACTGTCGGCTGGGACGTCGCGGAGTGGCGTGACGTCATCACGCGCATCAGGAAATCGCCATGGAGGAGAACGACGGCATCCCGATGGTGTACGGCATTGATACCGTGCACGGTGCCGGTTTCGTGCTCAACTCGACCATGTTTGGTGCTCAACTCAATGGTGCTGCTTCTTTCAATCCCGATCTCGTGTACGAAATGGGTCGCATTGGCGCCCAAGACACCCGAGCAGCTGGTATCCCGTGGGTCTTTGGCCCTATCCTCGAGATCGCCAGTAACCCGCTGTGGCCTCGAACCTACGAGACGTTCGGTGAAGACCCGCACCTTGTGTCGGTCATGGCCGACGCCGTTGTCCGAGCTCTCCAGAGCGATAATCAGGCGGCTGCGTGCATGAAGCACTTCGTTGCGTACAGCAAAACCCCAACCGGTACGTTCCTGTTCATTTTTTCAATGACTCAACGATGTCATTTACGCTAACTCCTATGCCCACCAGGTCACGACCAAGACGGCGTCACAATTTCGGACTTCGACTTGCTCAACTACTTCGTTCGACCTTTCCAGGCTGCTATCAACGCTGGAGCACTCACGACTATGGAAAACTACATTTCCATCAATGGCGTCCCTGTGATCGGCAATCACCGCATCCTGGAAGTTCTTCTGCGCGAGGACCTTGCGTACGACAGTATGGCTGTGAGCGACTTTGGGGAGATCGGCTCGATGAACAGCTTCCATCGTGTGGCTCGTCACGCTAACGAGGCTGTTCGTTTCTCATACGCCCACACGGGTATTGATATGAGCATGAGCTTCGACACGACGTATCTGAACGGCACGAAGGTTCTGATCGAAGAGAGTCCCGAGTACTTTGACCGTCTCAAAGACTCGGCTCGCCGTATCATTAAGCTGAAACTTCAGTTGGATCTGTACGACAACCCCGTGCCTGGTGCTGACGATGTTGCCCTCGTCCACAACGAAGACGACGTCCAAAAATATCTGGACATGGCTCGCGAGTCGATTGTTCTGCTGCAGAACAACGACAGCACGCTGCCTCTCTCCACTTCGGCTTCAGTGTTTTTGACCGGCCACTCTGCGGACAACATCGGCAACCAGTGCGGTGGATGGAGTGTTAGCTGGCACGGATACACCGGCAATGAGTACTTCCCCAACGGTATCTCGGTCAAGGAGGCCATGGAAGACATTGCGGGTGACAAGGTGACCTACTTCAATGGTCTTGACTCGATGGAAACTACTCCGAAGCCAACATCACCACTGCCAAGCAACACGCCAGCCAGGCTGAGTACACGATTGCAGTCATCGGAGAACACCCGTACGCTGAGAAGACTGGTGACCTGGACGACCTTGCTCTCCCTGCCGGTCAGATTGAATACGTCAAGGAGCTTGCTGATACCGGGACCAAGGTCATCGTTGTACTCTGTTTCGAAGGTCGTCCGCGTCTGCTTGGTGACCTCCCGGAAAATGTCCACGCTGTTGTGAACGGACTGCTCGCCTGTGAACAGGGCGGTAAGGCCATGGCTGAGATCATCTACGGACAAGTCAACCCCAGCGGCCGCATGCCGATCACATACCCCAAGGACGCTGGCAACATCTTGATGCCGTACAACCACCGTGTATCGACTCAATGCGCCGATTCCGAGTACTGCGAGATGCAATGGGACTTTGGTACGGGTCTCAGCTACACCGACTTCACCTACTCCGACCTCACGCTCAGCAAGACCAACGTCACGTCCAGCTCCGACTCCATCGACGTGTCGGTGGTGGTGACCAACTCGGGCAGCACGGCCGGCAAAGAGACGGTGATGCTGTTCCTGACGCAGCCGTACCGCTCCATCTCGGTGCCCGAGGTGAAGCAGCTGAAGAAGTTCTCCAAGATCAGTCTGGAGGCTGGTCAGTCACAGACCGTGTCGTTCACTCACTGACGGCGGACGACTGGAGCGTGTACTACCCGCAGATCGGCAATGGGTTCAAGCAGGTTGCAGAGGACACGGACTACGTGATCGCGATCAAGCCGGAGACGGACTGCGACGTGTACAACGAGACTGCTGTTGCGAACCCGTTGTGTGCGACGTTCACTCTGCAAACTGGTTGACTACCCGTACGGTGTGCTGCTGGGCTAAGTGGGTGATGTCTTGGTATACTGTTGGCGTGGTGGCTGACTGTGTAGATCTTTGGGTATGAAAACAAAAGTGGCCTGTGGTTGGTTGCTGTAAGTTGAAAATTAACCAGTTTTGTCGTCCTGCATTCGTCTTTGCGTCTTTGCGTAGTTTGTGTGTTAGTGGAGGGGAGGCTGTTGTGTTTCGTCCAGACTTTCAGAAGCTTTGGTCCAGACTCTGCTTTGGGCCTCTGAGTTTGGGTCGAATGAGTTTGGTTGTGGCCCCGCATGGTTGCAGTTTTAGCATAAACCTTGAATGGAGGTGTTAAGGTTTATGCTGTTTTCAAGCAAAATCATTGCAGAAAACATCCAAAAGCGCGATAGAACGTGCATTTCCTAATTAATTATGCTTGAAGTTACAGGCAACTTCAGTTTGGTGTGACCGCTGCAGGGTCTCTGCAATAAATCAAGCTCATCGCGCCATTGATCACCGCCGGTCTAGACTCTAAATGAATGGTACAAGCGCTTTGCATCATGCGCTGCAAAATACATCTATTGGCGTCGCTAGCGATTGGAATGCATATCAAATGAAGACGGACAAACTTGGTACGACCCTAAATGCATTGCATCTCCATTTAATGATACTGTAACCTACACCGGCAAACTAGGTCCGACTAAATGCCGTAAGTCACTGAGTCTCAGTGAATGAAGCTGAGCCAGCTGGTCCCTTCTTGAAGTTAACTGCAGCTGGGCAGGTCTCTGCTACATGTACAGGCCATTACCTCTTGGTCCAAGAGTCTTGGTACCGCTACTTGGTGGCCCGCGACCACGAGTGTCCTCAAGGCACGATTTGATCTCGTTCATTCCACAATTTCCCATCGACCAAGCAAGTTGATAGCAACTTATCACAAGACTGGCGAGATGTTCAAGACGTGGCTCCCAGTACTCTGCTGTGCTGCTCTGGGCCTCATGGCCGGGGCTACTGCAGACGACTTCGACGCCCAAGCAGAGGCCATCGTGGCCAACTTCACGACGGAGCAAGTCCTCGGCCAGTTGTCCCAGATCGCCATTCCGGCGCTGCTGAACGATGACGCGACGCTCAACGAGACCCTGGCACACGACTTCGCCAAGCTCAAGGTCGGCTCTTACCTCACCATGGCTTTCCAGAACTCTCCCAATGAAGTCACGGGTGCGTACGGGTGGACCATCCCGGAGTGGCGAGACATCGTCACTCGCGTTCAAGAGATCGCCATGGAGAAGAACGACGGCATTCCGATGGTGTATGGGCTCGACTCCGTTCACGGTGCTAACTACGTGCTGAACTCGACCTTGTTTGGCGCTCAGATCAACGGTGGCGCCTCCTTTAACCCCGATCTGGTCTACGAAATGGGCCGCATCGCTGCCCAAGACACCCGCGCGGCAGGCATCTCGTGGGTCTTTGGCCCTATCTTGGAGGTCTCCCAGAACCCGTTGTGGGCGCGCACGTTCGAGACGTTCGGAGAAGACCCGCACCTTGTCACCGTCATGGCCGATGCCATCACACGGGGACTACAGAGCGAGAACCAGACGGCGGCGTGCATGAAGCACTTTGTGGCGTACAGCAAAAACCCAACTGGTACGGTACAGTCGCTTTCATTGTTCACTGAGGTGACGCTAACGGAAAAACTTGTTATGCCCCTCAGGTCACGACCAGGACGGCGTCACGATCTCGGACTACGATTTACTCAACTACTTCCTCCCACCGTTCCGGGCTTCCATGGACGCTGGTGCACTTTCGACAATAAAAAACAATGAAAAACTACATTTCCATCAATGGGGTTCCAACTATCGCCAACCACAAAATTCTTCAAGTGCTGCTACGAGAGGATATGGGCTTTGAAGGCGTGGCGCTAAGTGATTTCAACGAGATTCTGTCGATGAACACGTTCCACCGCGTTGCGCGTGACGCCGACGAAGCCGTTCGGTTCTCGTACACCCACACGGGAATTGATATGGCCATCGGCTACGACACCACCTACATCGACGGAACTACAGCCCTCATCGAAGAAAGCCCCGAGTATCTCGCTCGCTTGAAAGAATCCGCTAAGCGCATTATCAAGATGAAGTTGCAGCTCGGATTGTTTGACAACCCCGTTCCTGGTGCCGACGACGTCGCCAAGGTCCGTAACGAGGACGATGTTGCCACCGCGCTGACGTTGGCCCGTGAGTCGATTGTGCTGCTCCAGAACAACGACAGCACGCTGCCAATCTCGACCTCTTCGTCCGTTTTCCTCACGGGTTTCAACGCCCATGACATTGGCAACCAGTGTGGCGGCTTCTCCATCTCGTGGCCTGGCTACTCGGGTAATGAGTACTTCCCCAACGGCATCTCGGTCAAGGAGGGTCTGGAATCGATCGGTGGTGACAAGGTGACCTACTTCAACGGGTTGGATGTGAGTGGAAACTATTCGGACGCAAACATGACGACTGCCAAACAACTCGCCAGCCAAGCGGAGTACACGATTGCAGTCATCGGCGAGGCGTCATACTCCGAGAAAGCTGGAGATATCAACGACTTGGCTCTCCCTGCCGGTCAGATTGCGTATGTCAAGGAGCTTGCCGCTACCGGCACCAAGGTCATCGTTGTGCTGTTCGAAGGTCGTCCGCGTCTACTTGGTGAGATCCCGGAAAATGTCCACGCTGTTGTGAACGGACTGTTCGCCTGCGAACAGGGCGGTAGGGCCATGGCTGAGATCATCTACGGACAAGTCAACCCCAGCGGCCGAATGCCGATCACATACCCCAAGGACGCTGGCAACATCTTGATGCCGTACAACCACCGTGTCACGACTCAGTGCGCTGATTCCGAGTACTGCGAGATGCAATGGGACTTTGGCACCGGTCTCAGCTACACCGACTTCACCTACTCCGACCTCACGCTCAGCAAGACCAACGTCACGTCCAGCTCCGACTCCATCGACGTGTCGGTGGTGGTGACCAACTCGGGCAGCACGGCCGGCAAAGAGACGGTGATGCTGTTCCTGACGCAGCCGTACCGCTCCATCTCGGTGCCCGAGGTGAGGCAGCTGAAGAAGTTCTCCAAGATCAGTCTGGAGGCTGGTCAGTCACAGACCGTGTCGTTCACACTGACGGCGGACGACTGGAGCGTGTACTACCCGCAGATCGGCAACGGGTTCAAGCAGGTTGCAGAGGACACGGACTACGTGATCGCGATCAAGCCGGAGACGGACTGCAATGTGTACAACGAGACTGCTGTTGCGAACCCGTTGTGTGCGACGTTCACGCTGCAAACTGGTGACTACCCGTACGGTGTCTTCCTTGAGTAAAAGCAACAGAATGTAGAGCGTGAAGGAATTCGCTCTCAATTTTGGATGTAGAGCTCGTCAGATAAAGAGTTCTTTTATAAACGTACACTTTCAAGCAATTCGTTGTTCCGTGGCACGAGGATGTTGCGAATACAGATACGAGAAAATATTAATTATGTGCAAGATTTTTCTTTTTTCTTAGGAGTAATACACGAACGCAGGGTTGATAGTTCGTGACGGTAGCTTTGCCTTGGATAGGAGAGGGTATTTATTCACAAACACGACGTGGATTCATTGTGTGAATTGGAAAGTTAGAGTAACTCTGCGAGTTGGCCTAAGCTAGCTTCTGTGCAGTCTGTCGAGGGCGGTTGACCAATTGATGGGATCAAGTGTCGACTACGGAAATAGCGGGCGGTTGGTTGATCATGCAAGGAAATGTAAAAAAAATATTGTCAATGAGCCTACGGAAGCTGAAGTGGAGAGGCATTGGCCGCCTGGAGCTACTTGCATGGCTCAATGAGTTTCTCGAGACGGATTACACAAAGGTACTTTTAAAGTATCAATGCTTGGGGAGGGTCAAGAATGTTTGATAGACATGGTTTTGGAAATGTAGATTGAACATCTTGCAGATGGCATCGCTTACTGCCAGATTTTCGACGCCTTATACCCGAGCAAAGTTAACCTGCAGAAGCTAAATTTCCACGCTCGAACTGAAATGGAGTTTGAGCGCAATCTGCGAGTACTTCGACACACGTTTCACCTGTGTGATATCAGAAAGGTGCCCGATTTGAAGATGCAGAAGCACCATGGCGGAGCTGGAAACTAATTTTTAGTGTCATCGTGCAGGAAATTCCCATACGAAAGCTGATACAAGGCATCTTTCAAGAACATTTTGAGTTCTTGCACTGGATCCACGACTACGTGCACCGAATCTGCCCGGATGCTGTCCGCTCCTACCACGGGTTTGAGCGGCGCCAGGAAGTTTTACGTCAATCGTCCTCTCAGCCTCAGTCCAACGCAACCAATACCAACCTTATCCCAAAGTATTCTGTACGTACATTGGTGTTTGTCCCGGCGAACAACTGTGCTTACCTCGTTTTTCCTTTTCTTTTGTAGAACTCGATGAAAATTCCTCTTGAAGCTTACGTCGATTTATCTTTGACGGATGTTGGCGACAATACATTTGACGACGGATCTGCCTCAATAAAAATCTCTGAAGACCAAAGCGTGGATGGGACTTCAGGTGGTGACAAGGAGCTTGACTCAATGGGTCCATTCATGCAAATTGTTCGGTAAAGTACCTTTTTGCTTGGCCCTGCGCATAATTCACGAGTTACTAAAAACAGGTTATTATTTTGCTTATAGACACTCTTTTCACAGTACCCTGCGCGCGAAGTTGACCCTCACCTCCATTGAAGAGTGCATCGGAAGCATTGGCGTCAAGTCATCCCAGGCAAAGTCTCCAGTGAAAAAGGAGACACATCGAAGTTCAAAATCGGGTTTCGGCCGGCTAACGAAGTCGAGAGTTACGACCACTTTCGACGACCCAGCCGAACCCGATCCAATGATATATCGACATCTCTCTGACCTGGTGAGTGCACTGCATCTCTCCATCCACCTTTGAATGACTTGGAATACTGAATTGACTGAAATCTTTCAGTTCGAATGCCTGGAGTCCGAGTTACTGGGACGAGTGAAAGATTTGGTAATATTTGACACTTTTCTGCGTTGACTACGACGCGCTAATGCAGCTCCCTGTGTTGATACGTAGGATTATCTGGAAAACGACATCAAGAACCTACTGGCAGCGAAACCCTCGCAAAATTAAAATACTCAAACTACATGGAATTGATTATATGATGAGTTGCTCTGATAACCTTCAACCAGACTTTGTGATGCACTTGGAACTGTAGTGAATGAACCTTTCTTGCCACCCTCCACGGCATTGCAGCTATGCGTGAGCAGGCGGCTGTACGTGCAGCTCCACCAAGGAATCGCCTTTTGGTGTCCACGGATTGTGCGGGTCCACCACCGAGCAGCACAATCCGTGGTGGTTGCTACAAAGAGATGTGACGAGGCGGTGCATAGTCGTCTACAATTCGTGATGGGATTCCTGAAGTTTGGCGTTCCAGGAAGGGAACTTCAGTTTTCGAAGCAGCAGGACTAGGATCAATCCTGCATGCTGTTGAAGTTGCCCATGAGCAATATGCCGTCGGTCTCGACGTTTCTGTGCTCTGGGGGCCGCCGGAGAAGTGCCGAACGATCGCCACCCACCCACTCACTTTTCATTTCCCCAGTAACCAAGCAAACCACAAACAACGAAGTCGCTGTAGTTGTCAAGCATCGCTGTTGAAACGTACAGCATGTTCAAGACGTGGCTCCCAGTCCTCTGTTGCTCCGCTCTCGGACTCGCAGTTGGAGCAACCACCGAAGACTTCGATGCTCAGGATGAGACCATCGTAGCCAACTTCACGACGGATCAAATCCTCGGCCAGATGGCTCAGATCCCGATTTTCAAGTTTGTTAACGCGGACAACTCGCTTAATGAAACGCTGCTACGTAACTATGCCAAACTTGGAATCGGGTCGTACAACCTGATACCGTTTGAAGACGCTCCCAACGATATCACCGGCGAGAATGGTTGGACTGCACCGGAATGGAGAGAAACCATCACGCGCATCCAAGAGATCGCCATGGAGGAGAACGGCGGCGTGCCAATGGTGTACGCGATCGACTCCGTGCGCGGCGCCAACCACGTGATGAACACGACAATGTTTGGAGCCCAGATCAATTCCGGCGCCTCTTTCAACCTGGAACTCGTCTACGAGGTCGGTCGCATCACCGCTCAAGACACACGCGCAGCAGGTATCCCCTGGATCATGGGCCTGTTCTCGAGGTCTTGCACAATCCGATGTGGCCGCGCACCTTCGAGACATTCGGCGAAGACCCGTACCTGGTCACCGTCATGGCCGAAGCGACCACGAGAGGCCTGCAAAGCGAAAACCAGACTGCAGCGTGCCTGAAGCACTTCGTGGCGTATTCCAAGACAGATACGGGCCACGATCAAGACGGCGTCACGATCTCCGACTACGACTTGCTCAACTACTACGTGCCCCCGTTCAAGCGCGCAATGGAGGCGGGTGCGCTGTCAACTCTGGAGAGCTACGTGTCGATCAACGGCGTTCCAACCATCGCGAACCACCGCATTCTGCAAGTGTTGCTGCGCGAAGACATCGCATTCGAAGGTGTGGCGCTAAGTGACTTCGACGAGATCGGTCTGATGAACACGTTTCATCGCTTTGCACGTGACTCGAACGAAGCCGTTCGGTTCTCGTACACGCACACCGGCATCGATGTGGCTATGGGCTACGACACGACCTTCCTAGACGCGGCCAAGCTTCTGGTTGAAGAGAGTCCGGAGTACTTGGATCGCATGAAGGAGACGGCCAAGCGCATGATCAAGATGAAGTTACAGCTCGGACTATTTGACAGCCCCGTTCCTGGTGCCGACGACGTCGCTAAGGTTCGCAACGAAGACGATGTTGCCACTGCACTAATGTTGGCCCGTGAGTCGATTGTGATGTTCCAGAACAACGACAGCACGCTGCCTCTCTCAACCTCCGCGTCCGTGTTCTTGACTGGTCATTCCGCTGATAACATCGGATACCAGTGTGGCGGCAGCTCCATTTGGTGGCACGGAGCCTCAGGCAACGAGTACTTCCCCAACGGCATATCTGTCAAGGAAGGCATGGAGGCCATTGCAGGTGACAAGATCACGTACTTCAACGGACTTGAATTCGACGGGAACTACTCGGCCGCCAACATGACGACTGCAAAAGAATATGCCAGTCAAGCTGAGTACACAATTGCCGTCATTGAGCACACTTACGCTGAAAAGACTGGCGACCTGGACGACCTTGCTCTCCCTGTCGGACAAATTGAGTATGTCAAGGAACTTGCGTCGACTGGAACTAAGGTCATTGTCGTGCTGTTCGAAGGCCGCCCGCGTTTACTCGGTGATCTGCCGGAAAATGTTCACGCTGTCATCGACGACTTCCTGGCCTGTGAACAGGGCGGCAAGGCCGTGGCTGAGATCACCTACGGACAAGTCAACCCCAGCGGTCGAGTCCCAATCAGTTATCCCAAGGACCCCGCCAACATTATGATCCCATACAACCACCGCGTATCAACTCAGTGCGCCGATTCAACTGACTGTGAGATGCAATGGGACTTTGGCATCGGTCTCAGCTACACCGACTTCACCTACTCCGACCTCACGCTCAGCAAGACCAACGTCACGTCCAGCGCGGACTCCATCGACGTGTCGGTGGTGGTGACCAACTCGGGCAGCACGGCCGGCAAAGAGACGGTGATGCTGTTCCTGACGCAGACGTACCGCTCCATCTCAGTGCCCGAGGTGAAGCAGCTGAAGAAGTTCTCCAAGATCAGTCTGGAGGCTGGTCAGTCACAGACCGTGTCGTTCACACTGACGGCGGACGACTGGAGCGTGTACTACCCGCAGATCGGCAATGGGTTCAAGCAGGTTGCAGAAGACACGGACTACGTGATCGCGATCAAGCCGGAGACGGACTGCGACGTGTACAACGAGACTGCTGCTGCGAACCCGTTGTGCGCGACGTTCACGCTGCAGACCGGTGACTACCCGTACGGCAGTTTCCTCTCCATGAGCTAACTGACTAGCGTCCTCGTTAAGAGATTTTGAGATTGGGTTTCGTTTTCTATACATAAGTCTTACGTACTGATTCTGTTGAACCTGATCCTTTTAAAAGAATTGACTTAAGTTATATATAGATCAGTACAATACTTCTCAAAGCATTTTTTGCGCGGTTGTGAGTGAAGCGGGTTGCCCATTGGAGAGGTTCTCAGAGGACACTGTCCTTTGCTGTAGCTCTATCTGAAGAGGCTTCACACGTGCATCTGCGTGCCTGTCAAGTACATACCATCCGACTGTAAAGTTGCCTCACATGAATTGTGCAACTTTTAATTGACTTTAGCAATTGAGAGTACTCAGAATAACTTGGAGGGTAGTAGCAGCTAATGCATTAACCTCAAGAAATAGCAAGCCCCAGAAGTACATACAAACTTGTCGGTTTAGGAAACTCACACGTGCTGTTGATTATGGTGGCGAGGAGGACACGGACAAATCAAATCCAGAGCAATGATCTTCATAAACTTGTGGCATCGTAATCCATGACTTCAACACTAGAAATACGAACTCACTGCACTCCAAAGCGAAGCGCTCCTCAGACCGCATTGTCTGTATTTATCACAGCGAGGTCTTGTATCCTCTCGAAATAGTCATAATGTCAGCGAGGAAAACAGCTATATTTTTCGTTTTTGTAGTGGTTCTGTCGTGTAGGTATCATACGTGGAATTGGTCCTTGTCGACCGACATTGCACCGCACTACTTCAACCACGTGAAAGCCGTGGGCCACCATCCTAAGCAGCAAGTTGGTGTACATCTTTCCTCTGAGAACTTTCTTTTTGCAATATATCAAGTGGAAGCGTGGTGTGTGCGAGTGTTGAGCTCGTTCGTTGGTCTCCGCAGGCTTTAATCTATGGCACGTTAGGGGCAAGCCTACCTGTTGAACTTCGCCGTCAAACCGTATGTGAAGTTTGCTGGATCAAAGACCTTGCACCAGCGAAGCCCAACAAGTTATCCTCCCTCATCTACAATTTGGACGGCGAACACTGTTTATTTTCGAATTCACCTTCGACCAAGTTAATCGATTCCCTCACTTCTTCACTGCGGCAAGATGCTCAAGACCTGGCTGACCGCTTTGTGCTGTACTGCTCTGGGACTCACTGCCGCTCGCTCTACGAGTGAGTTCGACGCGGAAGCGCGCGCTATCGTCGAGAATTTCACGACGGAGCAGATTTTGGGCCAGATCACCCAAGTCGACATCGTCTCGCTACTGAATCTGGACAACACGCTCAACGAGACTTTGGTCCGCGACCATGCAAAAATGAAGGTCGGGTCGTACTTGGTGTCACCTTTTACGAACGGCCCCAACAACGTGACTGGGGAAGTTGAATGGCCTTTGACCTACTGGCGTGAGGTCATGACACGCATCCAAGAGATCACCATGGAGGAGAATGATGGCATCCCAATGATTTACGGCCTCGACTCGGTGCACGGTGCAGGATTCGTGCAGAACGCAACACTTTTCGGCGCCCAACTCAATGGTGCTGCAACCTTCAACCCCGAGCTTGTGTACGAAATGGGTCGCATCACTGGTCAAGACACTCAAGCTGCTGGAATTCCTTGGGTCTTCGGACCGATTCTCGAGATCGCCAGTAACCCGCTGTGGCCTCGTACCTACGAGACGTTCGGAGAAGACCCGCACCTTGTGTCGGTGATGGCCGACGCGATCATTCGTGGACTGCAGAGCAACAACCAGACGGCTGCATGCATGAAGCACTTCGTGGGCTACAGCAAGACCCCAAGCGGTACGTTCGCTTTCACTTTCAGTGAGCTAAGATGTTGTCGTTTAGCTAATGTTTGTTCCTACCCTCACCAGGTCACGACAAGGACGGCGTCCAGATCTCGGACTTCGACTTGCTCAACTACTTCGTGCCGCCGTTCCAGGCTGCTATCAAGGCAGGGGTGTTGTCGGCCATGGAGAACTACATTTCCATCAATGGCGTCCCTACAAGCGGGAACCACAAGTTGCTGCAGCAGCTCCTCCGGGAGGACTTGGCCTTCGACGGCATGACTACCAGCGACTACGCCGAGGTTGGGTCATTGAGCACGTTCCACAAGATCGCTCGCAATATCGACGAAGCTGATCGCTTCTCTTACACTCACACGGGCATTGATATGAGCATGGGAAACACTTTGGCCTACCTTAACGGCACCAAACTCTTCGTCGAGGAGAGTCCAGAGTACCTCGATCGCCTGAAAGACTCTGCACGACGCGTCATCAAGCTCAAACTTCAGCTCGGTCTCTTTGATACTCCTGTGCCCGGAGCCGTCGACGTCGCTAAGGTCCGCAACGCAGACGATGCCCAGAAATCACTCGACATGGCTCGCGAGTCGATTGTTCTGCTGCAGAACAACGACAGCACGCTACCTCTCTCCGACTTCGGCTTCAGTGTTTTTGACCGGCCACTCAGCCCACAACATCGGCAACCAGTGCGGTGGATGGAGTGTTAGCTGGCACGGCTACACCGGCAACGAGTACTTCCCCAAATGGTATCTCGGTCACGGAGGCCATGGAAGACATTGCGCTGGTGACAAGGTGACCTACTTCAATGGACTTGACTCGGATGGAAACTACTCCGACCGCCAACATCACCACTGCCAAACAGTACGCCAGCGAAGCGGAGTACACGATTGCAGTCATTGGCGAGCACCCGTACGCCGAGAAGTCCGGTGACCTCAACGACCTTGCTCTCCCTGCCGGTCAGATTGAGTACGTCAAGGAGCTTGCCTCTACCGGCACCAAGGTCATCGTTGTTCTGTTTGAAGGTCGTCCGCGTCTGCTTGGTGACCTCCCAGAAAATGTCCACGCTGTTGTGAACGGACTGCTCGCCTGCGAACAGGGCGGTAAGGCCATGGCTGAGATCATCTACGGACAAGTCAACCCCAGCGGCCGCATGCCGATCACGTACCCCAAGGACGCTGGCAACATCTTGATGCCGTACAACCACCGTGTATCGACTCAATGCGCTGATTCCGAGTACTGCGAGATGCAATGGGACTTTGGCACCGGTCTCAGCTACACCGACTTCACCTACTCCGACCTCACGCTCAGCAAGACCAACGTCACGTCCAGCTCCGACTCCATCGACGTGTCGGTGGTGGTGACCAACTCGGGCAGCACGGCCGGCAAGGAGACGGTGATGCTGTTCCTGACGCAGCCGTACCGCTCCATCTCGGTGCCCGAGGTGAAGCAGCTGAAGAAGTTCTCCAAGATCAGTCTGGAGGCTGGTCAGTCACAGACCGTGTCGTTCACACTGACAGCGGACGACTGAAGCGTGTACTACCCGCAGATCGGCAATGGGTTCAAGCAGGTTGCAGAAGACACGGACTACGTGATCGCGATCAAGCCGGAGACGGACTGCGATGTGTACAACGAGACTTGCTATTGCGAACCCGTTGTGCGCGACGTTCACGCTGCAAACTGGTGACTACCCGTACGGTGTCTTCCTCGCTATGAGCTAACTGAGCAGTATCCTCACTTAGAGAAAGGTACCGAGTGTTGATACACGAAACAGGTACTGAACGTGAATCGTTTCCAAATGCATTGACTTTAGTTACATATAATTCAGTACTCTTCATCCCAACCCCTTAAACTGATTATTTTTTGTGGTTGCTAGACAATGGTCAAGGCGTTCGGTAGTGCACAACTCGCTGCGGCGTTTGGCGTGGGTGTGGCGACTGCAATTGCGGCCCAATTCGTGTACCAATTCGCTCTCAAGCGTCAAAATGGCAGCGTGCAAACCTCAAAAGCCGCGGCTCGTGGGACGGACGCAGCGGCGCAGGAGCTGCTGGAGGAGCAACTGTCCCGTATCGCCTCGTTCTTCGGTCCCGAGGGCTTTGCCAAGGTCAAGGACGCATTCGTGGTGGTCGTGGGACTGGGCGGCGTGGGGTCCCATGCCGCGCACATGTTGGCTCGCTCGGGGGTGGGCAAGCTGCGGCTCATCGACTTTGACAACGTGACGCTGTCGTCGCTCAACCGCCACGCGGTGGCCACGCGCGCCGACGTGGGGCTGTCCAAGGTGGCGGCCACGAAGCGCCACTTGCTGGAGATCGTGCCGGACTGCGAAATCGAAGACTTGGTGGTCATGTTCGAAGCCGACAGCGCGGACGAGCTACTGGAAGGTGAGAAGAGTGAAGTGCAGGAAGGGATAACGGAGACTTTGGGACTTACGGGTGTGGTGGTGGCTGTGACTACTAGGCAACCCGACGTACGTGCTGGATTGCATTGACGATGTCAAGACCAAGTGCGCGTTGCTGGAGACCGTGACCCGCAAGAAACTCAAGGTGATCACCGCCACGGGGGCTGGTGCCAAGGCCGACCCCACGCGTCTGCAGATTGGGTCGCTCAAGGATGCAGTCCGTACGTTGTGACTAGTGTGTGGTTGATGAGAAGCTGGGGTACTGATTGTCTTGTGCTGCTGTTTAGGTGACCCACTCGCGACGAAGATCCGCTACTTTTTGAAGAAGAAGGGCATCGCGTCATCGGAGATCACGACCATTTTCTCGAGTGAGAAGAGCGTGTGTAAGCTGTTGCCGTTGGACGCCGAGCAGGCGGAGAACCCCGAGGAGTTTGGCAACGTGGAGAACTTCCGTATTCGCGTGATCCCCGTGCTAGGCACGATGCCTGCGCTCTTCGGACAGTCGATGGCGGCGTTCGTGCTGTGCGATTTGGCTGGCAAGAAGATTAACCCAGAGGCGGTGGCGCGGCTGTCTCGCGACCAGCGCAACAAGCTGTACCAGAAGCTGCAGCAGCGAGAGCACGTGCTGTTCCACGAAGGTCACAAAATCGAGCTGGAGAAGGACGAGATCGAGTTCGTGTACCAGGAGATCTGGCGAGGTCGTAGCTCTGTCGGCGGATCGAGAAACGGAGGTCATGATCGTTTGTACTTGGCGCGTTGGCGGACGGACCGACCGCTGCACCCCGACAACGTGGTGTACCTGACGACGAAGGAGCTCGCCATTTTGGACAAGGACGGCATCGAGGGTTTCGACCCGGAAGTTGTTGCTCGCATCGATGCACGACTGAGCCAGTTCGGTAGTTGGGCCGTTCCCGAGTAGAATCGTTCTGGAAAACTAGAAAACGAGCTTGACAATGGTCAAGTTCGCTGTATCACCGCTTTTAGGTGAATAGACGGTCTAAAATGGACATTTCACGGTACGACAATAAATGCGACATGTGTCGAGGCGAGAGTTTTCTCTTGGTTTTTGTATGCCTCCAGCCGTTACGTCAGTCTCTTTCTCAGTTAGCAATCTCCCACGAGCAACGCACTACTAGACCAGCAGCAATCCTCCACTATGATGGCCACCAGCAAGAAAGTGACTCAGAGACTGACCCCCGCGTCCTTCAAGCAGTGGATCCAGAACCTCGACGCGTTCCTCTTCGACTGTGATGGAGGTGCGTCAGTGTATTGAGATTGGGAGATGACACACGGACACTTGACAAGCTGAGACTTTTGTGCAGTGCTGTGGCGTGGAGCTGCCCCGATCGAGGGCGCCGCCAACATGATCAACCTCCTACGTTCGCTCAACAAGCGCGTGGTGTTTGTGGTGCGTCATCGATGCAATATTTGCTGTGGATGAGGGTGAAGATTTACACAGGAGGGGACTTTTGTGTTTATGTAGACCAACAACGCCACCAACAGCCGTGCCACTTACGTAAAGAAGCTGGGTATGTTGTGTGCTGATGCAAATATGTTGAGAGTGGAGGATAATAAGGAGTTTGTGTGATGCGGTACAGCTTCGCAGGGCATTACTGCTGTCGAGGCCGACATCGTCACGTGAGTTTTGCATCGTTGGAATCTTACTTCATGATTGGAGAGGATGCATGCTGACATTATGGATGTCGTGCAGTTCGGCGTGGGCTACGGTACAGTACATGAAGCAGCACAAGATCGAAGGCAAGGTGTACATGGTGGGTGAGGTCGGTTTGAAGACGGAGCTGGAGCTGGAGGGCTACCAGGTCAGTGGCCTCGAGCACAGCGACATCAAGGGCCTCCCCCATGTCCCGGATATCGACATGGAGACGAAGGCAGTTGTTTGCGGTCTCGACAGGTACGGTGTTTACAGATTGCTCCTTAGTTTTTCGTGATCAAGCTGACATGCTGTGCTGCTTTTTTCAGGTACTTCTCGTACTACAAGATGGCCTACGCTACGGCGTGTGTCCGTCAGATTCCGGGCTGCCACTTTATTGGCACTAACCCGTAAGCTTTCCAATGTCTGAATGATGCTCCAAGCATACTGCGTTCTCACTCAATTCATACTCGATTTTTATAGTGACCAGACCTTCCCGACGGACGGCGCTGTCATTCCTGGCGGTGGTTCTCTCGTGCACATGCTGGAGTGTGCTATTGGCCAGTACGTCCGATCGTTTCCGCTGAGTCATGCACGCTTTAGTTTTGCTAACACATTTTCCTCGTATCTTATCTTTGAAATTGCAGTCCACCCGAGGCCGTGTGTGGCAAGCCGTCCCAGGACTTGCTGCAAACCATTATTGCCACGTACAACCTGGACCCCTCGCGCACGTGCATGGTACAAAGCTGCATTCTCAACTTGAAAACAGATCCGTGCCTGACTTCTTTGCTGTAAACTAGGTTGGTGACCGGCTTTCGACGGACATTGAGTTTGGCAACGCTGGTGGCTTGAACACGCTCCTTGTCTTGACTGGAATCACGCACGAGTCAGAGCTGGGCAGCATTGACAACGACCTCCACGTGCCCGACCACTACGTTGACTCTGTTGATGTGATCAACCAGCTTCACGCCGCTACGCTTGACAATTAAGATTGTTGGCCTCGTGGCGTGGCTGCTTGCTCTGGTTAGCTTAGGATAGACCTTCAATTGCTTGGGCTTGTTCAATAGACGCAATCGGATCAACGCCAACGTATATTCATTCAGAAGGCTCAATCATGCCACACTCAGTATCTTACACTTTGAACATCCTTGACAATCTAGCCGTACACTTATACGGATGGCGAGACATCTCCGCGAGTTTTCGTCTTCAATCGCGGAATTGCTCCACTGCTGCCACTGTTCACAAAGGCATCGAACATGGAGAACCCACCGCCACCTGCAGTGGTATTGGCACGGCCGCCAAACCTGTTGACATTGGTAGTCTTCTTTGGGGCTGAATTCATCCGGCGCGTTGGGTAGTCTTTAGACGCCTCTGCAGTGGCGCGTCTACTGGGAGCTGGAGACGCAGCCCTCGGCTTTACGAGCGCCGATGCAATTACGGGAGACATAAGGGGAGTAGGTGTCCGAAGAAAGCGAGGCATTGGCGACTTGACCAATCGCTTCGTGATCTCAAGGAACTGGAGTTTCTTGGTTGGTGTCACCTCCCCGTCTCCAGCCTCCCTTGGTCGCTTTCGCGTTGGCGCACGGAGATTTTCTGGGGAGTCATTATCGCTGATAAGACCGCTGCTGTTTAAACTGATGTTTAAATCGCCATTTTCAACAGCCTGGTTCCGTCGAGGCACGTCTGGCTCTGATGGATCACTCGTTAAAGCCTTGCGAAATTCCGCACGCTTTGCTGCCAATGTCTGCGTTGCTGCCTTCTTCTGGCCCTTCATGGTCTTCTTTCCCAAAACTTTCGGAGTGTTTATATCTTGCATCTTGTTTATCCGAGAGAGCAGCTCAGCACTTGCAAGTCGCTGCTTAATCGACATTTTTTCACCGTTGCCTCCCGCTTTCCTTCTTACTGCCGGTACTGTGGCATCTTCCTCGCCCCCTCCGGTGATTTGGCTTCGGACTTTGCCTTGACTTGTCTACCCTTGCTGGCATTACCAGTGCTGTTTCCAATCGTCTTTTTCCGCCCGACATTACTCGTTGGAGCTGCTGTTTTGTCGGCCTTGGGGCCCTTCTTCACCTTCACCGCTATCGAGGAATTCGCCATGGCTGACATTAAACTTTTGCCAGCAGCCGTTGCAGTCGCATTGCCTGCTTTCTTGGCCGCTTCTTTTCGGCGCTTCAAGTGTTTCTTTGGAGTGGACGTTGTTGGAGGGGGTGTTGGCTCAGGTTCGGAGTCAGCTTCATCATCATCTTCCTGTTCAGCACGAGCGGCAGCTTCAGCAGCCTTCGCTTGTCGTTTAGCCTCTGCATTTGTAAAGTTAAACTCTAGGGGCGGCCCTCCCTTCTTCCCAAATCGCTTCTGGGGTGTCAAAACCTTCTTCTTCAATGGGGACGGTTGTACTCGCTTCGGAGTACTGTGCGCAACGGGTAGAATCAAGCTCATCATCGACGGCTCGCCATCAATATCTGAGTCGCTACCCTTGTCCAGCATATTCAGCAGTCCATCGTCTGACAGTTCCGGGGGTGGGCTGTCATATCCACCAAAATCAACCTGGTTTTCATCTGAAACCGATGTGTCGCCTTCTGTCTGCGCCTCCGGAGGCAAACTGATTGGCGTGATCCTCTTTGCCACCTTAGTCGTTTTCGGCTGCGTCTTCTTAGCCTTCACGACCTTGGATTTCACCTTCTTGACCTCGACATCCGCCTCTGTCTCCTCTTCACTCGTTTGTGTCTCATCGCTCACCACCTGCTCCTGTTTCTTCTTCCTCATCTTCGCTTGAAGCTTCTCCCGCTTCTCTTTTTCACGTCGTAATAACGCTTCCTCCTGTTCCTGCCTCCTCTTCTCCGCTTTCCTCCTCTCTCTCTCCTTAATAAGAGTTTCTTGCCTCTCCTGTTCACGCCTTGCAGCCTCCTGCTCAGCAGCGCGTCGTTCCTCCAGCTCGCGCATCATCTGCTCTTCAATTTCCTGATCCTGAAGCTTCTGCAACTTCCGTCGATACTTCAGTTCGTCCATCTCCATCTCCTCGATCAGCACAAACTGCTGCCACGTCTTCTGTAGTCGCCGGCGCCGTAGATCGATGGCTTCCCACTATACACAGCAACTGTCAACACTAAACGATCGATATATCAGCTTCTAGGACAGATACAAACGTACTTCCAAGTCGTACGCCTCCAGCAGGACCTCCTCCGGGTACGGACCGCCAACGGGGTCCGTCATGCGCTCTGGAGACGCCGTCCGCGTCCTCGCCAGCAGCTCCTCCCGCATGGTTGGCGGCCTAGAATTCAAAAATGCAGGAATGATGTTCCTATCATGTGGCGCACGCATATATGGTGTGGCACACATGTAGTTGAAGCCGTCGGCGACATGTCTCCCTCTATAAGAACGCAGTCATGTGGCGTACGCATATATGATGTGGCACACATGTAGTTGAAGCCGTCGGCGACATGTCTCCCTCTATAAGAATGCCATCCTCTCGCCCAAGAGGGAGTCAGTCGATACAAAAACCAAGTGAAGCAACATGGTCGCAGGGGGCGACGCCAATCTCTTCCAGCTCGCGGACGGCATCTCGTGCCACGCGTGGAACAAGGACCGCTCCAAGCTGGCCATCTGCCCTAACTCGAACGAGATCTGGATCTACTCTGGCTGCCACGCGCCGGACCCGACGCAGTGGCGCAAGGAGGCCGTGCTCACGGAGCATGACATGCTCGTGTGCGGCCTGGACTGGTCGCCCGTGCACGACCAGCTCGTGTCCTGCTCGCACGACCGCAGCGCCTTCGTGTGGAAGTACGAGGCCGCCTACCGTCAGTGGAAGCCGCTGCTGGTGGTGCTGCGGATCACGCGAGCGGCCACGAACGTCAAGTGGAGCCCCGATGGTGCGTGTCATAAAGGAAGAGGAGGCTGGTGGTTCCTTTGCTGACGTTGTAGGGGGTGGTACATTGCAGGCAAGAAGTTTGCAGTGAGCAGCGGCGCCAAGTGCGTGTCGGTGTGTTACTACCAGGCGGCCGAGAACTGGTGGGTGAGCAAGATCATCAAGAAGCACAAGTCCACGTACGTTGCAATGCTTTCAGAGTTAGCAGGAGGGGGATACTGATACTGCGAGGGGGTTTCTTGCAGGGTCACGGACTTGGACTGGCACCCGAACAGCCAGTTGCTCGTGACGAGCAGCACGGATCTCAAGTGCCGCGTCTTCTCGGCGCACGTGAACGACGTGGATGGGCCTCCGAATGCTGGACCGTTCGAAGCGCTGCCGCCGTTCGGAGAGCCCCTGGCTGAGTTCGACAATGCCAATGCGTGGGTGAACGCTGTGGCGTGGTCCCCCAAGGGAGACCGCCTGGCGTTCGCCGGCCAGGGATCGTCCATTCACATTGTCCACTTTGGACGTCCTGGCGAGTACCCGACGATCCAGGTTAGTTGAAGTTGATGGGTGTTATTGCGGATTGTGTGTTGACGTTGTATTGTGTGTTGACGTTGTATTGTGTGAATGCTGCTGCTGCAATAGTCGATCCGGTTCTCGCACCTGCCGCTGATGCGCATCATGTTCCTTTCCAACTCGGCGATTGTTGGAGTGGGCTACGACTTCAACCCTCTGCTGTTTTCCCAGGATGCCAACAACTTCTGGTACGAATTATATGATACGAAGTTTGTTTTCGCTTGGGCTAATTAATGTTCGTGATAAATGTGCAGGTCGTTCTCTGAGTTCGTTGATAAGAAGCCTACGGAGAGTGCTGTGAAGCGGAACTCTGGTGGCTTCAACGCAGGTAAGCAAACGTGTTTGTTGCAGTATCCGATAAATGATGCTCATTAACGCTGGCTTTTCCCTTTTACCTCTTAGCTCGAAGCCTGTTCGAAAGCAAGGTGACGCGCGGTCAATCATCGGATGCTACTCAGCACGATAAGAATATGCTGTGGATGTACGTCCTGCAAGGTGACAGTAGTCGTAGTTGTAATATTTCTAATTCTCGCCCATCTACACATTACAGGAAGCACGAAAGCAACATCACATGCATCCAGCCATACACGCGTTCAGCCTCGGGAAGTGTATCGGAATTCTCTACGTCAGGTACTGATTTTTCTTTGCTTGATCGGGATATTCCTCTGCTATCTAACGTTCTCGCGGCGCATTTTATTATTTAGCACTTGACGGCCGTGTTGTCCTGTGGAAGCTTGGAAGTTTGAATGTCGAGCTCAGCAAGCTGCACCTGTAAGAGACACATCCCAGCTTGCCTCACAAAGTTGAAGGACACGAGAACAACAATTAAAAATGCGCCGGCATCTTTCTGCAAGATGCCAAACACTGTCCTAGACGTGAAGAGACCAACAAGATCACGAAAGCAGACAAATCAATTTGTCTGTCGATTGTTCTGTGCATCCTCACCTCTAATACCTACTCACTTACCCCTCTTTGTCTTGTACTGTAACAAGGGCACCGATACCTCTATTCGTACATCCGCTTCAGCCGTCTATAGTCTTGGCGATATTGATTCTCCACCATGGATGCCTGACGGAAGTCTTTCCACTCTGGAAACTCGGTGAGCAGAACCTTCGTGTCGAACGAAAGCAGCAACTGAATGCCCTGGCTAACGTCATTCAGCGTGCGCGCGAGATCGATATGGTCCGGGTTCAAGTACATCCGCTGCAGCTCAAGCAGCTCATAACTGCTGCGCAGGAACAGGATTGAGTACTCACACACCCGGTCCGTCTTGGCATGTAGCAACAGGTCGCATGAGTCCGCCACCAGTTTGTGAATGCGCATAAAAACCAAGTGGTCGTGGGCTACGATCTCCAGAGCATCAGAAAGTGTCTCGAGCGCCACGGACAAAGCAGACGCAGCACTCTCCGGATTCGTCTTGATAATCTCCTCCGCGCCGACCAGCACCTTCTCTAAGTCCTGCATGCCCGGCTTCATACCATCACTATCGTCCGCTGCACTCGGCGGCGGAGGCAACACACTGTCGCCTCGCTTGCACAGCTCACAGCCGCACTTGAATCCAAACTGTTCCCACAGATTCTGCAGCCGACTCTCGCGACTTTGCTCGCGCGGGTACAAGTACGAAATGGTGAGTTGCTCGCCCTTCGCGATGGGGCGTGCGACCCGCACCTCGGACACGCCTCCTTCAGGCCCTGCATCCTCGGGCGTGAACTTGACGCAGTTGGGGTTGCAGTCGTGGTTGAACATGGCGTTGTACAGGAACACACCGCTGTCAAATGCATTGCACTGCATGGCAAAGACGTTCTGCAGCACCTGATCATGTGACAGCGACAGCTCGTGGAAGTTCCGGCACAGCTCGTCGATCTGCGGTCCGTACTTGTCTCTGCCTGCAACCAGCAGCTCCACAGGTAATTCACTGAGCTTCTCCGGGTACAAATGGCCGAGATGCTCCATGATCTCTGCGTAGTCCGGTCTGGACAGCACCGACTCCATAGTAGCCAGGAAGAACTCTGGGTCGGACGTGTCCACGTCACTTGGCCAGGGGATGTACACCTGCTCCACGAGCACCTGCGTGCCAGGTGTGAGGTCTCTCGTAGCCACGTAACCTCGCGACCCTCCCACGCCATTGAAGCTGCTGGACAAGTCGATGGGTCCCACTGCAAGCGGCTTGACGTCGTCCCAAGGCGCGTACAAACTGCGAGAGGCTTCCGTCGACGTCTCCGGCTCCTGTTCTAAGGCGGCGGAGGGCGCTGACACGATGTGCACGATCTCATGCGGCGTCACAATTGGCGTCGACGTCTCCTCGTCGCTGCTGTCGTCGTCGAAGAGCCCGAACGCCGCCTGCATGGACGCACTGGGCTTGCCACTCATGCTGCTCTGGTTGGCCTGGAAGTGACAAGCTGTGTCGCAATGATTGCGTTGTTACGTTCTCCACATCAAACGTATCGGAAAGATCACAGCATATGTGTACCACACCACGTTCCCTCTTCGCATACAAACGTCAAGTGACCTGTTCATATACCGACTCCCTGGCTTTAATATGGCCGAGGACTTGAGCGGCATGACGGACGCCGGACGCAAGCGCGCCGCTGTCGACGCCTTCTCCATCGAGCAGAGTGATGCCACAGCCGCCTCTCGCTCGGGCCTTCCCACGGGGCGTCGTATGCGCCTAACTCTAGGCCAGAAGCGTGAGGTGGTGGACCTGGCAGCCAGTAAGAAGTTCACGCACCGAGAGCTGGCCGAGAAGTTCCGCGTGGGGCGCACGACCATCACCAACATCTGTCGACAGGAAGACTTGATCCGCACCGAGACGGACTCGGCCGACGCCACCAAGAAGAAGCGCAAGACGACCAAGTGCACGTACGACCTGCGCGTTCTGGACGAGTGTCTGCACAAGTGGCGGATGGAGATGAAAGTGAGCAGTCCAGACACCAAGCTCACAGGCACGGTACTGCAGCACAAGGCCATGGAACTGGCCTGCAAGATCATCAACGAGCCGTACGCGGCGCTGCCCGACAAGGTCAAGCAGGCGCTGCAGAAGTTCACGGGCTCCAATGGCTGGCTGGACGGATACCGCACGCGGTTCGGGTCCTTCAGCAGCAAGCAGCTGCCTGGCGGAGGCGACCAGAGCGTCATCAAGAGCGTGGACATCCAGACGAGGCTGAGAGAGCTGCACCACAGTTTAATGAACGTGGACCTCGAGGACATTTGGACAGGCGGAGAGTTCGCAGTCATGTACAAGCCACCCGTGCCCGAGGCGGTGGCTGCCGGCGGAAATAATGGGCGGTACACGGTCTCGCTGTTCGCCAGCGCGGCTGGAGAGAAGTTCGACATGCAAGTCATCGGCGTGGACCGCAACCCGCTCCTTCTGGAAGGCATCGACACCAAGGAGGCGTACAATATTCAGTACGGGTACTCCAAGACGGGCTGGCAGGTGGCGCAGACGACTGTGAGCATGCTCAAGTCGCTGAACGCGCTGGCGAGAGAGCGTAAACGCACGTTCCGCGTGATTTTGGACTCGGCGGTGCCACACGTCAAGGCCGCGATGATCTTGGACTCACAGGGAGACCAGCGGACGTTTTTCGTGTACGACCATCTTCAAATCCACTTCCTGCCGCCTAACTTCAAGGCCCCGCGGTTCCATCCATGCCACCTCGGCGTGATTCAAGCTTTCAAGGCTCGGTTCCGCAGCGAAATGCTCGAGACGCTGTTCAATAATTATCGGCAGAGTGTGATCAGCCAAGACCCGCGCGGATTTCACCCGCAGCGCCACCTGCATACGCGAAACGTTTTCCACTGGTTCAATGTGGCTTTGCAAAGTCTGGACAAGCAGCTAATCCAGACCTGTTGGGTCCACAGCGGTCTGCTGCCGACGCAAGCCATAGCTTCTCTCAACTTGCGTGCCATTTTGAGCGTGATTCCCAACACCCCCAGCGGGAGCAGCAGTGACAGTGGCAATGGAACAAATTCCGAGATCAATGGTGCCAACATCGCGTCAATCGCGTCAAATGGTGCTGGTTCTATAATCGCAGCAGCTAGTACCCAAGTAGGATTGCTGTCGCCCGCAGCACTCTATCACGATTTACAGGTGCAGCTGACGAGTATCGCCCAGCTTGCCCCCGACTTCTTGCGCTGGATTGGCGTGACTGATCCAAACAACGCACAAGCATTTGTGGACCTGGAAGGCAATGCCTCTGTGACGGATCCGGGCATCGATGAGGTGCAGATCATCCGTGGCGTGCTCCAAAAGCATGGCTATTTGTCCACCAAGAAGCTTGACGATGAGAGCCATGCTGACGGCCCGTACGAGACCTTTGACGACATGGCGGATGAGCCTTGTCCAAGACATGATGAAGTTGTGGCGTCAATTGAGACCCTCAAAAAGTACTTGCGGTTGTCACGGGATGCAATTCCAGGTCGCGTCGATGCTGTTGTGCATCTGAACCAAGTCAAGAAGGCGGTTAATGCTGCTGAGATTCGTGAGGCCGCTATCCGTGACGTGTGAGTGGAAGCTGTTCGAACGAGAGTGCCAGACTGTTTTAAGTGCTTTGTATCGGCACCTTATATCATCTATCTTACAACGCAATTGTTCTCGAATAAGGCTGGTTTGGCTAGTACACGGTCCGAATTCTGTAGTTTGGTGGCATGGCTGCCATCATGGTGTTATCATCCAGCCGTCGGTTTGTCTGGGATGACAACGGTGACGACGTTCGCTCATGTGAGTTTGGCTGAGGCAAGGCATCATCATCAAGCGGTAGGATAGTACGCTCAGCAATAGCCTGCTGCTCGATTCGACGCTGACGACGTGCGTAGGCAACGAGTGTGCGCAACGCACTCACTAACCAGTCGCGATGACTAGAGCTCTGGGTCTCCAGGTCTAACGTACGACCCCGGAAAACAACGGAGAAGGAGCACGCCTCAAGCACGCCGCTCGAAGCGTACTTGCGGAACACAGCAGTCTGTCGTCCATCCAGCACTTGGAGAACCTCTGCCAAATCGACCGCTTCACTGAGTCCGCCTCGCTTGTGCTGCCACTGCAGAGTTCCACAACAATTGCAGTGGAGTCGGGTAGCGTGAGCACCGCCACGACGACCATACTTCAGCAAAGGGAAGAACATGTTGATCGCCTGCACCAGATATGACCGATGCTTGCCGCCAAAGCGAAAGGCAAGCTCCACAATCTTCCATCGCGCACCTTCGATCGTCTCGAGCTCTTCGTCTGTGAACAAGTATGTTTTGCGCTTCTTACGAAGATGCAGTGTCTCCAGCACGCGTGGGCCGAGCCTGGAGAACGCGCTCTTCTTGTGTTTCTTTGTAGGGTGCACGTCCTGTGGAACAAATGCAGGACTAATGGCCGGCGGTGTGGGCATCGGCGATCCAATGTGCGGAGACAATATATCGTTTGGGCCTAGGTCGTAGGCATTTGGGCATGATCCAGCTCTCTTTCTCATTGGAGTGGGCTTGGACTTGCGGCGGATACCATGGGACTGCGCCATCGGGTGGCTCAGTTGATCCGAGTCATCCTTCAGCTGGATCACCAGACGCCGCACGCTCGAGGTAAGTTGGTCCTGCGCTGATAGCGCAGCTTGCTCAGCCGCGCAACTCAATAGTCGGGTGCGCCGCCGCTGCAACAATCGGTGCTCGGCCGGGCTCAGCTCCTGTACCAACTCCTGCTCGGCCCGAATCGCCGTCTCTTCCACTTCGCTGCTAGGTCTCTCCTCATCAAGCTCAGCGTTGTTATCGAGGTCGAGCTCTTCCACGTCGTCGATCAGGTCGACGTCTTCGTCGTAGTCTTCTGCGTCCTCATCCTGGTTGGACACTGCAGCCGTCGCACAAGCCACAGGTACATCCGACTCGCTCAGCAAACTCTCGCTCTTGATCCTGTTCATTAGCGTGCGCACACTCGTCGACATATTGGCCGTGTCAAAATCCAGCAGCTCCTCATCGTCTGCAAAGGCCCCACTCGTCTCCACGCCGTCTCGCTCCGCAGTCTCCTCGGCATCAAGAGCAGCTCTGCGTTCTTCCTCCTCCATGGTCTCCTGTTGGTTGTTGTCCATCTCGTCCACTTCTTCATCCACCTCTTCCTTCTCCTGTTCATCCGACAGAACCACCGACGGCACTGCAAAACTCGTGTGCATGGCTGCGAACGTGTCGATCTGCATCTCGAGCGCCGCTCTCCTTGCCAGCTCCTCCTGCGTCAACGGTCGAGCCAACGCCGCCGCCACGAGCGTCCGCGCCGGATAAAACTGGAACCGCTGGCCGTTGCTGCTCGGGTCCCACATGGTCATGGTCGACCGCGTGGGCGTGGCGCCGACGCTGCTGCGTCGCGCGTGTCGAGGCGCGGAGATGGGTCCCGCCGCGTCGTCGTCCGGGTCCTTGTCGTCGTTGCTGCTGCTGCTGCCGCGCGCCTCCTCCGGATCCGCCTGGAACAAACTGCCGCGTCGCACGATGGCCGACAACTTGCCCAGCAGCACGACGCTGGACGAGCGCTCTCGACGGCCGCCGGACCACGGCTGCATCGGAAGACGAGGGTGGGAAAAGCCGGACTGGGCGTGCTCCAACGATCGCGAAGTGGGCACTTCGACCACCCGAGAGGGAGCGAACGAAGGAGGAGAAAACCGTCGTGCGGGAGTAACAGGCAGGCCGCGAGAAGGAATGGCCGGACTCGCACCTGCGCGAATGATGCAATAGCGCAATTGGGACCAGAGTGGGCGGCGCTGACTACCGTGGGAGCCGTTGTCGCCGGTGTCTTCAATGTGGAAATGGGTGTAGCCATGTCAAAATATCAACTCTGCCAAGTGCACGTCCGAGCCAGCTGCTGTGTTCGTCGACAGACGGAAGGCATCAAGCCGGCAGAGGTCGAGCTGTTACCGGCACGAACTGGTCCGCTACTGGATCGTTCACACCATGAGGAGCTAGAACTCTCACAAGGCAAAGACCTCTCCAAGCAAGTCTTGTCTCTCGTCGAGTGTCACGGGCTCCGATGCCCTCCATCTCCAAGAATCCGCCCTGAACTCTAAGAAACTGCGCCTCCCTTGGCCACCAGCAGCCCACTCGTTCCTGCCCATATTGCTGCGGTTTGCTGGACTCCCCCACCCGCAGCACTGCACTCTGACGTACTTATGGTACCATTCTCCTGGTACACTCAGCCACAGTCTCTGTAACGGTCAGTTGTCAACATGGTGAGTGGTGGGAAGACGCCTCGCCGCGGTCCTACGCAGCGCCGCGCCCGGCTCCAGGGCGCCGGTGCGCTGCTACAGAGCAGTCCAGATACCGCGTCCCCGTCCTCCCGATTGCTCGTGTGGCACTCGCGCTTCTCCCACGCCGCGTCTCGTCACGAGAGCATTATACGCGGCCACGCTTTCAACCAACAACTCGAAGTGTTTCTCCCGTCCAAGGCCGGGAAGGCCACGGCGCAGTCACTGCAATGGGAAACAGGCTTCTACTATGAGATCAAGGCGTCGGTGGACATGTTCCTGAGTCCGGCCTTTATTAAAGAGTATCTAAAGGACGGTGGTACCGTGTTCATGGTGGCCAAGAACGTGGCGGTGGACGCCTCACAGTCGGCGATGCTGCTCCCTTCCGGTCACTTGCTGTTGCTGGTGGACGCAGACACATACCAGCAATTGGGGATCGTCGGGGAGAAGTACGGGAAGGCGCTGCCGGCGGCGAGTAGGACGGCACACGCGCGGCGTGGGCAGAAGTACGTCATCACGCTCGACTTGACGTCGTCGACTTTTGCAGAGGACAGAGAGAACGCGTTTCGAGACCGCGTGAGGCAGTGCTTGAGCAGCAAGCTAGATGACCTGGAGATGCTGCTGTGTGCGTACAACGCCCGCGGGTCGGTACGCACGATCTTGTTCGGAGACGACGACACGGTGCCTCGGAAGCGAGTGGAGATTGATGGACAGATGACGACGTTCAACGAGGTGTTTCTGCCCAAGTTTGACGCGTTTTATACCGGGCTAGGAGGGAAGGAAGAGCGTGAGGTTGAAAACAATGAGAGGCTGCGGACGTCGCTGCAGGAGGCATACAAATGGTTGGGCCTGGTGGCCTGTCGACTCACTGACTTGCTGCAAAGACACAAGCTGGAAGAGTATGTGTCAACCTTCTCGGGCATCCCTGTTTCTTTCGAGTGCGAGCCGAGTAGCGAAATCACAACGGTGCGGTGGCGAGGCCTCTTGGCTTCTCCATTTTGCTCGACTATTGTCGAGAAGATGCAGGCTGCGGTGAAGAATGGGGAACTGCCGTGGGGTGCAGTCAGCGTTTGGGGATTCCCAGACGCCTTTGTTTCTTGGGTACAACCCGGAAAGGTTGGCAATGGCAATAAAGCAAAGAGTGAGTTGCAGCGACGAGAGCATGGTTACCTCGGAAATGGTAGCAACAACTACACCCTGCTCATTCTACCACACGACGAGTACTTCATGCTCCAGGAGCTCGGTCCGCACGATGCCACCGTGTAGATGATGAGCAAGGAGATATAAACGCCAGCACAACTAACTACAATAGAGGACAACGTTGCATCCACATGGTTTTGGTCGACTTTTATCTTTCGCAGCAACTAGTTAGCGAGGACGTTTTCGACAAACGCCGCAACAGTGGACAAGTTGGAGTCCGACCCAGCTTCGGCGAGCGACAGTGCTACCTTGATGTGTTTGCGAGCAGGTTTCACGTTGTTCTTCTTGCCATGAATAAGCGCAAGTCGCAAATTTGCTAAGAAGCAAGCAGCAGCATCACTGCTACTGCTCAGGGCCGTGGTTGTGCTGCTCACATCGTCATCAGCGTCGGCCGTGTTAGCGGACTTGGTCGTCGTTAACGAAGCAACGAGCCTCCACACGTTGATAGCAGCGTCTAAAGACAGCTGTTCTTCGTAAAATCCTCCAAGTTCGATCAAGATCGGAACCAGTCGGCCCGAAGACGAGCCCGTAGCATCCGAGACAGCAGCTACAACGGCCAAGTACTTCTGGACGGCAGTTGTCGGGTTTGAGATCGAGAGCAGCCGTGCTTCCAACAGGTCAGTATCCACCGAGTCTGCCAGAGCGCCCTTCTTCATGCTTTCTTTTACATGATTTAAGCCTTGATTCGAGAAGACTGTTGCTTGATCTTGTTCTCCAAGCTTCACGTAGCAATAGCTCGTCAAGAGCTCCAACTGAGCTGCGTCATACTCTCCTCCACTTGTAGCAACAAGGGACAAACCGGTCTGCAGCAAGCGCAACAGCTTCCGGAGAACATCATCGTGCGATTCTTGCTTCGGCTCCAAACCAATGCGCTTGAGAATGCTTGCACCAGCGATAACGTACGCCTGCGGGTTCCATGGCTGGGCTCGAATCAACTTTTGTGCATCCAAGCACAGCCCCTTCACTCCCAACGGACCAGCTTTAAACAATCCAGCCAGTGCTTCCAAGAAGTTGCGGTCCATGGTGTCCTCTCCCGGGGAAGGCACATTTCGGATCGACGAACGCAAGTACTCTCCTAAGCAACTTGGCACTTGAAGGCTCTGCGAATCAATCGTCGCAAGAGCCAGTCGAGTCCACAGCGTACTGGAATTCGATCCGTCATTGGTTTGGGACAGCGCTTGCAAACGCTCTACATAAGCATCTTCAGCACCCACATACCGTTCGTGAAGCTCCACCAATCGCAGGTTCAAATAATCGCGAGTTGTGAGTGTTGGATCGGCTTGATCCACTGAGGATAAAAGACGTTCTTTACACACCGCAGCAACGTTTGTCGCCTTGGAGGCAAGTTTGTCCATGGGCAAGCTCGCGATTGACAGCCCCACCAGAGCAACGACATCACTCTCACCGGACTGTGCTCCATCCGGTGATACCAATGTGTGAAGCAAATCTAGAGCTTCATCTCCCTTTGATTGACGATATAGTAGCTGCGCTTGCACGATACCGCGGAGTACAGAGGATCCACTTTTCGCCGGATCAATTTGCGCGGCAATCTTTTGCAAAAGCGCCTCACCGGAAGATTTGTCGAGCTGGTTACCGAGTTCTGTCACGAGCGTGTTCCATACGAGACCTTCTTGCTCTGAGCCCGATGATGTCGCTCGAGTGTAAGACGCCAAAGCCTCGGTGTACAGGCCAAGATGATGCTGAGCGACGCCTAGTGCATGCCACGCGCGCGAATTGAACGGATCTCGTTCCAGATACTTTTTCAGGTAAAACATAATCTGTTCACTACCATGTTCCTGGGCCTGCGTGATGGACTTACCAACACTCGCTCCATAGTCAAGCAGTGCCGTGCTTAAACCAAGCAGAGCATCCAGATCCAGCCCGACTTGCAATGCACAGTCGAATGCTTCGATTGTATTTCGCTGCTGAGCCGTCGAGCTTGCTTGGCGACGAGCCAACATTGCATATCCATTCCACATAGATGGGTTGCTTGGATTTATGCTCTGCAGCTGCAGGAACGACTTCTGCGCCAACGACGTTGTCGATGGCACGATATCAGCCTGGTTGAGGTAGAACATGCCCAAATTGGCCCATGTGGCATCGCTACTAGCGCCGGTTTGGATTGCTCGTGCCCATGCAAACTGCTTCACCAACAGACTATCTGACACGAGTGCTAACCCATTCCAGGCAAGCGAGCACGAAGGATCCTTCTGAAGCGCCAGCTTGAAATTCGTCGACGCTTTTGTCTTAAGTTTTGATAGGGTAGCATCGGCGTCAGTGTTGGCGAGATCTGTATGAACCGAGAAAGCTGAGTTCGGGACACCACGCACGTTACTCAAAGCCTGATACTCGTACCAGTAGCTTAGACCAACATCGTAAAACCGTTCTGCAGCCACTGTAGCAGAGACATCAGAAACTGCCTCATTTTCACCTTTTCCAGCTAGTAACACAGCAGCTTCATAAGCCTTCCTCCCTGCGCTGATAAAATCCACCCAGCTCGAGCCCTCGCTTGAAAAATTGTCGGGGGATAAGTAGAACGCGAAACAGTGAATATCACCAATTAACTTGCACGCTTCCACAGATCCAGAGAGAGCCGAGGTGGAAGGTAGTCCCTTCATCATTCGCGACGCCTCCTTCAGATTCGCAGCAGCGTTGCCATACAATCCTTCAGCGCATAAGTATTTCGCCTGCTGAAAAAGAAGATCGGCATAGATCATGGATGCGACTGTCACGTCGGGGTCACCATCGGATAGCTCACCCGCAACGACCGGCTTAATGCGTCCCAATGCATCATCGAACAGCAGCAACGAGCCTTCGATTCGAGCGAGCTCATAACGGACGCACCAGCCTTCCTCGCCCAGCTCGATGGCCTTCAAATAAGATCTCTGAGCGGAAACCTGTTTGTCGAAGTTCTGGTAGATATGCGCCAGTGTAACCCAATAACGGGCGTTCATGGGGTCATTTCGCAACACCAGGTGCATTTTTCCCACTGCGAGTTCGTCATTTTGTTCCACTAGGTGCTGAACCAGCCTTAACAGCGCCCATGTCGGGGCAGACTCTTGATCCTCAGTCACTCGTTCCCATAGGTTCACGTTCGCGTCATACTTTCCTTGCATGTCGTACAGATTACTTAAGGCCATTCCTGCTAGCTCGTTGGTTGGAGACAGCGAAAGTGCCTTCAAGAAACACTTTTCCGCACGCAAGACATCTTTTGCAACTTCTTCGTACCATTTACCCAGCCACGCAAAAATCTCCGCGTCAGTTGGCGTCAACTTCGCGGCTTGTAGCAAATGGCCAAAGCATCCAGTCTTCTCTGTTTGGTGAGAGCCGCCAAGGTGCCAGTACACTATTGCCAGTCGCTTGATCGTTCGCGCTTTGGCGGTAACATCAGTGGTTGGAATGCTACTCGCATTTGCCTCAAGCAGTGCTTGGGCTTGGTTGAAATCGCCAAGTTGAAATTGGATCCACCCACGGGAGCATAACACAGCAGCACGCACACTCTCATCCTCCACTGCAGACAATGAGACGGAGTCGATGACATCGAGGGCCTCTTGTGGCTGCGCTTTAGCAGTCAAAAGCTCCGCTGCTGAAATCGCCGCGTTTACACTACAAACTAAGTCGTCGCTTTCCATAACACCGCGGTAGTTCTCTAATGCTTTGTCCACGTCACCTGAATACTCGCATGCACTCGCCGTCATGAAAAGCACCTTGACTTCTGAATACCTACAGCCCAACTCAAACATGTTAGTTCGTATCTAGTTCTACCACAATCACCACAGGCATTGAATACTTACAATGATTTTAGTGGGCCTTCACACCCAAGCGATTTCATCTTGTCAGACACGACTTTCTTGGCCAGAGCCAAGCGATTCAGGCAGCCTTCAACGTCTCGAGCTGCAAGAGACAGCGATGCCAATTCGACTTGGGCTCGAATACAAAGAGAGCTCTCTTGAAAAGAAGAAGAGGAGTAACCAGCAAGAGCTTCTACAAAGTTTTCCCGAGCCTGGTAGGCAACAGCACAAACAACATGGTAAGGTGAGAACGTACTGCCATAATGGATATCGCAAGAGTCAAAAACTTGCCTGGTTACTGTCACCGAGATGCAAACATTCCACAGCTCGAAATACAAGAGCCATGGGGCTCTTGGAATGACTTTCATATAGGCCAGCCGCAACTTCCTTGGCTTTTTCCACGCTAATTGCTACCGTCAAGAACAAAAGATTCAGTATCACTAACGACTAGCAAGTCAATCAACACAAAATACGTACGACTATCTTGGTCTTCACAGCGAAGTAACAAGAACTCTGACGGAATCTTGGCGCAAGGGAACCATTGGATGATCGACACCGCCAATGAATCCACCGTCTTTAGGAGAGCGGACTTCTTTTTGGACGATTTCAATGCATCCAGATGGAAACGCATGAAGAATGCGATCGCGACATCCATTCGTGGCCGAAGCACATCGATCTCTTCATTCTGAGCTGACCAATCGGTGCGAGATGCAACGGCGAATAACTGGCTGGAGATCTCTGCCATGCTGTAGTTGCGAGAGCAGTCTGACAGGCTGAAACCAGGACGCTGTAGCAGACATTGTTAGAAAAAAGGCGCATATCTCGAAAACAGCACAACCAAATCCACAATACCTGTAGCAGATCCACCAAGTCCAACCAAATATTCAATGAAGGTGGTAGCTCTTCGTTCGCGGTTTTCTCGAGCGAAAGTTGGCCAACGTCTCCATCCAATTCGCCCACAAGAGCGTACCACGAGTCAAAAGCCTGCAGAATACATACGTGAGCTTAAACAAATGTACCAACTCAGCGAAGAAGAACAGCCACTCTACTTTCGACAACATCTTGAGCTCCATCGCAGTTGTCGCGACCTCCATGACCCACTTCTGGCACCTCTTGATCTTGCTTCCCCTACGAATGCAGCAGCCCACCGACTATCAGTCCACAAACATCCCCTCTATAGAGTTCCCCAGCGTCTTCATCACCTCAAATTGATGTCCACTAGCTTCTCCAGCGGCTCCAACTTGCTCTTCACGTCCTTCTTGGCCTCGAAAAGGTCCACCAGAAACTGTAAAAGCAACAGCAAAGCATCAGCTCCCGTCCAAAACCCCTACAAACACCCGCTCCACACTCCCCACCTTCCAGGGCGCCGGCATCTCGGGCTTAATGTCCGCCGCTCGACGGTATGCGTCCTCGCAGTTCTCCCACTGGCAGCAATAGCGATACTATCGTGTTAAAGAAGACAATCTAGTGAATGTATGAGGGGATTAGTGGATTAACGCACCTCTTGCAGGTGGAAGCTGGCGAGCCCCACGCACATAAACGCCTGGAAGTTGTTGGGGTCGAACTGCGTCACGCGCCGACCAGAGTCTTGTGCCTCCTGGTAGCGCTGGGTCTTGAGGAAGGCCGCAGCATCCACCAGCATTTGGCGCAGCATACTCGCCGACATGGTCGATTCCGAAATGGGTACAGATATCTGGGATTTGTGAACCACACCAATGTTACGTTCACCATACAATGTATCCATTGAAGACCAGGGTGGGTTTTGGGTTTTATCAGTACCGGGTGTTCCCAGACGACGACATGTGGAAGGCCGGAGTGCGTGCGGCCGTGACACCCCTGCGGCGCTCGCTGGCGTCCAGCGGCAGCTCACGGCTGCGAGGGGGTCGACGACCACCGCAGGCGCTGCAGGTTGCTCGCCCCTTCTCTTCTTCCTCTTCCTCCAAGCCAAGTACGTGACGTCCCATTTTGGGTCGATTGAAGTGCTGTGCTGGATGCGGAATTGGGTCTTTTATCTTATTTGTGGGTTTTTCAGCCACGCAGAATGCGCAGATGGCGGCGGCGGTGCTGGCAGCGGCCGGCGTGGGCTATCTGTTCGTGACGACGGAGCGTCAGAGCGAGCAGGAGAAGCAGCAGCGAGAGCTGGAGATCCAGAAGGAGCGCAAACTCAGCGACCGCCTTGCTGCTGAGCTCGTGGCGGCTGAGGCCAACCAGAACAAACTGGACTGGAAGGCCACGCTGGAGCGTGTGGTGCCAGCCATTGTGTCGCTCAAACTCAATTCGCCCAAGGTGACGGCGGGGTGTTTTATCATGCTGACGTCATCAAATCTAACGGATTGGGTTTTATGGTTGGGTTTTATAGTTTTTCGACACGGAGTCGCCGGGCAACGGCTCGGCTACGGGTTTTGTCGTGGATGCCGAGAAGGGAATTATCCTGACGAATCGCCACGTTGTGGGACCCGGACCTATTGTACGGGATGGAGTTGCTGCTTATGACGATGGGAGAATTGACGGTGTTGTTTCTGGTGTGGGTTTTATTAGGACGCTGAAGCGGTTTTCCAAAACAATGAAGAAGTGCGCGTGATCCCTATCTACCGTGACCCGGTGCACGACTTCGGTTTTTTCCAGTTCGATCCGGCGGTACGTATAATTAAGGGTTGGTGAAAGGATGGCTACATTTGGATACGTCTGATTAATTCTTCCTCCTATTTGAACAATAGGATGTAAAGCACATGTCGGTGCCGTCGCTGCATCTTCAGCCGGACAAGGCTACGGTTGGAACGGATATTCGTGTGGTGGGTAATGACGCAGCTGAGAAGCTCGCCATTGCGAGTGGCACGCTCGCGCGTCTTGATCGCGATGCTCCGAACTACGGCTACAACAACTACAACGACTTTAACACGTTTTACTACCAGGCTTCGTCAGGTGCGGTTTCATGAGCTTTTTTCTCGAACTACGGTTTGAACCAGTAACTTACCTTTGTATTGATTCTTGTTTCATAACTGCAGGGACCACGGGGGGTTCATCGGGATCTCCTGTGCTAAACCACGATGGCGATGCTATCGCTCTTAATGCTGGCGGTAAAATCGGCACGTCTGCATCGTTCTACCTCCCGCTAGATCGTGTAAAGCGAGCGTTTGATTTAATTCGAGAAGGTAAGGACGTGCCTCGCGGCACTATCCAAACAATTTTCAACTACAAACCTTTCGATGAGGTGCGCCGACTTGGCGTAGACCCCGCCACGGAACGACTTGTTCGCTCGACTTTTCCGCTGGAAACAGGTATGCTGACAGTGGCGGAAACTATTCCGGGTGGCCCCTCGAGCAACAAGCTGCAGCCGGGCGACGTTCTGGTTCGCGTCAATGGGAAACTGATTACACGATTCGTGCCGCTGGAAGCCATTCTCGACGACAACGTCGGAAATGCGGTAACTAGACTGCCTATTTCTCTGTGTCTGACCAACCGATTCTAACCGAGATGTGGGTTACGCCTATCGTAGATCGAGCTCCAGATTGAGCGATCTGGAGAATTAGTGACGCATAAAATGCAGGTGCAAGATTTGCATGCAGTCACTCCATCGCGCTTTATTGAAATTGGTGGGGCTGTAATCAACCCACTGTCATACCAGCAAGCTCGGAACCATGCCATGAGTCCTGGACCTCCGTATGTCGCGGATCCAGGATATTTCCTTCAGCGCTCACGGATCGGTCGTGGCGCAATTATCCACTCGGTGAATGGTGTCAAGACACCTGATCTTGAGACGCTGAAAAACTTTTTCAAGCAATGCAAGGACCGGGAACGCGTCGTTGTGAAGTTCTCAAAACTGACGGACAAACCGGAGAAGGTCGAAGTCGTTCATGTAGACCGCAGGTGGTTCCCATTCTGCGAGTATGTGCGCGACGACAAGCTTGGCACGTGGCATTGCGAGAGATTCGCCCCACCCAACACGAATAAGACCGACAAACCCAGCACAGATAAACCAATCGGCTCAACGACTACGCTGCCAGGCAAAAACCCGGTGGAGAACAAGCTTGCGCGCTCTTTGGTGACCGTAGACTTTGACCGACCATTCAGTGTCAACAGTTTATCGACCTCTAACTACCGTGGTACAGGACTAGTGATCGACGCTGAAAAGGGGCTGGTGGTGGTGGATCGTAATACTGTGACGGACTCCATGGGCGATGCTATGGTGACTTTCGCCAGCACAATCATCGTTCCTGCTCACGTTGTGTTTGTCCATCCGGTGCATAACTTCGCTATCGTACAATATGACCCGAAGCTCATTGGTTCGACACCCATCCAAAGCTGCCAAGTGGCATCTAAACCATTAGTGCCGTCTGAACCGGTGTGGCTCGTTGGCCTTATGAGCAGTGTGGGGCGTAGTGGTCACTCTGACCTTGTTTCTCGAGAGACCATTGTGTCTGGAGTCAAGTGGATTGGACTGCCCATGCCAAATCCCCCGCGGTACCAAGAGCACAACCTGGAAATGGTGTCGCTGCAGGATGTTGTTGGGACTGAAGGTGGTGTTGTGTGCAGTGACGAGGGCGAGGTGAGTGCGTTTTGGGCTTCTTTCTCGTTCCAACAGCAACGTCGTAGCTCGAAGGTGGAAAGTCAGTTTAATCGCGGCATTCCGATGGATCTGATCATGGAAAGCGCGGCACCACTTATGCGTGGGGTGACACCACAAATTTACGACCTCGGCGTTGATTTTGAGCATTTGAGTCTGGCTAAGGCTCGAGAACTTGGGCTCGGTCAAGCACTAGCCGAGATTTTGGAGAAGGATGCTCCTGACCGCCGAACAATCCTGAGCGTTGCACGACGTTGGGGTGGCACCGAGGCGCAGGATGTGCTTAAAAACGGTGACATCTTAGTTGCTGTAGATGGCAAAATCGTGACAAGCTTTCGTGAGGTGGAACGCTGTACTCAGAAGCCAGAGGTGCAGCTCACGATCGTTCGTGATGGTCGAGAGATGCAGCTCGACGTGAAGACCCTTTTCATGGAGCGCACGGAGATCAACCGCATCGTGTTTTGGCAAGGTTTACTCCTACAAGCACCACCGCTGTCCGTGTCAGCACAGCGCAGTATCTCCTTGGACGACGGTATTTACGTGTCCTGCCGGTACTCGGGCTCACCGGCTGCGCGCTACGGCCCACCGCCCACTAGTCGTATCAAGGAGATCGATGGTATCAAGATCACGAGCATTGACGACTTCTTGCGCGTTGTTACTGCCAAGTCGGACAACGATTCGGTACGCGTCAAGTACACGGATCTCAGTGGCAAGGACCGTTTGAGTACGCTTAAGCTGGAGCCAAAGTACTGGCCCACAAGCGAATTGGTGAACGAGGGGGGCGAATGGCATCGTGTCCAGCACTGAAACAACTCCAGCTAAAGTGCATGCGTGTACAAGCGAAGAAGATTTTCCTCGAACATCAACGCGGTCAAACCAACAAGTATACAACAGATAAACGCAACGTCTGGGCAGTTCCAAAATGGAGCACAAACAGTTGACTAACGGAAATGTGTTGTGATAGAGCGTTGGCGTCTAGCAAAGGCCGTAATGATACTTTTGGCCTCATGTTACACGTATGAGCTTGAGCTCCAAGGTGGCCAACATCAATTACTCCCATCGACTGATGATTTTTTCACGCTGTCCGAATGTTTGCTCGAGTAGCTCGAATCTCAATAGGTTTCGCTTGGGTACTCTTGTAAACTGCACAGGACAGCCAAGTCAGCCACAACGAGAACCATGAACAGTTGGTGAACAACCCACGAGAGGATCGTCGACTATTGTCGTCATCTACAAAAACACCGCCGAGAACATGACCAAACTCGCCCACCACTCGCAACCGTGACCCACTAGACTCATAACATAGTACGACACGGCCTTGGCCTCCGACTCGGTGTGCCGCAGACTCGATCGGTTGAGCGACGTCAGGTAGTGCACTGAATGAGTGCGGCCGTCAGCAACTCGCCCACCATGGCCGTTTCGTAGTTGAATAGCAGTCGCTTCACGAAACCATAGATTTGACTCAGTGAAACATACAATGCATCGTGCCAATTTAGGTTTTACAACATGCAAGCTATAGTTCATGACCCAGGATGTGAGCTCCGGTTTATCCGGTCATGTATTAGTTTATTGATTGATCCTTTGAATACGAAGTTCGTTCGTAGTGTACTTTGCCGCGCACTTGCCCAAATCTTCGGCAAGATCCCGTATCGCTTGTGCCCCTCACACACACCATCGAGCTCTGTTCGTACAGGATGTGGTACACCACCAGATCAGATAACGCTCCTCCACAGTCTTTGACAGCAGCTGAGACGCCAGAGCGGCCTCGTCCGAAGCGGCTACGGTGCACACGCGCTGGAACTCCTGCGCAGCCGCGTTGATGTCAGCAGAGAACGTCATCGACTCGACGCTGGTGCCCTCACGGGCGTAGCGCGCGTACAGGATGCTGATGGCCGCAGCTCCAGTAGCAACCAAAGCGGCAGCACTTTCCTCGCCGCAGACGGCAGACGTCGCCGGCATCACACCGGCAGAAGCACTCTCCGTCTTGCTTGCGACCACAGCCCCAGCACTCGATGAAACGCTGGCCTTCTCCACCGACGCAATGGACGCACCACTGCTCATCGCACCACTTGAGCCACTCACTGCAGCACCGCTCAATTGACGCACTTGAGCAGCACTCGAGCCACTCGCATTAACGATCGCCGATCCCGACGTACCGAACTCCATCTCGGCCGCGTCGAACACCGACAGCAGTAGCAGGTAGTACTCACCGCTCACCACACCCTGGATACGAGTACGCAGCTCCTAGCGATACGAATACGCTCCAGCACGCGGTAGTAACGCACCACCCACGCACTCAGTCCGTAGGCGTTCTTGCTACCACCCTTCAGCGTCGTCTCGAACACCTCCGCAAGCAGGTCCACCGGCTCCAGCACCGAGCGCACCAGGTACAGCAGCGCACCCCTGGCATCGCCAGAGAACTCAGCCGTGATTGCGCCCACATCATTCGTCTTGTACTTCGCCGTGTACGCGCTGTTGATGCTGCGCATGTGCTCCGCTGGACTCAGCACCAGGGTGTTGATGATCGCCGTCTCGTCCGTGCCCATGCGGCCTTCGCCAGCCTTGTACAGGACGTCGGCGTCCGCAGCAGCCCCGCGTTGAAGTCGGCCACCTCGCCGCGCATGGTGGTCAGGAGCACCTTCTTCAGGTCACCGCTCAGCTCACCGCTCAGAATTTTCGCCAGGTCGTCACAGTTCTTCTCCTGGAACGTCTCCACAGCAGCGCGATTTCCGCGTTCGGGCGAGCTTTCACAACCGGGTAGATCCACTCCTCTGTCGTGCCCAGGCCCTTGGTCGCCTGGCCCCACGTGGAGCCCGTGAGCGCATACCAGTACGACTTACGGTAGCTCGTGTCGTCTTTGTCATCGGCCAGGCTCGCACCGTTGATGTCGAACGTGCCGACGTGTCATAGGCCGTGTTGTCCAGAGCACAGTACGTGGCATCACCCTCGATGTAGAACGAGTATCCTCCGATACTGCCGTGATAGAAGTAGCTCTCAAACGCGTAGCTGTTTGGCACAACTGCCGGGAGTCGTTCGATATGGCAACACCTTGTTCATCCCAAGGAAATAGCTGCCGTGTGCATTGTACTGGGGCATGACAAAGTGGCACAGCAGCCCGTCGTCGAGCCGGTAGTAATGCGTGGACGTCAAGTTCCAACCAGGCTCCTGCCATGAACAGCTCACCTACGGGACAGCGTTCATGCAGGTCGGTGGTCTCTAGTTCACCGGTGGTTGGAGTGACAACGTACTGCGATATCTTGTGCGGTGTCGCGAATTGCATATAACCAGGATGAAAGGCAATAAAGCCATGGTGATCCACAGCATGAGCACATCTTTTGTCGTCAGGTTTTCGTACGTGCGCCGGCAAAAGTCTGCCCTCGTTGTCTTCGTCATATCTGTGAGTGCCACCTCGTAGAGGCTCTACTAGAGCAGCGTCCTGCAAAAACGGATATAGACATCCGTTAGGGTCACGCGATGAATTGTACTAGCACTCACAGTCCCAAGGTGTCCAAATAAGGTCATCCACAACCAATTTTCAGCCGTTTCTGTGTGTTTACCACGTCCGAAATATGTTTTCTGTGGGTTTTCGTTTCGGCTCTTATGGACACACCACCGAGCATCCGGCAGCAGTACGCGAGTCCGCCGCGCGAGTCGACGGAGCAGCGGCGGCGGCGGCTGGCCAACCGCCGCGCGGCCAAGTACCGGCACTTCCGGTCGCTGGCCGATGCGGCGGATCCGGCGGCTGCGCTCCAGCGCCAGCACAACACGCGTCGGCAGCGCGAACGCCGGTCCCAGCAAGACGCCGAGACGCGCGACCGGGTGCGGGCCCAGAACCGGCGTCGGCAGCAGCTCCGTCGCCAGAGTCTGAGCGAGCGCTCCAAGCAGGAGCTCCTGGAGAAGCAGCGCGAGCGGCAGCGCGAAAGGCGCCGGATGCTGGACGACGAGGCGCGCGAGGAGCTGCGTGTGCGCGAACGGCTGCGCATCCGGCGTCGGCGCCGTCAGTTGAAAGCCGCTCAGAGACAGGAGGAGCCGGCGCAATTGCATTTGCAGGCGCAGGAGCGCGAGGCGCTGCCGCATCTGAGACTGGCGCCGGAGCTGCCGACGCTGCGGCAGCATCAGGAGCAGCAGAGACACCGAGAGATGCAGAGACTTCCGTTTGGAGGCGGCGTGCAGCTCACACTGCCACCGCCGCCGCCTATGGAGAGGGTCCTCACGTTTCCACACGAACGCATCCCGTCGCTGGCTCATTTGCAGCAGGTGACGAGACCCACACCGTCCTTGATGTTGGCGACACCACCGCCGTCGCTCTTCACGATGTCCGGACCGACTTCAGGATCAGGAAGTGCGACGTCGTCCGGATTGCCGACAGTGGCGAGTGCTGTGGCTGCGGCGGCGACGAGACCGCCCCATCCGACGCCGATCATGCCGTCCGTCAGCTTGCCGCTGCCGAACAAACCACTGGCGACGCTGCCGATGGTTCCTCAGCAGCAACAACAACAACCCCCGCGGACACCGATCGTGCTCCCACCGGCGCATCGCTCGCTCCCTCCGTTGCCGGATTTCCTCAGCAGCAGAGAAGCTTTCAACCCCGCTACGGCGGCCGCTGCGTCGGCGGCCAATACGACGCGGGTGTCGCGGCCGTCGAGCAGTGCGAGCAGAGCTCTGTTTCCTTCTATCACGGATTTATCTACGACACATGCAGAAGCACAAGACGCGGATGCGTTTTTCCAACGATGATTGGAGTGGCAAGGGAATATGCACGCGGACCGAGTAGATTGATTTCTGCAGAGACCCTCATTGCTACCCTCGCTTTCCGCAGTGCCGGTCGATTTAGCGCAGCAAACTGTCAAGCTTGTTGACGCTGCCTTTCGCGAGTGGACGGTGTGGGGCTTGGACATGCCAAAGCGCTCGGAAGGCTTCGTGTGAGTACGCGCCGCGGTTTGCCAGGAGGAACATCTCAAGTTGTGTCTCCGACAAGCTGAGCAACTGATAATATCTTTTGGCATGCTCCAAGCGCGACGCCGACGAACAAGATGATGGCATCGAAGCCGATGATAATAATGACGCGCCATCACGCGGGTACGAGTACAAAGTACCTGTGAGTCCTTGACGTAGAGCACCAATGTTGAGTAGCATCTGCTGGACGCCTCCGCGTGTGAACGTGCTGTCGGTCATCTGGGCGAGATTGCCGATTAGTAGGCGCGATAGCAACGCATCTGCCCCATTGAAAACAAGCGCCATCTTGTCGCTCGCCAAGTACGGTTGCAGTGCGTTCTCGATGGACGAAAGATTGAGGTTGAGGGTGAGCACGCTGTCCTGAGCCATAGTTGGTTGGCCTTCTTCCATGTCAAACCGTTGCGAAACGAGCTGCGTGAGGTAGTAGCAGCAGTGCAGACGCACCTCGCGCCGCAAAAAGAGAAGGCACTCGTCAGCTAGTGCGCTACATTGCCAGCTCGCAGCTTGATGTGCCATGGCCAGTGCTGGTGAAGTGATTGACGACGGAGCTGGATTGTTGTTTGACTTGCCTTCCGAACCACCCGCTACGCGCTGAAGATACACCGCGATGAGATCACATGCGCTATTCGCATAGCCAAGCATGCCGATCCGCGCATTGTCCATGAGCAGACCATTCGAGCCCTGAATCCATGCGTCTGGATCATATAGCTCGCTTTCAAGCTCAAGCTCCTTCGCTGCAATCACTTCCTCAGCACTTAATCGAGTAGAATTGGCCCCATTACCTGTAGCTCCTGTCGGTTGCACTTTTGAGTGGTGGTGTGGGATTGGACTGCCTTGTTTCGCGCGCTGATAGCCTTCGTACTCATGGAAAATTGCTGCCAAGTCGCCATAGGTAAGGTTTTTCGACTGCAATTGCTGGTGGTTGAGAGTCTGCTCGCGAATATCGCGCACGATCACTGCGCATTCTTCCAGCCAGCTCAAGACAGAAGTTTCCAGCACGCTGGCGAGATCGGATGCATGCGTCGGCATTTTGACCATCATTTCACGCAGATTTTCGATGACGTGAAGCAAACTGTCGATACTCGGTGGCTGGTAAGTCGTGTCTGAAGGAATTGGCAGTCGACACGCACTCGTTTGGCCTCGTGCCTTCAGTGCAAGGAATTGCTGCGCCTTCGCCTTAACCTTGGGAATCCACTTTTGTGTTATGAACGTGCTGAGGAACGAAGCAAAACCCGACAAGGACGAGCTCATTACTGCGCGAGAACCGCTGGTGCGGAAGAACTGCTGCAGGTCTTTTCCAATGCGTTCCAAGTCTTGATACACCTCGGGCAAGTGGAACACGCTCGGCTCGCATACCAGGTGATACCTTTTTGCTGCCAGCTCACTACCCTCATTCGTTTGGTTCTTCGTCGATGGCTTGTTACGGCTCAATTTGAATAATTGTCCATCGGAGGATGATGTTTCTGCTGGATCAAGCACCACCGGGTGGGGTGCGGACACGCCGTCAAGATATTCGCCTATCACACGCTAAACACGATAGGAACCATTCGTGAGCTTCGCACCGCAATGGCAGCAAAAACTAGCAGTACCTCAAGAACGCCGGAAACTTTCGTTATGACTTCCAACATGCCGTAGTCCCAGTTGTCCCCATCAGTTTCGAAGTACACCGAGACGAGATAGTGGCGCTGAGCAACGCGCCGTAGCACAGTGAAAAGCAGGCGCAAAAATGTGCCGAAGTGACTTGAGTGGTCGTGCCAACCGAATGTAGTCTCCGTGAACGCGTTGGCGAAGGAAGTGCTACTGGTCGTATTGAAAATGCCGCGGCACAACCGTGAAAGCTCTGCAACAACGGCGTCCAGCTCTTCCTCGATGGAGCTCTTGATGGTGCCAATTGCTTCTCGCTCGCGGTGCAGCCTGCAGACAAGCACGCGGTGAGAACCTCAGCTGTACTACGACACAATTTGGATACCTTACTTTTTGACGGCGCTAACTGCAGTCTTCAACGAGTTGCTCGATGAAAAACGCGAGATCGCCGCATCGGTTGCACGGTCGACAGCATCGGCTTTGGATGTGGAGGCTTGGATCATTATCTTGTCGAACTCATGATCATAATTCGCATCGCTGTTGAGTTCATTTTCAATAGCAGCAAGCGAGTACTGGTTGGTTTTGGAGGCGATAGTGGAGAACGCTTCCTTCAGATAGATGGCTCGTTGGAGTTCCTGCACCAGCCGATCCTCGATCGTTTGTTTGCACTCCATCAAATCCGTCCGCAGTCCTGACATCGCGTGGAAAGCCACGAGTTGCTCACTGAAAACCAAGCCCAGAGCGCTTGCAAACTCGTCGACTGCCTCCACGAACTTGCGCTGGTTCAACAGAGTGTCGATCTTGCGAGGTGCGGCTTCGATGCACTCAATGTCATTGATGATGTCGACCACTTTCTTGGCCTCGTACTTTTGGAGCAGCAGTTCGCGAAGGTTTTTCGTCTTGGAGCCCAGGATGGTCCTCCCGTCAGCCACTCGCTTTCGCACTTCCTGAACTTTGTCTCGCGTTTCTGAAGAATGGCACAGCATCAGTTGTGTATCGACTTTTGATGATAATGAACATGAGCCCACCTTGCAATTGGTTGGAGATGGCGGTGAAGCGAGCGAGACTCGTGTTAAAGTTGACGAAACTCTGGTCGATGACGCTGTCGATCTGCTCGTCGGCCATCGCACGGAACCTCCGCACCTTTTGCAGCTGCTGGTCGCGCAGTTCGTCCGTAGCAGCACCGACGACATACCGCAGCATGTAACGCGTCGCACTGAATTTCTTGTCGAAGAAGATGGGGTCGATCACGCTCATGGTGATGCTGTGGATCTCTGAGACTCGAGGCACAGCTCGTTGACGATCTTTCGCCTCCGACGTCTTTTCCCGAAATGCGGCGTCTTCTAAGCAATTTGCGATAGAAAGCTGTTCACCAACACGAATACTTAAGTTGGTGCCTCGCTGGTAGCTGACATCTTTCCAAACGACGAAGCAATGAGCGTGGTGGTGAAGATTGAGGACCTCTTTACGGGTACAAACTTCTATATACTACCACCTTTGAGTGATCAAACCATGAAGCTCTACTTTTCTTCTGTCTACAGCAGCTGCAGGGGACGGCAATGTGAAGGAGCTAGAATCGTTATTAGAACAGGGTGCTCGCATCAACGATACGGATGTCAGTCTTTTGTGTTGAAACAATGTCGATAAAACAAAACGTGAAGCGATTCTTTTCACGTTGCGCCAAGCAGAAGGAGGGATACACAGCTCTACAAGTGGCCGCGAAGAAAGGTCGAGACGACTGCGTCGCCTTCTTACTGCAAGAAGGAGCTGATGTGAATTGGCGTGATGTAAGGAGGTTGTCAAATGAGCTCGGTCTCTGAAAAATACTAACGCGACTTTTCCCCCAACTTCCCGCAGTCCGACGGCTTCAGTGCTCTCCACGAAGCAGCTTTCTGGGGTCACGACCAAATTGCTCGTCTACTTCTTCGCCACGGCGCCGACAAAACCTTCGTCACCTCGGTAAAAACTAGTTGCAATCCTGCACAAACCGTTGCTTCTAACTGCTTTTTGGCACTCGAAACACGTCATTTCAACCTTAGGAAGGCACGACGGCGTTGGAGCTGGCAGCGCGTCATGGCAACGGGGTCATCGCACACCTGCTCGCAGTTGGCCACAGCCCCGATCGCGGATTCTATTAGACTTGAATAAAGTATCGGTGGTTTATTGGTGGAGGACGTTTACCATGGATGATCCGGAATTGGCACGAGAGCAGAACTTGTCCGTCGTGGCGTCTGAAAGCTTCCGCTATTGTCTGCACATTGCCTACTATGGAACGGGCTTCGTGGGGTGGCAACGACAGCAACAGGAGGAGAAAAGCAGCTCCGGCCACGACAGTGTGCAGAAGGTGGTGGAGAAAGCCGTAACGGAGACTTTGGACGCTTCGCAGCGAGTGAACGTCACGGGTGTCAGTCGCACGGATGCAGGCACCCACGCACTCTATGTAGGAGCTTTATGAGAGGATTGTCGGGGTCTCAGAACAGCGTTAACACTTGAGGGTGTATGTGAAATGTGCTTCTGTAGCAATTCGGCTTTATTCGTCTGAACACGGAGCTCAAGATGTCGTTTGACGAATTCAAGGACAGAGTCAACGCCAAGTGAGTCTGGAGAGTGTTTGGGCGTTGTAAACGTTGGTGGCTGATGCAGATTTTGTGTTGTGGTAGATTGGGCAGCGACCGCATTGTGGTGCTTGGGGTGACGGTGCCGACGACGGGTCCGTCGCGGATTCGGTCGCGCTACAAGAAGTACATTTACTATCTGCAGCAAGGCCACCGACCGGATCTGGAGTTGGGCAAGTACTCGTGGTTCCTTGGCAGAAGACTCAACATTCAGAGGATTCGGGAAGCGCTCAAGTGAGCTGAAACGAAGTTGATGGTGGTAGGAGGACGATCTCACCAGCTTTTGTTTTTCTGCAGGTTTTTGGAGGGCACGCACGACTTTCGGCCGTTCTCGCAAGGTTTACTGAAGGCCAAGTACGAGGACATGACGACTGTGCGGACGATCATTTCGGCCAACGTGGTTGTTCGACGGTACGCCGCTTCTTCATGCTTTGCTTTTTTCCAACACTTTTATAACTTGGTGGTTTTCATTGTCAATAGGAATGTGAACTTCTCGTTGGACCCGCAAGTGTGTGGCAAAGGTGAGGTTATCGATGCTGCAGAAATGTACCACGACTCCAGCGAAACTTCTTCTCACCAGCACAGCTCGGAAGGTAGCAAGGCCATTGCAACCGAACACCACAAGAAGCGGAAGGTCGAGCAAGTGAAAGCAGGTGCGCCTGTACACTTCGTCTGCATTGAGCTCGTTGCCAACGGATTTCTCCGGCACATGGTGCGCCGCATCATTGGAACGCTGCGTCCGATTGGCGAAAGTACGCAACCACCATCGCGAATGCAGCAAGTTCTTGAAGGTGCAATTAAGCCAGGTCCGTCAGCACCATCAAAGGCCCTTTGGCTGCATCGCACGTGGCTTACGCAAGAAGAATACGATGCCGATACCCTTTGTGCTACGGAAGAGTAGATTCATTCCCGAGCTACAAGAAATAACACCAGTGATAAAATGCAGTACACGCTTGCTGCCTGCACATTCGCTTGTGCCTGCATAAATCGATCTATAGCTCTTCGTGAGCACCTGCAGATTGAGCAGCGTCTTCCCGCGCAGCAACAATTTCCAAAATCCGGGTAATGTGCTCCAAAACGACCTGTCCGATAATTTTCGGCGAGTATTTGGCCACCATGTCTTCTCTCGCTCGCTTTCCTTTCGCCGCTGCTTCCTACAATAAACCGCAATCCATGGCGTCAGACAGCTAGCTACAAAAACAAATTGCTGTGCATATACCTTACCTCAGGATGGTCCTTCACACGAAGCAGCAACTCCTTTAAATGCGCCATAGAGGGATCGGCCCACTTGTGTCCTCGGAACGCTCCTTCCGTAATCTACACACCAAACACTCAACACGCTCAGCTACACTTCCGCTTAATGGACTCGTTCGCGACGCGCTTACCTCGATGAGCCCGTCAATCTTGAGTGGGTACGAGTTTTCCTCCGTCATATACTCCGTGGTCCCGCTCCAAAACGTAGCAATCACCGGACGCTCCATCGCCATGGCCTCAACATGCGGTCGACCCCATCCTTCCCCCCTCGACGGCAAGACGAAGGCATCGGCAGCCTTATACAAGCCCGGCATGGCTTCTTGTGGGATATGCGGCGGCAACACATGCACGTGTGGTAGCTCCTCCAGTTTCTTGCCCACCGCCTCCAGCGCAAACTCCTCGATAACGTTCATAAAGTCACCTGCAGACGACGTCGTCGTGTGGTATCCGTTGGTCAGCAACACGAGCGCCACATCCTTATCCACGTTGAACGCTTGAAAATACGCTTTCAGCAAAACCTTCCACGCCTTCCTCTCCTCCCACTTGAAAATGGACAAGTAGACGGTCGTGCTCTCCGTCATGTCGAACGCAGTCTCACTCATGAGATCGTACGGGGTCTCCACCTTCTGCGGGTCAAAGAAGTCGACGTCCACCACTTCCGGCACGACTTTCACCGCTTCGGGCCGCACGCCTCCGTCCACGAAAACCTGCTCCTGGAACTTGGTGGGCACCCAAATCTCGTCCATCTTGTTCATCCGGTCTGGCCACCCCTTGGGCACTCGGTCCGTCTCGAACATGGTGCGTCCGACGGTATACAGCGCCCCCTGTGGCGGGCACTTGGACGTCATGTAGTGCGCTGGATCCCACGCACCCGGCTCAGAGTGACAAATGGCTACTGCGATTTTCCGGTGCTTGAGTCGCCAGTAAAAGTCCCTCTCTTCGATCCAATGTTGCTCCAACGTGGTCTTCATGTCTTGCGGTAGGTCATTGATGAACGATGGGTTCAGCGAGTCTCCATGTTGCGTGATCAGCAGCTCGAATACGTCATCGCGAGGGTTTTCTTGTTCTTGTTCTGGTGCGGAGGATAACGACGAGCTCGTAGCTGTTACGGTTAAATACTCCTGCGCGGCGTCCACCGCGACCACATACGAGTGCGCTTCGCTGCAGTAGCCGCCACCGCTGAGGAACGGCGCGTACCATAACACGGCGGGGGGTCCCACGTCGCTGCTGGCGACAGGGCGACGGCCGAAAGCCGCGGCGGACGTCGCGAGCAGCGCACCCAGCGCCAGGATCAGGTGCGGCATCTGGATGTGAATTTGTGGCAATGTACTGCGATTTTTGTGGTGCGAAATGTAAATGTTATGGTTGGGATGCGAAATGTTGCATTAGGAGCGAAGTGCGGTTATAGTTTGTTAGGTGAGACCACACGCACGGCCTAGGCTGCTGCTACTGAGTTAACTGCCTGAGGAAGTTAAGACGCGTACTGCTTGGTCCAGTCCTGTGCCGTCTTGTCAAAGTCGGCCTTGTTCTCGTGCATCTGCTTGGCGATTTCAGGCTCCAGAGGGTTGTCCATGTCGGGCTGCTCCAGAATCTGCTTGATGGCTGTGAGGCAGTGCATGACGTTGAGCGTCGGCCCCCAGTTCTGCACCACAGACAGCAGTGAGTTATCTCCATCAACCATCTCCTTAACCAACTACAGTAGCAGTGCACAAACCTCGTTGATGATGTCGGCACAGATCTCGCCCGACTGCGACTTGACGTTCGGGTGGTACACACGCGTGAGGAAGCGCACCTTGGGCGCCTTGAACGGGTACTCGCTGGGGAACTGTAGGTCCAAATTGAAGACGCCACCAGCGTACGGCGAGTCCTCCTGTCATAGCAACAGAACTGTCAGCTCTCTCTCTACGTTAATATTTCTGTATTACAGCCACACGTACGGGGCCAGCGAGCATGGCATTCCAGTGCATGAGGTCGTCGTCCACGGCGCTGACCGTGCACCAGTCGGGCGAGTTCTTCTCAAACTCGGCGAGTTCCTACAGCTCCCGTCAATTGTTAGCCTCCAAGTTAACTCGATAAGGCGCTGATACGGTTCGTTAGGACGCACTTTCGTTAGACGGCGGGCCATGGCTGATGATGATTGGGTAAACGTGAAGACGAAGGACGCGAGTCACTGGCGAGGCGAATCGAGAAGTGGAGTGAGGAGGAACGTCTCCTTTCTATAGGCAAGTGAGCTCAGTCTCTGCGACGAAGTGAGCGGAGCTATTTCTAGCGCCAGACGGCTATTTTTAGATCTGAGGTGCGCCACACCATGCATCTGAGTCTGAGACCGTGCGTTACACTCGACGTCTCTTGGTGTGGTGTGCACACGTCGCAGGAATCGCGCTGCAGCTTGCTGGTGCCGCCCCCTACAGCGTCCGTAGCGCTCTGACTGCAGCACCATGACGGACACCACTGTGCCCACCAGCTACAGCCGGAAATTCGCGCTTCGACAGCCTCCAGAGCCCAAGCGAGCGACAAATACGGCCAACTTCAACGTCAAGAAGAGACTTTCACCCTGGAGACTCAAAGAAGCGGCTCCAGGTGCCCACAAAGGCTCGTTGCAATCGCAAAAGACGCTGGTGGACGCGTTTAAGCAGCACGGGATGCGGTTGTGTGATGGGACGAGGCTGAACGCTGTTGGAAAGGGGGTCCACGTGCTCGGACGAGTGCCCTCCAGTGTCTGTGCGTCTGTGACAGCGCTGTATCTGAGCCAGAACAACCTCAGGACGCTGGACGGAGTGGAGCAGTTTGGTGCGGTGCGGCTTTTGTCGGTGGGCGGCAACTTGCTCGCGTCCGACAAGGAAATCGCGAGGCTGGAGGGACTCGTGCAGCTCCGAAACCTCAACTTGATGGGGAACCCGCTGTGCGATCAGCCCAACTATCGGCTGCGAGTTGTTGCAATGCTCAAGAAGCTGCAGGTGTTGGATAATAGCGATATCACCAAGAAGGAGAGGGACGCGGCGCCGCACGTTGCAGCGCAGGACGACGCGCTGCGGACCATGGTCACGCAGAACCACTTTGATATTCAAAAGCTGCAGCGGATTGCGCTGATGATCTCGCTGCATAAGGATTTTTATGGACACGTGATGGCTGGAGTCGCGGCGGGGAGGTTTGATCGAGTGCCCAGTCCGACTGAGGTGGCGTGCAATGTCTCGTTGTTCCTGCGGTTGTGGAGGCATGAGGTTGCACTATCGGAACAGGAGCTGGAGGCTCTCAAACTGCAAATGCTTACGATTATTATTCGTACACATGCGAAGTTAGCGGAGAACCCAAAGATTAAGGCCAAAGAGTATTTGCTGAAGCTCGCAAATGGATCTTCTCCTCGCGCTCAGCGACAGGATAATGCCTCGAATGACATAAAGCAGCGGTGTGCGTCATGGGAGGAGGCATATGGAAACGTAATTGCGCTACAGCAGAAAACGATTGCGAACTTACACGCTGTGTGTGAGAAGAATCGGAGAGAGATGGTGGAATTTCTGAAAGAGCTACTCTCGATGGATCCGAGGCAGCGAAAAAGACTGGTTGGCGATCCGTTTATTCACCAGGCAAATGATGCACCTGAAACGAAGCTTCCTGCTCGGCAGATATCGACTCAATCGAGATCATGGGAGGAATCACGTGTTTCTGAAAAGCACCGTTCGAGCGAAAGTGCGGATATGCGCTCCAGTCAGCACCAACTTCCACCCCAACAGCAAGACCCCGATGTCTGGGATACACAAACTGAAATGGCCTATTCAAATTTTCTGCCCCCGCCCCCACCATCGCTCTCGGAAAAGTTGTCTCCCCGCGGAAGAAGGATGAGTCAATACTCACGTGCCCAAGAAATACCATCTCAAAGCATTCGGGATCGAAAGGCGAATCTGCGCAGTGGTGACTTTGCAAACAAATCTCTTGGCGAAGCAATTCAAAGTTTCAAGCTGAGAGATTCGACACCAACCATACTGCACAAACCACCAGGTGCTATGCCTCTTCCCAGTAACATTCCCCAAGTCCATCGCGTTTACACTGTCCGCCAGGAAAACGATATCGTGTTGCCCCCTGAAATTACTGAAAAAATGCGTCCTCTCCGTCGTGGAGATCAAACTTCACGGCATCTAGCAGCTACCTTTCGAAATAGTGCCCATGAAATGAATTCAAGTCGTCGGGACACGGAAGTCGCAACCGAGAGCAGCTTTAACCGACCTCGGGTGTCGTCAACTTTCACCCGAGAAGACCTGGATATGACAAGTATCAGTGCAATTAGCCACGCGTCTTCATCACCTCCACGAACACGTCGGCTTTCGGAAGAAGTGTACGTTCCTATCGCCAAGAGTCCACACAATCCGCTAAGTGAAGTGGTTGTGCCACCAGCAAACCAACCTCAGCAGGCAACTCAAACGTCCCACTCGACCCACCAAGTGGTTCCTGATCAACACACTTCAGTACCAGTTAATGATGGCCGCCTGCAGGAACTGGAGCAGCGAGAAGAAAAATATATTCGAGCACTGATGCAGTCTGAACAGCGAGAACTTGACTTGCGGAATAACTTGTCAACCGTTCAACGCAAATTAGCTTCTTATCAGAGAACGCTAGCCCAGCAACTGCACGAACGTGAAGCAATTAAGGAAGAGATGACTCAGCGTACTATGGCTGTTGCAGCTCCCAAGATTCTCAATCGGTTCTTCATCAAATGGATTCAATTTTACAATTGGTCACAACAGATCAAGCACGTGCAGCGGAAGCGCTGCTTTATTGTACAGCATGATCGGTTTTGGACTTGGCGGCGCAAAGTGCGGATGCAACAGGAGCTGAGGGCATGCGTGAAAAAGCAGCAGCTTCGTACACGAAAGCTCCATTTTATGGAGTGGGTCAACTTTACCAGTGTGAGCGTCATCGCAAAACGCAGCGCCATGCTACGAGAAGCCAGAGTTTTGAAAGCAATGTTTCGTGTTTGGATTGACGGCGTTACTTTACGAAAGCGTGAACAGAAACTACAACTTGAACAGCAAACTGGTATGGTGCATCGAACACAGCGATTGTGCTTTCGTGAATGGAAGCGCATAACTAGACACAAGAGAGCGCTGAAAAGGGTGCAAGACTTGCGCTGGCAGGACTCTTTGCGTGTCAACAAGCAGGTTGTCTTCTGGTGTTGGAAGCTATTTCTCTATTCGGTAGCTCGACCACTTCAAGAACGGTCAGCACAGCTTCAATACCGAGTTGAATGCAGGTGGACGCGTACGCACTTCCGTGAATGGCGAAAGTTGGTTGAGATTAACAGGATTTATAACGCGAAGCTTCGCCGACGAGTTTGGAGACGTTGGATCGAGTGGCGTCGTCGCGTGGAGACCGCGAAAGATGCTGCTCATAAAGAGAAAATCGCAGTGGTAAAGGAGTTCTTCACTGCTTGGCATGTTACTGCATCGGAACAAGCTACTTCTAGACGATCTCTCAACCTGGCAAAACGGTATGTGAATCGCCGACGACTGCGAAAACTTTGGATGCACTGGAAGTACTTTTCGATGGCCAGGAGAAAATATACACAAGACTCCACGAAAGCTCTGAAGCACTATTTCATCAAGCTGCTGCGAGCCTCGTGGGGTTCGTGGAAGGAGCGAACACATACCAACTTGAAGAGAGCCAAAATCAAGAAGTATGGTGCTCTTCAGCGCCATTTTGATGCCTTTCGAGCTGGAATTCGACTTGTAAGAGCTCAAAAAGCAAGGTCTAGAATGCTATCACACGCTAAGAAGCGACAGCAATGGTCTCTTCTTCGTCGTGTACTTGGAGGTTGGCGACGTTATGCTTTGAGTAAGAAGCGCTGCAAGAGAAATAGCCAAATCGTGGCGAATCAACGCAAACAAACTATCCTCGATGGTGTTTGGCGAAACTGGAGGTCGCTTCACGTGGAGCAATTGCACCATCAGATGAAAACGCTACAGAAAGCCTATGATACTGTACTGCACGAAAAGCACGAGCTCGAAGCTCACCTAGAGGCTGCAAAGGATACCGCAGTATCTCTGTCAGACCAAATCGAGATTTTGCACGAGCGATCAAAGGGCGACGACAAACAGGTAGTCAATCTTGAACACCAGCTACGTGTTTTTGAGGAACGTAATGCTTCACTAGAGAACGAACTCAAAAGTGCAAGAGAAGCTATTGAACAAGAACGACATGCTTGGGAAGAAGCTCTTTGTGACGAAGAAGACAAGCGCGAGAGCGATAGTAGAAAGTATCGGTCTCTTGCGCAGGAGTATCAGGTGCAACAAGTTCAGGCGATTAAGTTGAAGAGCGAACTGGAAGGTGAAAAGGCAAAACTAGTTGAAGCTGAAAAGGTCAATGAGGATCTACGCGCAGCTTCAGAGGAGGCATCGAATTGTCACCACGCAGAGGTTTCTGCTTGTGTTGAAAAGCAGAAACAGTTGGAGCAAGAGATATCTCAGCAGCGTGAACATTTGAAAGAGCAAGAAACAGAGCGGGAGGACACTGCCAATCGCTTGCAAGAGTACGAGAAGCGAATCGCTAGCACGTGCGAGGCAATGAACGAGCACGAACAAGCTCATGAGCGTGAAAATGAACGTCTGCGCAACGAGTGTGCAAACATTGAGGCCAAGTGGAAGGAAGAGCAGGTGAAAACTGCGGAGTTGCGCTGCCTTTTGCAAGAAAAGAACCAGTTGATTTTGAACTTGACGCATCGCAGCAACTTTGGAGAATGCAGCCCGCATAGGAACCAACAGGGCGTGCAGTTTGAACACAACCATTACGGAGAATTGGGCAGCAACCACGTTCTGCACAATGGTGGAGAGCTGAACATGGTAGCGCATTCCTGCAGCAGACATCCTGCAGCCAAACCAATCGTGAAACCTCGAGGTATGGATCACGCAAACTCAGTTCAAACTGGTAAAGCATGGAACTCTAGCTCCTCTTGTGTGGTAAAACCAGCGAAACCTCTTACTCGACATTCAAACCATGCCATTCGTGTACGCTCGACAGAGAAGTACACGAAATCGGACGAGTTGGAATCTGCGACGGACGCGAAATCGATAGCGGAAGAAGTTTTGATCGACAAGCATACCATCAAGGTTCACGAAGACATCCGGCTGCTACAAGAGCGGATATCGAAACGACTTGAACAAGCACCCGCGTATGCTCAGCTTCCACCTCAACTTGCCCACCGAACAGGTCGTTCACGATTTCCTCGGGAACCAATTTCTCCCATCAGCTCGAGCTCGGCGCTTTCAGATGAAGACAGCGACACAACCGACGAACATCAAACTATAGAAAATCGAGTACGTCGTGCACGATTGCGACGAATACAAGCACAAAAAGAAGCGCTGATACTCGCAGTGGCTCCAGCGATGTCTCGCTTGTCAACCAAAGCTCAGTCTTCCAACCTGAAATCTCGAGAACGTGAAAATATTCCTTCGTCAGCCAACTCCATCAAGAGAAAAGGCGTTCGAAAGACCAACAACTGCCAAACAACTGCAACTCGATCTGCTTTGTCGAAAGTACCCGAGAAGAAGAAGGGCATTCGGAAGCGTGTAGCAACTGTAAATCACACGGAACGTGTGCTATGAGGGACAAGTTCAGGAATAACAACCGAAACTGTTTTCTGCTGTTGCTGGAATTGCTTGGACGTGGCGATGCAAATAGGCCACTTGAAGTGTAGAATGGACGAGCAAGAAAGCAGTAGGCTGGAACATCAAAGTGGAGCGGCTGGAGCAGAAAATCATGAGCTTGATACGGAGTTGACGCTAACTGTACCACCACCAGAGTCTCCAACAAACCGGACAATAGGTGAAACAAGTCCTCGAAGTCCGAAGCGCTCACCCAGGAAACAGCATGAAAACTTACTCAACATCGGTACGCTATCACTTCACAACAACCAAAACTAGTAGCTAACAACCAAATTTCATGTGTTTTCTTGGTTACAGATCCTACAGCTACACTTGCTGCTATCAGCGCACGGTTAGCAATTGTGATTCCTCCAGCAGAGAGTGAAATCGCACGAATCAATCGAGAAGCCTTGGCAGCGGTGACGAATAGAGCCTTCAACGCGAAAAACCAAGGTACCAGCAGTCCAACAAATCCGAACTCACCAGGACGCAGCAACGATGCACCTCCAACAATTTCTGACTCGACATCCTCTTCGAGTCCAAGTTCGAAAGGAGGAATGACTCCAGCACTTTTCGACTCGGTCATCGCTGAGGAATGGGTGAATCTGCATCTGGAGACGAGTGGGGCTTTTCTCCTTCCTGCCAGCGATATCGCGTCAATGACGAAAAGTCCTGGGGTTGACGATGATGACGTTGGGTTTGAATCCGAAGCTTTTAGTTTTCGCAAAGGAGGCGATGGCGGACCACTTGCGCGTGCTGGGATGGATCGATTTTCACTTTATCGCATGGGGATGCCCAAAGACCTCGTGGATCGACTGTACCGAGCGCTGTATGTGTATACGAATGGATTCCACAACATCATCAACGAAATAGCTGCTCACTGTCCTCCGGGTGCTGAAAGACATGTATCATCCAACGCGTGGTTGACGTTCCTTTTGCTGCTTGAGCAGTGTGAAAACGGTAAATACGAGATGGCGATGCTAAAGTTTAACCAAGCCGCCCAAAACGCTCAGAAACAACTTCAGAAGAGTTTTCAGCAGGAAAAGCAGGACTTGGAAGCTCGATGGCAAATTTTATACGCAGGGCTGGTAGACGAAACAGCGCGTGGCGCCGAGAAAAGTGAACTGATCCAAAAGTTGGTCACAGAGACCACCGAGGCGAACATCAAGGTCTAGTTAGTTATCGAACGCGTCACTGGTACTAATACTAACGTATTTTTTTGGTTAACTATTTGGTAGATTGCGGAGCAGCAACATCATCTTGCAGCACAAGCTGAACAAATTCGCCTGCTGAAGCTGGAAGGTTTAGTCCACGAAGACGAAGAAAGGAAACTGAACGAGTTCCTCGACGACGCCCGGAGAGATTACGAAGTCGCCAACTCCGAACGGCTGAACGCGTTGTCCGAGCGATATGCGCTCGATGAGGAAATTCGGAAGCTGTCCGATCAGTGCGATCGAGTCGAAGCTGAGAAGGCAAATTATGCCAAGAGAATGCATGAGACGCTCTTCATGAATCAAGCGCTCCGAGCTACGAACGACCAGTTGAAACAAGACATCATAGTGCTGGGTATGGAGAAGGACAAGGTGATTGCTGAAAAACTGGTTCTACAGGAGCAAGTTGAGAAAGCCCAAGCCGAGACCACACAGATTCAAGAACTGAAAGTGCAGGTCGACAAGGAACTTCTTGAAAACAAGCGCATGCAGGGCCATCTCGAAGCACGACTGCAAACGATGAAGGAGCAGTACGAAATCGAAGTTGAACACGGCGTCAAGCACCAGCAACAGATCCTACGATTGAGAGCACAGATTGACGAGGAAAGGGTCCAGACAAGTGTGCTGGAAGCCAAGTGCAACTTACTCTCATCTGAAAAGCAGGTCACTGGAATGCGCGCCCAAGACAAACTGCGTATCGAAAAGCTCCTCAATCAGAAAATGGAGCTCGAAGCGATCGTGGAGGCCAGTAAGCTCGATCGAAAACGAGATGAAGAGCAGATCTACAATCTTCGGACTTCGCTGGAAGCCCTGGATGCTGAAACGCAGCACTCGAAGCGAGTTTATTCGGCAGGACAGCAAGCATTTTTGCACTCGGAGCGTACGTGCGAGCAGCTACGACAACAAACTCAAGAGCTCGAAAAGAATTATGAGAAAGCCAAGAAGAAGTACGTTTAGATGCGTAGTTTTCACTCGGTTTTGGAGATCTAACGATGCGTATTGCGATTGTTTGGTTTACGCAGTGTAGCGTCATTGAAAGAGCGATTCAAGGTATACGAAGCCACTTCCAAGGAGCAGATAACAAAACTTGAGGTGGAGGTGAAAGTTGCCAACGCTCAACTCCGAGAAATCACCTACGTCAACCGGGATAACGCCGCGCAGATCGACCAGCTCACGAAATCCTTATCAGTGGCCGAGAAAGAAACAACCGTCCTGAAAACGCGCGTCGAAGAATCTGAAAAGCATGTTGAGGAGCTCCAGACGGAAAAAGAGGATTTGCAACGCAACAAAACGGAGCTGGCGCTGGCCAATTCAAGCTCGAAGAACTCGCTGAATCGGTTCATCCTTTCGCTTCAGAACATGCTGGCACTTGTCAAGCTGGATGAATTCCCACTGGATGAGGCGATTCGAGAGCTGCTGCAAATGGTAATGGACACGTTTGGAGAGGACCTGGAGCTCGATAATATCCTCGATGAAGACGACAAACCCGTGGATATTGAGCTGGAAGTTCAGGAAGACGTCACGGAAGAAGAACGTGCGAGTCGTCAGCGACGAGCTGCTGCCCGTCGCAAAGGAATCATCAGTATTGAAGGTCTAGACGATGATGAAGGCGATGGAGACGAAGCAAATGAACTGATGATACTCAATGGAGTTAATGGTGCAGGAGAGCAGGCATCTTCCCAACGCGAAGTTATGAGAATGAGTAGATTTAGGAAGAGCAAACTGGATCACCTGGTGAACAAACTGCAACGAGAAATCGCACTGAAGGCAGACTTGATCACGAACTTGGAAGGAGTCGTGTGTGAACAATTGCGGCAGATCTCGCACCTTACGACCACAACAAAGCAACAAGCGCGTGTGATGATGGTGTACGAATGCCAGAAAGGAATGTTGAGCTCGGATCTGGAAACCACGACGCTCACGCTGTTCCAAGTCCGAAACGAGAAACAAGCGGTAGAATTCACGCTCGAGCAAGTTCGCATCGACCAAGTGCTGCAAACGAACCGTGCTTTTCAGGCCGAAGTCGCGTTGGCAACACTGCGACGCGAGTTTGACAAGCAAGTCATTGCGAACGAGGATTTAATGGGCAAAATCTGGCGCAAGTACGAGTACGACTTGTACATGCGATCCCTGCGTCGCAACAAAGAAGTTCAAGCGACTGTCACGCTTGTTGATCAAAACAGTCAGACACTGGTTCCTCAGCGGAACCCCGCAATGGAGAGACCACGAGTGACGTCGCTGTATATACCCACGGATGCGTCTGGAGCAGCCGAAACTCTGTTGCAAAAGATCAGTCGAGCCACTCGAGAACTTCTTCCTGGAGTTGCTCACGAGATGGATCTCCACTTTACAGTTGGGAAGCCCAAAGCAGCTCCAAAACACCATCAGAGCAAGCAAAGTTTGGTGAGACCTCTGGATTCTAGTCCACGAAGCAGTCGAACACAGCTCCGAGCGCAGGTGAGTCACGAAGGAGGAAGACGAAGACGCCATGGAAAGCACCAAAGCAACACGAGCGCCATCGAAGCAGGAACGTCCACGCTCCCGCTTCTGGACGACAAAACTGCATCATCTCCGACGCAGATCGTTCGTCACGTGAACGAGTTCGGCACCCGCCAAGACGTTCTGTTGTCCCCAGCTCGACCACCTTTTTTCAACGAAACTTCGACGACTCGAGCTGCTACGATGGCAGCAATTTCACCTCGACCTCCTGCTCCTCAGAGTCCCCGGTCACGCAAATCAATGCCTCGAAAACTCAGCGCCGACAAACGGAGTCCAGTCAACTTGCAACTTGACGCTCAGTTCGAAGAGCGCGTGGAGTCTGCCGGGCGACAATCAACTCGCAGTCTAATCTCCCTGCCACTGCCGCTTCACATGTCATCTGCTGGCAATCTCAGCAGCACAAGCACTCTCCGCTACAACCGCAGCTTCCTACGTGCTGGGATGGAAGTTCTGCGCAACTCGAGCTCGAGTGGCAGTCCGCTGCCCTACCCAGACGACGATCCGTCCATTGCGTCTTCCAACTCCAACAGCAGCGAGGACGAAGACGACGACTTCCTAAGTCCTAGTCGACTGGCAATGGCTGTGAGCGGATACAACCGCCACCAACTTTCGCAACAAGAAGTTGCGTGGCAATTCGGAGACCTCTTCATCTCGACGATTCGTAGACCAAGACAAGCAGAACGAGGTGCGAACCAATGACCAACTAGATCCCGAGCTCTTCGACCAGGACAAACAATCTCCGTTCACTCCCGCAGTGCTGTACCCGATCCTGCCCAACCAATAGCTTTAATACACGAGTGACGTCACAGGTAACTTCAAACTTCAGTTGTGCAGCAAAAAGCCAGCGCAGACGAGTCCGTGTGGTATTTCGAGCAGAGACCAGCCGTTGGATGGTTTCAGTTAGCAATTGGCGGTCGTCATGACGGACTTAGTCACGCCTGCGTGCTCCATCACGGACGCGTCGGCGAGTTGCTACACGGCTTCGTGGTACCTCATTTGGGGCCAAGTGCGCTACTGGCTGCTCATCCAAGTGCCCGTGATCGCCCTCTCGATCGTCTACGAGTGGCTCGAATTGGCTTCGCACCGATACGTGGAACGCCTGCGCAAACTCTGCGACTCTCCGCTCACGAACGTCGTGGTGCGTTGATTTGTGGTAGTTATTGTATGTTAGAGACGAAAGACTGACGCTTTTATTGTTGTTATTGGTACTTAGAACTACCTCGTGCAGATTGTCACCAGCTTCTATGTCTGCATCAACTGGAGTACGTGGTACAGTCCCTTCTGCTGGTGTTTGGTGGACTAATATTTTCTTGTTTTGTATTATTTTTTACGTGGTAAGTTGTGAGAGGAGGGTCGTTGGCCGTGAGTTTCTCGTCCTGGTCGATTGAGTCGCTGTTCCTTATTGCCACGGGCGTGGGGTACGGCATTCGATGGCTTGCTGCCAAAAACAAGTACGTTTTGGAGTTTTTTTTTCCAGTTTTTGTGTAGATTTCAAGCTGAATTGGGTTGTGTAGGGTGACGTTCGTGCTGCAACTGCACAATTTGTTCGACTTGCTGTCGGTGGTGGCCCATTTCACGATTTCTTTCCAGACGATCGTGATCGGGAGCAAAACGTATCGCTCGTGGCTGGATTTTGGATTTATCCGGTCGTATGTCGGCTACGTGGTGGTGGATCACTTGTTCATGCGCTACCCGAACAAAACGTTCTTCTCGCAAGTGCTGCTCGTGGTGTTTAAGGCGCTGTGTCTCGTGTTTTTCTTTGCTGCGGTGTTGTTTTCGCTCGAACAGCTTGGAGAATTACCACACACCAACAGTTTTCTGCTGCACGTGTACGAATGCAGCAACGAAGATGGAACCGCGACCATCTTGCGAGCCACAAGTGACGGCACCGAGGAATACCCGAACTGTGACGAAACGTGGAGTTTCTTTTCCTCCATCTACTTTATGTTTGTCACCGTCTCCACTGTTGGCTACGGAGATTTCTCGCCTCACACCGTGTTGGGTCAGCTTACGGTCTGTGTGATCATCGTGTTTGGTATCTACACTTTTGCAAACGAATCCGCTGCGTTCATGACGCTTTATGGAGACCAGCGCGGTACTTTGGTCAAATATGATGGATCAAGAAACACAGTGCACGTGATGGTGACAGGAAACCCGTCGATCGCGCAGACGAAGGATTTTATCCGCGAGTTTTTCCACCCGGACCACGAGGAAGCTTTTCAAGGCCATGAGAGTGACAGCGAAGACGATGAGAACGAAATCAGTAAGAAGAAAACTGGCCAGAGTTTTACTGAGGCATCGCAATCTCGTAGTGATATTCCACTGAAGAACCACGCTCGTTATGGCAGTATTCACGAAGCGTACTCTGCAATGGAGGAAGGAGAAATGAGTGGAAAAATGAACAAGAAGCGCAACGTGAAGCCGCTCGTGTCCAAGTGGATGCACCGAGGAGGTAGCCTCATTCGTGAAACTCATATCGTCGTATTGATGCAATTCGACAAGGCTGGAGAAAACGCAGCATACCAACGAGAAGTGATGGAGTTCGTGGAGCAGAATCCTCGGTATCACAAGCGAGTGTTTCTGGTGTACGGGTCTCCGTTGCGTGAAACAGATCTCAAGAACGCTCAGCTAGATCGAGCAATGGCTGTCTTCTTTCTTCCGAACAAATACTCGGACGATGGCAATAAGGAAGACGCGGCTACCGTGCTGCGGGTGTTATCTGTGACGCAGCAGAAGCAAGAACATACCCAACTTTTTGCCATGCTGGCCAACTCGGACAACCGTACGCTTCTGGAAGCCACCGGTTTGAGCAAAGACAACTTGGTATGTGCAGACGAAATTCGACTGGGCTTGATGGGTCTGAGCTGTCGGTGTCCCGGTCTTTCGACTGTGGTGTCCAACTTGATCACGAGTCGTAGCGGAGAGATCCCGGAAGTTGCTCCGGATCAAGCTCATCTGGTAAAACCGTGGGTGTCCGAGTACATTTCCGGTGCAGCGAACGAGATTTATTCGTGCTGCTTGACGAAGCATTTCCACGGCATGAATTTCATTCAAGCAACGATGCATATTCACAGACAGTCGAATGGTTTGGTGCTTCTGATTGCTGTTGAATCGGACGGTGAGATCGCTTTCAATCCTGGTCGGTGGTATCGCATTGCTCCCAGCACGAAAGCCTACCTGATTGCAGAATCAATTTCTTCTCTTGAACCTTTTGCTGGCACCCCAACCATGAGCAGCGTTGCTGCCTTGTCGTCCAACATGGCGTTGCTTCAAAGTCGAGGCAACTTGCTACGACGAGCTCGTCAAGCGCAACACAACGTCGAAAGACGAATTCCCAAGGACATTCGTGAATACATCACGCGGTGCGCTGCTAGCAGCGATCCGTCCCAGATTCCTTCGTCGCCATCTCCTCAGTTGCTTGCTGCTGGCGGTCATATCGTCGTGTGTAGCAACATTGGGAACGAGAACGGCGGTCAACGATCGGTGTCTAGACTGGTGAACTTCTTACGGCCGCTACGAGCTCCGCATATTGAGAGAATTGTCCCCGTTGTGATCGTGGATGCCGGTACGTTTGATAGCATTTCGTGGCTCCAACTGCGCGAGTTCGGGGAGGTCTATCACGTCCACGGTTCTCCTCAAAACCACCACGTGCTCGCCGCCGCTGGAATTTACACGGCGTCTTCCATTGTTGTATTGGCACAAGGCAACGAAGCTGGGTACGACGACTCGAAGGCGATTTTCAACGCCATCCTCGTGAATTCTGCGCTACAGCGGAACCAGATCTTCACGATAATTGAGCTCCGAGATGTCAACAACAACCGCTTCTTGGATCCTGTGCCAAGTTTTGGTTCCACGCGCAAGTTGCAAGGCGGTGACTTTGTTGATGACACTGAGGGTGAGTACGACGTCAAGTCACGCTTGTCCAGTCTTCGTGGACCGCTTTCATCGGCACCTCGTGATAGTGTACAACACAGTCGAGCATCTACTGTTACCAAAAAGAGGAACTGGGTTCAACGCAAGTCGAGAGTCTTTATGCACGCCATTTCCGCGGTTCAAACCTTTTTCCTCGGAAGTTTGAGAACTGCAGCACAACAAGTTACTACCTATGGAGCGGAATCGGTTGATGGGACTGGGACAGCAATTGAGAGTTTGTACTCTGGCGACGACAGCGACACCTTTTTCCAAGAGCGATTTATGAACGGTGCACTATTCCCTTCGTACGTTGCGGACGATTTGTTGATCCAGAGTTTCTTCAATCCGTCGCTGAACATGTTCATTCGCAAGATTCTCGATGGTAAAAGCTGTTTCGTGCTGTACGAGATTCCGAAGGAGCTGCGTGATCAAACCTTGTTGTATGGAGAGCTGTTTGAAAACATGACTTCAGGAGTGGCGCATACGCTCCCGATCGGACTGCTTCGTGCGAAAGGCGGGCCTGGAGGCGCACCATACCCATACGTGTACACATGTCCTTCATCCGATACAATCGTGTATCCTGGAGACAAGATTTTTGTGCTGATCAACGTCATGGCTCTCAATCGCCTCGCTGACAAGTTGCAGAAACGATTCCGGAATCGAACCAAGCTTTCAATGACGCTGGCGGACTTGGTGGATACTATCGCAAGACCTTCGTACTCGTTGTAGAAGCAAACGGAAGTCAAGTTGAGTTGCAGACTGACGAAATGCTCAGTTTTAAGAACAGAGAGTGCTTGTTTGGTTAGCAACTTTAACTACATGTATGTTTTCCCTCTTTGTTCATTTCTGCGCTTTATGATCAAGCGAGATCTGCATTCAACAACAAATAATACGTCAATAAACCCCTTCAAGACAGTCACGATGTCTGTCGTGTCATTTTCTCGATCAGTAGATCGAGTTTCTGCTCGAGGTGATCCATGCGAACGATGACATGGTCTACGTTCGGACTCGCTAGTTCGTTTTCAGACAATCCACGGCTGTACTTTTGAGCTGGTGAATCTTGAATACTTCCTCCTGGACTTTGGACAGACTGGATGCTATTTAGTTTTGAAGGCAATAGAGTTGATGGATCCGCCTCTGCGGTCTTTTCAAGAAGTTCGTGTGACGACTGGTGCTTTTCCTCTGCTGCGAGATGCGTCATGGTAGCTTCGCATTCTTCCATCCTAGCCTCAGGGAACAATTTGTTTAGTGTTGTCGCCGTGATAAGTGTTTGGGAAGACCAGTCGAACACGGGATCGCTATCACCGGTATCGATCTTAGCTCGAAGCATGTCGTGCAGCACTACCGGTCGAATTCTCCCCCAAAACACAACATAGTGGCGGCGATTGTCTCCACGGCAAAACGGAATCCACACCAAGTCGTTCACGCGTGCTAGCCACTGGCGAAATACGTTATTGGCGACTCGGTAAAATACCCAGCACTTGTTCTTGTCTTTCTTGGTTTTCTCTTCTTGATAGGCGTCAACGACGATGGCTAGCACAATGTTCAAGAGCACAAAAGTCTCCATCGTCATGTAGGACCAGTAGTAGACAACCGAGTAGTCGATGTCTTTGATGTTGTCGAAGTCAAAGTCGCCGTAGATCATGTTAATGCAGGACTTCATGGAACTCAACAGCGAGGAAAAGTCCTGCACGCGATCACCAAACAGCACTGTACCAGCAGCAGCAAATGCCACAAACACCACGGCAAATATCACTGAAAATGTCCAGAACGAGCGAACGGCACTCGCCATTGTGCGTGTTAGAATACTCAGTCCAACATGATCACGAAAAGTGTTGAGGATTCGCAAGCCCAAGACCAGCACAGCAGCAGTAGCGAAGATCCTCAGCAAAACCGTAAGATTGGCGATCACCCGAAAAGAATTTGTTACGGATTTCAGTGTATCACTCGCTTCACCGTCGGTTTGACCACCATTTCCGAGACTGACAAGCTTGCGTTTGAAGTCGGAATTCATCGTCACAGCTTGAGTGATCAGCACCGTAATGTAAAACAAGTAGACAATCGGTCCTCTGAAGAAATCAATGGCGAACCAACCATCAGGAAACGCCCAGACGCCAATCGCTTTCGCTGTTTGCTTTGCGAATTTCCTCCATTGTCGCAGTGTCCCTAGGCGATGGTTCTTCTCGTACATTCTCCCGTACGAAACGATCGCAGGAAGGAGAATCCACGGTGAAAACCACAACACAATGAGAGCATCCAGGACAATCGGCGTCGAAGAGGGATAGTGATCCATCAAAGTTGATGTAGTTGACGCACTGGGCTCGACGTAGCCTCCGTCATTGAAATCAAGTTGCAGCTTCGTCACTGCGTAGGCTGGAAGTTGTCCGTTGAGCGTAATGACAGTGATAACCAGTTGCTGAGTCGACGAGTTGAGCCATTTCCCGCTATCTTTCTTGTCTGTAAGTACCGCAGTAGCAGCAGAAGCGTTCGTGTTAATTCCAATGAGAAGCTCATCCGTCATGGTGTTCGACGCGTCGAAGCAGGTCGAGTACAATTCGTCGAGAAACTCGGGTGTATCGCAGTCTCCCGATTGCATGTAGGTCACTTCAAAATGGACAGCGCCCAGCACCTTGTTGAATGTAGCAACTCGACCCCATTGATCAGTTGGTAGAGCAGCTCCGTTGTAGTCGGTTGTGACGAACACCTCCGGAACGAACGTGTCGTTCAACCAGTCGAAGATGTCTGGGATCGTCTCAATGTTGTAGAACTTGACGGGGGATTCGTCACCTCCTGCCGTAGCGAGCGCCGAGAAGACCCCATAGTGTTGGTGATACATGTCGGTGGTCGGTATGTGGAGGAACATGGCAGCAACGAAGATGCTGAAGGAGATCATGGCGAGAATGATCTTTTTCATGTCGGTCGCGTGCTTTTTGTCGTGCCAGAGCACGTCAAGGGCCTTTCCGACGGAAATCGTCGGTGCTGGGGCAGCAATTGGCGAATCGTTTTCACTTGCGGCGTATTTGCCCATGCGTTCACCCGTGTCACAAGGGTCGGGTGACAGCACGAGATACATATCTCCTGCCAGCACCATTTTGAGTTTGACTTTTGCAGAAACTTGTCGAACTTGGCACTTGAATGTCGAATTGGAAAGTGAGACTTGGCAGGAGCTCCGCTTCTGCTGGCCTCAAGTGAAGCTTGAGGTGACGGGTTCATCATTGGAAAAAGCATCACAACTGGAACGCTAGGTGACGCAAATCCGAAATGAAAGCCGATGCTGTTACCGTTTGTTGGTAGGATAATATATCAGCACAGTCAACGGGTACGTCGAAAGCATTGCTCGCTTTTGGTGCTGTTGGGTTCTATAGAGTAAGAAGTGGATCTTGCTCCAAAGTCAGTTTGGAAAGTACTTGTCAGAGCGTTGCCGTCCACGGGTGCATGTCAAGACTACGAACTGGAGACTTGAAGCTGATGGGAATCATTTTATTCCCGTTCGTCAGAATTATTTCTTCACAGGTACGTGAAAGTTCTTCATCACATAGGATACTTAATGTTGGTGGCATCGATAATGGCATTCCATCACTAGTGAAGTACACGACATGAGCTCTATTCACTCTATGTTGTGAAGGTGTTTCGAGACGACAGAGTAAGCACTGCCATAACTACACGTACGAGTGACCAAAACTGTGTGCAAGTCGAGAGGCGATCTCGTACGCGGCTTTCGCCATAAACCTTTTAATCTCTCGTTAGTCTCTGTATTTTCGCTTCAAGATTCAGCCATCGCATTCGAAGCTTTGCTTAAAACAAAGCAAATTGCTTTCCATTCGTGTCAAACTCAATGATCTTCAGACACTTGAAAACCGCAGCGATTTGCCTTTTCATCGGGCTTTGCTACAGATTTAGCGAGATGGTTACCACACCGAGAGCTTTTGTGTCAATATTCTCCAACAAGAGCTCATTAATCAATTACCAGTCGCTGCCTTCAAGATGCTCAAGTCACGATTGTTTCTTCCGGTGTTGAATGCAAGTATCATCGCGAATGTTTCAGCTCAATCCTATTCGTTCGAGGACGCCATCACAACAACACCAGTACCATCGCCTTCACTTGTGATCTCCGACATGGATTCCGATTCACACGATAGCGACGACTACGAAGATCATGAGCTCGTAGACTTGAACTTGTCCGCCAATATCAGCACTTTGGGGTCAAGTTACACGAATTGGGTCGGTCCAGGCTTCGGTGCTGGCGTCGATGCTGCGTGCTACCGAGAATCGCATGTTGCAGACGTTTGTCCCGTCGGCTTCGAGTACAAGTTGGGGACTTGTTGGGCCCAATGTCCTCTCGAGTACCTAGTCGAATGCGGGATGCAGTGTATCCGTCAGAACGACGACTGCACTCTTGAGATGCTGTCCAAAGTGTCAGCCGTAGCGCAGTCGGCACTCTCGATCGCGACATTTGGAGCGTGTGGGGCTTTTTCCAAGATGGCCAAGGGCGTGCAAATTGCGTTCCAATGTGGCAAAGAGGTCGCCAACTTGGTCAAGGCTCTCACCAAATACGTGAGAACCGTTCAAGTCACGGACCCGCAGACCACGACAGACCAACTGCTGACCAAGTTGTACCAGACCGACAACGTCGTGTACGAATTACCAATTACCATCATGAGTTGTCTCGGAATCAAAATTTCCAAGGGGATGAAGGTGTCGGATCGCGTCACCCAACACGATCGATCTCTTTGTGAAGGAGGTTATCACCAACAAAGACGCCATCGCTTCCAGTTGGGGATCGTTCACGACGTTCATGAAGAACATCACTTTGGGTGGCACCATCGACGAGTTAAACGCGACCGACATCACATCTCTCCAATCTGCGCTCGAGTCCAACTCCACTTGCGGTGAGGATATGAAGCGCCTCACGGATCGGGTGTGGCTGACGATCGCCAACTTACGCAACGAGAACCCTGCAATTTATGAAGCTGGAGTTCGGGTGAAAATGTACGAGTCCAACCTACGAGATCCCAATGGTGACCAACAACTGCATAGGGCAGCTCATTGCCGAATCGGTCGAGACGACTGCATATACAACGCGAGATATGCTGCGTAAAACCTTTGGGGGGATCGTAGACGATCTCATCAGCTCCGGGACGAGTGAGAACGGTATCGGCCGAAGAGTACGCTTACAGCATTTTGGACAAGGTGCTCATGTTCGTAGCAGTTTGGGACCCCACGAACGTTGCCGGAGTGGTGTCCGAGTTTTTCCAGAGCATTTGTAGACCCACGGAGTTTGTCGGTGAAGTAGATGACGGCTCCGCTCAAGAAGCTTTATCGCTTTCAACAACAGCATCGGTACTTGGACCAAGAGTGGCGACGGAACTGTGACGTCGTTTTTGAGAGCACCGACACGGAAGACGTGAGTGTCAACATCATGTCGGGCGGTAACACGATCGACGAGGTGAAGGTCGATTCGGGCACCAGCGTCACCTGGGTCTCGAATGTGACGGCGCTAGGAGGCAAAACTTTGTACTTGGATCGATGGCGAGATGGTTTCCTGGGAATACCAGGAACTGGCGGTGGGTCTCTGCTACTGTGGGTTCCTCGATCAACACAAGGTGGGAAGTTAGAGCTCACGACAATGTTAAATGTTAGCTAGCTGCTGCAGATTTGATGTGAAACAACGAGTACGAGTTAATGGTACAGCAAAATATAAGTTCTTGCCGAGAATTCCTTGGCGACCATATTTGTAGAGCTTGCTGCGTTCATGAAACCCCTTTAGTTGAACATAACTCCTTGTGAGGCTTCAAAGTCATGGTGAATGGTTCTGCGAGCCAACGTGCTGGTCGAATGTCATTGGCGTTGGTATCGACCATTGCGTGTGATGACATTCCCCTCGTATCTCCACAGAGAGTTCCTCCGGTACTTTCACAAGAAGAGGATTTCAAAGGAACGAATTCACGGTACAAGTCTCCAGCTCGACGACTGCAAGACGCTCTGCAAGAATGTGCAGACTTCGATCGCGAGTTAAAAGTGTTAGAAACATCGGGTCATACGCGCGTCGGAGCCTTTGCAAAACCTTTGGCGGTGAAGCCGAAGAGTAAAAGAACCGAGAGCACGCGCTCTAGGAGTAACCATCCAACTCCTGAAATTCAGGGACGATGCCAAGGACGTTATCGACGACGATGAGGTCTCGTCGGACCCGTTCATTAACCAGTTCTTCGATGATCAAGGTCGCACAATTTCTGAGCAGCTACTTCGTGGTCGAATGCGTGTGTTAGCGTTGGTGAAGTTGGTTCACGGACAGCATAGTACAAGTAAAGCGCAAGCTGAGCTGGAATTGGCCGAGACATACGCGAGGATGAACCTCTGGAAGCAGGCCGAGGTGCATGCGTCAAGTGCCGCAAATTTACTTCGTGAGCTTGAGATCGAAACGCAAAGAGAGCGTACGATCGCCATCAACGGTGCAAGTAGGCACAAAGACAACGGGAAGCTGCTTCAGCGTGCACTCGAATTTTTCTACGCGGCGCAGTGCGATGAAGCTGCTCGCGGTCGAGTTGGTGCTGAAGAGCTGCTTGCACATTTGCACCAAGATTCAGAAGCTGGCTCGAACAACCAGCTCCTGGCTGCTGTGTTTGACCAAGGTGTCCTTCAAGAAGCCTTCAATTCGGAGCAGACACTGCACTGGCAGCAATTGCTGCTGCGACTGGATGCACAGAGCGAGTCACTGCACCAACATCTCACTTTTGTTGCTGCTCGACTGCCTCCGGGGGTGGCACAAATGCTTAGTGCACTTTTCACTTCGCTGGACACAGCAGACGATGGCATCGTGCCATTCCACACCTTTCTCGATCGACTGCAGACAGCGAGCTCAGATTTGAGCAACCGCAAGTCGTCTGCTGCCACTTATCTTCAAGGACTGTGCGTTGCGCTACAGCGCGTGCTCAATCGAGTCGGCTATCACTCTCTCACATGGGTGGAAGTGCTAACGCTTGGTGCAAATGGTAACATCAAACTCCCCGAGAGCAATGACGATGCCAACAAATCCGACAATGAAAGTCCGGCGGCTCTGCTGGCTCAAGTCAAGCTACTGCTGAGTCGGGTGTATCTTCGACGGGGACAACTTGAGGAAGCCGTGCGATATGCCCAAGTGGCAACTGTAGAACGGGAACGAATAAACCCGCAAGGCTCAGAGCTGGTGGCGTTTTATCTGGTAGCGGCTGAAGCACTCGCACGACGTGGACGTCAACTTCGTGTTATGGGGCAGCAGACACGTCGTGATCGTGCCGAACGCTGGTTGCAATCCACGGAGGGGTCTCGACTTCTACGATCGCGAGCATTGGAAGAGGTAGAACTTGCAAGTGGCAGCGGGGCCCCATTATTGTCGAAGAAAGAGGCCGAAGCACGAGCTCGAACTGTTTTGTTGCAGGAGCTCACGATATCACCTCCTCCATCCTCTTTGAGCACCAAGAAACCCGGGAGTAACTACGAAGCCTCTGCTCGAACCGCAATGGATGATGCGTTAGAAAGCTGCGGCAAGGCGTGGGAGATCCAGGAACGCCATTTCGGTCGAGATCATGTCACCACTGCAAATGTTCATGTTGGTCTCGCTCAGGTTCGTCTTCTTCGCAGCGGAAACGAGGATCGGCCAGGCTCTGAAGATGCAAAAGAAGAAACCAGCGAGGCGATACGCAGTTTCACGGCAGCCATCGACGTCTATGAAAACGCACGCAGTGGACCAGTACCAGCGTCAGCGTTTCTTCATCTTGAGCTCGCGAAACTTTACCAGCAGGACGAGAGCAATTTGGACAAGGCACAAGCCGAATACGAGCTCGTCGGCAAATTCTTTCGCTTCCTTTTCCAGTGAATTCGCGGGATCCGAAAGCACCAAGCGTGAATGCTCCACGTTGGCGTTGGACGCATTTCGCCAATGGTTGACACTCAGTCGGAGCGGTTCTTGTAAATTGAACACCTCACTTGAGGATCAGCGAGTGGTGCTGGCTGAAATGCACTCTGTGAGCGTGAACGGGTTCGGCGAATTCTCTCTAGAAGCGTGCGAATGTGCTGGAGATCTTGCTCGAGTGCTTCACCGGATCGCAACATCAAAGCGAACACCACAAAGCGATATCCAAGACAAGTTGCGAGCTGCATCCAAGCTGCTTAGATCCGCTAGTTACATCGCCGAGAGCTTGTTGGGCGCGAATGATCGTCGATCTCGAAAGTTTCGCAAAGATGCGATTGAGATGGAGTCTCAGCTGCGAGCAACCACCTCAGGTGGTCAAGACGATGGCGACGGACACGAATGGCTAGTACTCTAAACACAAGCTCAATGGACAACACGATTACAGGGATTAAAAGCATAGCTACATGAACTACCCACTCGTACCTTCCAGTCCTACGTGCTGAGAGAGAGTAACAGTGCAGTGCCACGGCGCGTCCAGAGGTCTGGCGTCTTGCCGGGTCCTACCTTGAGATCAACGGCAATCATGAACGACGGACGCTCTCGCGTGCCCGTCCGTAACGGGTACATGTACAGCGGACAGCTATACAGACCTTTGGCAGATTTCTTCTTCGCTTCAACAGGACGGAAGTGTAAGATAGGCATACCACAATGCAGCTCCATCGGGTGAGGTTCTGTCAGGCAATCGTGGTCAAAGTCCCATCGAGCGCCTTCCAGGATAAGTCCTTTGATATAAGCACCATCCTTTGGACCTGTTGGTAAAGCGTTCTCGCCCTGGTTCAGCACGATAAACTCCCAGTTAAGCGAATCTATTGCCAGCCCGTTCTTGCGAGCTGCTGTCTGAAGAAGCGCTGTGAGGAACCCAGTTGGATACGTGAAACCTGTGAGCCAAAAGACAGCGGGTTGGGCCTGATTCGCCCACCGATCCGTTTGCTCACAACGGAGCTTCAGGTCTTGTGTCCATGGTCCTAGCGGTTTGAGCGAAGGGTAACAGAAACTCCACGCCTTGGGCACAGCGCCAATCAGCAGGGCGTTGTAAACAGCTTCGAGCTCTGGCGTGATAACGACCGAGCCTTGAATACCTTTCTCCAAGGCTACCACGGATGAATTGATCGTGACCAACAGTTTGTTGTAGCGCTCGAGTTCCTGCATGAGCACAGTTTTGAGCGCATCTGGGTCGCTTCGTGCGCTGAGGCCAGCCTTAATGTTTGCGAGATCAAACACATCAGGCACCGTTTCTCGCAGTGTTTGCAGCAACCCCAAAACCGTGTCATCGTTTCCATTGCCACCTTCTGCAACATCTAGTGCTTGAAGTGACAAGATCGTGGCCAGAAGCTCACGTCCATCATCAATCTGCGATGCGATCTGAGCATTCGGGTGCTGACCGAAAGCTGTAGGTGGGTCGTCCAGCGGCAGTTGCCGAATGTACTCTGTGTACGAGCCTATCTCACCATCGTCCGGGACAAAGTAATATTCCGAGTCTGACAACGGCATGTTGTCCACAGTCAGAACGTTTTCAGAGAAGAACTGCGAGATATACACAAGCATAAGGCGACGATCCCAGTCGTCAGTCACGCGACCACCATAGTTAGCTTGGGCGATGAGATACTTAAGTGCATCCCATGGCGTATCCTCGTATTCGTCGAGATAGATCGCCAGCACGTCTTCACTAATGGCGAAGTCCGACTCGTTAAAGTCGTAGGGAATATTCCAGCCAAGGTTGTTGAATTTGCGTCGCTCCAGTAGCAACGAGTGGAACCAGCACAAGCAGAAAAGTAGTCGCTTGTACTTCTTTACCTGTCGACACCGCGAAAACTTTTCTGGAGTGATCGTGTTATACAGTCGAATCAAGTTTGCTTTCAAGCCACGAGGTGGTTCAGTGGTCATCTTGATTCCGCGCTGCAAAATTGCGATAGGGAATTTCGGGTTTGGACTACTCGTCAACCACAATCGGAACTGTGGGTTAACAGGACCAGCGGGTGCTGGAGCAGCGGCACAAAAGTTGTCGATGAGTTTCTCCAACGTTGGTGCCCAGCTGAGCATCAAATGGCAATTTGCAAGGAAGACCCAGTTTCCGGCCTCAAGACCACGTGCCAGCATGGCCTCAGCGACACTGGCTTGGCCTTGCCCCAACGCACAGTTTTCCACGTTCTTGTGTAGTGAATCGGCTAGCGCAATTAACGAGTTGGTCGGGTCCACTCCAGGCGATAGCACAAAGATCAGTGGTGTCTTGTAGTTCGATGTCTCGTAGATAGCTTTCAGGTCAAAAGGAGGCGGGTCAACAAACTGCGCCCCCAGATGCGTAGCCGTAAAATGAGCTGCCTGGATGCTGAGTCGATCAGGTCGGACACATCGGAGTAGAAGCATCCTTTGTAACTCATTGCATTTGCCCTCCCAATCCCCCGGAAGCGCCTCAATCTCGGGAGTGCTGCTCTGATACCAGGACTTCCAGGCCTTTAAGGTCTGTTCAAAAGAACTAATAAGACCATGAAAGGCTGGTAACTTGTTAAGCTCCACAATGCTGGCCCACACGCCCTCGGAGAGAAACTCGTTAGCCACGTTTGTCACCTTTTCTTCTTGAGCCAGAACATTGCCGCCCTTCAACAAGAAATCGTACTCGTCATGAGGGAGCTTATTCACACTTTGCAGAACACGCGCGCACATCTGCAATGAGAAGAGCAGCTTGTGACGCTCGAATAGACCCCGGCACGCATACGCGTACACAGCGTACGTATGATAGTCGTTAATGGCGTTAATCCGTTCCGTGAGCTCCTCGCTCAGTGCACCTTGATTCTTAAGGCTACGACTCTTAACGATTGAGTCCTGGAAAAGGGCGACATACGCGTCAAGCGAAAACTGGTACATGGTATCAACACTCGTCATGTCGTTCAGTACAAAGTACAATGTTGACGATCGCAATGCTACGCGAGCGTATCCCATGCGGGCGGCGTCAATCTTTTTCTCAGTCTCCTCGCTGATAACAAGCTGCATGGAAACCTCTTCGGAAGTAGTTTTTGAGGCGTTCAGCGTAGTAACAAGCTGCTCATCATCAAGCAACGAGCCTTTAGCTGCGGAGAGTAAACGCAGGATCTCGTTTTCAAGATCGATCAGCTTCTTCTTTGCCGCAGCCACACGCATAACAAGGTCCGACTTCTGATCTTCTAGTGCGGGTTCTTCCAGCTGTACAGCAATACCAAGCAACTGCGCCTCAAGACCCTGCTCCTTCACAACAAAGTTCACGATAGTTGTCTTTGTGGAGACCTCTGGAGTATAGTGGGGGTTGTGTAGCTTCGTGGTAAGGTAGAAGCGGAACTCCCGGTTGTAATCTAGCTCTTTATCGCCGAGACGAAGAACTTCCCGATTTCCCACCTTGATGATACTCTTGGTCAGAACAGGTTCAAGACTTGGATCTAACTCCTCCAATATATCCTGCATCAGCACGGGCGAACCGAAACGAATACCATTCTCCAATTTGCGCAGTAAGTCTTTCATCATTGGATCAACAACTTCCAGGCGTGTTCCCTCCATCGCCTTAATCCATTTATTCGCTTGACCCTGAGGGTCAATCATAAGCGGCCACCTCTTGCCTCGTGTTGTGATCACACCATTTTCAGTGGAAAGCGGATCACGTGGAAGGCCGTGTGCATTCCAACTGCGTACATCTGTTGGGTCTGCTAGGAAATCGATGAATGTAAACTTTTGCGACAACGGAAGAGCTTGTTGAGTCACACGATTCATCCATGTATCCACGACCGATCCACGATAAAAAGTGTCAAACGGACCAGCATACGAAATGAAAGCGGCTGCAACAAGAGCATCGCCCACAACGTTCTGAAGGCTTGCGTTTTTGTCAGCAATAGATCCTTCCCAACGCTCACGTTCACCAGCCAGGCCCTTTACAAGTTGTTCAGCACGTGAAAGTTTCAGCTCCAGCAATTCAGCCTCTTCGCGTAGAGCGTTCTTCTCGGAGACACTCGTGTCGTATTGGTTTTTCAGTGCTTCAACTTTTTCAATGACTTCCTGGAGTTTCTCCTTTGCAACCTGCAAGTCTTTTTGCTTGACAGCCAGTGCTTGCTGCGACTTCCGAAGAACTTCTTTCTTTGGTGCAACAACACGGAAAACGCCGGCGTAGCACTCCATTGCTAACACCCATGAGCATAGCGCTCCAGCTGCCGACGATACCTTCCTTACACCCTCCGAGTTAAATGTTGGCTTTGACGTGTACTTCTTTAGAGCCGTGACAGTCTTGTCGCGAATTGAATCCTTGTCGAACGTCTTGATTTGTTGCAGGAAGCTCACATCATTCATTTTTGTCTTGGCAGACGCCCACGTTGGAGGCAGGCCGAAGAGGATCATCACAGCACACATGACCATTGAGACCGCTTCAGGAGGCTGAGTGTACACTTTCACCTCTGCGATAGCCTTTTTGTCCAGGTTTTCTACCTCTTGCATTGCGCGTTGTAGTGCAGGCAAAGCCTCATCCAAATCCTTCTGTGCGTCATCAGCGATCTTCTTTGTTTCTGCCTCCTCTTTGCCAATTCGTTCGCTATCCGCTTCAACCTGTTTCCGCTGCTCATCGGCGACACGGCGCTCTGAAACGATTACCACCAACAGGTCGCTGCAGTCTTTGTTCTTCTGCGCAACCACAACTTTGCGCTGCTCAAGTTGTTTGGACATCTCCTCGACCTGTAGTCTCGACTCTTCCAGCTTTGCCAGACCGTTCTTAAGCTTGTCGCGCGTGTCGCGGATAGTTGCCGCTTTTTCTGATAGCAGCTCTACGTATCCTGTGACTAAGGACAAATAGTTAGTAGGAGTCACGTAGTTGTGTCGTTTCATTCTGGCGAGGACTTGGGAGGATGCAAGCATTACACTGCTGTGTACTACAGCAAAGACAGCCGCAATCTTGGGACGCTGGGCTTCCGCGGCCACGTTTTTCTCCTCCAGGAACTTCATACCAACTTCTTGAAGGGCGTCAAGTGGCCACTCGTTGAACCAGTCAATGTTTGTGTTGTTGACTAGGGACGGGAACTGTCGGCACCGATTACAAAATCCTTTACCAATTGGACTAAACGCGAGAACAACGTGCAAGTTTCGGCGAACTTCGCTAATGAAGAAATTCCAAAGAGACTCCTTGGTTTCACGTATGCCTTGTGCGCGAGCTCGCAAACGAACACCGTCAAGAATGCCAGCTTGTTCATCCTTCTCAAACAAGCCTGGAATTTCACCGCTGCTCAAGATATTGTTCAAGTCTTCCACGAATGACTCGCTCTTGATCTGCGTATCGCTGAACAGGAAAACTGTTTTCTGTTGCTGTAGCCCTACCTGGGCATAGAGCTTCTTAATATCTTCATGAAACTCGAAACTGCGATAATTTTTTCCCCACTTCAATTTGGAACACCTTGAAGCCACCCATGAAAGCTGCAAGCTTAGTCAACGACTGCCTACCACTGCCACCGACGCCGACAAGCAGTAGATTTCCACGCATTGTCATTAGTTGCCTGTGGATACGCAGTATATGCATAAGTGCGTCACTGAACATGACGAGATTCATCGGCACAAAGCCTGGTTCGGCATTGTGGTTTTCCAATTGCTCTTCGACGAAGCTTTTGAGCATTTTCATGTCCATAACCTCGGCATATCGAGCGCTTCCTTCATCAGCACCAGGAGTTGTCGAGAAAATGTAGGTGAATAGTGGTCCATTCTCCTTGAGTTGCTCAGGGGCTGAAAACAGTAGCCGACCCCAGTCCGTTTGAAAGTGAACACCTAAGAGCTCATCCAGCTTCTTTTTGAACATTTGGCGATCTTCATAGCTTGTGAGACGATCCGAGAAAACGCGCAGACTCTCGTGCATCCACAGTCTTAACATTCCATCACGGCTGGCGACATTGTGCTTATCTGCGAGAAGAAGTCCCTGAATCACTCGAGCCATATCACGCAGGTTGAACAGGTAGTGGCAATTCGCTGGAGTTGGCAAAAACTGCTCGAGCACATTTTGGTAGAGCTGAATCGTTGCTGTCACCAGTGGAACCCCAAGAGGCTTGATTTCATCATCAAACTCAGCCAGCTTGGGCACAAGCATCGTTTCAAAGATGCGCTTGAGCTGTGCTTGCTCCGGAATCGTCATATTAATAAGATTGAAGCGACTTTGGAAGCGAGAGCTGATAACGGAACGCCCACCGCCTGGAGGTCCCATGGCAGCCACAAATTGCATGTCTATAAAGTACTTGAGAGTCTGCTTTTTGCGGTCGTACCAACAACTGTAGTCAACCCATTGTCGTAGTAGCTCCAGAGGTGGCTGGGAACCGAACAAATCCTTTGTTGGCATATTCATATCATCAATAAACGTGACGAGCTTCTTGCCACCAACTGGCCCAAATCGGTTTAGCGATCGTTTTTCCATGACATTCTCAATCATATCCTGGGTCGTTGCAGAAGACGTCGCTGATGAGAAGTTCATCACCAGTACGTTATACGCATCGCTTAGAGCTTCAATCTCTCGTTCTACGACGGTCGTCTTGCCAACGCCCGTCTCGCCCACGAGGAGTGTGTGAATACCAGCCGTGAGCATCGTTTGGAGCAGGAAACCATAACGCAACGTGTCTATCGTAGGTACCATGATTTTGTGGAACGGTGTGTTTGGTGCGATACGGAAATTCGGAGGTAGTTTTTCATCCCATAGCTTGAATTCGCGGCCGGAAGGCTCCACATAGAAATCATACGCAGTCTTGAGGGGAGGATACACAGAATCAATATCGCGCAGGAAGAAGTCGAACTTCTTGCGTCCTTCTTCATTTGCAGCGGCCATGACACTCCATGTCATGCAAAACAGAAACCATTTTTCAACAGCAACAGCAAACTTATCCCCGCATGTAGCTAAGTCGACCCCGTTCTCAGCTGTAGCTAAGGCGTTGTACAGATTGCAAAAGGATTTGACGCTGTTGAAGGTTGTAACTGGAATTAGTTCTGTCACCTCCGAGGTCTTGAATCTTAACACCTTTTCCATGTACTTGTCAAAGAGCGCTTGAAGCACATCACGCTCTTCTTGGACATGAATAGTTGTAGCAAGCCATGTTTGAATGAAAGGGCGCCAACCAAGGTCTTCGCCATCCATGTATACCATTCCAGCACGACTCACAGTTGCTGGAGAAGCCACAGCCAGATCTTGGACTTCGAACATGAGTGCCATTGAAGGGCTCATGCTGATACGATCGCCATTAATAAGTGTGAGCACCTTGTTGTCGTCCATAACACTGTTCATACTTTCGATCCAAAGTGTGTCCACTGGTCCATCGAGCATGATCCACTTTTCTTCTGCTTTCTCATCCGCTGCAAGATTTCGAAAAATGGCTGATAAGATACCGTCAATCCATTCAAAAGTAGACAAATCATAGACGCCATAGATCTCATTCAAGGAAATCGATTTTGGATTCAGCACCTGCACTCGAACTGGCATATATCCAGGAACTCCCTCCTTTGCCATCCATGTTTTAGCCGAGAGTAGAGTTTTCCAAATTGTCGTCTTGCCTACCATTGTCTGGCCAACGATCATGTTGCAGTGCCGCGTCACCTGCGACTCGTACAGCTGAATTGTTTTAAACACAATCACTGGATGGACCTGTAGTTTGTGCTCCAACAACGCCTGCTCGATACTACCCTGCAGCTTTCCATAGTCCGTTACGGGTAGCTCAATTGATGGGAACAAATCACCTAGCAACAAACGAAAGAGAACCGCATCCTCTCGGATGAACTTGGGCATATTCATGTCTCGCAACGCACGTAGCAGGATGTTCTCCTCCTGCAAGTTCGGATCTTCACGCTTCAGTGTGCCTGCCATGTTCAGCACGGCCTTAAGACTACGCAGTCCAAAATCGTAGTGATCCTGTTTGCTTAGCTGCTGAATCATTAATCCATACAGCGTTGTCGTCTTCTTGGCCAGCACTTTAGCGTCACGAAAGCCTTCAGCCTGCAGCATTACTTCAGCAATCAGTGCCAGATCTGGAACCATCATGGCACACGGACGCATCAGCGCTTTGAGGTTGTCCGGGAGTTCAGTACGACCTGCATACCCAGGGTTCATCGTGATGAAGATGCCCATGTTAAAGTTGACCCTCATCAGCGATCCCAGGAACATAACTTGTGTTTGCCTAGCTGTCAGTGCTTGCATAATTGTCAAAACCTGCTGGGCCACCACCGAGAGCACTTCAATTTCGATACGATTGAACTCATCAAAGCAGCCCCAGCCACCTGACTGAACAAGTCCGGCAAACATACGACCAACAGATTTGTAGTCGAGACCGTCGCTACAGTTGAAAACGATGACGTACTTTGCCAAATTCTTGCCCAAGTCTTTCACAGTTTCAGTCTTTCCTGTTCCGGCCGGGCCAAGGGGATTGCCACCTCTGTTCAAGTGCAGGGCTGTTGTCATGGTGAGGACACATCGATCAGTCAAAGGTGTGATCACAAGACGCCCGTTGTTCCCTTGGTACTCATAAGAGTACTGCAGCGAAGTTACTGTCTGCTTGACTTCGCAAATCCCGACTTCGCCCAAATCCTTGTTGAAGTAGAAACGAAGCTGCATCAACCAATCGAAGTCGTTCACACTCTTACAGTTTTGCTTAACCAGGCGGTCGATAACATCACGCGAGTGAATTTCAATTGTGATGAGAGCAACCACTTTTTTGCGGTCTGTTGACGAGAGCTGGCCGCGAACCATGTCTGCGAGCTTGTTCAAGTACGAAACCCATTTCTTCTTCAGCTGCTTCAGCGCTTTTTTCTCACCTTTGGCCACTTCATTCAGTGCTTTAATGCACTCATTAGTCCATGCCGTTTGTCCACACGTGATCAAAAGCTGTCCAGGAAAGTCTTTGATCCACTTCTCTTTCTTGCCTTTGTAGCCCACAATACACTGAGCAAATATTTTCTCCAGAGTATTGACCATGGCGGCTTCGATACGCAGCAGCCATCCTTCCACAGCTCCTGCTACGACTACGTTGGACGCAAACATAACTTGTTCAGCGCAAGGTGAGTTCATTCCTAGAGCCTCGAATGTTGTGTTTCCGCGAGCCCCTGGGGGAATGAGATTCAGCGTCTTAATTGCTTCAAAACACTTCTTGATATGCTTTTGTACTTGATCTGGGTCTTTTTGATGTCCAAGAATCTCAAGTAGATCGTCATTGGAAAGAAAGTAAAATCGCGGGAACAGCATTCTTTTTGTTTCAAGGTACTGATCCAGACATTTCTGAATCTGATCCAGTTTCTCCTGCATTGCGACAAGCGTTTCCAAGACACCTGCTTCTTGCGTAGCTTGCAGAGCATTTTTCGTCTTAGCCATATTTTCAGTTACCCGACAGTAAGCAGTGTTAACCTCGTCAAATAGTTGACTTTCTAGTGGAAGCTGCTTCCGGATATCCTCAGACGCCATAAAGATACTTTCCAAGTAGATCCAACAGCGCTGCACACCAAGCAGCGTCTCGATGACTTCGGACAAATGAGAAAGAGCCTTCTCCCAGTAGAGAATGCGTGTGTCGAAAGATCCGAAGAATGGCGAAGCCTTCATCGTAGACAACTGAACTTGATCGTCTTCAAGCGCCGTAAACAAATCGTCTGCAGACCGAATTTTATAGTACACGCCCTTGTATTCCGTGATGTCTACGTCAATAGTTGCCCAGCGCTTTTCAATTGCGTCGAGAGTTTGCTCAATAGACAACTCTTTTCCTGCGTTGCTTGACAGTGTGCTGATAAACTCAGCATGCAAATGGAATCCTAGAGAGAAAACGCGCTCTAGTGTGAAGCTTGCTGATTCTGTGTCAAATGTCTTGCCCATTTCTTCTTTCAGCTGTGCCCAGTGACGGGCGCGTAGAGCGGGGCTCTTGAGGTCTTGAATCAAGGGCAGTGTCTGCCTAAATTGCTCAATCTTGGTCTTCATAGAGCTCCATACTGTCCAGCTCTTCATGTCTTTTCCATACTTGACCACCTTCTTGAAAAACTGCGCAGCTGTCGACTCCATAGTCTCCACTTCAATCTCATAAAACACTTTGTTTTTCCACGAAGCCCACACGATCTCCCACTCGTCCGTGAGTGCCCAAATCTGCTGCAAGAGTTCAAGCTCCTTCTCAGTCTGTACAAAACCATCGTTTTTGGATTCCTCAATGCCGAAAATCTCCAGTCCTTTTTTCAGAGCGTTTTGGCGAGTGCGCGTGACCTCCATCTTCTTTTCAAACTCAGCAAGAACCTGATGGGCGATCTTGGACTGCTGTTCACCAGAGTAAGGTAACGTTGCCTCTGCCTCGGCACGAAGCTCTGACATGATGTTGTTCAGTTCTGCCACAGAGTCCTGCAAGCTTTGCTTCATACTCACCTTGCACTTTTGCAGCATGGTGTTTGCATCCACCAGCATCACCTCGTAGGTCTCCCAATTGGATTTCAGATTTGCGAGGTCACGTTGTTCCTCATCAGTCATTTGTACATCGAACTCAGCCAAAAGATCGTATTTGTGTTGTAGCGGCTCAAAGCGTGCCACAACCCCAGGCATCCCCTCCTTAATATCTTGCAAGAGATGTATGCTTTCACTCAGGTGGTCCAAATTTAATGGTTTGACTTGGAGCTTTTGCGTGTTCTCCTTCATCATGTTCATTAGCTCCCTCAGCTCGTCGTGAGCAGTCTGGTTCAACAGACCTGTAAGCTTACCGATCCATTGCACCGTGTGCTCCACGAGACTCCCCTTGAGAAAATTGGTATCAATCTGGATGAAGTTGATTGTGTTGGTCAAGTCCTCGTTCTGGATACTAACTTGCTGTTCTCGATAACGCTCAATATCCGCGCGAAACTGCTGCAGCGGTCTGTTTGCCTTAGCATAACGACGAATAAACGCTTGCTTGTCCTGGTTCCAAACAAGCTTGTACTTATCCCAATAGCCCAGATACTTCTGCAGCTCTGTGGCGCTGGAAGACATGCCATTCATGATATGCACGAGGACCTTGAGAATTTCTTCGTCATTAAAAATGGACTGGTAAAAGTTGTTAACGACGGGAGGGACCTCAGTTTTCTCAACTGTGTCAACAGTTGAATCTGCCTCGTCCTGGTTCCCCGTAGGCTCGCCACTTGCTGTGTCCGCTGCGCGCACTTCCTCGTCACTTTTTGAGACAACTGGCGCTAGGTCCGACTTTCCGTCAGCTACTCCAGAGGTGTTACCGTTTGTTTGGTTGCTGGTATTATGACGTGGAAGTGATGCAACCAAGCGAGGAACCACGGAAATGACATTAAAAATCTCCTTTGCGACGGTATTCACCATTTGTGTAAGGTCGGCCATGAAAGGTTTAAACTCCACTTTGTTGTCTTCAAGCACCACATGGATTCGAAACAGCGGTCGAGGGTCAGTCTTAGCGTCACCATTAATTGCTTTGGAAAGCTCCTGCAGTGACTTTTTCACAGATTGCCGTAGTGCATCTTCCAGCATCTTGTCCGACCGCTCCACAAATCGATTCCATTCTCGTTGCACCTCTGGAGGTCCAGACGCAAAGTGCTCGTAAGTTGCCGTCATAGTAGAACTAATCGTCTGATACGCTTCACGCAATTGCTTTTCGATCGTCTTCCGATGAATAACTTGCTTCGCCTCAAACACGCCGTCGTCATAAATGGTGTTGCGCTCAATGAAAATGTGCATCAAACCGCTGATCATCTTGCAGTTCTTCATCACTATATCTTTGTTTTCCTGAAACTCTTGGACTATCTTGTATGTAGTTTCGCAGTGCTTACGACAGTCTGCAACATACCACTCGACAATCCCTTTCGAAACCCAGGTAAGCTTTTGAAGCCCCGGTTGGATACGTCGATCAAGTTTTCGAATAATATCTTCAAATAGTCTTCGTTCAGTTGATGACAGCTCCAGTAAAATACGGTTGTAGTCGCGCACAACTAGCATAACATGCTCGCGTAAAACTCGCAACTGCTCTTTCTGGTTGCAAATGTCGTGAGCCATGTAAGGGATTTGGATCTCGCCGTTAAAATACTGCCAGTAGTGAACCTCCGTGAACAGATTCAGTAAGGGACGGTCGAAGTTGCAGTGAAGAAATCCCTTTTTCGCCCGTCCAATCAGTGTTTTCTCCGTGTTCTGAAGTGCGTTATTATCCTTGTTGTGGGAATTTAAATTGACATTCGCTGGCACGGCGTCAGGATCCGAACCCGTCTTCGTCATCAAAGGGTTCTCCAGTCGCGAATTCATATTCGTATTGCCCAACGTGTTCAAATCTTCAATCCAGTCGTGATATTTTCGCTGGATGTACTCGTTGATGACAAGTCTCAAGCCATCGTAAGCATTCTGAGCCTCGTCACACTCCGCAGCATTGGAAGGATCCACTAATTCTTGTAGACGCACGAGGTCGTCGGTTGACCGTAGCAGGAGACTCCGGGCCCATAGGGCTGCACCAGCAAACTGGGGTTCTGTGGGAGATAGCAGAGGCGCGTGCTTATTTTTTCAAACAAGTTCCGAACTGACGCAATATTGGTCTTGAACATACCGAATATGTCAATCGTGCGCTTTTCCACACAGCGCTTAATAGCCTCACGCTGAGCGATTTTCTGAAAAGATCGGATCATGTCCACGCCAGCAGCTACCGTGGAGATACTTTCGAACGCTCCATTAATGACATTTTGAGTCATCGCCTCCAAATCCTTCATTCCGTTCTTGAAGGAGTTGAAATCGCTATGCCAACTAGTATTCTTGACGTCCAAGATGTCGTAGTCAAGTTGGCGCAAATGGGAGACATATCCCTCAAATTGTGTCTCAATACCCCGTAAACTCCGCACAATATCCATACCACGATTGCCACCAAACGTAGGGAGGTCTTCGCGTTTTCCGCCTTTACCCTTGCGCGCGAACTGGATCTGGCCTTCACACACTTCCAGCAGCTCTCGACAGCGCTGCACAAATGCATCTATCTGCGCGAAAATGCCAGTCTCGTCAAAGTTCCAGCGGCGGTCGGGTGATGGGGCGGTAGCGTTCACGGCGTTATAGGCTTTGCGATAAATCTGTTTCCACGACACTCCACATTGAATACTCTGCTCAAGGTGGTGGATGCTCGCTTCAACGTTGCCATCAAACACGTCTGGGAGCGAGATCTTCTTACAGCACACAATGATAATCTCGTTGCTCACTTTGCGCAACAAGCTCGTAATGCGATCCTCCGTGTTATAGTGATGCGAGTACATCCATATAAGACGGATGAAATTCAGCAACTTGGGCAGCAACAGCGGGATCTCATCTGGCTGTGCACGCGCGATATCTTCACACACAGGACTCAGCTTCTGCAGGAAGCGAAGATTGTTGTTCGCCTCGGTTGATCCCTGCTTTATAATCTGAGAGAGCGTTTCAAACGGTTGCAAGTACGACGACTTGGCAGCGCGTAAAATCTCCACGATCTCCTTCACCCCGTCTCGGTTGAGCTGGTCCGTGATGCCCGATAAGTCTTTCGTCCGATGTTCCCAGAACTTGATCTCCTCCAGTGGTCCTGCTCCTTCTGCATTGTGTGCGTTGTCCTGGTTATTAATCACCTCCTTGATCTGGCGCGTCCAGTGGATCACCGTGGACTCCAACTGCTGCACGAGGTCCTTGTCCTTGTAGTTGAACTTGTCCGGGTTCACGGGCGGCAGATAGAGCACCGTCTTGCCGCAGCCGCGACTCACGGTCTCCGTGAGACTGGACATGAAGCGGAAGAACTGGCCCGTGAACTCCTTCTGCACGCTCTCGGGCCACGACTTGTTGGCCTGCAGCCTCTGCAGATAGAAGCCGTTCATGAGGTGCAGCAGTGACGAGATGGCGTCCTTCTCCACCGTCCCGTACTGCAGCGCGTCCTTGACGTTGCTGGGCGTCACGAGCGTCTGCCCGTTCTTGACAAAGTACATGACGCTGTGCGCGCCTCGAGGCGCCGTCGTCGTGACAGCGAGCGACTCGTTCTGGATCGTCAAAAAGAGCGCGGGCACGCCCGAACCCTCGACGAACTCCTTGGCGGTGGCCAGGTCCGCGGACGTCCAGGCCTTGGGCTGGTACCCGGGCAGCGTGATGCGCTCCCGCATCCACTGCACGATGAGCTCCACGTCCTCGAACGAGCTCATCGTTGATAACTTCCCTTTGACGTCTAGCGCTTGAGAGGAGCCGAGGGACGCGACGGCTCGAGAGGATCCGCAGAGACCGATTTAGCACGACCGCTTATAGTTAACACACCTTGTATCATGGTATACACATTAACATGGGCCTGAGCTGCGTGGCGTAGAGGGCAAGACCCGGAAGTGGTGGCGGAAGTCGCCGCCATTTTGCAAGTGCGGAATGTTGTTTGGAAGGGACCTAGATAAACGCGTTCGATTTGTTATTTATCAATCCCCTATCTTGAAACAAACAAGCAACGACGGTTTGTATGTGGTGAATGACATCTAGTGTTGGGTAATTCAGCGATGCAGATGGTGTGGAGCACACATATATCCCATCCTACTTCATCTGCCTCTCGTCTGTCATTTAACATCGTGCACGTCTGGAACTCAGCGCTGCTTGGTGCTGCGTGGCGACCCCCTGCGCTCTCGCTGCCCCTGACGCCGGCCACCCGCTCTTCCTTCGTCTTGTCCGTCTCTGCACCCGCCAGATCCCAATGGCCAAGTCGTCGCCCAGCGAGAAGCGCGTGGAGGAGCGGCTGATCCAGGAGCTGCGCGACTTCCAGCGCTCTAACCCCGCCAACAAGCGCTGCTTCGACTGCAACGAGATGGTACCGTGGATTGCGGATTTTTGTACGAGATGTAACCGGTTACGTTGCTGACGTTGTGGGTCTCTCTGCTCTCAATTGGTGCTGACAGATGCCCCAGTACGTCTGCTTGGACTTCAACACGTTCGTCTGCACGGCGTGTAGCGGTATCCAGTGAGTAATTAGCCGCCTGCAGTCCTTAAACCCTTGGTGTTATAGTGATATTAATTGCTGAGGTGGTACGGTGTTGCAGTCGGGAGTTCGCGCACCGAGTCAAGTCCATTTCCATGTCCAAGTTCACGGAGAGCGAAGTCAAGAACATGGTCAACCACGGCGGCAACGAGGTCCGAGCTGGTTGTTTTGCAGTTGGGACTGCTGTGTGAAGTGCTTATGGTTTTGGTGGATGCTTGGTGCGAGCAGGTAGCGCAGAAGTACTGGAGAAGCAAACACGACCCGAGCTTTCGACCGAACGGAGGCAGCGACGGCGAGCGCACGCGCAACTTTATTCGCTTGACGTACATCGACAGAAAGTATGGCAGTGGACGTGCGAGATGTTGTTTCAGGGTTGATGCAGTATGTAACAGGTTGTGTGCGGGTGACTATGACTAGGTGGGTGTATGAGTCACCACGGCATGCCAAGGAGGAGGAGCCGGAGCGAACGTCCTCGGTGAGTTTGTGATGCTGCTTATTTTATTAGAGATACAGGACGTTGGCTGAGGGTGTGATTGTTTCGTAATGTCAGAAGAGTAGTAAAGCAAAGAAGGAGAAAAAGGCAGACAGCGACGACGATTTCTTCTCCTCCAAACCTGCGAAGAAGAGTAGCAGCGCAGATAGCGGCTTTGCGGAGTTCGGCGACTTCTCCAATTTTGAGGGCAGTACGAAGACGGCCGCTGCAGCACAATCTTTCGGCGACTTTAGCGACTTCGGTAGCCCAGCTCCTGCAAAAAAGACGGGCGGTGGTTTTGCGGACTTTGGCGACTTCGAAGGCTCTACTGCGAACAGTAGTAGCGCTGCCAGCATGGCGCCGAAAGAAGTTACGAAGCCACCAGCTCCGAAATTTGGCTCTTTCAAGATCGCACCACCACCTGGATCAAATTTCTCGTCGTCCAGTGTGAGTACAACACCCGCTACGAATGATCTGATGGGCCTTAGCCCTAAAAAAGAGATTGACGACCCATTCGGATTCGATACTCCAGCACCAGTCCGAAGTGAAATTTCAAGTCAACCAGCTCCTGTGTCGTCATCTCCATTTGATGCATTCGATGCTCCTACACCGACCAGTCGAGCAGGTTGTCGCGCGAACTCCGCTGCTTCTCTCGACCCATTTAGCGACATGACTGCTCCAGTTACTACACCAGCCCCAGCGAAGCAGAATGTTTCGCCTTTTGATGCATTTGGATCGCCGCCAGTGTCCACGCCATCGGCCTTCGATGCTTTTGCCGCTCCGCCCCCTACAGCATCTGCCGCGGGTAGCAACGTATTTGCCGCATTTGGTGGAGGTGGAGATGCCTTTGGAGATTTTACGGGTTCGAACAGCTCATCACGAACCAACTCCGCGAGTCCTCCTGTTGTAGATCCGTTTGCCAGCAAGCCTGAACCGACAGCGGCCGCTGCTGGAGCAGTGGATCCATTTGCAGCTTTCGATGGGATGCAGTCAAGTGGCAGTGCGACTCCAACCCCCAACTTCGGATCAACATCTTTCCCGGGAAGCAACGGTGCCAGCCAGCAGCAAGCTGCAAACGTAGACCCATTCTCACTCGCAAGTGGTGCAAATAGCAGTGGATTTCCGGCGCCTCAACAGCAACAGTACCCAGGCAGTGGACCAACAAGCACCCCATTTGGAGGATTTCCTGGTCCGACCGGAAGTCTTCAGCAGCAGCAGCAGCCCCAAAATGCATTCAATGGTCAGATGCAGCAGCCGATGCAGCCATTTCACCAAACCCAACCACACCAAGCTCAGCCACAGCAATGGTACGGCCAGGCGCAACAATTTCCTGGGCACCAGCAGCCAATGCATCCCGGACAGCAGTATCCGGGGCAACTTCCTGCACGCTCGGTTGGGGGTGCTGCCTCTCCTGCACCGATTCCAGTGAAGGTAAGCATGACCGGTGCTACTTCTTGCTTCCGCTTCCCTCTCATATTTTCTTGTGTACAGACTCCAGCATCGGCGGCTTCGATCAATGACCCCTTTGCCTCGCTCAACATTGGCAGTACCTTTGGATTCAGCGGTTCGAGTGGTGGTAACTCTACTGCAGCGCGTACGGGATCAGGAGGAGCTATCAGCTCGGCACCTTTCCCACCCGCAAACAGAGCTGGTGCTAGCAATTCTTTTGGAAATGCCCCTACCTCGGCACCGTTCGCCTACGGACAGTAAGTGTACCACCAAGCGTCTTTCGTTTACTGGGTTTGAGTTGCTGACAGTGCACTGTCATTTACTAGGCCTCAAGCGCGAACGAGTTCCTCGTTCACTCATGCCCCGCAGAATAATGCTGCGTTTGCTGATCCGAACTCGTGAGTGCTGCACCGCAATTGCTGGTTCGCACCTTGGACTGCTATTAACTGTCGAGTATGTTTTCATTTTGTGGCAGGTTTGGAGATTTCACGAGTGCACCGACACAGACGCCAGCTTCTCCCGCAAACCCGTTTGACCTGTTTTGAGAAAGGGTGGAGACCGTCTCCAGTTCGCAACAAGATGTTGGCAATGTAGTGGTGGCAAATAGAGTTGAAGGATAAACGTAGCAACCCACCCAACGAAACAGGAAAACATTCCTCCTCCTCACTTTGGTACTTCACCAACAGTAAAGCCTCCGTTTGCGTTTGAGACCATGCATTTGCATTGCGACTTCTACGACAATCGCACCAAGTTCCTCTATTGGTTCTTGATAAACGGTTCCAGCTAGAGCTACAGCTCCAACCCTTAAGGACAGACAAGGACAAAATGGAGGATTTCATGCTAGCCGCGGTACAAAGAAGCATCTTGTTTGCTTCGTGCTGTTGCACTCAACAGCACGAGACAAACAGCACATCGCTACACCTTTAGGCAACACAAAATCCGCCCGGACAGAAGAAAGCAGCAAACTCGCTGCGATCAACCCAGTGACGGCAAAGGAGCACGGTCGGTTCTATTGAGATCCGGTTACGAACTCTCTCCTAGCAGCAGCGAAACCCCACTCTTGTCAGTTGATCGGTCGGTAAAAGGGCAGCAAGTGCCGCTTAGTCCTCCTCGATCTCGATGTTGGTCTTCTCGGACACGTAGATACCATCCAGGAACTTACGGATATCCTTGCGACGCACCAGGCAGGCCTGCGTGATGTTGGCGGCGTCCTGCGACACCTTCTGGAGGTCGATTCCGCTCAGCTCGATCTGGTCCTTGACGTCGTTCGTGCGCACGTACGTCGTGCCCTCGGACAGAGCAACGCGACGCACGCGCTTCTCACCCAGGAAGTTGCGGATCTCCACCACGTTGTTCTCGAACGTCACGTTGATGGGGAAATGTGCGTACACGAAGCGCATCTTGTAGAGGTAGCCCACACGCACGCCCGTGATCATGTTCTCGATCAGCGAGCACAGCGTGCGCACGCAGGCGAGCTGCTTACGGTTGCCGAACCACAGGTCCACGCGGAGCTGCTCCTTGTTGACGCGACGCATGTCGAGCGTCAGGTGTCGGAAGTCGCGCGTGAGCGTGCCGCGCTTGCCCGTCACGGTGACCTTACGGCCGTCCAGGACGAGCTTGACATCCTCGGGGATGTCCACGAAACGGGTGGCCAAAAGCTGACGGGGCATCTTGCTCGAGTCTTGGGGGGGATGCTAGATTGCAAGTGAATTGGAGGCCTTCGTATGGCGGCGATTCAACTGGGAATTGACTGGCCGGGGAGTGGGGACGGCGCTGCACTTGAAGTTTGTATGAAGGAGTTTCAGCCAATGGTGGGAGTGCCACACCAATGATACGTTAGTTTCGGATTTGGTGAGCTGCTAGATTGACGAGCGGCTGGAACAATAGCGACCATGGTCGAGCGCAGCCCCGAGATGCAGGAGACGCTGGGTGTGTGAACTGGGGCGTGGAGGAGGTGGAGAAGCGTGTGGACTACAGGCTGACGATTTCTTGCGTGTTGATTCGACGCAGAGAAGGCGAAAGGAGCGGTCAAACACATGCTGGTGGGCGCTAGTATGGCGGGGGCGACCGGGGCCACCATGGGCGCGGTGCTGGCGGCGCTGCGCAACGAGAGCGTCAAATTTTACGCTGCGTCTATGGGCTCCAACTTCTTCTTGCTGTCGTCGACGTATATTGGTGCGGAGAGGTGTCAATTGAAGGGAGATCGAAGATGGTGGATGTTGACACGCTGTTCTGGTGTCCTTGGCAGCTTTTGAGGAGGTGATTGCAGACAAGCGCGGCGACAAGAAGGACTGGATCACTGGCGCTGCTGCCGGCACCATCACCGGCGGATTCTACGCCGGACTTGTTGGTACGAAGGAGAGTTAGGATGGTTACAGCATCCAATTGACTGACGTGTTGCATTCGTCTACAGGCGGTCGATTCCGAGGACTGCAGGGTGCGGCAGCAGGTGCTGCGGTCGGTGCTGCCGTCATTTTCGGGCGCGAGGAGTTCCACAAGTGGCGACTGTCCAAGGGCGTGCAGCGCTACGAGGCCAAGTACGGTGAGGCTCCTGCCGTGTACCACCCGACGACCGCCGAGCTGGTCGAGAGCCAAGGACCTCCTCGAGAGCTCGTGTTCCCGTCGCTGCTCCCAAAGAGCATCAAGATCACAGACGAAGAGGTCGAGCGCCGCATCGTCGCTCGCATGGACGAACTCCGCCTGGAAATGCAGCAAGAGGAAGCTGCCAAGAGTGGCACGAGCAGTCTCAATAATTGCTAATCATCCTTGATGTCACCAATAATTGTTATGCAACGTTGGTGTCGCCAATAATTGTTAATGAACGTTGATGTCGCCAATAATTGTCAAATCTCTTTTCCACCAATGAAAACGCAAGAAAGTCGCAGACTTCCGGCAGTTGCAATTGTGTCAAGTGCTGGCCACCAGGATGCCGTCGCTGCCTTCATGGCAGCCCCAGGACGACATGCCCATGCCCAGCGAGGAGGCACATGCGTCTGGCACCGTGGGTCCCATGGACGTGCCCATCACCACACCTGTTCCCTTCCTGTGCATCAACAACCGTCGGTACAAGAAGCGCCGGAACCTCCTTCTGCTCCGTCGCCGCATCTACCGTCGATGGCAACGCGAAGGTCGTAAACGCCAAGTGCCAATCAAACTCGTGCGTCTACGGAAGCTCAAGCGACGGCGCTCCACCCACAGACTGCCAGTGCTGCCTGGATTGCAGGAGAAGGCGCAGCAGCTGCAGGAAATGGACGAGGAGTTCCTCGTGAGCAAGAACCTGCGCCGTTTGTGCAGCTGCAAGGCCTGCAACCACCTCAAGCGCTGGAGCTCCACCATCCTGCCGTATGAATGCACCAACGCCAATTGCAGACTTGTGTTTGATACGTTCACAGGGCTGTTCGAGCACCAGTTGGACGTCCATGGAGGTCTGGACCCTCGTGCCAACCGCGTTGTGGACGACGTGTTCCATCAGCAGCAGGGGATGCTGGCCTTCCCGCCTTCTACGGTGTATATCGGACAGCAATACACGTATCCAAGTCGCGCGCCGAGGAAGTGGGAGTCGATGGACGAGCTGGCCGAGGAGGCCGAGACGTTGCTCGAACGGCTGTGGAACTACAACCGCTACTACTTTGCCCTGCCGTACGAACTGTTCGTGCTGGCCTACACCCGTGTGCGGCGGATTGGGGTCGTTGAAATGGAGCGGCAGTACCAGATCGCCATGGAGCACTTCTACTCGGGGTACAAGTTCCCAGCCTCGAGTCGCGGGTTTCATGACGGATGTCCGTCGGTTGAACGCGGCAGGAACTGGCTGGTACGTGCTGCAGCGTCGTGTGCTGTTGCGATACATTTGGTTTGACTCTTGTCAATTTCTTGTTTGTTGCCGCTGCAGACGTCTACGGACCGTGAAGATGCTCGTCTGCTGCATCCCTTCAGTCTCGGCGACAAGGTGGAAGCCGAACCGGAGTTCGTCCTCATTGACACGAAGCGCGACCAAGAAATGCACGAGGAGTTCAACCGCGCAGCAGACGGCGACGAAGTGATCGCTGTCGATAGCGACGACGACGAGGACGAACCTGTCAGGGAGCGGAAGGTCTTCGAACAGGACAGCGACGACACCGACGAAGAGCAAGCAACCACCGACCGCAAAGTCTTCCACCCCAGAGAACGGAAGGTCTTCGAGCAGGACAAGAACAACGACGACGAAGAAGAAGATGATGATGAAGATGAAGATGAAGAGAAGAACGACGTCCGAAGACGACAATGACAGCGACGAGGAGCACAAGGAGTCCGAGGGTATCAAGCAGGAGGACATATTTAACCACCTAGAATAGAGTGCACGTTATCCCAGTGTCCACCTCCAGTTGTCCATGTGGACACTCATCCTAAAACCTCGGTACGCCACACCACATTTCAACGTCTCATGACCAGCGAAGCCGAAGCCCGAGCCGAGTTGCTGCCGACCGACGTCGAGTCTCGCGAGCGCATCCCTGGCAGTCCCTTGGTGCCCGGCGGCGTCACGTGGTCCGAGGACGGGCGCGTCGCCGTCGTGTCGGACGCCAGCATCCTCATCGCCACGTTCCGCAGTCGCGAGCTCGAGATGTTCCAGCCCCAAGGTCCGGCCGTGTCCAAGGACTTCGTCTTCCTGCCGGACCGCACCGTGGGCGAGCACCTGCCCGTGGACATTCCTCCGTCCACTGAGTCCTTGGACGCCGGACTGCCGCACACCAGCGCCACGTACTTGTTGCTCAATGAGGCCGAGCGCCACCAGCACAACCCCAAGGAGCTGTCGCTGTCCAAGAACGCCGGCGCCGCGTTCGTGGCGGCCGTGTGGGGCCCTCGGGGCTCTGCTCCGAGCTCTTGCTGTGCTCTTCTAGCCCTCACGGCGTCCTCCAGACTCAGTCTGCACTTCCCTCCGAGCTTCCACATGAGCTGGAAGGAGGTTGCCGTCTTGTCCGAGAACGTCTTCCAGTTCTTCGAGACCAAGAGCTTCCGGCTCGGACCGTCACATGACGGGCGCTTCAATACGACACCGCCCAGTGTGGCCATGGCTGCTCCTCGAGGAGACCGAGTGGGCAAGAACAAGAGGAGGAAGCTCGACCCGGAGCAGGGACAAGTCGCCATGAACGCCGTGGCCGAGTACACGCACCGGTGTGCCATGATGTCGACGTTGACCATGGCCTGGTCGCCCTTCATGGTGACACCAGATAAGCAGAGCACCACGTCGCTCATTGCCCTGTCCGGACGGAAGGTGAGCACCATTTGGGCCTACGAGTACCCGAGGTTCGTGTCGGACCAGCAACAGCAGCTCTTATCCACTGCGCCGGTGGCGTGGATTGATACGGAAAAGTATGGCTGGGTGGCGACGAGTACGTGGCAGCAGATGCATCGGTACGGGACGGCTCATGCTACGCAGGAGAAACTGGGGTTGGCGCTGGGCACGTCGGAAGGAAACGTGCTGATTGCTACAGTCCCAGTGAGAGCAACAGTGGTGGATGATGCGCCGCAGGAACTGGCAGTGGACCGCGTTATTGTGGCGCCACACGCGCAGCCGGTTTTCGGTCTTTGCATGGGGAATCGCTGGACGTACTCGAACAGCCCTACGAACGATTTGATTGTCGCGTCAGGCTCGACGATTTCCGTGTGGGACCTGAAGAAGAAGAAGCAAGCACAGCCGAATGCCAAGTGGAAGGCGCATGAAGGTAATGTGACGGGGATCGATACCAATTTCTTTGGAGACGCGGTGTTTTCAGCTGCGGTGGACGGCACGATCAAAGTGTGGGAGAAAACGACAGGCAAAGAGTTGTTTTCCAGCAATGCGAAACCTGCGACGTCATCGGAGGATGATTCCACCGCTACAACTGGGACTCTTAGCGGCAGCAAGTACCCTGTGTTTGGTCTAGCGATGTCGCCGAGCTCTGCGCAGTTGGCATGCTTGTTTATCATCCCCCCAGCTTCCAGACCCAACCGCAAATCGCAAGCTGACGTCTCCTACAGTCGTGTATCGAGCGCACTCGAGTACATTCCGGCGCCATGGGTGAAAAACGCTGAGCAGCTTGTGGACGTTGTGTGCCGTATCCTAAACGAAAGTCAGTCGGTGAGCAGCTTCGTGGACGTGGTGTGGTTTTGCTATAACGACAATGCTGCAGTCATGGCCCTGAATGGATCTGCAGACTTGGCGATTCCTAGCTTGTTGAACAAGATCAGGAGTGCCAACAGTGATACAACCGACAGCGCAGTGCTCGCGCGTCAACCATTGTATCTGCATCTCTGTCAAGAGCTTGAAAAGCGCTACTACGACTCCGTTTCGACCGTGGGGCCCACGGGAAATGACGCTATCCCTCCAATCCCGCTCTATCTCCGGGCCTCGTTGTTGTTGCGCAGCGCGATCACACCAGCAAGCCACCAAGTAGCGGCTCAAAATGTGGCGTTGGCAAAGATTCGGCGCTCGTTGGGTGTGTACTGGGCAGAGCGTTGTTTGTCGGCATTGATGGCGAGAGCTAAGAAGGTGGACAAACCACTTCGCGATTTTCTTGGGAGCTCTGCGTCGGAGAAGATAAGCGCTCTCGTGATGGCCGATTTCCTCAGTGTTCAAGACTCTTTGACAACTCGCAGCGAAGCACTTGTCACGCACGTTTACGATCAGCTGGATTCGGCTGAAAACGTCGCTGCGTGGATTGCGTATGTCAAATTGAAGACCGCCTCAAGTACAGAAGACCAGCCAACTGAAGCGGTCTCAGCCACGCATTTGCCACCGTCTCGCGAGGCATGCTTCATTTGTGAGAAGAACGTTCCTTTTGGAGAACTGGAGATCGCATGCGAGGCGGGTCACGCCCTGGACCGGTGCTTTCTATCGTTCCGCTGCATTTCAGCGATGGAAGTTTGGAAGTGCATGGGCTGCGGAGCATCCGCGTCCGAAATCGACCTGTCGAGTGGCACGTCTCCCTTTTATTTATTGGACTCGGAGGCTCATGATGACAACGAGGCCCTCACTACTCTAGCTACGTCGGGGTTGAAGATTCTCTGTCGGCTATGCGGCAGCTACTGCAGCTTCTCGAAGTATTGACATGGAAATGATGCAATTCATTGTTTATACCATCAGAACTTCGGCCTAATCGATTCGTTTTTTTAAGACTCCTGTGTACGTGGCTTCTCATTCATCGTTATTTGTACGGGTTTGGTGTTGGTAATTCTGCAGACGTGCTCCTGATTACCCGTGTTCTGTTCATGCAAACCCGCTTACGAGCAGGTCTCGGTTTTCGACGCACCAAAGTTCTGCGTCCAGTAGTGCTGGTACGTGGAGCTCTCGCTGTAGGCGTATCCAACTCCGAGGTGCATGAACTTCTTGCGCAGAATATTGTCGCGGTGGTGCTTCGAGTTCATCCACGCCTCCATCACCTGCTGGACCGACGTGTGTCCGGCCGCGACGTTCTCTCCGCTAGCAGTTCGGTCGTACCCTGCATCCTTGATACGCTGGGACATCGTCGAGCCATCAGGAGAAGTGTGCGCCATGTAGTCCTTTGCGGCCATGTCGTTCGAGTGGCCTTGGGCGGCGTTCTCAAGCTTTTTGTTCCTGCACAACTCGGGTAGTCCTCGGGCTCTGCGTTCCTTGTTGACGGCGTTGAGCATTTCGGTCTGGAAGCCGTTGGGTGGGTACGCTGCCTGCAGCGATCGAGAGGTGTTGTTGGGGTTGGTGATGTCCTCGAACAGGGCGTCACCGAGAATTGGAGCTGGAGTCGTGATGTCTTCGAAGAGGGCGTCACCGATGATCGGCGGTGGAATAGTAACGTTCACGGTCAAGTTGATGTTGGTCTCAGCACTAGTCGAGACACCAAGGAGACCCACAGCCAGAACGAGGAGGTGCGCGATTTTCAACATGGTGCTTCCTTCAGGAAGTTGGAGTTATTATCCTCGGGTGTTGACGGTCAAAGGAAGAATGGACAGGCATGACCCTCGTACGGAACCGAGGATTGAGACAGCTTGAACGTCATCTGAGCCATTCTATTTGATTTGACTGGCCTCGATACCAAGACGCAATGTCAGCCGAGTGCACCGAGCAAAGCTTGGTGAGCGCCATAGGGAACGCCCGTGGAACGGCGGACGTCCGGTACATGTACTTTCATCGTTGATCGCGGCTGGCTGCAGGTCTGCGGGCGAACGGCATTGTAGCGTCAGGATTGAGACCATGCCACCGAAAAAATCGACGGCGCTGCCACAGCCAAACGATGGTGGTCTACACTTTACAGGAAAGTTGGTTTATGCCATTGCTTGCATTATTCGGCTCTATTGTTCGTACGGTACCGAGAAAACCTAAAAAATAAACTCGCATACTTACTTCTGAACTAAAATCGCGGTTAGGTGACCCCAATAGAGGCCCGTTGAGGCCTTAGAGAGGCGCCTTGACAACCGGAGCGCAGCGGAGGTCTGTCAGGGGACGGCGCGTAGGCCGGAGGAATATGTCTAAGTAGTAGGTTCTATCTAATCCGCGCGGGATCCTTGCCCGCCACGAGCGAAGCGAAGTTGGCGGTGCAAACGCCGCGCAATTGAGGAGCGAAGCGACCCTAACCACTATATACTGCTCCAAATAGAAGGACGGTACATTTTTACAGTACTTTGGTTCAGAAATCATCCTCTCTCGTACGGTACCGGTAGGTACAAACACGTACAATTGATGGATCTAGGCAAGAGATCTGCAGGTAGGCGACCACCGCGGTCCTCATTCCCACGAACAGAAAAACCGGACTGAGGCGCAGCTGAGGGCATTCCCAACCGGCCGCAAGCTCTAGGATGCTGGGTGTACAGGTAGGTATCCACTAGGAAATCCCCGCCACAATTTAGTATGTAGTTACGATCAACATGTCGAGGAATGAACTTGTAGGCGAAGATAGGTAAATTCTCACTGAGACCGCTTCGTTCATCTGGTGGGATTGACAGGCACAAGTTTCACGTGTTTGCTCCCAGTGTCTCCACAATGGACTGCATATGGTCATCTTATGCTGCATTACAAGTTGTTGGCTACGATGTTAGCCATTTGCGTGTCGGTGGCATAGAGTTTTCCATTGCAGATGCAGATTCTGCTGCAAGAAGCCTTTCATTCATTCACGTGGAGAACCAAAGTCTCTCAACAATGGCTCGATCGTCCGATATTCATCTACTGCTATCGCCCGATCCGCATGGCAGTTCTCGGATCCATGGAGACTATCAAGTGAACATCGTCGACTGTCCGAAAGAATGCACAAGTCCAGAGATTCCAGTACGTGTCGTGCTTGACAGGCTCTGGCACGATGAGAAGCACGCGGCAGACATGAAGGATATTATCGTCGCCATCATGTCCTTCGCCATCTTCGTGGCCGCAATGTTCCTTCACATCCCGACAACCAACATGTTTTACCAGAGTCAAGCGATGTCTCCACTATCATCGCGTTCTATTGTCAACGACGAGCTGCCTGTCATGTTCAGTGACATCAAGACGGTCTCCGATATCTTCGACTGGCTCAACGACTCGTTCGTCCCGGAAATCTTCGTCACCGAAGACTACAATGGACATATTTTACCAGAGGACAACTGGGGGCGTGTTGGTCTAGTTAACAACGTCCTTGGCGCTGTTAGTTTTCAAGTGACCCGAATGAAACCTGAATCGTGTGATACGCTCGACTTCCTGGCCAAGCTGCATTCAAGCTGCTACGACCAATCTAGCACGACCAAGGAGGACCTTCTCATAACGTTTGATACGAATTCTACGAGAGCTCGATCAATTCTATCAAAGAAGAAAGCAAGAGGAGACTGGCTCAACCTGTCGACCAAGGAATTGTTGATCACGGTCATCAGCCTCAATGGCGAGTTACCTGGATATGCCTTCACCAAGTTACGGCTGGAATTCAATCCTGGCGGATACATTGATCCCAGTTACTCGACGACGTCTACTTTGCTGGATCAATTTCCGAGTCCAACCACGACTGCGCTTGACGTGTTGGTACTTTTGTGGTTCTTCCCGTGGATGTTGGTGTCTGCGCTGCTCTCCATAGCGATGCGATACAGGAATACGAGCAAGGAGCCGTCAAGCCAACATCTAGACGAACTTTTGAGGCACACAGGGATGGCGATTAAATTCTGGGCGTTCCCGGATGGCTGGTTCGCTGTAGACGCGCTAAGAGGTCCAATCGTTTACGCCTTCTACATCGCTGTGGTCATTACGCATTCAGCAATGACCAATGCTGCGTTTCAACACAAACTTGCAGCCTTACGAGATACCCGTCAAGGCGAGGCCAATGTCAAGGGAACGCTGCTATCGGTCACCAACTCGTTCGAGCACATCGCAAATTTGACCGTGTTATTGCGTCTTCTTGCCACGGCAGCGGTGTTTGTGCTGGGTCTGCGCGTCCTGAATACTTTTCGCGATCATGTTGGACTGAGCATACTCACGCGAACAATAGCAAGTGCAGTGCGCTCGTTCAGAACCTTTTCCGTGATTTTTGCCGTGATCTTCATGGCGTTCGCTTCTACTGGAACGGTGTTATTTGGCAACAGCGTTGAGGAGTTCTCGTCCATGCTGAAATCCAGCAAGACCTGTGTGAATATGCTGTTTGCCAACTTTGAGATCAGTATCATCGAAAAGCTCAATTACTCCGTCGCCTACTACTGGAGTTACATGGCCTTGATGACATTTGTGCTGCTGAACATTGTGTTGGCCATCGTCGTCGACGCGTTCAACAAAGAGAAAGTGAAGAAGGACAAAACCAAGTGCTGGATCTTCGGCCGCGTATTATCTCATGTTGTTCGGCACTGGCTGGCACCAATTCACCATTTGATGGCCATTTGCTGGTGTCGCGCACCCAGCCGCCGGTACTCCGGTGTGTTCTGGGGAAGAATCCGCTCGCGCGTGCTTCAAGAAGCGCTAACAGATCGACTCGCTGTTATGCCATTGGAGTGGACACCGGAAACAAAACTCACTGCGAGTCTTCTGCGCACACTATTCCCTGATGCCACAATGAAAGAGTGCGAAGCCACTCTCAAACATCTTGGGACCAAGCATATTAACCCAGACTGCTGTCCGATCTCGGAGAAGACAGAATTTGCTGAGAGAACTTGCAGCCAGCGCAGCACATTCCTTTCGGGAGATATTCAAGCTTCACCTGTCCAACACGCCCACGACAAAGTCGCAGCTAGGATCACTAGGGATTCTGAACTAAAGCAAGTATCTGCTCGTTTGGACTTGCTTGAACGCAAGCTAGACTTTTTGATTGAGAAATTATCAAGGAGCGCTGAATCATAGACCCAGTACACATTATCCCCACCATTTCTCGTCGTCAATGGAGCCACGTTTTACCACTAGATGGTAAGCTATTCCTGACGAAACACGACGCCAATTTCCAGCTCGAACTTTCCACCTCGCTTCGTCGCTTCCAACAGCATGGGAAAATAGGCACACAAATACGCGTTTGTTCCCTTTGTCCGTGTAGTACTTCAACGGAGCGGACAGGACGCCATAGTTCAAAATCAATTCATCTCCTTCCCCACGCACTTCAAGTGAATTAAAGTAATCCGTGGACGATTGAGCCACGTACTTCCCAAGCATTTTCGACCTCGCGACGGAACTGAGAGAACGGTAGGGAGGGTTCTTCCAGAGGCGGAGACCACACGCAGGCACGCCCTCCATGATCGGGACCAACTTGTCGTTCTTGCGCCAGTCACGATACGAAAAGTCCAAAATGTCTTTCGGCACGTAAAGAAACACGCCCATGACGTACGAACGGATGTGGTCGAGCGGATACGAAAGATGTCCGCCCGGTGTTTGAGTATTGCTCATAAACATCACACCCAATTGTGCTTCAGGGGCAATACCCGTCCGCGTGACGTGCACCGCAGTGTCGCTGCTCTTATCAATCTCTTATCAATGTAGGCGTGCCCCCACTGACCCTGTCCCAACACAATCGAATCCGTAGCCCGAGGCGAGCGTGTTGCCGTCGGGGTTGTACTGGTGTCCCTCGATCAAGAACTCGTCCATGAACTCTTTGTTGACGGCGTACTTGCCCGTGATCATGTTGGCCACCGTAGCTGGATCCTTCAGAATCGTGACGTCGTCCGCAACTCCTTTGTTCAAGATAAGCCGAAGGAGTGTGGCCAAGTCATCCGAGCTCGAGAGCGTCGATCCCGATGCGATTTTGTGGCCCTGACCATGGCCAGCAAGCTGAGCTTCGGGGGCGTCCACGAGGTCGTACGGTCCGTAGAGATCTCCACCACACTCAAAGTGTCCGTAGCTGGTATCGTTGTCACCCTGGGCGTCAAAAGCGGAAGGGAACGTGCGGGTCATCCCCAATGGCTCCCAAATGCGCTCCTTGAGGAACACATCCCATGGTTGCCCACTGAGCTCTTGATCACTTGCCCAAGGATCGCAAAGTTCGAGTTCGCGTAGTCATGTCCGCCACGGAGCGAGTGCGCCGGCTCAATGAATGCCAGTCCAGCCACCAGGTCTTCGTCGGTCGGGTACACTCCAAAGAAGCGGCCGACGTCCGGGAGGTCGTTGAGTCCGGAGTTCATCGCGCATAAATCTCCGATCGTCACGTACTGCTCCGCGTACTTGTCGTAGAGCTGGAACGAAGGCAAGTGCTTCTTCACGGGATCGCCCCATGACAATCTCTCCTCCTCCACTAGGATAGCGAGGCCCAAGCTGATGAAAGTCTTGGACACCGACCCGATCTGGAACAACGTCGAGCTCGTGACGCTGCTACGCGGGTCATCAGCCTTCCGGAGGCCGTACCCTTTGCTCAGCAGCACTTGGTCCTGGTACACGATGGCTCCACTCACTCCGACCCCTCTCTGCTCTTCAATGGCCAATTCCCGATCCAGGAACGCGTTCACTTCGTCGATCTTCTCCTGTAGCGAGCGTCCGGCCTTGGGGAATGCTCCTTGTCGCACATAACGTGCGATCTACTCTTCCAGCGGCTCCTGTTCACGCAGGACGTCCCTGGCTAGGTACCCAGCACGCCACTCATCGAAGACGTTCGGGGACAGAGGCGACAGCCAAGCAACAACGAGAGTGTTGACGACCAAACAGAGACTTCCAAGCGTCCACCATGTTCGTATCATTATCACTTGGTTAGCTGCGGCAGATCTGAGAATGACATGGTACCACTTGTACACTCATCAGTTGACCTGTCCTTCACTAAGTATCCGCTATAGTTTTACTGTTGAAGTGGTTAGACTACTAGAGCTTCTTGCAGAACTTGTTCTGTCTGGCGAAGGGCGCTTGCTGGTCGATGAGTTCGCCTATGCGTTTCATGGTAGCTTCGTGGAACTAACGAGAGGAAAATGGAGGTGAGTTTGTGAGAGATGGACTGGAGGACGAAAGGGACGTACTTCTACAAACGTGACGAAGTGGGCGCCTTCGTCCAGCAACTTGCCAAAGTGGATCTCCATTTCACGCTCCATGGCCTCGCCGTACTTGAGGTATCTATCGTGCAGTGAGGTTAGTGCTAAGTTTTAGTGGCTTGTACTACGGTCACGTACAAAATCCCCATGGCGTCGTCCAAGGAGATCTGGGCAGAAAGAAGTAGGTTAACGGCATTAACGCATTGCAGTTCTCCAGGTTGGTTTGGACGTACCCTGCCACAAGCTTCCTTGTCAAACATGAGGAAGCACGTGAGAAAGAAGATCTCGGGCGGCTCGAGTCCCGAGCGATCGTTGCGCGACCTGACGTAGCTGTTGACGAACTCTTCGAAGCCGATGGCGCCATCCAAGTCATCGTTCACCTGCCAGATCACCTCTTCCAAATGGCTCTTTTCGTGGGCGGAGAAGCTGTACCCGAGCTGCTCGTAGATGGTCATCAACGCTTTCGTGTCGATCTGATACTTAGAGCTCACAAGTTCGCGGCCCAAGTTGACCTCATCCTGCAGCGTGGCCAGGTACTTGATCTTCTCCTTCATGTATTGATCTCGCTCTGGTTGGTGCTCTACCAAAGTATATCGTCTTCGTGACCCTTGTCTCTAGCATTTCGAAACATTACGATGCTGTTATCGTCGCCAACAGTAGCGCTCCGCTCGGTCTCGTACCTCCGGAGACTTGACATCGTGTGTTTTATCCGATAGTTTCTGCATGAATCGCATTCTATGGTCAGTGATATCAAACTCTCCTCACTCTATGAACTCTGAGTCAGTCTCCACCTCGAGTTTCTGTTCCAGTCGTCGGAGAGGGGTCTCAAATGCTAGAAGCCGAAACACTCGACGCAGCTGGACTTGCTCCTCCACGCTCGTCTCAACGCCATTGCTCGTATTCATCGGCATGACTCCGTACCAACCTCTTCACGCTTCCGTACTAGTAAAAATAGGGAACACTTCGTTTAGTTTTAGCTGGTAGCTAGCGTTGTGTAAGGTGTTTCACTCATACTGTAGCTACTCGAACTGCTAACACGTTACGAGCAGCTCTCCGTGCTGCCGTAGCCAAAGTCCTGTGTCCAATAGTGCTTGTAGGTCGAGCTCGAGCTGTACGCGCAGCCGAATCCTACGTGTGAATATTTTATCGAGAGGATGTTGGCCTTGTGGCCGCTGGACGCCATCCACGCAGTCATCACGAGGTCGACTGTAGATTGACCGCCCGCGACATTCTCGGCACACGCACTCCACTTGTAGCTCGCCGCAGTGATCCGCTGGGACATGGTCGTTCCGTCGTACGAATTGTGTGCCATGTAGTTTTTCGCCGCCATTTCAGCGGAGTGGCCTTGGGCTGCCGTTTGCAGCTTCTTGTTGATGCAGAGTTTGGAGAGGCCGTTGGCTGTTCGCTGCTTGTTGACGGCGTTGAGCATGAGCGTCTGGAAGCCCGTTGCCGAGTACGTCTGCAGTTGTCGTGTGGTATTGGTATTCACGACCTCTTCATTCACAGCAGCTCCGATGATCGGGAGTGAGGAATTAGCGATAACTGTCGAGCTACCAAGCAGCGTCAAAAGGAGGACCCACACGAGAAGAGGTGAGCAGTTGGTGAAGAGGGACATCCTGTCGACTGCGAAGTGAATTGCAGAATGGAATGACCGGAGACCGATGCAGAGCTCAGAGCAATGCGGTTGAGACGGAATGGACTGACGTATCACGCTTCCCACTTGCTAGAGAGACCGGTGCCTTGAGCATCTTAGTGAGAGCCAAGGTATAGTATCCGAGTGTTCGAATCGTCAATCGTACAGTCTCAGCTCGGGCGAACGAATGGAGCCAAAGGATGCTGACGCACCGAAAGTTATAGACGATGTTGTCCTGAGCTTTTAGCAATTGTAGAGAGATCTGTCCATGTAGAAGCATGAACTCATATGGCGATCGTCTTGCAGTCGTCTTCGTAACGGTTGAGTATCATCGAAGTTGAAGTTGGTTTTCGATTAGCGAGATCTGTAAAGTGCTTGGTACGGGAGCTTTAATGAGGGCAAACGAATGCAAACTGTTATTTATGTTCATTCCCTAGTTGGGACAGCTTTTCAAACGCAAAAGTCTACACGCTGCGAGCGTTGTCGGTTTATCCGCATACCTCACCCGTGCCAGACGCAAAGTCCTGGGTCCAGTAGTGTTTGTACTTGCTGCTCGATGTGTACGCGTAGCCGCACCCGAAGAATTTGTGTCGCTTGCTGAGAATGTTGGCTCGGTGTGCGCTAGACTTCATCCAGGATGACATGACGTTGTTCACGGTTGCTTGGCCGGCCGCGACGTTCTCGGCGGCGACATTCCAGTGGAAACCCGCGGATCGGATTCGACTTGTAATGGTCGATCCGTCCGAGCCGCTGTGGCTCAAGAAGTTTCGTTTTGCCATGTCGTTCGAGTGGATCTGGGCAGCCGATTGTAGCTTGCGGTTCTTGCACAGCTTTGACAGACCGCGAGCTGCGCGCTCCATGTTGACGGCATTGAGCAGGAGTGTGTGGTAGTCGGTCGCGGCTTCTTCGAGATAGCGAGACGTAGTTGTACTACTACTGGCCTCGGTGCTGTTCGATTCAACAGCGTCGACGTTGGCCGACGCGCTCAGTGTGAGGACCGCAGTGAGCAGGAAGATGGCTCGCACAAATTTCAGGAACGACATCGGACTTAGCTGTCAAAACTTGGGGTGAAGGTGCTGGTGTCGAAGAGGAATATTGCGGAGTGAGGTGGGGTACTCCTGGTACGGGCGTTGAATAGTGGTTGCAACCTCCAGGAGAACTAGCACCCACCGGTAGGTGCAACCTGCTATGGCGTTTAACGCGAAACGGGTCTCCAGCTAATCGGTGCTGGTGGTTGCTGGCACTGCAGCCTGTCGCCTACGTCAGGTCGGTCAGGTAACGGAAGTTGACGGGCTCTCGTGTCTCTACGAAATGACGATAAACCGCTTCAACTTCAGTTCCTTGCTGCCTCGTAGCAGTGAGGTGTTCCTTTTCCTGTTTCTGCCTTACAAGTACTGAAGTCGTGGGAGTTGGAGGCTCACGAATGGGATCCTGGATATCGATAAGAAATCTGTTGGCAAGACGCGTTTTCATATAAACTCGGACAGGGTCTGCGAGATTAATATGAGCAGGCACGACAGACATGCGATGAAGAAGCAGCGTGGTTGGTGCAAGCGAAACCCCAGCAAGTAATGCAAAATATGGTCGGAGTTGCACTGAAAGCCTTCGATCACGAAATATTCCTACATTTACTCGTCTGCATCCTGGCTTTTCGGCTCCTGCAAAGGACAAGGTGAACACAGACTGTGAGAAAGCAGAATAAAGATTAGACCATTTTCGAGACAAGGCGGTAGGTACCTGAGGTTCCAAGTCGTCGCCGTAGTTAATGGCATGGTCCACGTGCATGAGAACCGTCTCGATACTCTCCTCACGGTTGATGTTCATCGGAACGAAAGCCACCATGCTGAAGTCGTTAATCTGAGCACAAAGTGACCCGCAAAGGTAAAAGAGTGCACACGATTTAGTTGCCTGTCCTAGGAGATGCCCAAACATATAGGGCACACTGCATCTAACGTACCACATTGCATATAGCAGCGCTCAGCGGGCGCCACTTCGGGTCAGTGGAGTTCGACAGATTCTCGAGAAGGTATCCCTCCGACGGGTCCAAGTACCTACAGGGACAGAAGAAATCGTCAGTATCTGAAAGCCGAGCTTGACAATTGTTTGTGGCCGGCAGCAGACTTGTGTAACTTACTTCGACATCTCCTTCTCGTCTACAAGGTCGCACTTGGTGAGCACGTTGATGTGCGGCAGTTCAAGCTGAACCATTGCCGACAGGGAGCAGAGCACGCCGGAGATGAACTTGGTTGGGTCGACGATAAATAGCGAGTCGATCTATGCAAAGACGAACATTAGTGCAGCGTATAACCCAACTGCACCTTTCGACAACAAAGGAGCTCACCAAGTAAACGCAGCAAATGTTGAATCCCCAGTCTTTCAACGACTCGCACAGCTGCTTCATCACGGGAAGATGCGAGTACAACTCAATTTGGCCTGCATCGACAAGAAAGACTTGAGTTCCATGCACAACCATATCTTACCCATCTCACGACACAAACCTGGGCAGTCAAAGATGAAGTAGTCTTCGTCGCTGTACTCGCCCAGCAAGTCCTGCAGCCAGTCGAGGTTCTGCACGAGATATCTGTCACCAAAGCACCCAAACCCAAGTCAAAACCCTCCACCCACCCCTCCAAATGCAGTAGCAACCGCGCACTCCATGCAGTAGATGAGTCCTCCGTTGGGTCCGTAGCCCAGCTCCTCCATCACGTCTTCCACACTGATGAGGTCGCGGATATCTGCTCCAGACACCGAGATATCGTTAATTCCGCTTCTACTGCTCCGATTGCAATGAAAAAGGCCGCGTACCGAACGCCACAGGGTAGTCGAAATTGTCCGCCGCCGGGTCCAAGTTCACCACGTACGTCATGCGTCCAGAAGCCGCGCAGAACTCATGCATGTTGTTGCAGTATGTGGACTGCGCACACCAATGGAAAAAGGTAAATTAAACCGGCACCCGCAGGTCAAATAGAGCCCAAATTTGTGCTACAGGAGCGCAACAACACGGAGAAACAGGTCGGGGCATGCACGCACCTTGCCGGTGCCCGCAGGGCCCATCACCATCTGACAACAGCGCATGATGCACGAGCTCCAATCACTCCGTCGCTTCGGAAATAATGACCAGTCATTGTTCCAGAAACTGCGAGATAGTACTGTGGTTTCTACATTAAGTACGGATATTAGATAACTAGAGCCACAAAATGAGCTTTACAATAGTGCACACTTAGCGTCACAGACTACGGTGGACAAGTTGTCCTTTTGAAGCAAACGCACGATTTACTGATACATTTCGCACAAAATACCGTCTGAACGACGGTCTCTCTCTCCGCTTGCAAGTCCAACGTTGCTTCATCTCTTCACTACCAGCGGTGAAGAGCTCAGCTCAGCTCAGCTTGCAACTTCAAGCACATCCTGGTTACGGCAGCCTGCAGACGAGCGCTAAGCTGCGAGGGACCCGCGGCGTGACGACCCGAGGAGGTTGTTGTTGCTGTCCTTGCGGTCGATCTCGTCCCAGGCGCAGCCCACGACTCGGTCCATGAAGGCGTCCGACCACTTGCGGTTGCTGCCCGGCGACTTCTCCTTCGCCTCCTTGGCGCGCTCGTCGAACACGCTGCTGCACGTCTTGCAGACGCGCTTGAGGTTCGAGCGCTCGTCCGCTGCGTTGCGATCGATGTGACCCTCGAAGGTGGTCGGAAACGCCTCGCTCTCGACGGATACGTGCGAGCAACGGCCGCATACGAGGCGGCCGCAGTGACGGCAGTGGTGGCGACGGACACCGACACCCAGTCGGCTGAAGTTGCGAAGACACACCATGCAGCTCTTGCGCTCGGTGTTCGGGACCCACACCGGCGGGTGCGAGATCTTGCCACAGAGCTGACGCAGCACCTTGCGGTCGACCTTCTCGAAGACCATGCGGCCCTGGGCGTCCTTGGCGTTCAGGCGAGCACCGTGGCGTACAAGACGGTAGGCCATTTCGTAAAACTTGAGGTCGACCGCCTTGTGGAGCAACGTGCTGTTGCCCAGCGAGCCGTTCGGGTCCGTCTTGTGCTGCAGCAGCATCTCCGTAATCAACGGATCATCCTGCTTGGCCGTGATAATGTGCACCGCCAGCGGCGTCTGGTTGCGGTTGTTGACACGCGATGCATCGGCGCCGTGCTCCAGCAAGTACTTGGTGATACGGCGCGACTTGGCCGCCGCCAAGTGCAGCGGAGTGTTTTGTCGGTTGTCGACGGCGTCAATCAGCAGGCCTCGCGTCTTTTTACCGCACAACAACTGCACAGCATGCAGCTGGCCGAACCGCACAGCAATGTGCATCGCCGACTGGCCGTGAACCGGGTCGCGCTCCGTGAAGTCCGTGCTCCTGTCCTGCAGACATGTCCGCAGCACCTGGAGGTTGCCAGTCTTTACAGCGCGAAGGAAGTCCGACAGACCCTCTTCCGTCACGCGCGGTCCGAAGTGCATGACCGAGCCGCGCATAAGATCCGTGCTGCGGCTGCTGGCCATGGGGTCGACGATGCGACTGCTGTCCAACAACACGTTGCTGCCTTGGCTGCTGTCGAACGGGTCGCTGCTGGGGCTCCTGTCGAGCCCCATGTTGCTGCTGCGACTGCTAGCATACAGATCGGTGCTGCGGCCGCTCTCAAACATCTCGGGCGCCAAACTGTCACGGGACATCATGGCCGACGTCAGGTCCTGAGGCTTGAGATCGCTGGGACGGTAGCGCATCATGCTGTCCCGGTAACCGTTGTTGCTTCCTGTAGGGCGACTATTGTACTGTGACGAGCGGCGGCTAGAGCCTACGGGAGACGTGGGCTTCGTCGGAGAGTCGGATGCTTTCTTCTCAATGGACAACCTGTCAATCTCCGAGTTTCCACGCGAGTTGCGTGGCACTCCAAGGTTGACCATTTTGTTGGCATCTGTTGGGTTGGCCGGCGCTTGGTTCATGGGCATGCTCTTGCACTTGCGGAGCTTGAGGTCCGTCGTGAGCTTGTCGTCCACGTTGTTGTTCAAGCTGCGTCGGCTGCCACTGGGAGGGGAGTTCTTGCGGCGCGAAGAAGGTTCCGTGAGCGGCGGAGACTTGGGCATCGTGGGCGGGAAGTAGTCGTCGTCCTCCTCTTCGTCGTCTTTCTTGGGGTGGTGCTGTTTCTCGCATTCGTCCTCTTCTCCAGCGCTGGAAATGGGGTCCGTGCCGGGCGACACGGGGCTGGAGGCCTGCGTGTCCGTCACGGACAGCGTGGACGCCTTCTTGAGGAGACTGGGCGGGAAGGCGGGCTGCAGACTGCCGCGAGGAGCATTCATCCACGCCGGGTCGTCCGACACGTCGTCGTCTTCGTCGCTGTCGCCGTAGTACTGCTGCGACGGCTGCGGAGCGGGCACGCGCACCGAGATGCTGCCGCGCACGGGCGGCGCATTGTGGTTCACGAGTCCCTCGTGGTACGGCATGTAGGCCAAGTCCAGCTCGTTGCTGCTGCCGCGCGAGTCCAGCATCGTAGCCTGGTACACTGGTACACTAGAAGCTTGAGTCACCTGCGTCGGACGGAGCAAATTCGCGAGTGACTGGGTGCCGGTTGTTCGGTTGCTCTCGTTGCAGCGCCTGTTTCTACCGACGGATCCCACTCTGCGAAGACGGTAACGCTTCTGCTTGTGACTGTGGAGACCGAGCTCAGGTTGTTGTTGCTGTGGTTTGTTTGGGCTTTGGGACGCGCAATCTGCTGCGATTGCTATTGCGCAGAGCTTTGGTCGTGGATACGAGGGCGGCCAGGAGCTTCCTCTGCCCCACACACGCTGCGGGGTGGAGGTTTGAGCGATGCAGCAATTTTTCGCGTGTTCTTGAGGTCAACTGCAGGCGGACAGGAAGCCTCCAGCTGGCTGCAGTCGGTCCACTGCCTCTCCGCGCCGTGTCGAGTAATGCGGCGGCCGCGCTCATGACCGGAACGTCAACGCGGCACGCACGAGCGAGTTCGCACAAGGGACCGGTCGACGGCGCCGTATTCCGAGCCCGCGTGTGGCTCTCGGCGCTGTCTGTGTTCCTCGCCGCCAGGCTGTCCGATCCGAGCGGCACCGCGGCGGACGTGAACTTCACGCGCGATGGCGTCTTGAACTGCCGCGCTTTACAAGTGCAGCACGCTACGCTGGCCGCTGGCTGGCTGCTTGGCCTCTCGGGTCGCTGTCTTTGCAGCAGGCAAAAATTCACAGGCGCAACGTGATCGCTGTCCCTTTGCAAGGCGGATGCAAGACGACAAACCTGTCATCTACGTGAAGAGCTTACCAAGGGCGCGGGTGGCTGCTCAAAGCCGTTGGCGGCGTTGCAAACAACAGCAGCATGTTGCTGATATCCCTCCCTGCATAAGACGAGATGCGTAGGAGTTCAGTCCGAACTTCAGTCTCCGACCGAGTCAGAGTTTGACGTAACGGCTCGGCAGACTTGTTGTTGCATGGCGTCAGCAACTCGGAGCCCGGGACAACTCCTGCCTGCACTTCAAGGCCACTGGGTCTGATCAGGATTCGCTCTTAATGAGCTCGGTGGCACCGCAGACGCAGCAATTTCGGCTGCAGATCGGTGCCACACCGCTCACTGATCTAGGCGTCCATGGCAGACGACGAAGCGCCTAGCACTCGTACTTCTGTACTAGCCCACGCAATTAAAACTGCAGCCAGCGAAGCTGATCCATCCCATGACGAGCATCGTGCGACTACACACTCGAACGGGCAACACCTCCATCTCTACCGTCAACGCGGTCGTGTTGTATTACATATCGATGCCTAGTACTGGCCGTACTGGTACTCGTCCTGCTGCAGCTGGATCTGCGGCTTCTTGCCTTCCAAATGCGCCAGCACCTGCTCCAACTGGAACTTGACCTCCTCGTTCATCTGCAGACCACAGCACCAGCGTCAGTTTTGAACCAACAAAAACATTTCGCACAACTCTCCACTTGACGCACCATCAGGTCGGTGTTCTCCTCCTGCTCTTTGCTCTCCATGAACTTCTTGAGCAGCTTGGCCGCCTTCTTGTCGCTGATCGCCGTCGTCTTGAGCACCTCCATTGCTAAAGTCTATTGTGACCAGCCAAGCGGTCGTCTACCGTTAAGTAACCATATGAAGTTTCATTACAAAGTAGCTGTGAAGTAAGACGCGATCTGAGTACAATAGGATGGCTGCGTTGTGGCTCGCAGGCGCCTTCCAGTGGCCGCTATGGGCGTCCACCACCTGTCTCGGACTGCTCCTGTGCCTGGCACTCCTCCACATTGTCCAGAAGCTCTTCGTAACGCAGAAATCGCGACAGGAAGCGGCCAAATGCTCGAATGATGAGGCTTTTGCGCTCTTCCAGCGCCAGTATCTTGGCGTCTACGGGCTCGTCATGTTCGCTGACTGGCTGCAAGGCACGCACATGTACAGTCTGTACCAGGTCCGTACTCTAGAACAAGTTGCAACCGTTAATTGTAGAGTATTAAACTCTTGTGGATGGTACAGAGCTACGGGATGAACGTTGGCGTGTTGTTCCTTACGGGATTCCTGTCGTCCGTAGTGTTCGGCAACTTTGTTGGTCCGTTGGTGGACAAGTACGGACGTCGCAAGGCGTGTTTGGTGTACTGTGTGCTGGAGGTTAGTTGGAAAGCTGAGGAGCATGCGCGGTTGGTTGGGTTTTGATAACGTTTTGCGAGATAGATTGTCATCAATTTGTTGGAAGATGTGCCGAATATGACGGTGCTGTTGATTGGGAGAGTGTTTGGCGGAATCTCTACGTCGTTGCTGTTCTCGGCTTTCGAGAGCTGGATGGTCACGGAACATCGAGCTCGAGGTAAAGCTGCACTGACCGTACTTCATTCGTTTTCAACGAGGGATCGCTGACAGATATACTTGTTGCGTGACCATAGGTTTCCCGGAAGAGCTACTTGGCAAAACTTTTGCACTTGGGTCGGAGATCAACGGAGTTGTAGCAGTGATTGCGGGTCTTGTTGCACAGGTCGCTGCCGATGCATTTGGAGACATCGGCCCGTTTCGAGCTGCTGTGGTCGTGACAGCCGTTGCTGCTGCCTTTGTATCTGCTTGGGCTGAAAACTACGGATTGCCAAGCGTCCACACGCCTTCCACCCCAGGTGATAGTGAAGTAAAAAATTCTGGCCATTTACCTGCAAGTGCGTATGCGCTTGGGCTTTGCTACTCGCTCTTCGAAGGAGCAATGTATGTGTTCGGTAAGTGTCGTCTATTGCTTTATTCGTCTGCATGTAGCTGAGAGTCCTCTACCTTGTTTTGTTCATTCCGGCGCAGTATTTCTATGGTATCCGACGCTTGAAGTTGTTGTTCCCAACGGGGTGCTACCCAGTGGCCTAGTGTTTTCAAGCTTCATGCTTTGTATTGCGATCGGTGGCAAGTTGTTTGATTTTGTCGAGAGCTCTTGGCTCCGTGAAGAAGTTGTGCTGACAGCTACAATTGCAGCTTCAGCTGTCTCCCTGGTAATTCCCACGGTACGGATAGGAGAGGGCTCACCGTTGCTGGCCATTTAATCGGTTTAACGTCTAATGTTTGGGGCGATGTATGAAGGTGACGGAAGACTACCGGATCCTTTTGGCAAGCTTTCTCGTGTTTGAGGTATGAATTCTTCAGATATCATTGAACTGCTGCGTACAAATGTTCATTTGGTCGTGAGCTGATTGTAATCGTTATCCGTGCTCACGATCAAAGATGTGTGTCGGAGCAGTATCACCATGCTGCGCAACTCTCCGCAGCAGATATTTCCCGAAATCCCAGTTCAGCACCACACTTTCACTGTTTCGGCTCCCAACAAACGTGCTGGTAGTTCTTGGAACTGGAGGAGAAAGCTATCTGACGAGCAACCAACTCTACTACGGATGCAGTGTTGTTCTTGGGGTGGCCACTGGATGCGCTGTAAATCTGGTTCGGACCTCATCTACAAAGCCAGGAATGAAGCTCAAGGCACAATAAGCGTGACATTTCGTTCTGTCGTTACCTGGGCCACGGCGCGTTCAATGCCGCAGCAATAATAGATCTCTTTCCGCCTTCTCTCGTGGCTTGTGCACTTGCTCGCTCCTTGAGCAGCAACTATTTGATTCCTAGCTATTTATCTCCGCTTCCAGACACCTTGCCTTTGATGTACAGGACTACAAGAATGAGGAAAATCTGCAACGAATATACGTAAGAAGAAAAAATCAGTACGCAACAGCATTCACCATTAAGAAACGAGCACATACCAAAATTATTGCTCCGATCGCAATGTTCATTTTCACGTTCTCCCACCACAAATGTCGGCGCAAGTTCTTGCTGGACTGGGCGAATGCCGCCGACTGGGAGCTGCAAGGCGACACGAATTCAATAAGTTAGCGACCTTCACTTCCTTTCAGCTGCATCCCCAATAAAGTACTGTGGACGTACTTGAGCTGGTCTGTCTTGTCAACCAGCAACTCAATCTTGTCACCGCGTTCCAGTACTTTGTCTATGCGTCACACAAGTCAGTACACTATCCTCTTACAATGCACATACTCCGAACCAACGCACTGATGTTCTCTTGTACATTGGTTTTGACGTTGTCCAGGTCCTTCTTGAGCGCCTGCAGCTTCTCCGCACCTTTGTCCGACGAGAACGTTTCCTACGTTTCACCAAACAAACACTCGTCAGCCTCCACCTCCTGCAATGGCCCAGTACAGTGTAGTGCACCATCTGCTTCTTCAACGTCGGCGCAAAGTCTCGATTCATATCCAGCTTGAGCTTCGTGGCCTTGCCTCGTATGCCGAACTGGTTGTCGAAGAGCTGGTTGATGTGCTTCAAGAAAAGTGCCGCCGAGCTGCCCCCGCGAGTCCAAAACCGTCAGCAAAGAGCTCAAAATGCAGCCAATACCCCCAGCAATATATTGCACTCGCACCTCTTGCCGAACGTCGCGTTGGTGACGCACACGTAGGCCACTTCGTTGTCCACTCGGTAGCTGTAGGTCTTGCCGTCCAGATCCATGGCCTCCACCGCGTCCTCGGCCAGATTGAGCTTCTTCAGCAGCTTCAAAGCGAACTCGTTCATGCTCTTGTCGCCCCCATTGCTGTACTCGGCCAGCGGGCAGTGGCTGTTGGCCACGACGCAGTAGAAGATGGACATTCACGCACTCTTCCTGGCTTTGAGACTGCAATTTTGAGTGAGTGAACCGTTTCTTGCGAGGTGTCGACCGCAAATATTTCGTACCTTACAGTACCGACTACCTACAGTTCACTCTGTAAATTACGATATCGAACAGTAAAAAACAAATCTGATTGGTCGATTATGGATTTGGACCTTCTATGTACAATACACTATAAGTCCAAAACTTCGGTACTGTCTTTCGTGGCGACCTTTGACGGAATGAATCCATTTGAGGGAGACACGATGGAGCAGGACCTGGCGGCCTCGTACTCGTACTCGTCCAAGCCACGGGCCGTGCAGACGAGTCGCAAGACGCGCGATGTCAAGGCCATCCCGACGAACATCATGCACGACCCGAGAATCCCGCGTGGGAGCGTCTTCGCGCCCGTGAGTGGGTAGAAATGGAGGATTAGTGGGCATCGGAGACTGATGCGACGCGTTTTGGTGCACTAGATCAGTACAGCGAGGACGACGGACGGGAGGGAGAAGGTGAAAAAGCGGAGAAGCACCAAGAAAAGGAGCAACAACAACAAGAGCAGTGTAAATGTCTTTGGGGCGATGGCCGTGCCGTCGTACGGGTGTACGTAAGATACTTTTCATCGGTGCATTGAGCGCATGATGCTGATACAATAGGTTTGTATTTATTGCAGTCACTTCGATCTCGCTGGAGGCAAATTTGGTTGAACAGATTCAGTTGACGCCGGAGCGCGAGTCGTTCAGCCAGACAGACGAGTTCCTGCCTCGATCGAGTTCCAACCAAGGCAACGCCACGACGAACGACATGTTCATGCGACCGAAGATTGGGATCGATAATTCCACGCAGGTGAATTGGGCGTGTGTCTTGTTGGCTTCATTATGGCTGGTGCTGAATTGTGTGGTCTTGGTGCAGATTGAGGAGGCCGACGAGTTGTTCAACTTCGACGTCGAGGTGAAGCCGCTGTTGAATGTGCTGGTGAATAAAACCCTCGCGCAGGCACTGGCAGAAGTGAAGGAAGAACAGGAGATGCAGATGCTGCACCGCCAGCACGAGGTGCTCAAAGCCGAAAAGCGAGACGCCAAGATGGCAGAGCGGGAGCTGGAAGACAAGGCGAAAGAGGGAAATCGTCGAAAAGAGCTCACGAAGAAGAAGAAAGCCGAAAAGCAGCATCGCGAGCAGGTCATGCGCACGAAATTGCTTGCCTGGCAGTTCGCACGTCCGTTGGTATCCGAGACTATTAGTCAAGCTACGTCTACACTACAGAAGAAGGGCGTGTTCTACGACCCGATGCTGCGTAACCTCGCTATTTGGCTCGCTGGAGATATTTACGAAGGAGCAGATGCCAACATTCGCTTACGTGCTCTGTCTTCAGAATTGCTAGATGGTAAGCTAGCTTGTATGGCTATACTCTGCTGCTTGCTCTCTGACATTTGTTGCTTCTGTTGCAGACCTTATCCTACATGGGCTTCGTCGGCAAGCGCTTTTTGCACAATTGCTACCGGACGAAAGTAAGGCGATGGTTCGGCTACTGCTTCGGGACCCACTCATCATTCCTCTTCCCGATGAAGCGCCTGAAGGAACCCAGCCATTGTCTGTTAGCATTATCGGCCCAATCGCTCTGTCACGTGCCGATAGTTTGGAAAGCATAGAGAACCGTATCAAGGTGAGCGTGCGTGGGGTCTTGCTGCTTTTTGGCTGGATACTGACAAGCTTCCCCGATAACTTGTCAGGAATGGATTGAAGAGCACCTAAACTGTCCTGTGGACATTCCCGTCGGAGGCTTCATTTCACTACTGCAGTTGGCAAAGAATATTTAGCAATGGTACAAACACCTGACAACAGCGACGTAAGCGCCCTCTCGTTCGTCTTGTATTGGTGTGATAGTGCTATAGTACACGATGGTATCCGCCCTCTCGCGCGCCAGCCAAGCTATTCCTCCGTCTCCTTATACATCATCCACTCCTTGTCCTCCAGCCGTCCAGACATGAGCTTGAGCATCCTGTCAGCCGCGACATTGTCCTCCTCCTCGTCCACTTCTGCAAAGTGCACCTTGTATGTCCCGTCCTCGTTGCGAGTGACCACTTCAGCCTCGTAGTACAGTCGAGAACCCTGCTCCTTGACCTTGACCATATCTCCCACCTCGATCTCGTCCCACTTGGCGATCCGCTTGAGTTCACCGCGCGGGATCCCGTTCAGCACTTCCGTGTTGGACACTTGAATGCTGCAACTGTCCTCCTGCACGTCCGCTACGATCTGTCCACAGCATAATGTCAATATTTTGTCTAAAATTGCAATTATCCATTGCAATCGATTGAAAACTCACGCCCACGACGCGTTTGGGATGATCTTCCACGTGGAAGGTGACGACGTCCCCCACGACGATCTAACAGCATAACGCCAGCATCAGCAACGAGTCCCATACAGTACAAAACAACTTAGAGACGCAGATACCTCGCCCGTGTGGTCTGTGGAGGCCCCGGCGCCCATGTTGTAGGAAGACGTTGGCTGGTTAATCCTTTTGGTTAGCCGTCGAGGTGGTCGTTAGCCGTCACGCCGCTTGGCGATCCGCTATCTTTAGACGGAGATGGTGATTGGTCAAAAAGGACAGAACACTTGTGACAAGACGTGCGTATGCTACTTACCGCCGAAAGCGAAGCCATGTCAGCATGACCAACAGGCGCTGCATTCGAGCAGGAATCTCCTCTCAGCCTTAGTAGAAACAGTGTTTCCACCATCTAAAGCCCTGCATTGTCCACTACTTCCTACGGTATCACAGCTCCACGTCCATCCGAACGGCCCACGGTAGCTGATAAATCCCCGTCGACGTGGTACTGGTCCCCGAGCATACAAACGTCCAGTCATCCGGTCCCCTTCCCCTACGTTTATACCCCGGTCTTGTCACTTTTCGCGCCGGATACGTGCCGGATAATCTCAGTTGGCCCTCCTCACTCTCATCTCGCCAAGACCCAAGTCAATGAACCGCGTGCTGCAGCTGCCGCTGGGCGCGAGCGCCCCGCCCGCCGTGGAGAACTACACGCTGGGCGACGTGCTCATCTGCAAGGCCAACCGCGGGAAGCTGCTGGAGCTCGAGCACCTCGTGCAGACGCTGCACGCCGACGTCAATTACCGCAATCAGGTGCAAAAGAATAAGCAATTATTGTCGGAATGCGGGTCATCCATTGCGCACTCACTAATCTCATCGCCAATAATTGTCATTTTGTGTATGTTTATCGCAGCACGGGTGCTCCGCGCTCCACGGGGCGGCGGCGTCCGGCCAATTGGACGTGGTGCAGTGGATGGGCGCGCACTGCAGCGTGGACTGGAGCGCCACGGACCACGACGACCAGACGGCGCTGCATTACGCGGCGTTCTACGGCCACTTGGAGGTGGTGCAGTTCCTGGTGGAGAACGGGGTGCCTCTGGACGTTCCGGACAAGTTCGGACGCCTGGCGCACTGCTCGGCGGCCATTAACGGCCACCTGGACGTGGTCGCCTACTTGCTGGAGGAGTGTCCGAGCCCCATTGACATCAATGCAGTGGACGAGGTGGGAAATGACATTTGAAGGAGTTTTTTTTATTGTATCAGAGGAGACTGAGGTTTGGGGACTGTAGTATGGAGGCACGTGTCTGCATTGGGCAGCGTCTAAGGGACGGAAGGAGGTGATCCAGTATCTCTGTATGAAGGGCATCGACATCCACATCACGAGCTATGTACGTGGTTGTTTTCGGTATTTATGTGGTAGTCGGGTAGCTGCTTACTTTCGGATGTGACTGACGGGCAGGATAACAAGACTGCGTACCAGATCGCCAAGGACAAGCACAAGCAAAAGTGCGTGCAGTTCCTCAAGAGCTGGTACGAGACGTCGCAGGTAGGGCTGTACATGTTAAAGAAGTAGTTGGTATTCCAGCTTGCCGGGTTTGACGGAGGCTGATATTGATGCGTTCACGGAATGCAGAAATTCGTTCATGCGGCAGAAGAAGGGGATGACGAGGAGATCGCGCGGATTATCGCCGATATCAACGGAGCGTATCCGTTGCGGTTCATGCGCGACAAGGTATGCCGTTTTTGAGCTTTTGAACCTGGCTCACGTAGAATAGGTTACTTACGACATCGTGCGATTCCTTTTCCTACAGAACGGCAAAAATGCGATGCACTGGGCTGCTGAATTCGGTCATTTGTCCACTCTGAAGATTCTGAGCGAGCACTTTGCCGTATGGACGGACGTCGACAAGGTACACAAAGATGGAGTTGGCGATGCCGCTTGGAAAAAGCTAATCTCTACTTGTTATATTTCTGCAGTTCGGACGCAACGCGCTGCATAGTGCTGCGCTAGGAGGCAACAAGGAGTGCGCATTTTGGCTCATTCGTAAGTCTCGCGATTCGTCGGAGTTCCTCTCGTTGACGCTGGTAAGATTTCTTGCTTGATACAGTGCCCACGGATGTGCTCTGTCGTGGCGTCGAAGTGAAAATCTAACGTGCCCAACTTGGCTTTTCTGACATGTTTACTCTTGTAGACGAACAAGAGTCCGTCACGTTGTGCTTTTGAGGCTGGTCACAGTTCGCTCGCCAACTACTTGCAAGCTTGGGAGGAAGGCAACGACGACTATTCGACGAACGATGAGACATCGACGTCGTTGCTGGAGTATGACGGAGGCCGACCCGTGGGCGATGAAGAGGATAATATCGCCCCGCGGAGCAGAAGTACGTTTCTTTATGAGCTTATTCGCATAATTTGTTGATCCGCCAGCTTACCGGTTGTTTCTGCTTCCCAGACATTGAGACAGTGTACAACTGGCTGAAGTTCTTCAAGATGGAAGAGTACGCCCAAAATTTTGAAAAAGATGGATTCGATACGTTGCGTGGTGTGGCAACGATTGATGAGGAGGATCTTATCGACATGGATGTGAAAAAGGGTCATCGGCGTGTCGTGCTTTCCCATATCGAGGAGCTTCGCAACCAGCTTACGATGCTGGATGAAAATGCGCAGGTCGCTGGCATGGAACCTCTCTCATCTCCGACTTTGAATATGCTTCCGCCGATCACGAAGCAGTCGTCGATGTCCAGTATTGTTAGTGCGCCAGGCGCTCCTGTAGCAGGCTCCGAGGCCATTCCTCATCGAACAGAGCGGCGAGGATCAATCACAGCGCCTCCCCTGCCAGCAGATGTGTAGGTAGACAGCTCTCCGGTTGCCGTCTTCGTCGCTTCTATCCGAAAAAGGTCCCGGTACCAGAAGACGGGAAGAGCAAGCTCGAAGGGGTTGAGGAATCGGAATCTTGCCGGTGGTGGAGATGACGGAGAAAGGAGGGCTTTAATATGTTTTTGGGCGTAGCCTTTCTTACATGTGGGTATAACATTTTCCTTGTCTGTTCTTGTGATAGCTTTGTGTCAGCGAGTCGACTTGTCTGCAAACGGGCTGCAACCTGCCATGGTGCAGTAGGTATCGGCGAATTTGGTGACGTCGCAGCTGTAAGTCCCAAGGTCAAAAGAAGACATTTGCAAGGTAAGTGCAAGCCCAGATGCAAAACGGAGGTGAGAGAGCGAGATTGTTTGTACCTGCCACGGCCTTTGAACATTCGGTGGTGCATGTCTGCTCGGATTCCTTTGTTTGCCATTTCGTGCAGCCACCCGACACGCTGTGCTTCAGTCATTGGTTGGGCGTGTTTCTCCGTCGGCCGCTTGGACACTGCCCGGAGTTTTGCAGCAAGTTCTCGTGTGTCCTGGTTATCTTGAGTGTTGCCGAAATCTGCTGGATGGGTTTGCGTGGGCTTTAGCGTGATCGAACTCACTATGCAGCAAACATTCGGCACGAAAAGCAAGGTGAGCAGAAAGTGATGATGAGAGCAATGTGATACAATGAGTCTATGGCGTACGTGTCTTGGGGTTGAGCTGAAATCGTGTCAAGGCGCTCTCCATTTCATATTCGGTCTTGAGCTGTTCGCGCCAGATCTGGTTGCGAGCAACCTCGTCGATCTTGGAAGCTTGGGATTCACGTTTCTTGTCTGACATGGCAAGTGGCTGGTAAATTCGGGAATGGCAGTGGAAAGCGTTGATCGAATGAAGCAGCATCGCATGAAGTCAAGCATGTATTTCAAGAAAACTATTTGAAGGCAGCTTGCTGTCTTCAAAGCTGGTGCTGGCGAATTACGGCTAAAGTATGAATCTGATAAATTGTCACGGCTCGGATCTGTACGTTGGAGTCCGTTGAATTCTGCAGTGAAAGCTTACATCTTGTCCATGGTGGTCTTGACGGCTTTGATGAAGTCGTCGCGTTGCTGAACCTCGTACGAATTGCGCCGCTCCACAATCTGTCCGTCGTCAGCCTTCCACTTGTAGTAGATGCTGACCATGAGTGCGTTCTTCTTGAGGCAAGTCATACGTGTGATGTGCGACAGCGGATGGCATGATTTCACGACGAACATATCGTCCTCGTTGCGCGTTGTAGGCTTCAGCACCACCAGGTTGTTCTCCATCACTACTACGCGCCGTGGGTGCATGCTGGAGCGTGAAGCAGCTGCTGTATTTCCCGTTGACGCTTTCTTCTTGTAGCACGCGAAGAATGGGCTGCTTACACAAGGCATCATCTGCGCGCGGCTGACGGTCATACCTTTTTTCAGCTCGTTCACATGGCCCTTGACGACTTCGTGAATAGCTCCAACAGCACCGCTGGAAGCAACTGGAGAATCTCTCGCGAAACTTGACGTTGAAGACGTGCGACTCTCGCCGTCAAAGTCTTGGACGAAATGGCCCTCGTTATCTTCATCATCATCGTCATCATCGATCGTGAACATCTCATCTGTCGACTGATGGAAGAATTTGCTGTGGGTGGGGTCCGATGAAAGAGCCCCGCGTGGTGCAGGAGGTGTGGTTGCGGTGTTAGTCGCAGTCGTCGGTGGTTTTGCCACTGGAGGAGAAGCAGCGGATCCTGCTTCTTTCGAGGAGGGCGAAATGGTCGATGGAAAGGGGACCCGAACTTTCGCCGTGGTGGTAGTTGTGGCCACAGCAGCTTGCTCAACTGCATGCTCCATCGCAGACTCCACCTTCTTAAGCATGTCGAGACTCTCCGAGCCGATGGCCACCAGCGAGTTCCGTAGCTTGTTTAAGTTCGGCATCGCAGGCTTCGCGTCTTTCGAAGGAGGAGTACCCGGAGTCTTGCTGGTTGCAGCGGCGCCTTGCATACTGCCGGTCCGGTTCTTGTTGCCCATATTGCCCATGCTCGCTGCAGCATTCGCGAACTCAGCGGTGGTTGCAGCTGACTTCTTAAGAAGCCATTTGGTGCCATCCATCGTGGGGCTCAAAAGTGTCTTGCTACCGGTCTTGAAAGCGCCGGCAAAGCTCGAGTAGTAGGACCCAGCTGCCGGGCTTTTAGTATTGGCAGCATTGGCTGGAGAGAGGTTAATATCCGTGAAGCCGGGGTCGTCGACAGCTGCACTCGATCGGTGAGAAGATGACTCGCTCGTCCGAGAGCTCGCGGTCCGTGCGCTCGCTGCGAGATTCGAGTCGTCTTCATATACGGACTCCTTCTTCTCATCGATACTTGTTGCGTTCAAGACACCACTACTAACTTGTGGATGAACAGCTTGCATGCTTCGATCGTGGTGGCAAAGTTTACAGTTGGGTGTATCGTGGTCGGCCAAGTCGTCCACAGTCAAGCTGTGAGATCGGAAGAGGTGACCATGTGCAGCAGAATACCCACCCTCTAAGACGCTAACACGAGGAAATTCATGCTTCAGTAAGAACGCGATGGTAGACTGGACCCGGGACTGGTCATTCGCGTACGTCTCCAGGAAACTCTCGCTCAACGAAAAGGGTGAAGCGGATGCTACACTTTGCTTCTGCTGGAACTGACGCAGCTCCTCGGCAATGTGCGCGTAGCCATGACCCATAACGCAAACGTGCACTCCAGCAGTTTTGAGGGGACCGAGTGTCGCGAGAACTTGATCTAATACGCTGGCGTCTGCCATAGCATCCGGGTCAAAGCGAAATGCAGTTGGGACTTGGCCACCACGCATTTCCTCCGAGCCACGACAGTCGACGACGAAGTAGCGAAGAGAAGTTGCCGCGGGAACATCGTGGCCTTGAATTCCTCCAAACATCGACGGAATAACTTCGCTTGCCTCGAGAGTCATCGACACTGCGGCAACCTCCATCGCTTGAACGTGCAGATAAAAGAGCTGCTGAGTCTCCAGCGAGTCCGTTAGTGTATTAGTCGCTGGCGACGACAAAGCTGCCATGGGGTTCATCGGAACCATGGTGAACAGCTTGACGGGCATGTCGATCATCAACTTCACCGGCATGTCAATCATGAGGTTGGATACATCCTTTAAGCCTTGCGTCGAAGCCGACAGCAACGTGTTCATCCCGAAATTGCTGTTGGATCCAGCAGGTGCTAGAGTGTCTGCAGCCTTGGCAGCATCGTTCTCCGTGACTGGCGGCGGGGGTACACCGGAACTGCGTAGCTTTGCCCGAAAGCATGGCGGCGTGGCATTCATTAATTCACGGATATCTTGAACGAAAACTTGGTTCCTGGTCGCCTCTCCACGTAAGAGCGTCTCCATGAGAGTTGCTGCCATGCAGTGTCGAAGTTGCTCACCTTCCATACGCATCAAGGATTTCTCCGCAGTGATAATAGAGTACAGAGTGATGAAGCATCCAGTCGTGAGGGGAATGTTCTCGTCGGAAGTGAAGGCCTCCAACAACAAACTGCAGTCCCAAACCCTGAGCAAAAAATCAAAGTTGGCAGGATCACTCGCCATTGCGTCCCCTTCGAAGAAGGATGCAAGCCACGAATCCGGGACAGCGCCACTTCCTTTACTTCCATCGTACTCATCGGGAGGTGCGTGATTCCAAGTGGGAAATTGCTCATTCAAATGAGCCGCAAGTCGTGGAGCGTGATAGAGCAGCATTCTCTTCAACAATGGACGCCGACCGGTGGTCGAGGAACGCAGTGGCAGCTTCTGCCCGATATGCGGTAGGAATCGATGGCAAATGGCTGCTAATGTCTCCACAGTTTCGGGATGCAATGGTTCACTACCGCTCGCGAGTAGCAATGGCGTGAAGGTGAGTGCCATTCCCGAGAAATAATCAATGTCGAGCTGGGTGCAGATGTACGTGAGCAGTGTTTCGGCACCATCGATGAAAAGCAAGTGCGTTCCTCGCATACTGTCGCCCACTTCATGAAGAATGCGAGCATGAGCTGCACTCGAGAAAATCCGTGAGCACAGCGCCTCCACTTCTTTGCGTAGCAATGCTTGGCTGGGTAGTGAGCGTGAAGTTGTTTGAACAGCATACATGGATGCTGAATCGGCTGCTCCGGGCTAGGTAGATGGCACATCGAAGGCGTAAGAATCCCTTAGGCATACTAGACATTAAACTACTGTTTACCTGTACAGCACGTTGCCAAACCGCAAGTCGAGAACCTCCAGGAAGTTCACCGGTCTCGTAAAAAGCTTGTCGCGCGGCAGTCACATCTAGTACGCACAACAACAAACATTATCAAGAAACTGCTTCACCTATCACCAATACCAGAAACTCTCGAGTGTTGTGGGGTTTCCTTGTCGTACCGATTTGAGCTTTGTGCTGTGCCTGAACTTGACTCTTGATCTGCAGTGACGAGCTGCTGTTCTCGCGTGAGCTACCTGAATTCGCTTGCTTGTTCGCCTTCTGCACGATTCGCTCGAGATCGTCGTCATCGTCGTCATCGTCGTCATCGAGCGAAATGTTGTTCACTGAGGCAGTCGGAACAAAAGTACTCGCACCCATGGCAGCATTTTGGACAATCTTCTCAAGATCATCGTCATCATCAAACGAAATGGTGCTAGCTGCCAATGGTGGGTCAAATGAACTTGTTGCTTGAGTGTTTGCAGCCTGCAACATTCGATCGAGGTCGTCATCACTAGTCGGCGATAGGCTGTGTGTTACAACGGCTTGGGTGGGCTCAAAGGAGGCGACAGGAGCGCTGGTGCTGTTTAGCATCTTGTCAAGGTCGTCGGTATCATCGAGAGAGACGCCTGTAAATGTAGCTGCCGAAGCAGGAACACTTGCGCTTGGCTCGGTGCTTCCACTTTCCAACATTTTGTCAAAGTCATCGTTACCATCAAGCGAAATACTGTCGAAAGTGGTGTCAGAAGCAGGAGCCACCGGCGCAGGTGGTGGGGCAGAATCAAATGTCGGCTTTGGAGTCTCATGAACGGAAGCTTCTGTCGTTGGAGCTGTCTGGGAGGAGTTTTCTTCATCGAGCCACGACATGAACTCATCCTGCTCGTGACTACCAATCTGCTCCCAGTTTGACTGTCCTTGGGTTGGTTGATGGCCATTGGGCTCTGAAGGCTTGCTCACTTTGCCTCTGGGGTCTCCAGCAAACAACTCGTCGTCATCCAAACTAACGTTCGTCAAAGTGGGCGCCGTCGTCGCATCCATCTTCACATCATCGCCGAAAATGTCGTCAAAGTCCGCGGCCGACATCTCCAGTCACTCCAATTCTGCTGGACACCCTTCGTTCACCCCTCGCGTTAGAAGGAATGCCCTCGAGGAAGTGTCGGGCGGTTGGAGCCTCCACGCGCTCACTATTTCCGTTGCCGCAAAACTGCCATGCTTTTCCTCGCAAAACCGTCACCTGTGCAGGAAGTGGCCAACCTTGTCTGTCTACCCTGCATCAAACAGCATTGGCACCAAGAAAACAGAGCCTTCACACTCACCATTGCGTTCGGGACACTTTCAAAATATATATTCTCGCTCACTTGGGGCCCAGCTCTGTATCTGCTTTTCGCATTACACCACTTCAGGCAGGTGCACAGGAGGCGCGGCATTCATCGCGGCTGCTGCAAAAGACTGATTATAGATGGACACCTCGCGCTGGTGCAGGTACGAGTGTCGAATCGCTATCAGCCACATGACCACGAGCATGATCGTCTGGAAGATGTTGGCCGACACGATATCGTCTTTCGTGGGGCCCTGTCCGCCGTACGGATACTGCACGCGCTCCGTGGGGAAGTCTGACTCGGAGATCTGCACGGTCGTGTATATCTGCTCTGCTACCGTGAGAATGGCGAGCCACACCACTCCGCGACAATAGAAGCGAATTGGGCGAATGTCCGTGTCGTGTGCAGCCTTGAAGCCCACGCAGCCCACATACACGCCAAAGCAGTGCACCATGAGCTCGAGCCCGCCGATGAAGGGGTCGGGCGTGTAGTACTGCGGGTACTCGTCGTACCTGTCCATCGGGCGCTCTGTCTCCGCTGCTCCTGTTCCTGCCCCCTCCCGCTCCTGCTCCGCTGCACGTTGCTGCTGCTCGTTGGCCAGCAACGCGAACTGGCCCATGACCTTCATCGTGTAAATGATCAGCAAGAAGGAGCTCCAAAGCTTCACGCGACGCGCACAGTTGCCAAGCGGCGAATCCAGCATGAGCGGGTCCACGCGTCTGGCCGAGTCGGACGGGAACACGGCCGACGACACGATGTCGCTATTAATGTTCACTACGGTCATGCCGTCATCTCTGGCCCCCGAAGTGCTGCCATTGGCGTTTAGTTCTGCATTGAGAATCTCCGGGTCGGGCGTCGGGGCCGCCCTCACGAACAAGTGGATCGTGTGGCCGTCCTCCACCTTGTAGCTGGCCAGCGAGGCCTCGTCTTCCAGCACTCGGCCGCGGTAGATGAGTCTCTGGGAGGCCACGGCCACCTCGGTGCTCTCCAGCACCTTCTGCTTCACCTGGGCCACACTCCAGTCCAGCTCGCACGAGATGTTGAAGAACTTGCCGTTCAGGTCCAAGATGCGGACGTGGACGCCGTCGGTCGGGCCGTCGTCGGCCGCGTCCTGGCCATCGCTGGCCGGCTCCGTCTTGTCTTCCGCCTGTTCCTTGGTCTCTGGACTCGCGTCTTCTTCCTTCTTCTGCTCGTTTGAGAGCGAATTGTTCTCCTCTTCCACCTCCTGATGCTGCCTCTGTAGTGTGGGGTGCGTGGCCTCCTCTGCGTCCGCTTCGGCCTCGCTGTCGCTGCGCATGAGCGCCGATCTGCTGGGATTAGGCAAGGGCGACGTCACGCGCGCGTTCTCGGCGCTGGGAGCCGCGGGGGAGCGCGGAGACGCGGCGGGCGACGGCTGCTGCGTGTCTTCTTCCTCGTTGTCGGCGGGCAGCGCTGCGTACCGGCGCGTGCGGTCCCCGCTGGCCGTCGGAGAAGCTCCTAAGAAGCGGCCCATGGTGTCGAATGTCGGTCCTTTCCACAGTGCGGAACTGACTGCACACAAGAGTAATACGTCACGACTAAGTACGATTGATGGCCAGCAGTTGTACCTGTAGCATTTGCTGGACGAGTATGGCCAAGGCGAAGGTGGCGGTGGCCATGCAGTTCAAGCGCCCAGCTGGGGCGGCCAAGCAGCAGAAGAAGAAGCGCAAGGCGTGGCGTGCTGTGGAGATCGTGCGGCCCTGGATGGCCCCGCAATTCCAGGAGCTGGCCAAGGAGGAGCGCGACATTGTGCTGGACCGGCTGCAGAAGGAGGTGGCCGACATGCCCGCCACGCGCAGCCACGCCGTGTGCGGCGTGAACCAGGTGGCCCGCGCCGTGGCCAGAGGAGAGCTGAGCGTGGTGGTGTTCGCCAACAACCCCGAGTCGCTGGCGTTCGGCCACCTGCCGCTGCTCTGCCGACTGCACAACGTGCCGATCTGCGTGCTGCACCTGTCGTCCAAGACGTTCGGCCGGCTCTTCCAGCTCAAGAGCCTGGTGGCCGTGGGGATCAGAGCCCCGAAGACGAGCTTTGAACAAGATGGCATTGAAGAGAAAGCTACAGACGACGTGGTCTCTGTTAATGGCGCTGCAGATGCGGCCACGAGACCAAACCGATTGACTGAAGCGGAGCAGAAGAAGGTTGTGAGCATCGCCGACTTCCTTATAGCCAAGGCCAGCAAGCGAGCAGCGCAGTAGACGGCCGCAACGACGCTGCAGCGTGAAATACAGACCCATTACTATAGTCGACTTTGTAATATTATTCCCGAATCCGCTGCACCAGTCAATTTTCACGTAATGATGCGCAAGGTGCTGGTGGTGATCGGCACGACGGGCGCCGGCAAGACCAAGCTGTCGGTGGACCTGGCCAAGGCCGTGGGCGGCGAGATCGTCAACTCGGACGCCATGCAAATGTACCGCGGCCTGGACGTGGCCACGGCCAAGATCACGGAGCACGAGAAGCAGGGAGTCCCCCACCACCTCTTCGACGTCGTGGACCCGAGCGCCCGCTGCGACGTGCTGGAGTTCAAGCGCCTGGCGCTGCAGACCATCGACGACATCCTGGCCAGAGGCAAAGTGCCCATTGTGGTGGGCGGCACCATGTACTACACGCAGTCGGTGCTCTGGAAGTCGCAGCTGCTGGACGATGTGCCGGCCAAGGCGTCGGCCGATGGCCACGAAGCCCAGAAACAGCCACAGGAACTGCAGACGCCGGAGGCTCTGTGCCCAGCTTCAGGCCGTGGACCCCGTGATGGCCGGCCGGCTGCACGTCAACAACGTGCGCAAGGTGCAGCGCAGTCTGCAGGTGTTCGAGCAGACGGGTGTCCCTCATAGTGAGCTGCTGGCTCAACAGGAACGGGAGCAGCGTAATGTGGAGAAGTACTTTGACGCGTGCGCCTTCTGGGTGCATGCTAGCAAACCGGTGCTGAGTGATCGGCTGGCCAAGCGTGTGGACACGATGCTGAACTCTGGCCTGGTTGACGAGATCCGTGGCCTGCGCGCACAGGTGAAGGAGAACCCGCCGAGACTCAGCGCGGACAGCGATGACGAAGACGAAGCGCCGAACTCGGTTGGTATTCTGCAGGCCATTGGATACAAGGAGTTCCAGCCGTATTTTGACGCACTGGAAGCAACGGACGGCTCGGCCGAGGACCCGAAGAGGCTGGAGACCATCTTGGATGCTTGCATCGAGCAGTTGAACATTGCCACGCGACAGTATGCGCGTCGTCAGCTCTCGTGGATCCGCAACAAGTTTGTGACCAAGAACATCCCGGTGTACCAAGTAGACAGCAGCGATGTGTCGAAATGGGATTCACTCGTTGCTCAACCTGCCATCGAGATCGCACAAAAGTTCCTCAAGGGTGAGGAGATCACGTCGTACCAAACAGTGCAGCAGCAGAAACCAGAGGCCGCCCAGGCCGCTACACTAGAGGACAAATTTCAGAAGAACACGTGCGACGCCTGCATTGGACGAGAGTTCACCGGTAAGAAGCAGTGGGCCGAGCACTTGCGCTCAAAGGGGCACAAATACCATCTCAAGCGCATCCAGATTGAAAAGGAGCGAGCGGAACGTGGCGATCCGATGGTTCCCAACAAGAGGCGTCGGCAAGAAGAGAAGGAAACAGGTATCGATGCCGATGCCGATGTCATGCGACCAAAAACAGATACAGAGGCTCACTCGTCCGGGTAAGATCCAACGCAATACATGTTGTTAGACTCCTGTTGCTTTCTATCTATCTAGCTGGTCGATCATTGCTTGCGAGACTTCCTCTGTCCCAAGTTTCGCTCAAGCTGACTACCCAGCACCGAGAACGAGCGCTTCTTGTCGGCGCTGCTGACTTCTTCATCCAGCTTGTCAGCTTCTGCAGCATGGTCATCGTTACTCGCGGCACTTGCAATATCCTTCTTTCCGCGGAGAATGGAGGTGGCCTGAATTCTGCCAGCCTTTTCTGCCTCGAGTGTGTCCTTGAGCTGCTGGAGAGCAGCGGTATAGCGCGGGATCAGCGTCTTCATGTGTTCCTGCTGGAGCGGGTACGGCTTCAGCTTGTTGTTGTCGGCCTTCTTGAGCATGCGCATCATGCCCTTCATCTGGCCCATTTTCACGAGGGTCACACTGCGACCATGCCGGCCTGCACGAGCCGTACGACCAACACGATGGATGTACGTCTTGATGAACGACGGAACATCGTAGTTTACAACGTTCGCAACATCATCGATATCCATACCACGCGCCATAGCGTCTGAACACACCACCGTCTCCACACGTCCAGCTTTGCAGTCCGCCACCAGCGCCGATCGCTGTTTTTGTGAAAGACTGCTGGAGAACTCGCGAATCCTCTCGGGGTGGGTAGAGTACAATTGAAGCAGTCGAGCCAAACGATGCGTAGAGTTCACACTCGCCGTGAAGACAATAGACAGCGCGCCGCCAAACTCGCTCAGCAATTCCAACAACACCAGCGGCTTGGACCCAGTGTCACACTCGATCCAGAACTCGTCCAGGTTCGTCGGGGTAGAGTACATCTTGTTAACCGTAGATGCGTCTTCACCTTCTTCGTCCTCATCGTCCGAGTCGCCGGCCGTGCCCTGCTTGGCGTTGTCGGCCAACGGGTCATCGATGCGTCCGATCTTGGTCAGTTCTGCATTGCTCATGCCGATGGCCGCGAGCTTCCTCGGGTTCCGCGTGAGCGTAGCAGACAGCAGCACTCTCGTGAGCGGCGTGCGGATGCGGCGTCTGTTGATAGAGTCCTGACGACGACACGTGACGCCGACGCCCAAGGCCAGACCTTCCTCGTCCACATCCTGGCCGTTGAAGACACTGGCGTAGACCTTGGGGATCCAGTCCTGGTACGACTGGTTCAGCAGTCTGTCGGCCTCGTCCACAATCATGATCTGCAAGTGCTGCAGCGTGAAGCCCAGAGTCTGTTCCAGGTGGTCTACCAGTCGGCCTGGCGTGGCCACCAAGATGTCCACCAGGCTACGTCCTCCATCGGTCGTGGAGGACACTTTGTCGCCTGAAAATTCGCCCACGAGGGCGCTCTGCTCCATGGCGAAGTTGGACTGGCCGATGGCCAGCCCGCACTTGAGCGGCGTGTCCTTGCAGAACTGCTGCACGATCTGGTGCACCTGCACGGCCAGGTCTCGACTGGGCAGCACGATGAGTGCGCGCACGCGGCAGACGACGCGCGGCAGCAGCCGCTGCATGATGGGCACCACGTACGTGAGCGTCTTGCCGCTGCCCGTGGGGGCCGAAATGCAGATGTCCGTCACGCGGTCGCTGTCGCTGGCCAGGATCTTGGGGATGGCCACGGCCTGCACGGGGAAGAACGAGCGGATGCGCAGCTTGGCCAGCGTGGCCAAAACCTCAGGAGCCAGGCCCCACTGCTCGGCCAGCTTGGCCATGCCGTACTTGGCCAGGAAGCGCGCCGTCGCGTCGTCCTCGGGCATCGGAGCAGGCATCGCCAGTGGTTCAAGATGGCAAGTGGCTTGCGACGTATACAATTGTGTAGCACCTTACTGAATTCAAGTGGTTAAGTCCATCCGTATACTAGTATACATATTGGTAACACAATAGGTAAATAAATTCCATAGAGACCGGATAAAAGTATACGCCATTCGCAGTGGCCACTCAAGTTTGCTGGCCAGCAGCGCTTGCCATAGCACATCATTCCTCTTGCCGGCCATGACGTCGCACCACCATCGCTCCGGGCCGCTCAAGCAGGCCAACAAGAAGCACAAGACCGGCCGTCATGACTCCAAGACGTTGCTGGCGCGGCGCTCCGGCGGCAAGGTGGAGGGCCGCCGGGCCAGCGTACGCAGCACGGGCTCGAGCACCGGCAGCATGAGCCTGTCGGGCCAGAAGGCGGCCCGCCTGCAGCGCCAGAAGCAGCTGCGCGGCAACAAGCGCGAGGAGATGCTGCTGCAGCGCCGCTTCGGACTGGGCAGCGCGCTCGGCCCGCCCAAGATCGTGGCCCTCGTGGATCTGAGCGACCAGGCCAACCTGGCCGAGGTGCAGCAGAGCATTCTGGAGGGCGCGTCCACCGTGGAGGAGCCGGCCCAGAACGTCGTGGGCCTGCGCAACTGCACGGTCGGCGTCTTCAGCCAGCACAAGCAGAAGCTCTGCGTGGTGGACTGCGGCTGCAATCTGCTGGTGGCCTTGGACGCCGCCAAGGTGGCCGACGTCGTGGTGTTCGTGCTGTCTGTGCACAGCGGAGTGGAGGGCGGCCTGAGTGAGGAGGGCGTCAAGATTGTGTCGGCCGTGCGGGCCCAAGGCCTGCCGACTACGGTGGGAGTGATTCAGGGACTGGAGAAGCACACGGCCAAGGCGCAGAGCGACCTCAAGAAGCTAGGCAACAAGTTTTTCGCCACGGAGTTTGGTGAGAACGCCAAGGTGGCACTGGCCAATGTGGCCGGCCAACTGTCGCGAGTACTCATTACACTGTCGCCGAAGGTGATTCACTGGCGTGAGGCGCGCTCGTACATGCTGGCCACGACGGCCACGTTCGTGCCCGGCACGGAGGCGCAGAATGAAAAGGGTGAACAGGTTGGGGAGCTTCAGGTGAACGGATACTTGCGTGGAAAGCCGCTGTCGGTGAACCAGCTCATCCACATTACGGACGTGGGCACGTTCCAGATGAGCCGCATCACGCGTGCGGCAGCCCGTCAAGTTCAGCGTGGAAAGATGGACGCAGACATGAGTGCAAAGCCCCCGGTTGCTCCGGTGCCGGCTGGCCACGATGACGACATGGTGCTTGCAACTGCTGATCCTTCGCTGCAGGAGGATCTTCGCTTTGAGGCCGAGTACGATCCGTTTGCGTCAGAGCAGACCTGGCCCACGAACGAGGAGCTGGCTGAGGCAGAGAAGGAGGCTGAGAAGCAGCGACAGGCGGATACTGCTGCTACCAAGGGTGCTTCTAGCTATCAGGCTGCTTGGCTTGATGGTGAGGACGAAGAAGAGGAGGGCGGAATGAAGGATGAAGATGAAGAGGCCGAAGACGCTGCTGTCAATCAGGACTTTTGCAAAACTGGCGAGGGAGATGACGATGAAGACGATGACGATATGTTTATGGTGGACGACGACTACGTTGACCAGGCTCAGAAGCGTAAGGATGAAGAGGAGAACATGACATTCCCAGACGAAGTGGATGTCCCTGTTGACCAACCCGCTCGTGTACGCTTCGCCCGATACCGCGGAATGAAGTCGCTTCGCACGAGTGCTTGGGACCCGAAGGAGTCGCTTCCCTCTGACTACGCTCGTCTCTTCCAGTTCGAAGACTTCGCTATGGTGCAGCGACTTGCTCTCGCTCGCGGCAAGGAGGCCGAGCGTGCCATGAAGGAACAGCTGCGTCGCAAGACGAAGACACAGACATCGCGTTCTCGTGGTTCTTCAATGGCAATGGAGGATGTGGAGGATTCTGCATCTGTTGCATCCTCGTCACTTGCTGGTGAGGCGCTGCCGGAGGAGTTTGGTGAAATGGGCTACGTTCCTTCTGGCGTGTTTGTGACACTGCACCTGAAGAGTGTGCCGGTGGCGAAGCTGCAGGCTCGCATCCAGGCTGGTCCACTGGTCATGGGCGCTCTTCTGAAGCACGAGAACCGATTGAGTGTGCTCAACTTCTCGGTGCAGCGCGCTGCGACGTTCGCTGGTGAGCCTCTTAAGTCCAAGGAGGAACTGTCTTTCCACTGCGGCTTCCGTCGTTTCTCCGGCAAGCCCGTTTTCAGTGACCAGAGTCTCAAGAGCGACCAGCACCTTTTCCAGCGATTCCTTCCTCAGAGTGGCTGGAGCGTGGCCACGGTGTATGGCCCTGTGACGTTCCAGCCTGCATCGCTGTTGCTCTTCAAGCCTGACGGCCAGCTTGTGGCTTCTGGCACACTGAAGAATGTGAACCCGGACCGCGTTGTGCTCAAGCGTGTTATCATCACTGGCACCCCAGTGAAGGTGAAGAAGCGCAAGGCGGTCGTGCGCTACATGTTCCATTCGTCGGAGGACATTCGATGGTTCAAGCCCGTGGAGCTGTCGACCAAGCACGGTCTGACAGGCCACATCAAGGAGTCTTTGGGTACGCACGGCGACCTGAAGGCCGTTTTCAACAAGCCCATCAAGCAGCACGACACCGTCTGCCTCCACTTATATAAGCGCGTCTACCCCAAGTTCCCGACCATGAACCCGCTGTCAAACTAGATCTCCGGAGTAGCTTTGCGCCATTAGTTTTGTTCATATGCATTATTCAAACGGAGCAAGCCTTTTTGGCGTTTACCTTCGAAGTTGCCTATCGTCACGGACCTGACTCACGCCAAAGACTCCCGTCCAAGTGGACACAGTTGACATGCTACATTGTTGTTGATAAATTCCTATCCTGCTATCCAAGGTAAAGTTTTGGCTAAACTCAAAGCTGAACATTCCGCACGAGCTGCTTTTGTACGTCCTACTCACGTCGTCGCTTGGTCGCTGGCGAGTCGGCAGAACTAGCATCGACAGCAACCTCCTCGCGCTGGCGTGTACGTCCACGACGACTTAAAGTGGTATCTCCTTCAGTCCAGCAAAGCAGACTGTCAACGACAAAAGCTGACATGTGCTCGTTCATTCCGAGCCAAATCAGCAGTCCTCGCAGCAAACGCTTCAATCGCTCATCGCTCTCGTCTTCGGATTCCGTCGACTCGCCTCGTGCGTAGGAGCGGAGCTGACGGACAACTTCCTGGGCCATCGTACGCAGAAAAGCCGAGCTGCTAGCCCCAAAAGCGGCGGCCCGACTAGCTGATGTTGCACGGACAAGGTAGTCGACGAGCTCAGGGATAAACGGCTCCATAACACGAAGAATCTCGTTCCCCAACGCCAAGCGCCGCTCGGCCGTTCCATTCACTTGTTCAAGCACGTCGGCAGGCAGCGCATGCGAGCGCAACAATCGGCGCAGTTCCCCGACGAGGTCTTGGGCCCAAGAGCGAATACTCGGTCTTGATACTCGAGGCACGTCAACACCACTGAACAAAGCGAATCCAATGTGTGCGAGAATGTGATGCAGATGAGTGGGATCGCCCGCCATGACTCCGTAGAGAGTGGAAATAGGGAGCTCGCTGGTTAACCGACTGGCAAAGTCCGCGATGTTCCAAGTCGTTGTGGCATGACTGCCGCCCAGCCCAGCCGCCAGGGAGAACGGGAACACTACCGAAGAAATGAGCGGAATTCCCGAAATCGATATACGCGCACCCGCAGGTGGCAGGGGGCCATCAAGGTTGCTAGGAGCTGCATCCGCTTGTCGAGACTGATAGTTTGACTGGCTGCTATCCGCGGAAGTTGCTGGCTGGGACACTGGTGGCGCTGCAGCAGCAGAAGAATCCGTGAGATCCACTGGGAAGCCTGGGGTCGACCCTGGAGCAGCAGCTGGAGCAGCAGCTGGAGCTACTCTAGGATCTGGACCATTAAAAAAATCTGTAGCGCTGACTCGAGCCACTCGAACCCGAGGTCGTATGCCTCCACCACCTCGTGCAGCTGCTTGCATAGCAGCATAAATTCTGTCGCCTGCAGTAGTAGTATGAGCCTGTCCCGTACGATTCGCATCTTGCATGGCGGCATACAATCTGTCTCGAGCCGTAGTAGCACGAGCTGTCGCGGCACGATTAGCTGCTTGCGCGATGGCATTTGTTCTGTCACTAGGAGTCGAATCGCCTGAACCGGTAGCATTGGTGGCATATCTACGTCTCGGCACAGGCTCACCCAACTGCATAGATTGACGGACGAACGAATGGCGCGCCATTCGAGCCAGCAGGTCGGTGGACTCTCCGATTGTTTGCAGCGCCTCAATAGCACGAATAACAAGGCGGGTCGATATGGTCGGCTCTGCGAGGTCACTATTCGTGCTGGGTGTGCTGCTACTGCCTGTCGCTGCCTCAGCTGCTGCTGCTGCTGCTGCTGCTGCTGCTGTGCCACTTGCCACTGGGGTGGAGCGCTCAGTTTGACGGTCTCGCAGGGCAAGTGCGGCAGGCAGAAGACGAAGCCGAGGCCCAAATCGTTCAAGCAGTGTGAGCAGCATTTCAACCTGCTGCTGCAGTTCCACCATAGCTGCATTTTCGGCTCCTTGCGGTAGCGCAGTGAGCTCCGCGGGAAAATCAAGAGACGCGTCATCCAGCGTCGCACGCACCGACTCGAGTCGCAACCCCATACGAGATCGTAGCGCTGCCTGGCGCTCAGCACTCGTAGAACCTCGTCGTCCGTGGCGCTGACGCCCCGTGCTGCCGGAGCCATCACGATTCCGGTGGTGGTGGCGCAGTGCTCTCGCTGTCGCCGCTTCCATTTCAGCGGTAGTGCCTCCACCAAGGACCTCACTCGAGAACGACACATGACGTCGTCCATCTGCAGCAGCAGCACCAGTCGCCGCTCCCTCTCCTTCCAGGCCGCTTTCACTGACCTGCGTGACAAGGTTGGCGATCATGGAGCTGAGAAAAGGCATAGTGACGTCGGCGCCTTCGGGCACCGAAATGGTGGCGCCCATGAGCACGCGACCGGGCATGCCTGCACCCGACCGTCCCATGGTCGGGTCTGGTTCATCGTTATCTCTTGGCGGAGGCGGGGTCCGGGCTGCTCGTCGTTGCCGCGATCTCGATCTCGCGCGTTGAGAGGCTCTCTGGAAGTCATCCAGCCGCGCGTTCAGCGCGTCGATCTCGTTCAGCGTGTCCAGGTTAGCGGCCGAGTACTGGTACGGAGCGGCCGTGCGGCCAGTAGCAGGGCCGGCTGGGGCCGCCGTTGCACTTGAGTCTGGGCGAGCGGGAGTGGCCGAGACTTGGCCCGCCGCCGCAGTGTCAGCGGGCTGCGTCGGGGCAGCACGCACCACCAGATGCAGCACGTGGCCATCTTCCAGGGAGTACGCGGCCAGCGGCTGGTCGTTCTTCAGCACTCGGCCGCGGTAGATCAGTCGCTGGCGGGCCAGCGTGACGCCTGTCTCGACGGCCACGACCTCCTTGAGCTGCGGCACGGAGGCGGCCGCGCAGATGGTGATCGGGTACGTCTTCTGGTCCAGCGTACGCACCTTGAGCGACAGTTGCGCGCCATCAGCGGCCACGGGAGGCTCGGCCGCGGGCTCTGGCAGCGCGTCGGAGGGGGTGGCCATCTTGAGTCTTTCTTGGGCAAGTTCGGGAGCGTGGCCCGGAGGGTTGCGAGCGAATTAAAAGGCCGCGGACACGGCGCTGGTCACGCGGAGAGCTGGGCTGCTGGGCGGAAGTGTGGCCACGGGCGGAGGAGGCCTGCAGAGGGCGCGCGTGGGCCGCGACGGCGTACGCGGCGGCGGAAGATGGAAAGTGTTCCCGAGAAAAACACACGCGTTTGTGTGTTTGTTGAATTTAACCCAAAACCGTCACTCCTGGGCGGCGGAGGTAGCTGCGAGATGTGTGTTTGTCTGAATTTAACCCAAAATCGTCACTCTGTGACCCAAAAACATCACTCCTGGGGCGGCGGAGGTATGGAGGAGAGCTCCAAGGAAGGGCTCGCACGTCGTCCTCGATCGTTCTTACAGCGGGGGCCGGAAAAGGAGTGCAAGCTTGAGAACCTCGCCGTCTTCTCTTGTTTTTACGTGCACCCGGACCTCTGCTGCGCGTCGCGATGGTAAGAAAAATTGCAGAGACTCACTTCCACAAGAAAAAATGCAGACAAGTGGCTTTAACCCTCCATTTCCAAGATGCCGGTCACCAGCTTCCCGCCCGCCGACCTGCCCGACAGTGCCCGCCGCTACATGGCATCCATGCTCAGCGCGCAGAGTCAGCAGTTGGCCCAGGCAATCACTTCCCACTTCATTCCAGCCACGCTTCCGCCACTTTCAGCCACGGCGACGCCCACCTCGACGCCCGAGCCAACTCCGACACCGCTGCCGCCCCAGACCGCCACGGCTGCGGCCACGACGCCCAAGAAGAAAAAGATGAGACGCATTCCGATGCCTAAGAGGCTCGCGATAGTAGAGACCATGCGCGCGGGTGGCTCGACAAAGGAGGCGGCTGATGTCGGTAAGTGTTCTGCGCGCCAAGCGCGTACCTGGACCCAGCGTGAAAGGAACGGAGAGAGTCTCCAAAACAAGAGCCCGGGACGCGTGCCTGCCTGGCCGCTCCCCAAGGCTGTCCTTGAAATGGCCAAGGTGCTGGCGCCGATCGCGCTGTCGCACCGGCAGATTAATGCCGCGGCCGAAAAGGTTGGCATTCCCCCGGTGACATTTGCACGTCTCCGCCCCAGGATTAAGGAGCGTCTTATACCAGCGCTAGTGGACTATTGGTTCAACGGGGACAAGCGAGGAGAGGAGGCGTTGTTCAACTACGTCAAGTGCACCAAGAAGGAAATGAAAGTTGGCATGTTCGTGACTTCGAACGCCAAGATCGTCGACGAGCTGGTGAAAAAGGCCGCAGAAGGTGTTAGTATTAAGTTCATCGTCGACCTTGATCAAGCCCAAAAGTACAGCGAGATGATCATGCGCATGATGGAAGCCGGCATCGAGGTTTGCCACTCTACGGACACCTTCCACTGGAAGGTGGGCATTTTCGACAGCGAGGTAAGAAACATGCTTTCTTTTTGCTAATTTTGACAAGCTAATTTCAACGTATTTACCAGTTATTGGTGCATGGCTCGATGAACTGGTCGACGCACGGCATGTGCGGCCCCAACTTTGAATGCACAGTGGTGCTTACAGGCCCAGTCGGTAGGTTGTTGGTGTACAGTATGGATGGGTTTTCGAAATGACGGCCGAGAATTTTGTTTTGTGTGCTAGTTCTCTCGCCTTCGAAGCCGAGCACGACAAGTTGTTCAGCATTGCACTTGCGAATGGGACTGACAGATGTGTCCGGGGTATTACCGTGGAAGCAGAGGGGAAAGACCGAAGTCGAGCCAGAGCCGAGCGAAGCCGCGCACGTCGGCGAGAAGCGGAAGCAGGGGCGCCCTAAGAATCCAAATTTGTTCCAGACCACGTACAAAGACCTGTATGAAAAGCGTGCTTGAGTCGTATTTTGTGAACAAGTTGCCTCTTACCTGCCGCACCAGGTTCAGTCCGTCCCATAGCGGCACGACCACCTGCGTCACGCGAGAGTCTTTTGCCACGTAGCTGTTGAACGCAGCCAAACCACGAGCGAGGCGCTCCTTGTTGCTGCCCAAACCAACGGCGGACGTAGCCACGCGGCCTCGGAACAGCGTGTTGTCGAACACCAGCAGCCCCGACGGTTCTTCTGGAGCACCAGGTCCAAGTACTTTCGGTACTTGCGCTTGCCTCGCCATTAAGATGACAATCAGAAGACGCGATTGTGCTGCTGCAATCGCAGCCCGTGTTGATGATACCTTTCAGCAAGGTCAGATGGAGGCAATGGTGCTTTTGTGGTCGTCTGCCTATTCACGGTCGCATGAAGGCCAGCAACTCGCTTAACTTCAAACGCTCGCAGCTTGAGCCAGTGAGGAGGAAGATTTCAGGCTGCGAGTCGGTATCGCGAGCATCGTTCGTGAGCCACTGGATCCACTTCTCGAAGGACAAGTTGAACACTCTTCCAGCGCGCCAAGACTGGTTGTGCCGGTTGCTTCGAGCTGGCACGTAGACTGAAAAGGTGGTCGCGCCGTCTTGGTCTTGGGCGACGCAGTACACATTCTGCTGCTCTACTGCAAAGCCAACACCGATCGGTTGAGCTGCTGTGGCGAGCGACGGACTCACACTGTCGATACTGCCGCCGTACTCGTCCTTGTGCTTTGTGTATCGGGACGCAACAAGCACCGAGTTGCTCTCCGGTACGCAGTGAGTTGGGTGACGTTGACAAGAGGTTTTAGCACGTCGTCGTTGGTGCTGAAGTTTACCACCACCGGAAGCAGCGGTGCAATCCATCTCGGTCTTGCTGCGAACTCGACTCGCGCGTTTTACGCCCCGCTTCGCACGTTTCGCGCCGCGCTTGAGGGCTTCGAGGAGGACTGCAATGCAGTTGGCATACACGGCAGGGGAAGCAGTGTAGAACCTGAAAACCTTGCCTTTCTCGCCGTATCGGATCCTGAAGCTCAGGTTTTGCCGGTCGTCCTCAGAGCGCGGGAGTAGAGCGATCGGGTAGTCGAGGCGTCCAATTGGCAAGTCGATGCAACCTCCACAGACAGCAGGACGCTCAACGCGAAGAACGAATGTGGCGCTACAACTTCCGAGAGACACCACATTTACCAAGAGAATCGACGTGTTCAGCCAAAAGGGCCCACACTTGAGTTTCAGACTTCCGGGCAACGCCATGACCCACACTCGAGGAAGAAGCAGTGTTTGTTCACTTTCGGGGTTGGGAGACGATTCTCAAATGCGGCGTCGACGGTAGCTGTTCTCGGTTTGGCAAAGAATAGGTAGGCCGTAAAATCTTCCTCTGTGGGGTTCAGCTAACGGTAGCGTTGTATCACATCTAATGCAAACCTATCTAATGAAAAGGCTGGATCGTGGCATGAAGCTACCAGGTGGAGAATCAACTTCAGAGCGTGCGTGCTACGGACTTTAGCACTAACGACAACCTCCTTCACGCAGCCATGAAATGTATATTGTTTGGTTTCTCTCTACTCCTGCCCCACCATTGTTCAAACAGATGAATGCTCTGATCGCTACGAAGCATTTGTCGATCCTTTGCAGTTTACCACGGCTCCTCAAACGTGCCAAACGGATACTCACCCGTGCTCAGCGAGAAAGTCGCGCACAGCGGGTTGGCTGGTGCGGTCGAATTGTACACGTTGCAGTCCGTCTCGGGCTTGATTGCCACCACAAAGTCGCAGTCCTCCGCCACCTTCTTCAGGCCGTGGCCGATCTGCGGGTAGTACACACTCCAATCGTCCGACGTCAGCGTGAATTCCACGGTCTGCGTCTGACCGGGCTCGAGGCTGATCTTTGAGAACTTCTTCAGTTGCTTCATCTCGGGCACGTTCAACGAGCGGTACGGCTGAATGAGGAAAAGCATCACCGTCTCCTTGCCAGCCACGCTACCGGAGTTCGTCACATCCACCGAGGCAACCACGTCCTCCGTCGAGGCCCCCACCACCGTACGGCTCAGACGAACCTCCGAATACGTGAAGTCCGTGTAGCTCAAGCCCGTTCCAAAGTCCCATTGGTTTTCGCAGTAGAAAGCACTCTTCACTTGCTGGTTTTGGCACATGGTGGTCACCGGGTGGTTGTAGGTCATCTCGATGTTCGCCGGGTGCTTCGGGTATGTGATCGGCATGCGGCCACTCGGGTTCACCTTGCCGTACAGAATCTCAGCCATGGCCTGGCCGCCCAGCTCGCAAGCCAGTAGGCCATTTACCACCGCGTGCACATTCTCCGGGATCTCGCCAAGCAGGCGTGGGCGGCCTTCGAACAGAACCACGATCACCTTCGTACCGGTCGACACCAGCTCCTTGACGTACTCAACCTGGCCAACCGGAAGTGCGAGATCATCAATATCGCCTGGCTTCTCGGCGTACGTCGCCTCACCAATGACTACGACCGTGTACTCGGCCTTGCTGGTCATCTCCTTGACAGTGGCCAAGTCCGCCTCCGAGTACGAACCGTTCGGGTGCAGGCCGTTGAAGAAGCTGAAGCTGTTATTGCCCACGATCTGCTCCATGCCGGCCTTCACCGTCACGCCGTGCGTGAAGAGATCCTCTTGATCTTGGACACCCTGCCAGGTGACCGTCCATCCACCACACTGGCGGCCAACGTTGTCAGCGGTGAATCCTGTCAAGAACACCGATGCGTCCTCGGCAAGAGGAAGCGTGCTGGCGTTGTTCTGGAGAAGCACAATGGACTCGCGCGCTAGCTCCAGCGCAGCCGACACGTCGTCTTGGTTGCCGATCAAAGCCAGGTTCTGCTCGCCAGGCACTGGTGTGTCGTACAGACCAAGCTGCAATTTCATCTTCACCACGCGGCGAGCCGAAGCCTTGAGACGCTCCAGGTACTGTGGGCTTTGCTCCAGCAACGCCTTCGTGCCGTTGAAGAAGCTAGCGTCCTGTGCCACCATGCTCATATCGAGCGAAGCATGCGTCAACGCAATACGAGTCGCCTCACTCGTGTTGCGAGCAGTCCGGTGGAAGTCGGTGAGCTGGTTGATCTCTGCGTAATCGGTCAGCATCAAGCCGTCGAAGCCCAGGTCGTCGCGTAGGAGCGCGTTCATCAGTCTGGTACTGGCCACCGTCGGCACACCATTGATCGAAATGTAGTTCTCCATGGCGCTGAGGACACCAGCCTCGACCGCAGCCTTGAACGGTGGCAGGAAGTAGTTGAGCATGTCGTAGTCCGACACCTGGACTGCGTCCTTGTCATGACCTGATCGTAAAAAGTTTTCTTGTTAGCATTTGACGTAGTGAATAGAGCAATGAAAACGAATGTACCTGTGGGGGTCTTGGTGTAGACAATCCAGTGCTTCATGCACGCAGCAGTGTTGTTGTTGCTCTGCAAGCCACGAATGATAGCATCGCCCAAGACGGAGTTCAAGTACGGGTCCTCACCAAACGTCTCGAACGTACGTGCCCACAACGGGTTACGCGAGATGCCGAGAATGGGACTGAAAACCCAAGGCACACCCGACGATTCCGTGTCGCGGCCCGTAATGCGGCCCTGCTCGCGTACCAGGTCCGGGTTGAACGAAGCACCACCGTTGATCTGCTGACCAAACAGCACGGCATCCTTCACGAAAATGGCTCCGTGGACAGAGTCGACGCCGTACACCATCGGGTGTCCTCCGTTCTCCTCCATGGTGATCTCTTGGATCTTGGTGATACGCTCGCGCCACTCCTCCGCCGTCCACTTGTACGTGCCGTTGACAGGCCACTCATGAACGGACTGCTGAGGTACGAGCCCACGCGCATCTTGGCGAACTCGCGCACCTTGTCCTCGTCGACCTTGTTATCCTTCGTCAGGACCTTGCTGATGTCGATTTGGGTCATCTGACCGATGATGTCGTCTTCGGTGAAGGAGGCGATAATGGCGTCGGCGCGATCATCCCATTGGTCTGCGGAAACACCGCGCAGGGCGGTGATACCCAAAGTCGTGCAGGCCACCGCTGCGAACCAGGACTTGAGCATGGTGCTTGGTTGTTTCGAGGTAGAGTTGGTTTTGGGAAGGAGGTAAGATGGAAAGTGGGGGAGTGAAAGAGCTTGGAATTGGAAGGAAACATCGGTGCCTAGACTTGGTGAGCCCTTGCGTGGACAACGCATGGGACTACATTTACTTGATTGTTTCCTAAGGTCGACATGCAGTGAGTGGATGGTGATAGCGAAGCTGGGCAACCTTCGGTTGAGTGAGCCACGCACCTTCAACTCAGCAGTGCCGGGCGTTCCTGTCGCTGAATTGACAGCATTTCGCCTAGCAGCCAAGCTGTGCTACGGAGCGCGTGTCTTTCTTTCGTGAGCCGCGCAAACTTGACAACACGTAAACTCCTGTGATGCACACGTCAGTTGAAGTTGTTACGAGGAAGCTACGTCGATTTTAGTCGAAACTGAAGTTGCTTCGACCACATTTCAAAGAGAGAGATACACTCACATGGGGGCGTTGTTTCCTCAATGTACTGTGCTGTATAGAGCTACCCAGGCGAGGGCGAAAGGCCCAGAGAACTGAAGATACCGACTCGCACACAAAAAATACATACTGTGCAGCCTTTGACCGGGTAACCACATGTACATGTACAGCAGTGGGCAGGAGAATATTTTGCAGCGCAGCCCCATAATCTTTGGGTGATGACTCGACACGATAGTTGACGAAAGCCACTCCGGGACGCTGTTTTAGGCGCCGCAAAGAAGGCGCAGACTTAGTGACTAAACATAATTCCCCGCTTCCTAACCGACACCAACAGAACCTTTTCTTTAAGTTCTCACAACACCAAGCATAGCGGTGAGGGAACAATGGCTCTCGATTAATTGCCGACGCTGCAGTATTGGTTAGGTAAACTTCCCGCTGGTCGTAAGTTGAAGCAGCAATCTACTTGCCCCCAGTATAGGGTCTTCTATTCAAAGCGGTCTTCTATTCGAAGTGGCTTATCCACGTGGGGTCCAGAGTCTCCGAAGAGATACTGTTTCAAATCGCCACTATGCTCCGTACGTTGGGGAGGCAACGACGTGGTTGGCGCATGGCCGTCGAGCGTCCTAATGTTTTCTCTATACGACGCACCAGTAGCAGCAGCTCAACCGCTTCCGTGGTGGAAATCGGGGGCGTCAAAGCTCCTGTGGGTGCTCCGCAGTCGATCGAACTGGTTCCTCGTGGGTATTTGACGGAGGGTCGACCCGTGGGCCAGGAATTGCTGGGTCATTTGAGGTGGATGATGCAGAAAGATGTCCTAAAACAGGACATGTTCCTGATTGGGTGGGTTAAATGGATTCGTTGATGGTTTTTTCACAGTTTCTGAAGGTTAAATTGTGGATTTTAGACCTCCCGGCTCGTCGAGACGGCTGCTGAGTATGCAGTTCTGCGAGCTGCTGAACAAGGAAGTGGAATATATCGCCATTTCACAGGATACGACCGAGTCCGACTTAAAACAGGTGAGAAATATTGGGGGGTTGGTTGATAAATCCATGCATACTGACAATTGTTGGGTTTAGCGTCGGGAGATCGTTGGTGGTGCGGCCATTTTCACGGACCAAGCTCCGGTTCGAGCAGCTATTAACGGCCGAGTGTTGGTGATCGATGGTTTGTCGCTGCTAAATTGACTTGCTGCTTTTATTCTCCAGTGCTCAGCAAATATTGTTGATTGAACGTAGGTCTTGAAAAAGCAGAACGGAATGTACTGCCCACCTTGAACAATTTGCTTGAGAACAGAGAGCTGATGTTGGACGACGGAAGGTTCCTCATGAAAGCGGAAAGGTAGATCTGAGCTTCGTAAATTGGTACAATCAATTCTTTGCTAACAGTTTAGTTCTGACAGCTACGACGCTTTGGTGGAGCAAGGATACTCGGTGGATGCCTTGAAGATGCAAAACTTGGTGCGGGTGCACCCAGACTTTCGTGTTATTGCATTGGGACTCCCTGTTCCGCCGTATCCTGGTCGAACACTAGACCCACCTCTGCGCTCTCGATTTCAAGCGCGCAATGTAAAGTCAAGCTCACCGGGGTCACAGCTTGAGCAACTGGTTGCGATCGCTCAATCCGTTCCGCTGCCTACATTGGAAAAGCTGGTAGGCATTCGAGAAGCCGTCAACACGATTGAATCTACCTACGATGCGGGTACCAGCACGGGGCCGCGTATGCCGCACTTTGACTACCTGTCGCTCTCTCATTGTGCGAAGGTGTTGGAGAAGTTCCCAGACTCGAGTGTAGCAAGTACTGTCGGGCGGGCTTTTCCAGTGAGAACCGACATTCTCGGAGGCAAAACCGAGTCCAACTCGAAGGCTCTTGATCGAATCGTGACAAACTTCTCGGATGGATTGAAGCACACCAAGTACAAGCTTGATAAGGTTGCCAAAGCATCGACTGAAGACGTGAGCGCGACGGTGACTTTTCATGCACCAGTAGGACAACTTGTCCTGCAAGACGTTCCGTGTGGTACCACTCGTGCCCAAATGGACAACATGACAAACTTTGTCGAGACGGAGACCCATTCTGAGATGCTAGCCGAAATGATTCAGGACCATGCCGTTGGTAGTGACTTGTGTGTTCTGGGGACTAAAGGCAGCGGAAAGTCGGCGTTAGTGCGATTGTTTGCACACCGCATGGGCTACGCGACTGAGCTCTTTAGTCTTTCCAAGGACATGACGGCACGAGACCTCCTTCAGCGTCGGTCGACCGACTCGCACGGTAATACTCGATGGGAGGATAGTCCTCTAATTCACGCTGCTCGAAACGGCCACCTTGCTGTGCTAGATGGTGTGCATCGACTCGGGAGTGACAGCCTCGGTGTGCTTCAAAGACTGATTCAAGATCGAGAGATTGACCTAGCGGATGGATCGAAGTTAGTATCTAAGACCACGTTCGACGCTATCGCAGCAGACGCAGAGAAAACCGGAAATGCAGTCGCCCTCGGCCGAGTGTCTCCCATTCACCCGTCATTTCGCATTATCGCGATCGCCGAGGCAGACCCCGCGACATCGAAAGGCACGATGGGTATGGCAGGAAAGGATTCCACCGCTGCATGGCTGAGCTCGGATACCATCTCCATGTTCAGCTTTCATAACCTCTCGGCAATTTCCTCCCAGCAAAGCGAAGAAGTCGTACGGAGTCTTTACCCGGAGCTTCCCCACGAAACAACAAGGTAAGTCTCGCTTGAATTGCATTGTTGAGCACGACCTTGGCATGTAACGAATTTTTGTACTGCACTTTGTTGATGAACAGTTTGCTGTTGTCGTTTTCGGAGAAGCTGAGGAAGGCCAAAGAGTCAAGCGCGAATGCCGATTACCATGCGCTTTCGCTGTCTACACGCCAACTTCTGCGCGTTTGTCGGCGGCTAAACGCTTTTCCTGAAAATTCACTACAGGACGTGCGTCCATTGCTGCACGACACACTGCTGACCCAGTTTTTATCTGCGTCATGCAGCCAGCTTGTTGATTTACTGTTGGACGAGTGCAAGGCACTAGCAGCAGTGACGACTACAAACTCGCAAAATGAACAACCAGGTGCGCAATAATGATACTGATTGGAGGAATCCCCTGCTTAATAACTTCTTACAGTCCGCTGTGTACAAACAGATATCATCCGTGAAGATGGCGGGTGCTTGCACATTGGTGACGTCTCGTACCCGATTCAAACCCCAAAGAACCCGGAGTTGGTGCCTCAGCCTCATTACTTTGACATTCCAAAGCATACGCGCTGTATGAAGGATATGCTTCAGGATGTTGTGGCAGGCCAGAAGCACATGCTGCTGATCGGCAATCAAGGTGTTGGCAAGAATAAGCTAGCGGATCGCTTACTGCAGCTCCTACAGCAAGAACGCGAGTACATCCAGCTCCACCGCGACGTACGTTGCCACAGTTGAGTGCAGTAGGATGCAACACCAACTAATGCTCATGTTTTTCTTTCTATCTTAGACAACGGTCCAAACACTGACGCTGGTGCCGACACTTATCGATGGACGGATCGAATGGGAAGATTCTCCGTTAGTTCGTGCTGCCAAAACGGGTAGAACACTGATCGTCGATGAAGCCGATAAAGCCCCACTAGAGGTGGTTTGCGTTCTGAAAGGGCTCATTGAAGACGGCGAAATGCTTCTGGTAAGACTGATCGATTCGTTCTAGGAACCAATCAGGTGCTAATGGCTTAACCTATCTCATGCTATTTGTTTGTTGAACTGTAGGGCAATGGGAAACGCTTAGTCGACCCAACAAAAGTAGCAATTGAAGAGTGGCATAACGAACAAGACATCATCGAGCTCCACCCGAACTTCCGTATGTGGGTCCTCGCGAATCGCCCAGGCTTTCCGTTCCTGGGAAACAACTTCTTCCGAGAAATTGGTGACATTTTTGCCAGCCAGTACGCATCAACTTGTTGGTTCGATTCGGAGTTCCCTGACGACGCACTAACATGTTGTGTTGTTTTCACGCCAGCGCAATTGACAACCCCGATGAAGAGTCTGAGCTGTCCTTGCTGACTGCGTACGCACCAAGTGTTTCTGTCGATATTTTGCGTCGGCTTTGCAGAGCCTTTGCAGAACTTCGTGAGCTGGTGGAAAATGGTACCATCACATACCCATACTCGACGCGTGAAGCGGTTGCTGTTGCAAAGCACCTTGAGCAATTCCCGAATGATGGCGTATCGTCAGTGCTGGTAAGGACTCCACGCGAAAGTGCTCAAATACTTCTGTTTTCAGTTGCTCAGTATGACTTTGTATTGCGATAGGAAAACGTCTTAGCTTTTGACGCCTACGACCCGAACATGCGCGCGCAGTTATCCGAAGTCTTTTTGAGGTACGGAGTTTGTGTGTTTGTACACGTGTAGTGTTGCGTTTGACGTGTCTGCATGTGCGATTGCTGTCATTTTGATAGAAATGGCTTGCAATAGACCATGTCTGCTTGCTTTCGCTATGCGCACCAAAGCAGCGATAGCCATGCTCGATGACTGACTTGTTTTTCATCCGCGATGCTATGATTTTTTTCGTTTGTGTGTTGTGTATCGTCAATTAGACATGGAATTCCTCTGTCAGCAACAGGCGAAGCCTTGGCACTCAAGATGAACATTGCAGAAACGCATCCTCTCCCCAAACTTGTTCCAACCGAATCATGGCGATGGAAATATGAAGCAACAGTGAAATTCAGCGCGAGCCCCGATCAACCGCAGCAACAAATTCACTTTTCATCGCTCAATCGGCGGCAAATTTGGCTCGATCCATCGACAACAAGATCATTCACGCTGCAGCACCATCGACTGCATGAGTTTACTGAGCAATTGACCTCTTTTCAAGTTCCATTGAAGGGGAACCGGAAGCAACAAGCTCACGCGATGGCTCTTTTCCCTGATAACTCGGTCCATGGTACGTTCACTCGTCTTACGAGAAAGTCACAAGGTGAAATGAACTTATGCTTTCATGTCCTTACCGTTAGTTCTCACGAGACGGCCGATGAGCTTGCACTCCTTTTCCGATTTCGAAGGAAACGATAGGTACGTTGTATCGAATGGCGACAGCTTCAAACTACGCAGATGTCTAACTCTCGTTGGTCTTTTATGCCTTATACAGACTGCACAGTGTATTGGAGATCGAAAGTGATTATATGCAATGGGAACCGAGCCCGGTGCTTGTGAATCTACCCCATCAAGGAGAGGTTGCGGTATTTATCCCATCTACAGGTAAACTGCGACGGATATTTGTTCACGTTAAAGTCAGTTATCTCATCTTGTTTTCTCCTAGGTCTCACAATTTTTACGAGTCCAAGGGGTAACTCGGACGGACGTGCTGACTGCCTCACCCTTCCCGATGGTGCTCTTGATGGCCGAGTGCACATTGATTCTTCATCATTAAAGAAGAAATCGAAGCAAAACCCGTTTTCAAAATGGCTTGGAGGTGGGGACGACGGTGGATGGCGGACAGAAGCCGACGGCGTTAACCCAGGCTTGATTCTGCGGTTTTTGCAAGGAGGTTCGTTATTTCAGCTTCTCGTCTTGAACTCGAACAATTTCGTCTCCGTCGACCTGGCCAAAGTGAGCGCGTCATTGCCTATCCCAGTTGCCGAAATTCTCAGTGTCCAGCCTGTGGGTAAATACGAATGGCTTCTACGAACGACGCATGAAGGCTTAGTGTACAAGTTGCGCCAAGAGGAAGGGGAGAGCGATTTCATTCTGGAGATGGCAGAAATTGATTGCAACCCGGATTCCAGCGGATCAATTGTTGATTCACGACACTCAATTTTTCCTGGCCGCCAGCAATTTCAAGGACGGCAGACCCCAGCTAAGGTTATGGTACACCCCAATGCTTACCTACAGGTACTTGAAAAGAATGGAAATGACCATGCGATTCAAAGTGCCCTGCGAAAGCACAGTGAGGGTGACAAGGGACACAGAGAAGTGCAACGAGCCTGGACGAACGATTCGGTGATTGTGAACTCGGTGCAATCCGACAATGGTGAAGTCGTCGACATGGAAGTAACGTATCCAGAGACACAAACAACCAAGAATGTGGTCATTGGCTCCATCTCAGCGACAACAAACGTCTGTGATGATAGCAGACTTTTCTCTTTGTCTACACAAAGCTCTTATGTGCCACGCGTTGTTGCTGTAGCAGGTACGCACAATGGTAAGCACACGCTAACGCTTCAAGAAGACGGTGCTGTGAGAGTATGGCAACTCGATCAAGAGTTACTGGATAGAGAGGCTGACATGTGGAAGCAAATGTACGACTGTGAGGACGATTTGGAGTTTGGTGGTGCTCTCGAACTAAAAGTAAATGGCTCGAGAGTTGGTGGACCATCAACGGCAAAGACAGGTCTTGATACACCGAAGTATGGGAAAGAGGACCCAAACAATGACCCGCATGTCGGAGGAAATACCTGGGCCGGGGGCACTGGTGGAAGTGATACAGCTGGACTGGGTGGCCGAGGAGGTCCTTATCGACTCGACAAAGGTCATCCAGTGCACCAAGTTTCTCAACAGAAGAAGGACGAGGTGTCGGCCGAAGCGCGAGCTAAAGCGCAAGCCATGGCACAGGAAGCGCTAGCAGACAAGTTGCGCGAGATCGATATGAGTGACCGCGAGTGGGAGACGTACCAGTCATATTTCAAACGCGTGGAACGAGAGAGTGCTCAACTGCGTGCTGTGCTGTCAAACCTGGAGGCTGTAGCCCAAGAACGCAACTGGTTGAGACACCAATCGAGCGGTGAGCTGGATGATGGCAAACTTGTGGATGGTGTTGCTGGTGAACGCCTCGTATTCAAGCGCCGAGGCGTGAGTGACTCCCCTTTCCAAGCTCCAGCGGGCCATCAGCAGAGTGAAGCGCCTAAACGGATGCTGTTTGTGATGGACGTCAGTGGCAGCATGTACCGCTTCAATGGTCAAGACTCTCGCCTTGAGCGAATGCTCGAGACGTCTCTCATGATCATGGAGAGCTTTGCGGGCTTCGAGCGTGAACTGGACTACTGCATCATGGGACATAGCGGCGATTCATCCGAGATCCCTTTCGTCGAGTTTGGAGCTCCGCCAAAGGATCGAAAGGAGAGACTGCGAGTGCTGCAAAAGATGGTCGCACATACTCAATATTGCCAAAGCGGAGACCACACCGTTGAGGCTGTTGAGCGGGGCGTGAAACGTGTTGCTGCGCTTGAGGGTGACGACCGATTTGTGTTCGTGGTGAGCGATGCGAATCTCGAGCGCTACGGAATTGAGCCCAGATACCTCGGCCGAAAGCTGGTAGCAGAGCGTGGTGTTCAAGCTCATGCTCTGTTCATTGCATCGTTTGCCGACGAAGCTGAGCGTATCCGTCGTGAACTGCCTGCAGGGCGTGGCCATGTGTGTCTCGACACCTCGGACTTGCCCAAAATGTTCAAGCAGATTTTCACATCGGCGCTCGGTGGCAACTAACTGCCCCGCTCTACTGCTGATTCTCATGTGCGTGAATGCAGCAATGCTGTCGGCTCGTGCAATTTGCTACAGAATGCGTAGGAATAATAGCAAGGAGATTTGATCGTTGGGTTTGACATGTTGAGCTCAATCCTTCTAGCTTGTGACCATTCTACATTCGGGCGAAACGAGAGCTCCGTCGAACACTCGAGATACGTCTTCCAGGTTTCCTAACAGGACAAGAAGTGGTGTTACCATGTCTGCTCGACTTTGCATTCTCACCGCGCAGTCGTTGTCGGTGTCCCATTCGAAACGCACCGAGCCACGCATCGAGATACGTTGCCCTACCAGTTTGGCGACGATACGTTTATCACTTCTTTCTTGGCTTGTGATCAGATGAGGGAATACTCGTTGCAACGTGTCGGCTGAAATGGTGACACTCGTAGTCGTGGTTGCCACCAGTGAGACCACTGAGCCGTTCTTTTCTAGTTGCTCGAGTTGGGTCGATATCGTGAAAGCAAGACGAGAACTCGCTCCAGTTCCTTAGCAGTGCTTCCACACCGCAAATTGACCCGTCAGTCGCGTCCGGGGCCATCGACTCTTGTAGAAATTTCAGCACGAAAGCATGCAGTGCTGGTGGAGGGGACCTAAAGCCGAAACGAAAGAGCCGAAAGTACTCCATCGCAACATTCCAGACCGACCAAGTCATGGGGATGCCGCTGTAGGCGTTGCATCGCTTCAGCTCGAGTTCGTGAATTTCCTGTCGTAACTTTGAATTGGCTGCTTCGAGGCTCAAGGTCAGTTGGCGCTGTTTGCTCCGGTACTTGGCTTGACTAACTCTGTGACGTTCTCGAAGTACAGCCTCCTCCTCGATTGCGTCTTGCTGTTCTTCGATTGTTGTTTCAGGTTCGGTGGCCATAAATGGACTTGGCAGGGCTCAGAATAATATTCATTTGGACTTGTCGATGAATTGGATTAGAACGCTGGGTGACAGCGCAAATGACCTTGTCACTCAGCGTCGTCGCATTTGGCGGATAGAGAGAGAAGCCGGTCATGAGTACTGAGCTAGCAAGTTTGACCTACCACTCAAAACACTTGAATTGATCACGCGACGATAACTTACTCCGTAATACATGTACATGTATTGGTGTTTCCCCTTACTATTAGAGACTGCACTCTACGTGATTATGGGCCACCGTCACAAAGGGAAACGTCCCGTACATGTAGCCTACCTTCGAGGAGACGCATGATGGGGATAGGAAAAATTGGCGTCACAATTGATGGCGTTGAAGTGCACTGACGTGGATTAACATAATACAATACATGTCTTTATCCAATCATCTCTCTTCTCTCATCCCATTGGTCAAAATCAAAGATCCAACGAGGGGGAGGATATGCCTCCATTTCAAGCTCCGAGAAGCGGCCAAAGGTGACGGTGTATCTTGTGCTGCCTAGTGTCGCCTCCTCCTCTCACCTCTTTCTGCACTCTCTAGACAATGAGCAGCACTGGCGCAGGATACGACTATTCCGCGGGCACGTTCTCGCCCGAGGGCCGCATCTTCCAGGTCGAGTACGCCAAGAAGGCCGTCGAGAACAGCGGGTACGAAGATACCGTTCCAGGGTACGATTCTTCTCGACACAGGTTACGTTAACCCATTGGATCGTTGTGCCCAAATGATAGCACCACCATCGGCATCAAGTGCACGGACGGCATCATCATGGGCGTGGAGAAGACGCTGCTGTCCAAGATGCTCGTGCCTGGCACGCACCGTCGCGTCTACGCCATTGACCGCCACGTGGGTCTGTCCATGGCGGGACTTGTGGCCGACGGCCGCCAGCTCGTGAACCGCGCGCGGGAGGAGGCGCTCAACTACAGGAAGAACTACGGCTGCAGCATCCCGCCGCAGCACCTGGCGGAGCGCATGGGCCAGTTCGTGCACTACTACACGCTGTACGGCTCCATCCGACCGTTCGGCACGGCCATCATGCTGGCGGGCTACGACCAGGACACCAAGAAGACGAGTCTGTACATGGTGGAGCCGTCTGGAGTCACCTACGTACGCTTTAGTGGAGGGTGGAGCAGGGATGGATACTTTATTAGTGAGCTGACAGGTGTCTTGGTGGTGATTGCAGAGCTACCGCGGCTGTGCGCTGGGCAAGGGCCAGCAGTCGGCCAAGACAGAGATCGAGAAGTACAAACTCTTCGACATGACGTGCCGTGAAGCCATGAAATACGTTGCCAAGATGTACGTGCGGTTTACGCTATTGCGGTGGTGGTGCTTGAGGGTGATGGTAGTTTTGTTGTTGTTGTTAAATTATTGCTAGTCTGAACACGCTGCACGACGAGGTGCGTCACCCGTTCGAGCTTGAGCTGAGCTGGATCTGCGAGGAGACGAACTGGCAGCACCACTTGGTGCCGGACAACCTACGCGACGAGGTCAACGAGTGGGCCGTCCAGTCTATCAAGGAGGACGAAATGGCCGATGACGACGACGATGACGACGAGTAAGCTCGACGATCGATGTCTTCGCCCTGAAGCGTAGTAGTCGTTCGGTATTCTCCAGCTGAAGACAGTCGGCACAGAGTCCACTCAATGTCTCGACGAGTGTACGAAGAGGAACCTTTGAGCGCAGTCTCGCTGTGCCTCGGATAACTGCTGCCTGGGCGCAATAAAACGACTCTTGACAGATATGACGCTGTTTGTCGTAGGGACTTAGAGTAGTTTGGAGAATAAGGGGAATAAGCGGCTAGAGGTCTGCTTGGGGTCAAGGCAGAGGGTCGGTAAGTCGCATTTTTCCATGCCAAGGACGACACTAACGCGATTTGCTGCGCTGCATGTCGACACCTTCCGCCGGGGTAACAGCAATAGGAATTGACGGACAGCCGAGCCATAGACGGACGCCGACGCAACAAGCCGAAAGAAAATGGGCAATGGGGTCCGTTAAAGGAGGTTACAACTTGTACTTCCTGCGGACTTGTATACAACTGGCATTAGACTACACACGCATATAGAACTACACCCTCACTCTCCTCTTTCTGCAGTGCGGTGGCACCTTAAATAGTAAATACTCCACTGCTGGCTGCACGGCACGTCGAGACGGATCTCTCACTTGGAGCCGCACGAGGAGCTGGCGGTCGAGTCGTCACTGAAGCTGAAAGACGCGAGGCTCTCGTCGTCGACGTCGTCGTCGCTCTCGCCGTAGAAGCACGAGGACGAGCACGTGCTGCCGAGCGGCGTCGCGTGTTGCGGTTGCTGGTGGCGACGCGCCGGTCGGCGCATGGCGTACAGACGCAGGTCCATCTCGCGGTACATGATGACGCTCCACTTGCACTCGCCCGAGCAGTAGCAGTCCACCTGGTCGTCGGGGATCTGCAGCGAGAAGAAGGACACGCCGCAGTTGCTGCACACGAGCGGCAGGCCCGACACGCTGGGCGCGCGCGGGCTGTAGCAGCACTCGGCCTCGGCCAGCGGCTCCATGTACGCGAGGTCCACGGCCTCGTCCATGGTGCCGTCGGAGCGCGCGTCCAGCGACTGCGGCTTGCACAGCCGCCAGTCGCGGTCCATATAGCCCAGGCAAGCCTCCTCCGCCGCGCACGTCGATTGGGACACCATGTTGAAGAGGAGCGTTTCTGGGCACGAGGGGAAGGTGAGAGGGAGCTCCGTCGCCAACACGGCAAATCGCAAAGTGAGCCTGCGAGTCGAGCTTGGCCTCGAGCGATCTTCCTTTTTCGGCTGCTTGGGCCTCACTGGCGCCCAGTATGGTGCGCTGATTCTTCCGCGCTTTCTGGCGGTTGATCGGCCCATCTCCGCCGAGGCGCTGCCGTGCCGTGCGCGCCCTGTCGCCCAGCAGCGCAGTGGGCTTCACTATGGGCGAGCGTTTTCCCGCGCTGCGGTTTGAATGCCGGCAGATCCGCTCGCGCGAAGCGTCGCCATTTTAACCGAGCGCAGCCAATCAGCGCCCGCCGTCTGATTATCAGAGACCGGGCATAGAACAGGCAGGCAGCAGACCATCAAAAGTTTGCCCACATCTTGTAGGAATGCCATCTTGGCTTGCTGCGGCGGCTTAGTGCCGTCGTGGCTGGATATCTTCGCGTTACACTTGCCTACTGTAGCACCTCTATCGGATAGGGTGCATTGCATGTGTCGCCCAGTGCAGCTTCACATTCGCCACATTGACCGCTCGTGTACAGCCTTCCAGACCGCACAGCGAATTGCTTGCCGGTGTCGAGCACTGCGACGATAGAGGAAGTCTCAGCAAATGTATTGAGCTGTTGTTGGCAAAACAGTTTTGAAAAGTCAATCTCTTTTTGAAAAAAATCGAACATGGACACAAAAGGAAACGCGCAAAATCGGGTTCCGATTTGACTCATGGCGCCCGATTCACATAAAGAGTCACCAGAAAAGCTCAGCATGGCGAGCCTTTCTCCAACCAGCTACAGGCGCCGCACGCGAGGACAAAAAGAAGCGGTTGGCGGCGTTCGCTTGGTGTTGTCTGCCTGCAATCTGCACGGCGTTGACGTGGACAGCCCCGCGGGTGCCAGTTTAGTGTTCACGCGCGCTTTGCGACGTGGGTTGCGACCGCATGGTTGAAGACGCCCGAATTCGTCACCAGGCCAGCAACCCAAACAAGACGCTGTTTCAGCGCCGTTTTCCCGCGCAGTTTTGAAAAAGGTATCGCGTCCGGCGTGACGTCGCCGTTGGCCGGAAACTAACGACGCGAGTGACGCGCACTTGAGCGCCAATGGCCGCCGCTGCTTCGCGGCGCCGCGGCCGTTCATTGGCGGCGCTTGAGATCGAGCGCGGTCTCATTCTTCTTTTGCCATGCATGCGAACATGGCTTCACTCTTGCGCGACTGGCAAAGCGTGGAAAAATGGCGGGCGATGCATGACGGACGAGCAGCTCACACGATACGAACGCGGCGCTGCTCATGCGCGCAGGTCGGCGATTGATGCAAGCAGCGAGAAAGCACGGTTTCTGCGCGTCCGTCATGACGAAGGCCCCTTGCGATACGAGCAATTGAGCGGCATCGCCGACAAGCCGTCAACCCACACGCCTGGAGCTCCATTTGACGCGGCAAGCGAAACGCATGGGAGCGCTACTCTGTTCTCAAACCGCCGGTACGCCGTCAGTCAAGCTGCATCTAACACATGCAACACCTTCCTGCCAAGACTAGCTCGCTCCAAGGCGCAGTAAGGATGGAGGCCAAGCAGCATGTCGCGCCCATGAAAGATCGCAATGGTGTGGTCCACATCTTCAAGATCATGTTTCCCAGGGTCGACCACCGAGGTCCACTGGCTCCCTCTGGTTTTCGATTGGCGCGCGCACTTTTCAAATGTGCATACTGAACGCAAGTCGTTTTCCTTCTCGCCCCTCCTGAGACCCAATATATTAGCTCAGACAGAGCCTCCAGACGCAGCCCGAGAGCCATGACCCGCCCCAAGGCGCGCAGCACCAACCTCACGCACGAGCAGAAGCGCCTCATTTGCCTGCACGCGCGGCAGTTCCCCAAGACGACGCAGGCGCAGCTGGGCCAATGGGCCAAGGAGCAGTTCCAGCTGGACTACGTGCCGTCCCAGGCCGCCATGAGCTACATGCTCAAGAAACGCGCCCAGTTCGAGCTCGTGTCGGGCGAAGGCCGCGACTACAAGAAACTCCGCACCGTCAAGTGTCCCGAGGTGGACTCTGCACTGGCCAATTGGTTCCTCTATTGTCAGGCGCGTAGACTCAAGTTACCTGGAGACCTGGTGCGTCACAAGGCGCGTGTGTTCTACGAGTTGCTGGCTCCGCAACTGCCTGAGAGCGTCACGAGCTCTCCACCGCAGTTCTCCAATGGATGGATGCACTCGTTCATGGGACGACACGGGTTCTCGCTGGGAGGAGGCAAAGGCAGCAAAGGCGCTCGAATGCAGCAGGAAGAAGTGGACGGACGACCTCGGTTCGCACCGGAAACGTCCGTCATCTCGACGCCCGACCATCTCAAGAACGCAGTGATGGGCATGATGCCCGAGAACGTCTACTGGCTCCATGAGACGCGGCTGTTCTACGCCATGAGCCCGGACAGGCAAGCGCTGCCTACGGGACACCACCCGGACAAGAAGATCACCATGTTGCTGGCTGTGAACGCTGACGGAAGCGACCGACTCAACCCGTTCTTTGTGGGACCGCACCCGCTTCCTGCTGACCCCAATGTGAACACGGAGGACCGGCCGTACCAGTTTGCATGCAACCACAAGGCCTGGATTCCCCCCACGATGCTGCGTGACTGGCTCATGGCGCTGGATTGGCGCATGCGCGTGACCAACCGCCACATTGTGCTCATTGTAGACTCGGTGGCAGCGATGAGTGTGCAGAAGGCGTCGTTGTCGAATGTCAAGGTGCACTTTGTGGAGCGTAACCACGCTGGCGAATTGTGTGTGCGAGCGCTGGAGATGGGGATCGTGTCGGGCGTCAAGCGCAGGTACCGCTACCAGCTTTTGGACTACGCGCTAGACCGACGTGAAGAAGGGCAGCTTGACATCTACGACGTGCCGTTGCAGAAAGTGGTGGAGTGGGTGACACAAGGCTGGCAACAAATCCCACGGTCCCGGATCATGGCTAGTTTTGCCCATGTGGGTGTGATGATGACCACGGAGACGGGGGCCGAAATCGTCCCCGACAACCGTGCCGACGATAAACTCGATGCACAAATCCAAGCTCTGCTCAAGCGCCTGAAGCTGGTTAGCCCCATGCGGCTGATCGAGGTGGTATCTCCCAGTACTGAGAAAGCATGCGACGAGGACCTGACCGACGCGGACTTTGCTGATTCGGCACTGCACGCTGCCCAAGGAACTGTGAAGATTCAAGTAAGCACTGAAGATCTCACTCGCCACGCTATCTCGCAGGTGGCGGCGGTCCCGTCCTCGGAGAACTCGTCCGGTGTCTCTACGCCGTTCGACTCGCAAACGGCACCAGCTCGCCGAACCAGCAGCTCCAACATCAACAACTTTATGTCCGAGTACCCTGGATTTGATCAAGGATACCCAGGCTCATTGGACGACACATGGCTGGCGTGGAATGCCTCGCAACGTGCTGCAACGGCGCCAGTCCGTCAGCCCGTGAGTGATTTGGAGGCCGTTCAAACGACGATCCGCTTAGCCACCGAGATGAACTGTGACCCGAACGTACTGGCGGAGCTCAATCGTGTTCAAGAGGTGGTGGCAACCCGTGACCCGAGTATTCCAACCACGATCGCTCCAACTGCTCAACAAGCGCCAACTCGCAACGCCATTTGCCAATTCCGCTTCGGAGCGCCTACTCGACGTCTTCTATAAGCTCAGCATTCTAGTATCCGACTCGTACGTGCGTTAATGTGCATAGTATTTCTTTTCTTGGTTTCCTCTGAGCAAAATGTAGCCATGTTCACTTCAACTTGTCAATCATCGTCTCTCATTGGCCAAAAGTCGAAAGATTTAAAGAAGAGAGAAAAACTCATCCCAATCACCATTTTGCAGCCAAGAAGAACAAGAGCTTCCTCTTGCACGTGCATTTACCTGTCGACCCAAGCGCCGATCGCTGCATCATGTCCCACCGCAAGAAAGTGCTGCTCAAACTGATCATCTTGGGCGACAGCGGGTGCGTTTTCCATCTCCGTAGCCCTGTGGTACAAGCGTTTAAAGGAGAAGTACTAAGTATTCACTTTATTTTACTTATTTTTTGTATCTGGTAGCGTGGGGAAGACGTCGCTCATGAATCAGTACGTGAACCAGAAGTTCAGCAACCAGTACAAGGCCACGATCGGCGCCGACTTCCTCACGAAGGAGATTATGCTGGACGACAAGCTGGTGACGATGCAGATCTGGGATACGGCGGGCCAGGAACGTTTCCAGAGCTTGGGCGTGGCCTTCTACCGAGGAGCCGACGCCTGTGTATTGGTGTACGACATCACGAACCCAAAGGTGGGAGTTTTCCAATTGGAGAGGGTTGGAGGGAAGGAAATGACTGTTGGTGGTGCTGGTTGATACAGTCCTTTGAGAAGTTGGACACGTGGAGGGACGAGTTTCTGGCGCAGGCCGGACCGAGAGACCCCGACGCCTTCCCGTTCATTGTGCTGGGCAACAAGGTGGACAAGGAGTCGGAGAGAAGGGTGCGTAGTGAATGGGATGGAGACTGGGGGAGGGAGCAGGGGATTCTGAGGCGGGAATATTGATGTGGTGGACAGGTCCAGAAGGAGAAGGCGCAGGAGTGGTGTCGTGCCAAGAACGTGCAGCAGGTATGTGAGGCTTCCTTGGTTGGGAAGTGGTGGCAGCTACTGATGTGGCAAATGTGCAGCCGATTCAGCACTATGAAACGAGTGCGAAGGAGGCGACGAGTGTGGAGGAGGCCTTCCAGACGATTGCCAGCTCGGCGCTGCAGAAGGGCCAAGAAGACGACATGTACGATTGGGGGGCATTGATAAAAGGGTGCAGCTTCCGGGGGTTAACAAATTTTGTGTTGGTTGCTGCAGCTACGTACCCGAGACGATCGATCTCAGTGGCACATCGTCGAAGCGCGAGAGCTCTTCATGCTGTTAAACTGAGGTGCTGTGCTGCTAGTGTCGACTGCAAACAGTACAACGGAATGGTGCGTGGTGAATGGACTGAGGTAGGCATTACAAGAGGGCGGTAAAGCGGAAGGGTAGACGAACGTAGCTCCAGTCTCACCATTGCATGGCAAGAGATTCATTTGTCCTTTTCTTTTTCTAAACTTTCTGGGCTGATCCTCCTCGTGTGGCCGGTGATGCTGATTTCTTCGGTGAGGCTTCATCAATGGCTGTCTTTGTTGATCCTCTCAAAGCAATCGATAGCGAAGGCACGTGAATCCCCTTCTTCTTCTTTTGTTTCTTTCGTGCGAGGCGTTCTGCTTCTAGCTGCCGGCGTCGTGCCTCAATTCGCTTTTGAACTTGGCGTTTACGCCAGCTGCAGAACACTTTGAGCTGAGCTGCCAACTCCACAGCCTCCTCCACGTCCCGGGTCGGCACTGGTTTGGGGGGACCAAATTCATACCGACCCCAATCCTTCGGATCGACCTGCTCTTCTTCGTCAGTAGCAACCATGTACTTGCGTAATTGCTTCTTGCTGGTCTCGCGAATGGCAATTTCGCGCTTCATGAACGTCAACTCACGCGCAATTACATTCGGATTCTGCTCGCGATGAAGACTCAAAAAGTTATCCAGCGCTGCATTGGAGGCATTAAACACTCAATTGAGTAGAGACACAAATGTTGCAAGCAATTGCAGCAGGCACCTTTGGCATGATCAACAGGTCGAGGCCCACGATATTTTCTAACAGGCGACGACGGCGAGCTACCTGACTCCGGTTCCGCGAGAGTTGCGATCTCAGCCTGTTTTGTCATGTACTGCCGCAGTTCCTCCTGTTGACGAAGCTCGATAATGTCGCCATGGCAATCCACGCAGAGATAGTCGAGTTCAGGATCTCCAAGATCACCGCAGCCGGCCCGACAGTGGGTTTTCACATGGAAACTCATCGTGATCGTAGCTCTTCACCAAGCATGAAGAATGGACACCTGCGCTATAACTGCCACAACCATCTAGAACACAACCATGCACAGTATAACAGTTCTGGGTTCTGAATTTGGATGATGACCTTTCTGGTCCTTCAGAAGTGCGAATGTCGTCGTAATAACGCGATGCACTTAGCTCCTCTACGGCGCCTTGGGGTCTTTCAAATAGAACGGGTGGAATGAAATCAAGCCGCTGCTCCAGCCGACGCTGAGCAAAGCACCATTCTTGAAGTTGGATGCAAACGCGAGTTTTCGAGGTACACCAGCGTTTGGAGGTCCACGCAGAAGGCCACTGAAAACAGTTGACGAATTAGAATCGACGACTAAGGAAAAGTTATCGCGTTGGGTAGTAAACGTACCTGCGAGTAATGATGAGGAACGGCTCCCACACCACACTGAAAATGGCGACCAGCTCCCCAGTCCCAGCAGGATTGGCTCCGGTTGCTGAAGTCCGATAAGTAAGTGCTACTCTCGATCCACTGGGGTCCCAAGCAATGCTCTGAACCTTGCCACCAACAATTCTACAAACAACCGCAACAAGAATGTTAGCATCTCCTGACAGCCCAGCTCCTTACGAAAAAGACTAACGTTGACGTACGCAGAGGTGCTTCGGTCCAACGAAAACAACTCTTTTTCAGTGAAATCAAGAGCCGGTGAACTAATCTGTGCATCTACAACAACAATAATCATCCGAGATTTAGAAACACACCGCAGCAACAGCCCATGTCAATAGTATATGGCACACCTATCGCGGGAGGACAGTCTTGGAACACGTATGGATACATAAGAGGACTGTTGCGTAGTGCCACCAGCAGGCATCGTCCATCACTTGACCACCCGCAGCCCTGCGTATGATATTCCACAAATCACTTTAACAAATCGATCATAGGTCAAGATATTAGGCCACTGCCAAGACATACCCCGGAAGCAACTTCCCAAGTCTCTCGCTTCCATGTCAGAGTCTCCCACATCAATGACACGCCGCTCCTAACAGACGTTAGCAGCAAAAATCATTTTATCAGTACACACTGCAAAATGTCACTACAATCCCATCAAGCCACTCACTCGGTGATCACGAATAAATATTCACCGGTTGGCGACCAGTGCAGCGACGACAGTTTGTACGGGCTCTGCAGCTCCGTCCTCCTGGAGAAAATGGCATCAAACACGACCACAGACCGCGATCCCTTCGCAGTGGCCGCTAACAAGCTTCCGTCTGCATTCCAGCACACCTGACTAAACCCGTCATTGCTCGGGTGCTTCAAAATCTCCTGCAGCACAGGTTCTACAAGAAATAGTATCATCAGCTTCACTTCATCCCCATATCCTCAACCACCTCACCTCCATCTTTCTTGGACACCTTCCACAGAAACACACCCGTCCTGCACGCCACCGCCAGTGTATCTCCCGTAAACTTGCCCCACTCGATGCTGCCAATGTCCATCTGCTTGGGGTGTTCCAGCACTCGAGCGTCCCAGGACGCACTCTCCACGTGGTAGAGCGCCACGACGCCGTCCAGCTGCGCCACAGCCAGCAAGTTGCTCGTCGGGTGCCAGCTCAAGTCCACGATGCTCTCTCCGTCTGCTGCGTCCTGCATCTCCTGCTGCAGCAGCTCCTCCTCGTCTTCTGCACCTGTAACAACCTTCACGAGCTTCTGCGCAGCGCCTCCAGCGGCGTCCAGCGCCGTGTGCAGCACCGCCAGCTCGTCGTCCAATAGGAAGCTCTTGGCAGCTCGCAGCGAGCGCTTGAGCAGCTTCAAGGCGCCGGAATCCTGCGAATCATCCGGTTCCTCGGTCAAAGACTCGCGTTGGCCGAATGGACGCGGCTTGGCGCTGGCCACACGCGCTGGGGGGAAGACGCGCCCTCCGCGCCGGATAAAGTCGTCACCCACGTGCGCGTCGTCCCGCTGGGAGACGCTGTAGAGCTCTCCCTGGAGCTCGCCGAGCGTCACGGCGTCCTTCGGCGGCACCGTCCAAGTCATGGTCGCCACAATTGCAAATGGTGTGCAACTGGTGTAGCGCAAATTAGAGGTCACTCAATCGAGGTAGGTGTTACTGACAGGGATACATTCAGTTTTGATCTTGAGCATGCGGATGGAGGTGGAGGTGGAGGTGGAGGTGGCGGCGTCTGGGAGCGTCTCGAGCGCGGCGTTTGTGTCGCTTGCGGGGTTTAGGGCGCTGAATGCTGCGTGGGGGTGCTACGTATCGTTGCAGTGCTGTGAATCGCATCGGAAGCGCGTTTTTCGGCTGGAAATGGACGAAAAAATGACGGAGGAAGGTGGTCACAAGGTGCGCATTGACCACTGGCCGCTCTGTAGTGAGGATAAACAGGCAGAAGGAAGCGGCAATGGAGTGCAATCAGGAGGTAAAGTTGATGTGCAATTGGTGGCTCCGTCGGAGGTCCCAGTGGTGCAGTATTTGGCGCTGGCACCAGCTGGAGACAACGCGCAGAAGCTCGCGCTCCCGTTCGTCAAGAGCTTATTAAGGAGACGGATTCTGACTGGACGAGTCGGTCGTGTTGCTTTGCAATGGGATGGATTGGACTATGGACAATGGAAGTACGAGGCGTTTTTCCGGGGACGCACGGGGAATGACGACAGTGCAGTGTTTGATGGTGGAGTCGTGACGGACCAGACGCTGGTGCTGATGTTCCCGTCTGCTTCGTCGACGACGACGCATGGAAAACGGAAGTTTCAGCCTGTTGGAACTCATGCGCAAGGTTTCCGCGAGCTGGTGACGATGGCTCTTTGCCCTGCGTTGGATATGGGTGCAGATGAAACGGCGCGTGCCATCGCTGCTCCTCGCTCGCAGTTGCTGCATGCACCGAGTGGCGCCGGAAAGACGACGCTAGTGCAGCAAATTGGAAAAAGAGTTGGGCGCGAATCTGCTTGTATTGGATGGTGGGCTACTTGCGTCGCCGCAATTGCGATTCGAAGATTTCTTTTCAGCTGCCTTGCGAATTCAACCTTGTGTGCTGCTATTGGAAGACCTGGAGCTGCTGTTCCCAATGACTCTTGACGAAACCAAGTACAAGCTCGTTTGTCGTCTTGTAAACTGCCTCGAGAGTATTCGTAAGTATTTTCCAACACGTGCTTTTAGTGCAAGTGATGGCTAACCGTTGTGATGCTGCAACACAGAAAAAGCAGAGTCTGTTCGGGTCGCAGTGATTGGGACAGTATCCGTGCTTGGCGCTCTTCACTCGAAAGTGAGGCAGTTATTCACTGAAGAGGTGTTTCTCGATGTAAGTGTTGTCAGTGACGTGAGAACATGGTGAACATGGGGGCTGACTGCCTCTCAATTGTGTATATTCCTTAGGTTCCCGACAAGCAATGGACTCTGGGCCTGCTTACGTCGTTACTCCCGTCATCGAGCACGCTTCGTCCTGATTTCCTTATGTCGTTGGCTGTTCGCTACGGTCAAAGACCAAGTAATATCGTTTCCATCGCTCAACGAATATGCATGCGGTTATCACGAACAGATATCGCTGAAATTAATGTCGAGGCTCTCGAATCGGAGATCGCAGCTTCTGCTCGTGAAATATCGAGTGCCAGCAACGGTGCTGATACACTTAGCTCTTCTGTCCCTGACGTTTCATGGGATGATATCGGTGGCTTGGAGCGCGTCAAACAAAACCTCATTGAAATGGCAGTGTGGCCATTGGAGAAACCTCAAGTCTTTCGTCGAATGGGGATCTCTCCACCTTTGGGCATAGTACTTCACGGCCCACCAGGAACAGGAAAGACGATGCTGGCGAAAGCGACAGCGAAGGCAAGTGGCTGCAATTTCCTTAACCTATCAGCGGGTGATCTCATGAAGGCTGAAATTGGCGAAAGCGAGAAGGCCATTACGCGCGCATTTGACACCGCTCGGGCTCTCAGTCCGTGCATGGTATTCATTGACGAGTTTCAATCGCTGTTCGGCAACCGATCTACCGCTGGCCAGACAACGTCTCGAATGATCTCGCAGCTCTTGATGGAGCTCGACGCGCTGAAGGCTGTATCCGATGACAGCGAAGTCCACGGTGCTTTAGTGGCATCTCCCGGTGCTGCCACAGGTCGGATATTTGTTCTGGCAGCAACGAATGCGTTGTCCGCCGTCGATCCGGCATTCCTTCAGCCAGGTCGATTTGAGAATGCAGTCTACGTTGGGCTGCCCAACGACAGCGAGCGTAAGGCGATTCTGGAGATTCAGCGCAACAAAATGCCTTGGAACGAGGATGTTGATATCGCTAAGCTAGTCGAAGCCACAGACGGTGCCAACGCAGCATCGCTGATTGCGTTGTGCCAGGCTGCAGCTATCCAGGCCATGCAGCGGATATCTCCCAGTGCCTCAGTGGATGAACAGGTGAGCCAAGCATCTGTCCATAGCACGCGTGATGTACTATAACTAATTCGTTGTTTCAATGCTTTACAGTGCATCGCAATGGTTGACTTCATTGCAGCATTGGCAAAGGGTAACTTTGATTTCCAGAATCCTAACAGTAGATGAGTGTATATCCACGATAGACTCCAGCTACAGAAGAAAGCAATGGGGCTGTGGATTATCGGAACCATCGTCGCCTGACTATTCTCTAAGCATCGAAACTCGCGTACGCAAGCAACGCCGTTTTGACGGCCGGAGGAAACGCGAACAAAGACAACTCGCCCTGAAACACCTCCGTGATGCGATAAATACCGCTGTCGATTCCTGGGCACAGTAAAAGGATTTTGCAGATTAGCCAAAAACATCACTTCGAAATGCACTTGCAATAAAGCTCACCTTTTGCTAGGGCCGTGGCTTCTTGCACGTAAACATCGGTCGTAGTGCTTTCCTTCAGGCATGTCTCCATGTACGCTTCCAGTGTGTTGCGGCACTCCAGTAGCGACGTCAGCACAGCTGGGACAGTATGCTAAAACACAACAAAAAAGTAGGGATTGTTAGTTTTACATAGTCAGGCATGAAGAAAAGCACACCGTACCTGAACGTATCCCTGCTTGTCTTCCGCACGCGAGACACTCACGAGATGGCACAACAGTGATTCAGCCGCACGCACAACCTTCGCGCGCTGGAACACGCGTCGGCGAGCTTCTTCCATCACGAAGCGACGAATCGCGAACTGCAGTTTTGACTCGAAGAAAAACCTGATGGGCGACTTGACACTAGCAGAGGAGATGCGGAGGTTCGCCAGGTGTGGGTACTGTTGAAGCAGAAGCAAAGGGTGGGCATCGTGCTGCGAGCCTAAGAAGTGCATCAGTGAAGTCACCGACTGCTCAAGTGCAAGAGCACCAGTGGACGAGTTATCGCCTGCAGATCCTTTCCTGTCCGGCAACGCGTTCAATAGCTGCAGCATCAACGTGAAGCTGTCGACCATCGCCGTTGTCGAACTGAATAGCGCGTTCCACCGGTCACGAGACGCAAACAGCGAATCGCGCGCAGCAGCGTCAAACTTGCAGCCAGTGAGCAAGTTTTCAAATTTAAACAAGCTGTCCATGATCTCCACGTCCTCAGCGTCTGCAGGAGCCGTGGGCGTCTTTTTATCTGAGATCTGTTTGAACGCCGCGTCCATACGCTTCTGCAAACCCTGCAAGTACTGCTCATTCAACGGTGTACTGGCCTGTGCACTCACGGCAATTTCAGTTGCAAACAACGCAGTAGCCACATCTCCTTCCTTCGGCTTTACGACTGCCAGCGAGTCCCACAAGTTGTTATTGCTGTCGCCAAACGCGCTGCCCAGTACTGCGTAGCTCGCCCGGAACAACAAGATCCGGAAGACCGATGCCGAGCACAGGATCGCCAAGTTCTCCAGCACACTGGTCGCCACCTGGAACGTCACCCTCGACGTGTGCGCCGCAAAGAAGCCAACTTCAGCCACCTCCACTTCACTTTCCACTGTCTCCACCAACCAGCCAGCTCAGCGCGCGTCCCACGACGTACACGAGCACTCCACGTCTTACTGCACGCACCACGTCCCTCTGCATGGCTCTCACAAAAGCTGCACGAGGGTCCAGCACGAACGGGTCTTCTGCCAGACTCGTCTCCACCATCACAAAGGACACAAAAGCCACGAGACCTCCTGCAACTGCGAACGCGCCAAAGTCCGCTGCCACCTGAACATTAGACGCCATCCCGTAGTACAACACGAGCTTCCACGTGTACGAGTGGACCACACAGAGAAGTAGCAGCACTGGCAATTGAGGCTGCTCCTTGACGCGCGTCACGGTGTCCACCACAGCACAAACTGCGGCCTGGAGTCCTCCACGCGTGTCATCGACCGGTTCCGCCTCTTTTCGTCGCGGCGTGGGCAGCAGCGCGTACCGGAGCGTCAAGTGAGTGACTGCAGCCGTCCAGAGACTCCCGACGACCATCAAGAAGGCCGCAAAGCCTGGGAATTCCAGCGGAGAGAGCACAGGAAGCGCAATCAACAGCAGCAGAGGGAACAAGACGGCGCCAAAGGCCGTGAGCGCCACCGCACGCAGCGTTTGCTGCAGACGCTGCTGCAGATGCAGGTAGGGGAGGTCCTTGAAGCTCGGAGACGCATTGGCGCCGCTCAGACCCGTCGCGTACAGCCGCAAGAGCGCGTAGAGCACCTCGAGCGAGTGCTCGAAGCCCATGGGGGTATCTGACTGGCGCCGGAATGGATATGCCGTTTGACAGGATGGTGTAGAACACGTATGTTGTGTGGTGGACATCAATATTATCGCATAGACGGAGCACCGCCACGTCGCGCGTCGACGCGCCGCACCTAATTGAAGTGGGGTGATGGGCAGCAAAGGATACCCTCCACTTGAGTCGTATCACTTGGGAATTCGCCGCCTTGGACACAGACGCGCAATGTGGCGACGCAGCGGCTCGGCGTTGAGCCAGCGCCTGGCGCTGAGCGAGGAGGTGTCGGAGGCTTTGTATGGGCGCGTGAAGCGGCCCGTGGTGGCGCTCGAGTCCACCATCATCTCGCACGGGATGCCGTTCCCGCAGAACCTGGAGATGGCAAAGCACGTGGAGGACATTGTGCGCTCGCATGGAGCGTGTCCAGCCACCATTTGCATCGCCGATGGAGCGCTGAAAGTGGGGCTGGCGGAGCAAGATCTGGCGCAATTGGCGGAGCTCGGAGCGGGCGCCAAGAAGTGCTCGACGAGGGACATCGCGGCTGCCGTGACGGACAAGAAGGTGGTGGGGGCCACGACGGTGTCCAGTACAATGTAAGCTTGTCGTGTAGAGGTGAAAGTAGTGGGAGTTTCTTAGTGGGGGTGGCGTGGATTCATGCAGGCGGATCGCCCATGCGGCTGGAATCAAGGTGTTCGTGACGGGAGGCATCGGAGGAGTTCATCGGTTCTGTGAAGAGACGATGGGTACGTGGGACTAAACTGGGGGTGTTTAGTCTGTCAGGAACTGATGGTGTGTGGATGCTCTCGTTGCAGACATTTCGACGGACTTGATGGAGTTATCGCGTACACCCGTGGCGGTGGTCTGCGCCGGCATCAAGTCGATCCTCGACATACCACGAACGCTGGAGTTTCTGGAGACCCATGTACTGTTTAGATTGAGCGTCACATACGAGAGAGAATCTGATTGTGTGTGTATTTGATACGTACGGCCGGTGTAGAGTGTGCCTGTGATCGGATACAAGACAGACCAGTTCCCCGCTTTCTTCACGCAAGACAGCGCCGAGAAGGCGCACCTGCGCCGAGACACACCAGAGGATATTGCCCGATTGATCTTCGAAAGTGGAGCGCTGGAGCTGCCGAATGGCCACATCATTGCCGTTCCCAATCCGAAGCCTGTGCCCACGGAAACCATCAACCAGGCAATCGAGGTGAGCACATTCAATTGAGACTGTTGGCACCCGGAAATGATAGCTCATAGTGCACTGAGTTTCAGCTGGGACTTAAGGAAGTTGTTGAGAAGAACATCAGCGGTCAGGCTGTCACGCCTTATCTTCTGAAGCGTGTAAACGAGATCACACTGGGTGTGTCGCTCGAATCCAACATCGATTTGGTAAACAGCAATGCGACCGTCGGAAGCCAGGCAAGTTTTCAGACGATAGGTTTAGTTTACAGGTTGTGCACTAACTGAGAGCGTCGTAATGTGTGACTATAATTGCCACTCTAGATTGCATGCGCACTGTTTGATCTGGAAAATGGTTCTGTTGTGGATCCTATTGCCAGATCGAATGCTGCTTATTCTCTGCCGAATGAAAAGGTATGTTCGTGGCTGCATTTTGCTATTTCCACCATTCTAACGCATTGATATGTGCTGAATCACAGAACTCCTCATCGGCACAGTTGAGAAGTGATAAACGCGTTCTTGTTGTTGGCGGTCTCGTGTTGGACATCATTAGCTCTTCTACGTCACCACTAATCCGCGGCACCTCCAATATTGGGACCATCAAGCAGTCAAGTGGAGGTAATTTGCTTTGGATATTTTAACTTTGTAGCTTTCAGCTAACTTGTTCTTCTCTATTGTTCAGGCGTCGGAAGAAATATTGCCGAATGTCTGCATCGACTAAGGCTGGATCCTTTGCTCGTATCGTCTGTGGGAAATGATGCGTCGGGCTCCATTCTTTTGGAAAACCTCAAGAGACTTGGACTAGACACCAGCGCGGTCCACGTTTCAGACAAGTTGCCTACGGCTGTGTATTCCACGTTTCAGACAAGTTGCCTACGGCTGTGTATTCTGCCGTCTTGGACTCAACCGGAGACATGGACGCTGCTATTGCGGATATGAGTGCATTTGAGTCGATCGTACGTGATGCGATGTTCATACCATTCGCCCACCTGTATCGTACGTCTAACGTCACGTGTATGTTTTCGCCACATCCACTATGATTTAACAGGAAAGCGAGAGCATTTCTGACAAAACCATCGACAACGCAATGCTCGTGATCGCAGACGGCAACTTATCTCCGAGTACGCTTGGCGAGTTGTTTAAGCGCAGTGCTCGTCTTGGCGTAGATACGTGGTTTGAGCCTACTTCGGTGCAGAAAGCTCTTCGTGTTGTGGAGGGCGATGCGGTGTCATCTATGAAATACATGTCTCCCAACGCTGATGAGCTTCACACAATAAGCGCCGCCATCCGACAGAAGCTCGAAGAAGCGGGTGCGAGCCCGGACCAAACGGGAACTCACGAACGTTTCCCACTTACCAAGGAATCTGCAATCATCCCCAAGGAGGAGATGACTCGGCTGAAAAATGACCTTATCACAGGTATGATGCGTAGTTCCTATTCTTTTGAAGAATTTGACTAACTCGCAAATGGATCGACAGCTTTGGTCGCAATGGCTGCTGGTGATATGAAGAGGCCTAAGCACGTGATGGTCACTTTGGGCAAGCATGGAGTTCTGGTAGCCTCGATCAACGTCTCCGTGCGTGACCTGCGAGAAATTGTGGAAGATTGCGACTTCCCCGCTGAAATTTGGGGCATGCACCACGTTCATGGTGGTCACTCCGTCACGATGGTGCATGTTCCTGGCGTGGAAATCCCTGTGAAAAACTGCACAGGCGCAGGTACGAAGCTGTCGATCGCTGATGATAGCATATTTCATTTGCTAACGAAACGGAGTTGTACTGATCATACGCAGGTGACAGCATGGTTGGTGGCACGGTTTACGGATTGCTGGAAGGCCACGACATTTTTCAGAGCTGCCACATGGGTATGATTGCTGCCCGAAAGAGCCTTGCGTCTGAGCATGCGATCAGTCCCGAGTTGGCGCCTCAAGTTTTGTACTCGGACTTGTAATCCGCACGGGAACAAACTGGAAAAGATGGTAAACACTGTCGAGTGCTTGTATTTCATGCAGTGCTTTTTGTAGCTGAAGGTCTTTGCTATTGATATGTGCAACACGAGTCAGTCCACCTTTCCTGTCGAGTTCTGCCTTCATGACACTTTCTATTGTTGTTGGAACTCGCTCGCGAACACTCCGATGAGTCGCACTAGTTCCTTCTGCAGTCCACTCTTCTTGGTGGCAACGAATGCCTGCACAGCGGCCTGTTTGCTGGCACTGCTGGGTTTCTTGGTGAGACTGCACGAGATCTGAAAACACACAACACCGGTCCACTGAGCAATCTGTCCATAGCACAACATTCACAGACACCTCATCTTACCTCGTAGTCCTCATCGTTCGAGATGTCGTTCATCTCGTACGAGCTCCTTGCAGGTGCTGCCGCCGCTAATTGACACTTCGAAGGGCAGTTTGAAGTTGAAGTCAAACAGGTACCGCTTCTTGCCTCGCACGACGCAAATGCTCGCGTCGCCCGTGATCTTCTCGGGCGCCTTCAGCGTCGCCTGCAGGTTGCCCTCCGAGTAGGTCGCCCCCGTAAACAGCTCGTTCCACTTCTCCTCCGCCCACTTGGTCACCACGCGCTCTTCAAACGTACCAGCCGTGTTCCACGCCGAGCCGTCATGTTGCGTCGAACTCGTCTACAAAAGCCAAAAGGTCAGTTCTCCACCCTAACCAACAACAAAAAACTCCATAACTCACCACCGGTTTGGGCTCAACCTTCTGAGGAGCAATGTCTCCAATCAGGTTCTTCTCCTCCTTGGATAGTTCACGATGGAAATACGGCAGTCCGTTCTTGTAGCCGCGCATATCCTCGGGCAAGTCTGGCTCATCCGTCACCACAACGGACGACGCACTGGAGCTCTTGGGCTTGGTCGTCGTCTTCACTGCCGCAGAAGAGGACGTTGACGTCGTCGTCTTGGTCGGAGGGCGACGTGGCGGCTCTGGCTTCTTGGGAGGCTCCGGTTTCTTGCAAATGCGCTTGTGGAACTGCCAGTCGCTGGCCTGGCACTTGCGGGCGCAGTAGACGGCCTTCTTGCACACGCTGCACTTGAGCTTGGCCCCTGGTTGGCTGCAATTGCGGCACTTGCTCTCGCTAACTGTAGGTGCCACTGGAACGTCCTTGCTCTTGGGTTTGTCGTCGTCCAGATCGGCGCCAATGTCCTTAAAGCGCGAGTAATCGTTCACGTCCACTTTCACCTTCCCTGCGTGCGCTCGATGAGCGAGTTGGCGTCAAAGTCGTCGGACGAGGACGCGAGAGGAGACGGGTCCCAGCCCACGTTGAGGCTGGCGGCGCTGGTGGGAGGCACAGACGACATGGCTGAAGGATCGAGCACCTTACACTTGTGGAGCGTATGGTGACGTTTTTCTAACTGCTGATCGAACTTTCTCGATATCAGTTATTGTATCCGTTACGGGTAAATAGAATTGGGGTGAAACAAGACAGTACTGTGTCAACATGGCGCTCTTCCAGGAAGCTGATGACCCGGACGCCGTGTTCGAGGCGGCGCTGTCGTTCGTGGACGAGTTCGAGCTCGACGCGCGTCCCTCCCATCCCCTTCCTCCATCCCACGACGCGGTGGTGGCCGTGTCCAATCCCCCCGTCGAGCCGCAGTCCACGGAGGAGAAGCGCCGCCAACGGGCCGAGCGCAAGCGCCTTCTGCGCAGAGCTGGCGTCTACAGCGACCCGAACCGCGCGCGCAACGAGCAGACGAGGGAGATCGCGTTCCTGCGCGAGCAGATGCACAAGCTGCAGCTGGATCTGCGCGTCCTGCAGCGTCTCAAGAGCAAGAGCGACGTCCAGACCACGCACCTCGTGGCGACGGCTGCTACAAGGCCGAGTTTGTGGCAGGAGCAGGCGATGCGGCAACGACGTCGCATGGAAGACGCGGAATGCGACAATGTGAGGCTGCGACTGGCGGTGGAGCGCCAGAAGAAGGTGGCGGACAGTCTCGCAGACCTGATCCGTAAGCGGACGCGGCAATTGGTGAGCAACTGGAGGAAGAGGAGCGCAGTGCAAGTGCTGGAGCTAATTTATGGGCGTTTTTTTGTGGTAGAACAACGAGTGTGCGGCACTCATCAGTCAGTGTTGTGTGATCCACCCAGTGGTGGACGTGCTGGACTTTTGCGGCGACGTGGACGACTTCCGAGAGCTTTTCTACCGTCTTGATGGAGCGTATCAAGATATGGACGCCGTGTTTGCTGCCAATGGACTGGCTAGTGGGAGTATTCCTATTGAAGACGTCCATATGCGTGAAGACGTGGACGGGAAGTATCTTGAGTTCTTTACGTATAAGGACCTGCCGTTTGGTCTGCAAGACACGGCACAAGCGTCCTGGGACTACTTTAAAGGAGCCGAGAAGCACATGGCGTACGGCAATTTGTATCAGAAAAATGGCGAAGGTACGGGGATACGATGCAGAGTGCTGCGTTTTGTGTGTTCTTACGTTGTTTTGTATGGGTTGCTGCATTCGCAGAGTCTTGATGAGCCCTACACGGTAATTGAGGAGTTTACAAAAGAAGTTTACTCGAACAACTCTCGAGCTGACGTAAAAATGAGGCAAGTGGTGCGGCGATACGTGGAGGCTGACCGCGACATTGTGATCCGCGTCTCGCACGCAGCCCCCATCGAAGTCAAAAACAAAATGCTTCGAGGATTGACGCATAACGTGCGAGGTTTTGCTATTACGAGGCGGTCACCTGCCTCCACACCACAGTACGAATTGACGCAGCTGCAATTGTGTACGCAGATCGCTCTCGAACTAAAGGATGGCTCTGCGTACGACCCGAGCAATGTGCGTGCTCTCACAAATTTCCTTATAGTCCACGGACTGAAAAATACTGTTGTCAATCAACAGTACATTGAAAATGCTCTAGCAGATCGCGCTCTAAAGCGAAGAATCGAGTGAGGAGAAGAATTTTATTGTGAAATGTGGAATCTTCTCGCCAGATCAGCCGTCTACACGTCTCTCAAGCAAGAAACCAAAACTCATGTTTTATCGTGACACAGCACTCGTTGCACGCGGCTTCAGGGTCTCCACTGATTCTGCTGCATGCCGGGTTAGTGGAACGAGCATGGTCTCCAAAGCAAGACCACAAATATACACCACGGCTGCCGCGACGAAACACGTTCGGTATCCGTAAGTGTCCACGATCATTCCGCCAAGTACTGCACTACCTGCCCAAGAAGCTACCGTCAATCCCTCGAGTGAATTCCAACGAGCCCGATGTGTCTTTGGTACGAAATCCATGAGAATTGATCGCCGGAGTGGTTCCGTGCACTGCATCAACGCTCCGTGGGCTAGGAACAAGATGCTCTGATCCGTTACATCGCGCGATACTGCCATCAGCAGCAAACTAATGGTCCCAAGAGTACGCGTAAACATGACCATGGACATTCGACCGGTTGCGCTTGACGCCATCTGAGCTAGGAATGAAGTTAATGCCATCAACAACGGCTGCAGTGCGAAAAGAGTCTGCACTCGCACCGGGGACAACGCATACTCTTTGAAAAAGAAGAGCGGGAAAAACGCGGTGACAAGTCCTGTGCCGTTGCTCACCAGGAAGTCCGACGCAAACAACAGATAGGGAACGTGTGCTGTGTCGAGCATCCCACAGCACACCATGGCGGGGCGTACCAAGCCATCGTCGTCATCGTCGCTTCGTAGTGGAGCTGCCAAATAGTAGCCGCTGGTTACTGAAGGAACCCTTGAAGAGCGAAGCAGTTGCGAGAACTCGGTTGTCAAAGGCATCTGCACGCGAGAAAAGCTTTCTCTTCGTTCGGACGCCGAGCTTTCTCTATCGCTATACTCCGATGTGAAGTTGCGCTCGATCGAGCTGAGCTCACGCTCAACTGAAAAACACGTACTGCCGGTTCTCGAAGGCCAAATCGTCGTTGAACTGAAACATCAGCACCATGGATAATGCCGCGATGAGTGTGCCGAAAAGCAGGACAGGTCGCAACGCTGCAAGCGTCCACATATCGCCATATTTCCAGAGCAATAGCATTGCACTTAAAGGTCCGAGCACCAGCGCGACGTTGCGCATGACATACTTCAGCGTGAACGGTGCGGACCTTTGCCCAATTGGCACCGAATCTGCGAACAAAGCTTCCATAGCTGAGCTCTGGAAGGCGGTGAAGGCTCCCCATAGCCCGAAAGCCACGTAAGTAAGGAGCATATCTCCGAGTTCGAAGGCCACCGCTGTAAGTACAGAGGCCACGAAACCGAGAATGCCTGAAAGTGCGAGGATCCGGTCTCGGCGAGTGCAGTCCGCCGCATAACCAGCAGGGAATGCACAAAGTAGCTGAGCTAGACCCCGAATACCGTTCACGAAGCCTACAGGAGTGTTGGAAGCTGTCAGCACGTAGATGTAGCCTGATAGCACTTGCTGCGAGATAATACTACGACAACGTTAGTTAACTTCAACGAGTTGTCATACAGTGAGTGTCTAGCATCGCACCTGCTGGCAGACCAGTAGATGACAGTGAAAAGGAACACGAGCTGCACATTATGCTCCTTCAGGCCCCAGGACACGCCTTCTCTCATGCTCGAACGCCACGAAGGAACTAGGAAACCCACTCAATCTCGAATGGGTCTCAGCTAGGAAGGCTTAGGTAGGTAGTTACATGCATGGCTAGACTCGTCGCATTAGCGAAACGCCTCAAGGCTGCTGCTTCTTAGGGCCGATGCACTCTTCCAGCAACCATCGTCCAAGCGATGCCTGCTCCCGACCAGATGAGTGCGCCGGCGGTACCTGGCTCGCTGATCGACTGGCGCAGGTTACTCAACGCTTCAACCTGGAGGGAGACATTGAACTGCAAGCAGATGCACCAGGAACGCTCAAATCGGTCTTGCACGCCCGCCTTCCATCAATGGAAGCTCCATGATCGGTGGAGTAGTTGCAATCAATGGTCTTGTCGATCTTCCATCCAAAGCTTTGGTCGCTGTGATTGACATGAAGATTCCTAACGTTAGTTGTAGTTATCACGACTCGTCAAATGCGGTCGTCCCAAACGCAGTGTCGATTCGTGTTTGTTAGAACCACTGTAGACTTCCGAGCCTGAACTTCCCAAGCAGACTTGTAACTTATCCTCAGAACTGTTGGAGGTCCCACCTCGCTTGATTTCTTGGTCAGCAGCAGCAGCTGGTAGGTAAATGTACCAGCTCACAGAAATCGGAAAGCGTTAACGGCGACCTGCACTCCGTTTGCCACGCACATCGAGTATTAATCCGAACTTGGTGATCACCTTAAGTGATGAATCCACACACGAGTGCAAAGGATTCGGACAGCACGACATGTAACGACCAATGGTCCATGAACATGCGCATCTTTTTGTGTTTACACGTCCACTTCAAGTTGAAGCTCAAAGATCCTCTCGCTAGTTGGCGACTCAGATCGAGACGCGTTTGAAACGAGTGGTGCAAACGAGGATAGTGGTCACGAAAGCATGGGCGGCACCTTCAATGCCTGCAATGCCTGCGTGCGTCCCACGTCCTCCCCCTACGTAGACAGACAGGCAATTGTGGCGAGGACCAGCTCGAATGTCAACCACCGGCCTTTGCTGGCACCTCGGTCCCTTCATTCTGTAGCTCACTTCCCAATCTCCCGGCAGCAGTTCACTCTACCTCCCAAGAAGACGATGCTCACGTCGTGGGTCGCTGCCATCGGCTGCTTTGCCGCTTTCTCCGCTCTTCCGGTCGACGCGCGCGCTCTGGGTGAAGATGTGTACGACTCGCAAGCTCAAGCCATCGTTGACGGCTTTAGCGTTGCCGAAGTGCTGGGTCAGATGACCCAGATCACCATTACCCAAGTGCTCAACAGCGACTACTCGCTGAACGAAGACGCGGTGCGCACATACGCCAAGATGAACGTCGGGTCCTACCTCAACACCCCATGGGGCAGTGAGATCGACGGCAAGTGGGGTTGGAATGCAACTGAGTGGCGTGCCATTGTCACTCGTATCCAGGAGATCACTATGGAGGAGAACGGTGGCCACCCCATGGTCTATGGAATCGACTCGGTGCACGGTGCTATCTACGTGTCTGGCGCTGTCATATTCGGCCAAGAGATCAACAGCGGAGCGAGCTTTAACCCCGACTTGGTGTACGAGGTAGGCCAAATCACTGGTCGCGACACGGAGGCTGCAGGCATCCCTTGGGTCTTCGGTCCTATCCTCGACCTCTCACAGAACCCGCTGTGGGCACGCACCTACGAGACGTTTGGTGAAGACCCATACCTGTGCTCGGTTCTGGGCGACGCCATCATTCGCGGGCTGCAGAGCAACAACCAGACTGCTGCTTGCATGAAGCACTTCGTAGGGTACTCTAAGACCCCAACAGGTCATGACCGTGACGGTGTCACGATGGCAGACTTCGACTTACTCAACTACTTCGTCAAGCCGTACCAGGCGGGCATTGCGGCTGGTGCTCTATCGACCATGGAGAATTACATCTCCATCAACGGGATTCCTACCGTAGCCAACACGAAAATCCTCGAAGACCTCGTCCGCAACGATCTCGCATACGACGGCCTGGTTGTCACGGATTGGGCTGAGATCAACAACTTGAAGGACTGGCACCGCGTTGTGGACACGTATGACGAGGCTGTTCGTCTTTCACTCACTCGAACCGCTCTAGACATGAGCATGGTTCCGTATGACACCGAGTTCATCACTTACGCAACGGAGATGCTCAAGAACTTCCCGGAATATGAAAGCCGACTCCGTGAGTCTGCTAGACGCGTGATCAAGATGAAGCTCAAGCTCGGACTGTACGAAAACCCCGTGCCTGGTGCGGCCAGCGAGTTCCTCGTTGGAAACGACGACGACAAGACGGTGGCATTGAATTTGGCGCGTGAGTCGATTGTGCTGCTCAAGAACAGTGATAACATCCTCCCGCTCGCCAATGGATCCTCTGTTTTCCTCACCGGTCACTCCGCTGACAATGTCGGCTACCAGTGCGGCGGGTGGAGCGTGTCGTGGCAGGGATACTCCGGTAACGACATGTTCCCGAACGGTATCTCAGTTCGTCAGGGCCTAGAGAATGTTGTTGGCAACAACTCGTTCACGTATTTCAACGGCCTCAAAGCTGATGGAAGCTACACTTCGGAGGACTTGGCCACGGCAGTGAGCTACGCTAGCCAGCACGAGTACACGATTGCAGTCATCGGTGAGAGCACGTATGCCGAGAAGCCCGGTGACATCGATGACTTGGCGTTGCCCTCGGGACAAGTTGCGTACGTTGAGGCTCTCGCAGCAACAGGGACCAAGGTCATTCTGGTCCTGTTTGAAGGCCGCCCGCGTTTGCTTCACACTCTTCCGGACACCGCCACCGCTGTCGTTCACGGTTTGCTGGCTTGCGAGTTGGGCGGCCAGGCCATGGCGGAAATCCTGTATGGCGAGGTGAACCCCAGTGGACGACTGCCACTCACGTACCCCAAGGACTCGGCCAACGTGATGATCCCGTATAACCACCGTGTCACCACCAAGTGTGTCGATGACAGTGGCTCGTACGTCGACTGCGAGATGCAATGGGACTTTGGCACGGGGCTGAGCTACACCACGTTTACTTACTCTGCAGTCACGCTGAGCAAGACTACGGTGTCAGGACCCGGTGACTCCTTAACTGCATCGGTGTTTGTCACGAACTCGGGCTCCGTCGCGGGTAAGGAGACGGTGATGCTGTTCGTGATTCAACCGTACCGATTGATCTCCGTGCCCGAGGTCAAGATGCTGCGCAAGTTTAAGAAGATCGACCTGGAGCCTGGCATCACCCAGGAGGTCACCTTCACCCTAACAGCCGATGACTGGAGCGTCTACGATCCTCAGATCGGAAGCGGGTTTAACCGAGTAGCCGAAGACGGCACCTTCGTTGTAGCGATCAAGCCCGACACCGACTGCGACGTGTACAACACCATCTCGAACGATCTCTGCGCGCAGTTCACGCTCAACACTGGCACAGTCAATTTCGGGATTAACGGTACGACCTCGCGCCGCCGTTAGAAGGGGTTCTCGATGGTCATGGTTGTAAGATCTTGTAGGCTATCGCTATTGCGCTCGAAATCGACGATTTGTGTTCGTGATATCCTATCCTAGTGCTGTCGCAGTGCAGTGTGTCGAACGCCAGGACGGTTCTGGCAGAACCATTGAACAAGTTGAGGTTTTACGACCGCTCAAAGCAGGTGAAGTCGCGCTGCGAAATCTCAACAGATTGGAATGCACTGTGTGGCCTTACGAACGGGTGTCTATCCAGCGACCATCGCAGTCTTGTCCACCGGATCTTGGTTCCTCAAGCCGAATGTCGTCCTTCCACCACTAAGAAGCCACAGCCTTACGGTGTCTTCTTGTTCACGGTAGCACGAACTATAGGCAACACCTCGTATTCTCCAAGAAATGAAGTCCATTTCAGCTGAAGCATCTCGATCAGCATCGAAATGGTTACATGTATCACGAACCTGCTTTCGTGCCGTACGATCTTTCGGTTTGACTGATGGCTACGACATTCTCCGTGTTCGTCATTTCCTACGAGAGTCGGCAGATGTAAATTGGATTGAACAGTTTGGGGCTGCGGGTGAGGGGTTCATTCGTGGACATCGAGTCGCACCAGCCTCAAGTGAACGGACAGGGGGACAGCTTTGCACTGCCAGCCGGCACATCCAGCTTGAACGGTGTCGCCTAGATTGGATCTGCCTACGGTCAGCTCGAGTTCAATAGACTTCGTGAACTAAGAAAACAAGCCAACGCCTTCTTCATTCTCCATTTTCCTTCCTGCCCCGCACAGGACAACCCTCCACGAGTATCACTGCACTATAATCGGATGTGGACATCGTGGGTTGCAGCAAGCAGCTTGGCTGTTGCAATTTTTCCAGCTCGGTCATGGCCGACGACGCCGCTTTGGAAGCTCGAGCGCAAACCGTCGTCGACAGCTTCACTACGGCTCAGGTGATCGGCCAGATGACGCAGGTCGACATCAGTACTGTCATGAACAAGGACAACACGCTCAACGAAGACTATGTGCGCGCCTACGCGAAGCAGTACGCGGGGTCCTACCTCAACACGATTTGGGACGAACCTGTTGGTGACAAGTACGGCTGGAACGCCACCGAGTGGCGCGCTGTTGTATCCTGGATCCAGGAGATCTCCATGGAGGAGAACGGAGGTCACCCCATCATCTACGGCCTCGACTCGGTGCACGGTGCCAACTACGTGAGTGGCGCTGTGCTTTTCGGCCAGCAGATCAACAGCGGCGCTAGTTTCAACCCCGACCTGGTCTACAAAGCCGGCCAGATCACTGCTCGTGACACTCAAGCTGCAGGGATCCCGTGGGTCTTCGGCCCCGTAGTGACGGTCATGGGTGATTCGATCGTCCGCGGACTTCATAGCCTTAACCAAACTGCAGCCTGCATGAAGCACAAAACCCCCAGCGGACATGACCGCGACAACGTCATTATGGACGACTTCGACCTGCTCAACTACTTCCTGCCCCCGTTCAGGGCTGCAATTGAGGCCGACGCCCTGTCGACGATGGAGAACTACATCTCCATCAACGGTGAGCCCGTTATCGCGAATCCTCGCATTCTGAACGATTTGCTTCGTTCGGACCTCGGGTTTGACGGCCTCCTAGTTTCTGACTGGGCTGAGATCAACAATCTCAAGGACTGGCACCGCGTTGCAGAGACCTACGAAGATGCTGTCCGTTTGTCGCTCACCCACACACTTCACTCGACATGAGCATGGTCCCGAACGACACCTCGTTTATCAACTACACGGAAAACATGCTCGAGGGTTATCCTCAGTACGAGGGTCGTCTTCGCGAGTCTGCTAAGCGCATCATCAAGACAAAGCTGAAGCTTGGGCTTTATGAGAACCCTGTACCCAGTGAGGAGTTCGAGTTGGAAGTTGGCAACGACAAAGACAAGGCGGTTGCGTTGGACTTGGCTCGCGAGTCGATCGTGCTGCTGAAGAACAATGAAAGCGTGCTTCCACTTGCCAAGGAGGCGTCTGTCTTCTTGACTGGTCATTCGCCCGACACGTTGGACATCAGTGTGGCGGATGGAGCATCGCGTGGCAAGGATACTCAGGCAACAAGATGTTTCCTAACGGTGTCTCGGTTCGTCAAGGTTTCGAGAGCCTTGTTGGCAACGCCTCGTTCACGTTTTTCAACGGTATCTACGACAACGGCTCGTACTCAGAGGCAGACCTTGCCAAAGCAGTGGAGCTCGCCAGTCAGCACGAATACACAATTGCGGTGATCGGTGAGAAGCAGTACACTGAGAAGCCCGGCGACATCGATGACTTGGCTCTCCCTGCGGGTCAAATCGAGTATGTTGAGGCGCTTGCTGCCACTGGCACGAAGGTGATTGTCGTCTTGTTTGAAGGCCGCCCTCGCCTTCTTGGCTCGCTTCCAGACGCTGCCAGCGCAATTATCGACGGTCTACTTCCTTGTGAGTTGGGCGGCCAAGCGATGGCTGAAATCATCTACGGTGACGTGAACCCGAGTGGAACGCTCCCGATCACCTACCCGAAGGACCCAGCGAACATTGCTATCCCTTATTACCACCGCGTGAACACGCAGTGTGCGTATGATCACTGCCACATGCAATGGGATTTTGGTTCGGGTCTCAGCTACACGCAATTCAACTACTCTGTGGTGTCCGTGGACACGACAACGATCACAAGCTCCGAATCCACAGTCACCGCGACGTCACCGTGACGAACACAGGTACCCGTGCGGGTAAGGAGACGGTCATGCTCTTCCTTACTCAGCCATACCGAACGATCTCCGTCCCCGAAGCGAAAATGCTGAAGAAGTTCAAGAAGATCGAGCTGCAGCCGGGGGCGTCCCAGGAAGTGGCATTTGCGCTGACGGCCGATGACTGGAACGTCTACGATCCGCAAATCGGCCAGGGCTTTAAGAGGGTCACCGAGGACAGCAGCTACGTGGTGGCTATCAAGCCGGACACATGGTGCAACGTGTACAAGAACATCACCACCCATTTGTGCGCTGTGTTCACCATCGACACTGGACGTGACAACTTCGGACTTCCTCCCCCGGTTACGAACGTCACGAGTTCTACGACTCAGGCCGATGTGCCTTCCGTCGCGAACCCGAGCACCACTGCGCCTCCTTTGGCCGAAGCTGCTGGAGCTGGAACCGTTGAGGCCGGCAGCTACTAAGGCAAGATGCGTCATTTCATGCGCAGTCAAGCTAGAGTTTGTAGATGTTGCAAAGATCAATAAGAAGCGGCATGACTCTTACGAGTACCTTCGTTGTCTTGACGTATTTAAATACAGCAGTCTTCCCGACAACAAACATGCCATTCAGAACGAGCGGGAACATGACTGGAGCCAGACGTTTGGATGGTTCGTGTAGTAGCCATGTTCCTGGTCGGAGTCTCCGAAGCAGTCGATGCCAGGGTAAATTGCTGTACCGACTCGTTGGTGCAATTTACAGAGCTGGGTTCATGACGATTAACTCCAAGCTCGATGTGATTTGCATTTCCGTGGCTCACTACACACCGAGAGCGTCCTGTCCGGTCACGTCCTTCCATGAGAAGCTCCAATCTCGGCCATCCGGTGCAAGAAACACTTGAAGTGTATTGCGGCCCAGTCGGCATTGCAGCTCTTCGGGCGCGGGTACGGGCACTTTTCATGGATAGCAGAGCGCGTGTTTAGTTCCTTCGACCCCACAACTCCGGTCTCAGGCCGGGAAAGCGGTATTTTACATGCACTTGTTCGTCGCGACGATGGCCGCTGTCGACGCGGTGCACTTCAAACTTGCCCGCCACGAACGAAGGCAAATCAAGGGCGACGAAAGCTTTGCGACCAAACCCTTCCTCGAGGGAGGGTGATGGCCTCTACACGGCACTGTTAGACTTCAGCACAGAGGTGTCGTCGATGTGTCCTAGTGACGATCTCCTACTTGATACAACTTCAACAGAACCGCGTGGCATGACAAACGGCGGCCCCCTCTGCTCTCTCTCTCTCTCTCTGGTTTCGACTAGAAAGGAGCAATCGCAAAAAAAGCTGGCGAAGTAGACATCAGCTAGCGCAGGTGAGTGTTGATACCCTCTAGTCGAGAGAGTGTCGATGACGCAGAGCATCAATTATTTTAAGGCCCAACCTCACCAGCTGAAACAAGATAAGCAAGCAGACCAGGACAATGGTGTTTAACTGATTGTCAGCTGTACCAGTACAAGGAGGTCGGTGATTCAGGCACTTTTCCGCAGCTCATGGTGCTTCTTGTCTCTCCTCTTCTGTAGGAGGTGTGGCTTCAATATCAATTCTGGGGCGTGGAGACCGAGTCCAAGAAACCAGCACCACGCTTAAAAAACTGCGCAGTCAGCTGAGCATACTTCACCAGCCACAACATAGCGTCAGGTTTGGCGCCTGAGCTCCGCGCTGGGGACGTTGACACAAAGTTACCTCTTGCAAGACCTCACCCGGACCAGCGCTTGGCTTCGAGCGTGAAAACTTCAGCTGCTCTGCGATAAAGCGCGTAGCTTGCTCGCACTCCTGTTGAGCAGCTTGGAGCTACAGGAGCAGAGCAAAAAGTGAAGTTATGACTACGAATGTTCTGTCGAGCTCTAATCGGCTTTGTAGACGTACCTGACGCTCACGCTGTGCAACGTGGTTGACATTTCCTTTTTGCTTCTCGACAGACAGCTATGAAAACCATGAAAAACATCGTTCCACTGAGACTACCAGCACGTTGCAAGTACCCCCTCATTCGCGATGAACTCACCACCCGCTTCGCATACTCGAGCCCAAGCACAATCTTCGTGCGTTCCTCGATGAGAGTATCAAAGCGCTCAAGATCATCGATACGTCGATCGATCTTTGCCAGTACGGAATTGTCTACTTGGCCCTAAATGGTGCGTGACATCAGATACCAACACACAACTGATGTGCAGTCGAAGACAAAGCTCTTACCGCGAAAACGAGCGAGCATTCACGGATCTTGTGCCCTTCTGCAACGACGCTGGTCTGTACGACTTGGTGGATTCGGGCTGAGTTGCCGTTGAAGCAGCAAATAGCCATCGACAAGTCTGTAGAATGCCAAAAGTGCATCGCAGTTAGCATCGACGAACGCACTGTTTTCAAGTTTCAACACTTACTAACAATGCTCTGTGAGTGAGCGAAGAGGCCACTGCGGATAGCTGCGAGTTGCTCGATCTCCGCGCGGTTGTTTACCTGCGCTTGGTTGAACGTTTGGTCTCTTGATGGCTCAGCAAGGTGGAGAACCACCAGTGCTCGCTGGATGAACCGATTTCGGCGGCTACGAAAGCGCTGGACGAAGCTCTTCTTAGTAGTCAGTACGCCATTGTCGATAAGCCGTACGCTGCGAATCTGTTGGTTCTGGGTAAGGCTGCTCGCTTCATCGTCTTCGCCCAAAAGAGGGCAGGAGTCGACATTACCCTCATCAAACCGCATGATTTCGCTTCCTTCACGTATGCGTGAGTGGTTTGCGCGGCGTCGAGACATCACCACCTCCGCACCTGCACCTTGCCAACAGCAAAACTGTACTTGCAACACGAGGCTAAGACAAACTTTGTGGCTTCGCTTGTTTCAATCGCTGTACTTGCGTCTTACTCAACTTGAAACTTTGAACAACCAGCGCCGAACTTTCTCGTTGGTCCACAACATTTTCAGCAAATTCGTTTTCTGATTAGCTTTGGTTGTTAGAATACCAAGCGGCCCACTGGAATCCACGTTCATGACCAATTGCGCTTCAGCTTTGGCGTGCCACCTCGGCGTGCATGACTTGACGCCACCGCAAGACCGTTCCTTGCTGAGTGAGAGCAAATAACAGGTTGTTCTTGTCCTCGACGGGAAATCCACCACCACTCAAATATAAGATCAACTTACGTTCAACCACGTCCATATTGGCGTCACCATTAACCTGCACCTTGCGGGAACAGAAGCCATTTTCAAGTCCCCACCTCCACCCGACCAAGTGTTCACGACCTGGAGACCTAGTGATCGCATCTGTTTATGACTTTCACTTCCTTTTGGAGACAAAACCGGTTTGCGATGTTGGTCGGGGAGGAGGGGTGAAATTCCAAGTAACGGGCAGTTTTTGCGCCGACTTCAACAATAATTGGTTGCATCGTGTATCGGATAATATAAACACGGTCCTCACTGCATCGATGATACATTCTGATGCGAGCTAGATGCCTGGACTACTCGTGCTGCTGCTGCTGACTCGAAGCGCCACTCGTTCCGCTTGTGGCTGAACCACGCTGCTCTCCCTGAGATTCACTGGTAGGTTCGGAAGCGTAGTGGCCTTCACTTGTCCGCTGTCCATGGTAACTATGACCACTGCTGGTGCGACGGTGGTGTTGAGTAGACTGGTGCTGCAAGTAAGACGTCTGTCCTTCGCCTTGCCGTGGAGAGCGACCCCGTGGCTGCTGCTCCGCGTGCGCACTGCCTGGTCTTGACTTGGAGATGCGGTCGACATCCACCATGGAAAAGGCTGCGCTCGCACCGAGCGTGTCGGTGGGTGACATGAAGCTTGCTGTTTCACGCGATACTCGAGGCGCTGAAGTAATGCGGTTTGCCATTTCACTCGAGCGATACTCTCCAGATCTTGCTCGGTACTGCGCGTACGCACCACTGTTGGTCATTGGGCTGGCTTCGCCACCTGGAGACGAACTCACCGAATCTCGGTAGTAGCCATTAAGCGATCCCGACATAACTGCACCGCCATCAACAGGATCGGCTGGATTCCATGCACTCATGCGATGAATGTAGCGGCCTTCGCCACGGATGCGGTTCCGACTGTGTGATTCAAGGGGGCGGTCTGGCACATACGGTTCCGCTCGCTCACGCCAACCCGGCGAGTCAGCAAAGCGACGAGCATACTCAGGATCAATCCGGCCGGGTGTAGGATCACCGCCGGGCCATCGCGAGGTAAACGGATTCTCCAGTGTTGGGTCTCTCGATGGCGCACGCCGGTATCCTCTCACTTCAGGAGGAGCTTGAATGCGAACGTCACTTGTAGTTTCACCTCCAACAAACCGATCGCCCGACATACGAATTCGACCGCCCATTCCTTGGCCACGGTACGCAGGAATCCGACTCGCAGCTTCTGCACGGCGATCCATGTCCTCTGGACGGTAAAGAGCTGTATCACCGTTTCGCACCGCACCTGCACGCACTGGAAGTACGTACGCTTCTTCACGCGTTGGTCGCGTCCGCTTCCCATCAAGTTGCTGCGCGCTTGGTGAGTCCGACGTTGTGCGCTTCCGTAACGCACTGCTCGTGCTTCCATGGTTGCTGCCAGTCTCCGTTGCAGATGCAGTACCCGGCTGGGCTTCTGGAGGCAGCAACGATAGAATTGCAGAGTGCACATTGGCCGGGAAGCACGCGGTCAGGAGCTGGTTGTCCGATGCAATGTAACCCACGACATCCAGTGCGGACGGGAAGATCTCCTCAGTAGGCGACAAGAAGCGCGTCTCGCCTCTTCCCGAGTTGCTACGCTGCACACGCCAGCCCTGGCGCACAAGACTCGGCAGTGCATGGTTCTCAAACAGACTGATCACGAACTGTGCCTCCCGCTCGCTCACTTGGATGCGCGAGCGGCGCTGCGGAGCACTCGGTTGTCGCACCGCCGGCGGCGGCACCATAAAGTCTCCAGCATCTGGGCTAGCAGGGGAAGACCCGTCCTCGCTCTTCTTAAACAGCAGCGAGATGGCCGGCGGGGGCTGCGCCGGGTCCGCGCGTTCAATCTCGTCCTGAATCAGGATCTGCAGCGTGGCGTCCACAGTCAGGTCCTCCGCGTCGCCATCGGCGTACACCACCGTATAGAGCGACGCCCTCTTGTCGAACTTGACCACCTGACCCAAGAAGCGTCCGTGTCTCGCGAACGTCTTGGCCACGCGGAGTCCAATGAGATCCTCCGCGAAGATCTCTCGTCCGTGGAACATGACCTTCATAGCTCTATCAGTGGGCGAGGGGGCGCCGAGGGGTCTTCGTCGTCCACGTCGTCCAGCTCTTCGTCGTCTTCCTCGTTCATGTCTTCGTCCGGGATCAGCGGGTTCCCTTCCTCCCTCGAGCCGGACACGCTGCGTCGAAACGCCGGCATCTGGTTGGATCTCGGCGCGCCGCTCTGCGGCGGCAGTTTGCTCCTGTCTGCATTGTTCCCTGCTGTATTATTATTGCTACGAGGCGAATTGTTATTGCTACTGCTGGGGGCTCGCTGGTGTGCTCGGAGCTGCAGCAGAGCCGCGCCGCCCGACGAGAGCGACGGCAGCGTCTGATTCTGATTCCCAGCGTCCTCCTTCTTGGTCTGCGAGTCGGCGGACGACGGGCGTGACTTGGAGCGAATGTCCTCGTCGGGCGTCCCGGAGCCGCTGCTGTTGTCCTCGTTCTGCTGGTTCTGCGAGTCGCTGGGCCACGCACCGTCGCTCTTGTGGCGTCTCGAGTGCGTCATCACCGGGTTGATGGGGGCCGACGAGAAGCCCGCGGACGTGGCGGCCGCGGGGCTCGCGGGGGCGGACGCCGGCATGGGGACGGACGGAGGGCAACTTGGATAATGGCGACCGACGTGAAGAGTGGGCGGAAAACCTTCCGTTTTTTATTTGAGGGTTTTAGTTGAGGGAGTTGGACGCTTGGATGAGGGACGGCATTTGGGACCCTTTTTCACGAAGTGAGACATGAAGCAAGGAATGCCTCTTTGAGGCAGTGTAATAATAGATGCAGTGAGAGGGGGTCGAGGGGGACGGCGATTCGGATCGCTCGGGTGGATCGGATATCGGATATCCAAGTTTGGCTGGCGAGTGGCAACGTCCAACGCACGCGAGTGCTCTCTGGATGAGTTTTGAGGTCTGTGTGAGGCACTGGAGGCAGTGAAACCACTCGCGTGTACCAATCCGCAGCGTGGCCAGCGCAAGTGGACAGTTTCGCCAGTGGACAGTTTCGGCCGTAACGATTCCGGACTCGTTTCCGAGGTGCCTGTCGAAGCCGAGCGAATTACATTGCGGCGTCCATGAGGAATGAGCTCAAGCAAGAAGCTCTTCACTCTCCGCCGTTGAGTTGCCACTGCCCAGAAACGGCGAAAGGCCTTCACAACCAGAGTGGGTCTTCTAAACCCACGAGACAGAAGCGGAAGCCGTGCGCCAGAAACGTACAGCACGATTTATCACTCATGAATCGCACGTGGGCCATTTTTAACCAATCCTGTCACTCCATTATCTCGACAACGACCATGCCATCGCTCGGAGGAACCACCGGCGGCAGCAGCGCCGTCCTAGCGCGCTCTGCGCCGTCTCTCCTGCCTCTTGTTGCCGTCCTAGGCTCCCTCTTGTCCTGGCTACTGGTTGCAGTAAACAGAGCCGCTCCAGAGCCTTACATGGTATCGAATTGCGGCGTTAAAACCTGTTTCTACTGCGTCGTTCCTCATTAAACTCTCTTCCTGTCTATTAGGACGAGATCTTCCACGTGCCTCAAGCGCAGAAGTACTGTGAAGGAAGATTTGGTGTGTTTCTACGAATTGCAGCAGCTTTCTAGATGCGTTTTTTTTTTGCTGATGAAATGGTTGTGTACCAACTATAGACGAATGGGACCCCAAGATCACGACGTTCCCAGGCCTGTATGTGGTCTCCACGCTCTACGCTGAAGCTGCTGCAAAGATCTGGTGGGGGAGTTCTGCTCCATATCGGTGCTCCGCAGTGTGAACGTCCTGTTTGCAGTGGGGAACGCTGTGCTCTGTGTATTGCTGAGACGCCACGTGGCACCCCAAGACCCCAACGCCATGCTGCACGGACTTCGCATTGCAGTGTTTCCGCCGCTATTTTTCTTTGCCTTCCTGTTCTACACGGACGGAGGAGCGACGTTCTTCGTGCTGCTGATGGTGTGGCTGGCCGATCGGGTGGATCTACTGCAGTACCCACCCGCGAGGGGGAGTTTTATACTGAGTGCCGTGGTGCGTTGTCCCAGTGGTTGCTGTTATATTGCAAGCCTTCATTTTGACGGTGATGTTGTGCTTCATAGAGTGGTGCAGTGGCGGTGCTTTACCGCCAGACAAACATCGTCTGGGTGGTCTTTGTGGCCGGCACAGTCGTGGTTCGATGTGTGGAGTTGGCGCATTCCAAGTTTATCTACGGGTGCGTTGTGAGTGTTCTTCCGCAACTGAATGGGTAATGCGCTGACATGTTTGTCTGCTCCCGATGTTAGATCATCGAAGGAGGATTCAACTGCTAGCGGAACTTACACTGTCACGCACAGGTACGCTCTGCGGCAAATTCTGGCTTTTACTTGGCGGAGGCAGCGATTGACTTTTGTGGTTAACGCTGCAATTTAGCTCTTTCAGAGTACTCCTCAACTTTATCGGTGTGATCATCTCCAACATCCCGTCCATTCTTCAGATTGTCTGGCCATTTGTCGTCATTGTTGCCGGCTTTGTCGGCTTTCTTTTGACAAATGGCGGCATTGTTGTAGGTGAGTAGGTGATATCTGTTTGTACCCGATGCGTCACCGTTGCCTCACTTGTGCATTCATAATGATGTGCAGGGGACAAGTCCAATCATGAAGTGACGTTCCACGGAGCTCAAGTACTGTACTTCATCATGGTTGCATCTACTGGGTTTGGCCTTAGCCTCATCGCACCAACGCAGCTCCAAAGATTTACTGCGTCGGTGCGCCGGAGCGCTACTTCATTTCAAGGCGTTCTTTTCATGATTTTTGTGATTGCAGGGACTGTCGGCATCATATACCGTTTCAGTCCTGTGCACAAGTTCATGCTGGCAGACAACCGGCATTACACGTTCTATGTATGGCGAAAGTTTTTCCTCAAGCACAAGCTGGCTAGGTTCCTCCCAACTCCAGCGTATCTATTTTTCGGCTGGCGCTGCTGGAATGAATTGGGTACGTACGAACTTCTATGAGCTGTAGAGCTTGTGAGAGAAAGGAATGCTCATCCACTTTATATGTTTACAGGACAACGACGGTCACCGCTGTGGAAACTGGTGTATGCGCTTGCTGTGTGTTTGGTTTTAATTCCATCACCCCTCGTTGAGTACGTTCATCAGTCCGAGCAGAGCATATCCATTGTTCCTTGCTGTGCTGATTCGTTTATGAATTGTTTCTGAACAGGCCGCGGTACTATTGCGTTCCGTTCATCATCCTCCATTTGAACACAAGCAGAGTAAGTATTTGGTTCAGAATCTAAGCAAAGTGGTGATGTACAAACCTAGTGTTCATTGTACGGTCTGGTGATGCTGCTGTAGCAACCTGCTTCCCAGCTTTGGACAGTTGCAGTTGCGTTCATGGTTGTCAATGCGCTGACGCTGTATATTTTCCTGTATCGCCCGTACACGTGGGTCGATGGATCCATTGCGCGGTTCATGTGGTGATCACGTACATGAAGTGTAGGTAACAAACAACACTGACACGCTCGTTGTGCTGTCGATACGGTGTATAGATTTCATGATATACTTCGAAGTTACTAACTGGTCGGAGTAGCGTGCAATGTGTATTTCTTCTTCACCATTTCACATTCAGTTTGCAGGTTACGTTGACAGAAGTGAATTCGCTAAGCAGCACCTGCTAATTGCTCCACTCCGCGAGATGGGGGAGATTTTTCGGCTGCCTTCCACAACAGCTAGGACGTCGCCTTTCACAGGCAGAGATATCGACGCATCATAGCCAATATCAAACGGGTCTCGTAACACTCGAAGATGGAATTTGCTCAAGACTGTCGCAAGCGCAACCTTGAGTTCCAACATGGCCAACTTGGCTCCGAGGCATGACCTTGGTCCCGCAAGGAACACCAAGAACTTGTATGGCGAGATAACCCTCAGCTTTCCGGTCTGAGGATCAATCCAGCGCTCAGGATTGAACTCAGCAGCATCTTCACCCCATATTGACTGCAATCGAGCTACTGCATACGTTGGAATGACGACACGAGTGCCGGCTGTGATGAACGTCCCGTCACTAAAGAACACGTCTTTCGTTGCAGTGCGACCAATAAGTGGAGCGACGGGATTCAGGCGAAGGCTCTCTTTGATAGCTGCTTCCAGGTATACGAGCTGCTGAACGTCACTCATGGTCGGAGGCAAACTGCTGGTCTCAAAAAGATGTGGCAGCTTTGCTAGGAGTTCCTCACGGATTTTCGTTTCGACGTTCGGGTAGCGATTCAACATGATGACGAACCATTGCAAGCTTTGCGACGTGGTTCCTCGACCTGCCGCCGTGAAGTTGAACGCCATGTCTCTAATCAACTTTGGAGTGGTCTTGACGCTGCAAGAGGCGACAGCTCCGTCTTCTTGGTTTGCTTCACGATCGCGATATTCGTTGGATTCTTTAGCGAGGAAGAGTGAGATGAGATCAGGAATGCGCTGCGGGTCTGTCGGAGCATCGTTTGACTTCGATGCCATGGACTGAGAAATGACCTGGTAGATGACATCGTCCACGCGTTTCATGTCGAGTTTCAGCTGCTTCTCGTAGCCCAGATTCAGAGCTCGCTTGATTCTCCAGAGCCACCCAGGCTGCTGGATGCGACGATGAATGGCGATCGGTAGACGCGTGAAGGCACGGAAGAACTCGTCGTGTTCTTGGCTTGATAGCGAGTTCAGATCAACGCCAAAGCCGACACGCGTGAACACGTTGGTCGCGTACCAGTCCATCGTGTACTTGAGATTAACCGGAACGGCGTGCTGATTTGAGAGGCTCGGGCTGTCCTTCGAGTGGGCGAGCAGGGACTTGCACAGGACTGCAGCTTGCTCGCGCACCACTTGCTCCATGCTTTCTCGCATCATGTGCAACGAGAAGAGGTGACTGGCAGTCTTGCGTTGATGAATCCACGAGACCCCGTCGGCTGCGAAGATGCCGTCGCCAAACACGTCACTCACAAGCCGCGCACTGCGTTTGCCGAAGTGATCAAACTTGCGTTGCAACACGTCTTCGAACGCGTCGACGTTCGACAGCACCAAACTCACCGGGCGACCGAGAGCTGCAAGAACCCACGGACGTCCTTCGCAACGACGACACTCGTCAAGCATCCAGTCATGAATATCCTGTCGGTGCGTGAACATGAGGTCAAGCGTGTTGCCAAGCACAGGCAAAGTCGATTGAGGTCGCGCGAATTGGGACAGCGCTCGTCTTTGCTTTTTCGACGACAGCAATTGCCACCCCACTACCAACGAGCACAACAGCGCTCCCCACGACACAGGCGACACTTTCGTTGCAAACTCCAGCGAGCTCCACATACTCGACAGTTGAAAGTTGACACTTGTTCACTTGCTGGCAAAAGGGATAATACCAACTCAACGCACCTGTCGCCTTTACCCGCCGGCCCAACGAGTGCTCCTATCTTTCTCATGAAAACTGTAGTGCCATAACGTGCGTCTACACAGTGATAGTCACACCTGCACACAATTCCTATACTTCCTCATGGAAAACTTACAACTTAGTGCAGTCGTTCCCATGATTTAGTCGGTCCCATGATTCATGGGAACGACTGGGTCATGAACACCTTCATCGCCATGGAGAGCTGTAGACATAGACAAGCTTTCTTGCTTTCTGTCCACAGTGCGCTTTCAGTTCAGCGTGTCATCTCGTGAAGGTGACGGCCACTGCATTCCTCATCTTGCCACGTTTAACGCAATTATCACCATGCTACCGTTTGCCATAGCAGCCTCGCTCGTGGCTGCTGCTGTTGCCTATTTCACGTCTCCCAACGACCAAGATCGAGCTGTTTGCGAGTTGCCCACACCTCGTAGTACGCTGCCAGTCGTCAAGAACACCTTTGATCTTACTGTCCGACAACGCTCGAGGATCTACGACTGGATCCTGGAGCAGTGTCGAGAGCACGGCGGACAACCGTGGAGAGTTCGGGTGTTGGGGCGGCCACCTGCAGTGGTTCTGAGCTCACCGGAAGCCATGGAGGACATTTTGAAGACGCAGTTCAATGTGTTCATTAAGGGCTCCGCTATTGCGACGATATCGCACGACCTGCTGGGTGACGGCATCTTTGCAGTGGACGGGAGCAAGTGGAAGCACCATCGCAAAGCTGCCAGCCATTTCTTCTCCATGAACATGATCCGAGATGCCATGGAGCACGTGGTGCGCGACCATAGTGTGTTGTTGGTCATGAAGCTTCGAAAGGCTGCAGAAAGTGGAGAAGCGCTCAACATCAAGCGCGTGTTCGACTTCTTCACGATGGACATTTTCACCAAGATCGGGTTCGGAGTGGAGCTGCACGGCCTCGAGACGGGAGGCAACAGCGACTTCATGGAGGCGTTCGAGCGCGCTACACGGCGCATCATGGCGCGATTCCAGCAGCCCATGTGTATGTGGAAACTCGCGCGGTGGCTCAACGTCGGCGCCGAGAAGCAGATGGCCGACGACATGAAGCTCATTAATGGCATGGTGTACGATGTCATCCACCGCAACTTGGAGGAGAAGGACAAGCGGGCACGGAGTGGAGAGACCTCGAGAAGCGGACGTAAGGACCTCATCTCGTTGTTTCTGGAGAAAGCCAACGTCGAGTACAGCGAGGACGACCACGTCGACATGAGCCCCACCATGCTGCGGGATATGTCCATGGTCTTCCTTTTCGCAGGGCGAGACTCGACGTCGCTGGCGATGACCTGGTTTGTCATTGAGATGAACCGCCATCCTGAGGCGCTCGCGAACGTGCGTCGAGAACTCACCGACAAGATGCCAAGACTCGGGTTAGACGACACGGAGACGCCCAGCATGGAGGACATTGACGAGCTCGTCTACCTGGAAGCTGCCATCCGCGAGTGCATCCGACTAAACCCCGTCGCACCAGTGCTGCAGCGTATCGCTGCGCAAGACACGACGCTCTACAACGGCACGTTCATCAAGGCCGGCACGCGCGTTATCCTTCCGCACTACGCCATGGGCCACCTCGAGACGGTCTGGGGAGCAAACGCCGAAGAGTTCAAGCCCGAACGCTGGATCGACCCAGACACGGGCAAACTCATCCACGTGTCTCCCTACAAGTTCGCTGCCTTCCTCGCTGGGCCGCGCATGTGTCTGGGCATGCGCTTCGCCCTCGCCGAGATGAAAATGACGCTGGCCACGGTCCTGAGCAAGTTTGACGTCGAGACTGTGAAAAACCCGTCCGAGTTCACGTACGTCCCCTCCGTCACCTTGCAGGTCAAAGGCCCTGTGGATGTTCGAGTCACTCGACCACCAAGCAACAGGTAAGTCACACGTAGCGCCTAAGGTGAGACCGAAGTTGAAGTGACCGGACCCAATCTGAACCCCTCATTTCGTTCTTCGTTTGTTGAGCCATTGCGGTGAGGAAGCCTGAAGGGATGAAGCTCGAGGCTTTGACTGCGTGGCTGTCGCCTGCTTCGGTCGCTGCGTCTTGCGTGGCGGTGCTGCTCGTGTACTTGGCGACACCTTCCGTTCATGATCGAGCTGTCAAGCACCTGCCAGGACCGGACGGAGAACTCCCGATCCTGCGGAACATGGTGGAGATCGTCAAGGCCCAGAAGTCGGGCAAGTTCCACGACTGGATCCTCCACTACTGCCGCAAGTACCAGGGCAAGCCGTGGAGACTGCGTGTGCTAGGGAAGGAGCCAAGTGTTGTGGTCTGCTGTCCTGAAGCGTTCGAAGACATCCTGAAGACGCAGTTCGAGGCATTCGACAAGAGCCGCTTCGTCTCCGAGGCCATGTACGATGTTCTGGGACAGGGTATCTTCGCCATTAGCGGGCCGTTGTGGCAGCACCAACGCAAGACGGCAAGTCATTTGTTCACGTCACAGATGATGCAGTACGCCATGGAGGTGGTTGTCCCGGAGAAGAGCGAGGAGCTGATGAAGCGGCTCGATGACATTTGTTCCAAGGAGGCGGAAGCTGATCGCGTCGTGAGCATGAAGCGGCTGCTGGACGTGTACACGATGGATATCTTCGCGAAAGTTGGCTTCGACGTGGATCTAAATGGCATGCAGTCCGGCCAGAATGCAGATTTGCTCGAGTCGTTTGATCGGATGTCGGTGCGCATGCTGAAGCGGATCCAGCAGCCGATATGGTACTGGAAGCTGCTGCGCTGGCTTAATGTTGGGCCGGAGAAGCAGTTGGCGGAGGATGTCAAGGAGCTGGACGACCTCGTGTATGGAGTCATGTCGCGCTCGATTGAGGAGAAGAACCGACAGGGTTCAGGTCAGAGCTCGCGCAAAGACCTCATCTCGCTGTTTATCGAGAAGTCCGAGGTGGAGTACACGAAGGGCGTGCACACGAAGACGGACCTGAAGCTGATGCGCGACTTTGTCATCAGCTTCCTCGCGGCTGGACGGGAGACGACTGCTACGTCGATGTCGTGGGTGATCCTGATGCTTAACAGGTATCCGAACGTTTTGGAGCGAGTTCGCCAGGAGCTGAAAGAGAAGCTGCCCGACCTGGCGGGTGGCAAGATGCGGTCTCCGAGCATGGAGGACATCCAGAAGCTGGTCTTCTTGGAGGCAACGATCCGAGAAACACTGAGATTGTTCCCCGTCGTTGCCATCACGGGGCGCTCTGCAACGCGAGACGTGTACCTGTACGAAGGCACGCTGATCAAAGCCGGCACGCGGGTGGTCATCCCGCACTACGCCATGGGGCGCATGTCGACTGTATGGGGAGCCGACGCGGACGAGTTCAAGCCCGAGCGCTGGATCGACGCGACAACGGGCAAGGTCAAAGTCGTGTCTCCCTTCAAGTTCAGCGTGTTCCTGGGCGGGCCGCGCGTATGCCTTGGGATGAAGTTCGCACTGGCTGAGATCAAGATCTCGCTCGCCAAATTGCTCAGCCACTTCGACTTCAAGACCGTGAAAGACCCGTTCGACTTCACGTACGGCTCGGCCATCACGTTGCAGATCAAAGGACCATTGGACGTCGTCGTCTCCCGTCTACAGCAGTAAAAATGACTAAAAAGGGCAACTTCAACACGAGCACGTATGTAGCCATGTCAGTTCCCTTCCTCCCATTGGTGTAAAATGCCACTTGTGTTTTGCGCCACCCAACCATCACTCCTCAAGATGCTGCGCACTTGCTGGATGCTCGGACGCCTCTCGCGGCGTCGCTTCTCCACGGCTGCCGCGCACGACGCGCCTCCCAGTCGCCGTCAGTTGCAGTACGTGACGTCGGACGCCATCGACCACCGCCTGCTGCAGGGTTTAACCGCCGCGGACGACGACACGAGGCCCGTGAACCTCATCCAGGATGCGGAAGGCGCGCGCAGAGTACTGAAAATAATTAACGAGCTGGGCCCTAACCACTTCCACGCCTGCGACACGGAAGTGGCCCAAATTGACGTTAAAGCAGTAGGTCCCGTGGGCAACGGCGTCGTCACGTGTCTGTCGCTCTACAGCGGACCGGACGTGGACTACGGCAATGGACCGTACGTGTGGGTGGACAATCTGGACAGCGCCGAAGGGACGCTGCAATACTTTAAGGACTTCCTCGAGAGCAAGGAGTATCTGAAAGTCTGGCACAACTACAGCTTCGACCGCCACGTCCTGTATAACCACGGCATCAATGTGCATGGACTCGGGGGAGACACGATGCACATGGCCAGACTCTGGAACACGGCCAGGTTTCAGCATGAAGGCTACTCGCTCGAGGCGCTGACGGCAGATTTGCTGCTGCAGAGGAAGAAGCCCATGAAGGAGCTCTTTGGCATCCCCAAACTCAAGAAGGACGGGTCCAAGGGCAAGGAGAGGATCATGCCTACGGTGGAGGAGCTGCAGCGGTTCCCCGAGTTCAGGAAACGCTGGATCCGATATAGTGTCTATGATGCCGAGAGCACGTGGTTCTTGCACCGCGTGCTGCAGCATAAGCTGGACCAGACGTTCTGGTTTGAGAAGCCTCCGAAGCTTGCGAGTCCGCGTCATGATGGAGAAGAGGAGCCGGAGGTGGGCTCGATGTATGACTTTTATCGACAGTATATTATTCCGTTCGGGGAGTGTCTGACGGACATTGAACGGAAAGGAATGCACGTGGATCTCGAGTATCTTGCCGGAGTGGAGAAGCAGGCGCTCGAAGACCGCGCCAGGCTGGAACGACTCGTGCTGAAGTGGGCGTCGAGGTATTGTGACGAAAGCGAACGCATTAATTTATACAGCGCTGCGCAGAAGCAGCAACTGCTCTTTGCGCCGTATTTTGACGAGAAGAAGAAAAAGCTAGTGCTGCCTGCGGAACGATCTTTTGAAGTTGAAAACACTGAGGGATTTATTGAAGAGGGCAAACAGAAAGCCAAGAAGAAGCGGAATATTACTATTCACGGGTTGGGTATCCCACCTACTCATTTTACAGCAAGTGGGCTCCCCGCTGCTAGTGCCGAGGTGCTCAAGGAACTTGCTGGCCACGTAAGTACTCCCTGAAGAATAGTCAGCGCACTCGCATGGATCCTAACTTTGTTTTTTTTTTACTGTTGCTTTTATAGCCCGAAGCGGATCCTCCGAAGTATGGCAGGGCATACGATCATTTTGAGGACAAGGAAGAGGGTGCTGCTGCCTGTGTAGCGCTCAAGGCGCTCTTCGACATCAGCAGCATCAACACTATGCTCAACAACTTTATTTTGCCTCTCCAGGAGCTTGCAGACAGCAACAGTCGCGTACACTGCTCATTGAATCTCAACACAGACACAGGACGCTTATCGTCACGGAAGCCGAACCTGCAGAATCAACCAGCAATGGGTAAAGATCGCTACAAGATCCGCGATGCCTTCACAGCACCGCCGGGCAAGAAGCTCATCGTTGCGGATTACTCGCAGTTGGAATTGCGTCTTATGGCACACATTACAAAGTGCAAAGCGATGATCGAGGCGTTCAAGGCCGGTGGGGATTTTCACTCCCGTACAGCCATGGGGATGTACGACTACGTTGCAAAGGCTGTGGAGAATTGTGAAGCGCTGCTGGAATGGGACCATACATGCGGCAAAGAACCTCCAGCACCGCTCCTCAAGGACAAGTTTGGCAACGAGCGAAAAAATGCCAAGGTTCTTAACTTTTCTATCGCCTACGGCAAGACTGCGTTTGGCTTGTCGAAAGACTTTAACGTCTCTAGAAAAGAGGCAGCAGAGACTCTTGAAAAGTGGTATGCTGACCGAGCAGAGGTGCGCCACTGGCAGAAGAGAGCCATCGAGACCGCAAGAACGTACGGTTACACCCGGACGCTATTAGGGCGATATCGTCGACTTCCGGATGCGACGCTAAAAGATGATAGTATGGCGTCGAAAAAGGCCAGGGGCCACGCAGAGCGTGCCGCTATCAACACTCCTATTCAAGGAGCAGCTGCCGATGTTGTCATGCAGGCCATGTTACTCGTGCACCAGAATCCCAGGTTACGCGAACTTGGTTGGGAAATGGTGTCCCAGATTCACGATGAAATTATCGTCGAGGGGCCGGAGGAATCAGTAGATGAAGCCATGAAGATTGTGATTCACTTGATGGAGAACCCTTTCCAGAAGCCGCTGTCTGTTGCCCTCGAAGTGGATGCCAACGTTGACGATTCATGGTTTAAGGCAAAATAGAGGAAAGCTTTTGATCGAAGTTATTAGCGTGATACTGAAGACTTCGGTGTCGCAACTGCACGACTTGGTGTCAACTGGAGTCTATTTGTTCATCAATCACCGCCCAGGCTGCTGCGACGTGGACCAAGTGACAAGTTTTTGCTGCGCTTGCGAGAGAATAACCTAACGGTCTGATCAAATTAACGGTGAAGAACAGTAGATTTCGAGGATACTTGATACTTCAGATTTCACTCAGTCAGCGAGAACCCCAGATGGAGCCTACCGGTAGCAATATGGGTGCCGATGAGCTATACCCTTCGGCTACCGTCGCTGTCGTGATGTGCGTGGCTTTCGTTCTCGCATACTTGGCGATTCCATCATCTCAAACTCGAGCTGTGCTCCACCTACCAAGACCTCCCGGGTACTTGCCGATTTTGGGGAATACTCTACTCATTGCACGCGTTCAGGTTTCCGGACGCTTTCACGACTGGGCGCTCGACAACTGCCGCAAGTGGAAGGGAAAACCTTGGTGTATGCACGTTCTTGGCAAAGCACCCACTGTGTTTGTGTGCACGCCTGAAGCATTTGAGGATGTCCAAAGGACTCAATACGAAGCGTTCGGCAAGAACCCTCTTTTTGTTGAGGCAGCGTCCGACGTGCTGGGGCAAGGAGTATTTGCGATTAGTGGGCCGCTGTGGCACCACCAACGCAAAACAGCGAGTCGTTTGTTTTCGACGCAGATGATTCAGCATAACATGGATGTGGTGGTTCCTGATAAATGCAAGGAGCTGATGAAGCGTTTGGATGCCGCTGCCTGCCAAGAAAGCCCTGTTGATCGTGTTGTGAGTTTTAAGTGATGCTGGACCTGTTCACGATGGACGTATTTTGTAAGGTTGGGTTTGGGATTGAAATGCACGCTATGGACACGCGGAAGATAATTGCAATGTTGGAAGCTCTGCAGCGATCTTCCGCGCGAATCGTGGGTCGAATTTTGGAGCCCAGTTGGTGTTGGAAGGTGAGACGATTTCTCAGCATCGGGGCCGAAAGACAGTTTGTCACGGATATGAAGCGCGTGGATGACATGCTGTATGGATTTATTGCGCGTTCGATTGAAGAGAAGGCCACACAGGATCGGATGGGTAGTGACGGCAGCACAAATCTGCAAATGGACCTCATTTCGTTGTATCTTGTGCAAGAAGTAGCCGACAACGAGAAGGGTGCACCTTTCAACCCGAGAAAGCTACGCGATTTCCTTGTCAGCTTCCTTGCGGCCGGCCAAGACACGACGGCAACTGCCATGTCCTGGTTCGTCGTAATGATAAACCGCTATCCCCATGTGCTCGAACGCGTACGCCAAGAACTTCGAGAAAAGCTGCCGGATCTAGCAAGTGGCAAACAACGAGTTCCGACTCTGGATGATACGCAGCACCTTGTCTACCTGGAAGCAGTCATTCGGGAAACGCTCCGCTTGTACCCTGTCGCCCCGATCAGTGGACGAACAGCTACACGAGATGTGACGATGGAAAACGGGGTGTTTCTTGCCAAAGGAACATCGGTGCACATGCCACATTACACCATGGGTCGTATGAAAACGGTGTGGGGTCCAGATGCAGAGGAGTTCAAACCCGAACGATGGATTGACTGTACTGGGCGAGTGAATGCCGTGTCTCCGTTCAAATTCTCGGCGTTCTATGGCGGGCCGCATGCCTGTTTGGGGATGAAATTTGCCATGTCTGAGATCAAGATCACGCTTGCCTCGCTGTTAAGTCGTTTCAATTTGAAGACTACGAAGGACCCCTTCCAGTATACGTATCGAATGGCGCTCTCGCTGCGAATCGACGGGGGTCTTGACGTCGTAGTTTCTCACGTCGACTAGGATAGTACCTGAAGTACAGTATCGACAAACGGAGAAGATGCGAAGCTCTGGTGAAGAAGAAGACATGCGCTGAAGGACGATCAAGCTAATGAATTACGGTCACTGAATACAGAACATGCACTCGAAAACTATAGACGAACTCCGACGATCCGACGATGCAAGTCAAACTATCGCCTCATACAGCCTCAATGAGTCCTGCGCTTACGGACAAGGACATTCGCAGTTCTCCGAGAACTCCTTTCCATTCGGGTCCTCCGGCACGTTCAGCGTCGGGTTGCGGTCGAAGAAGCCGTCCGGACGGAACCCGAAGCCGGCGTAGTCCACAGGCATGATCGGCCAGTCCTCGACGCGTGGGAAGTGCGTCAGGCCGAACGTGTGCCAGACCACAATGTCCTCGCCGTCCACCGAGCGGTTGGCCTTGGCGTACGCCGGCAGACCGGAGTAGCCCGGGTGCTGGTTGGGCGTGTAGCCGGCGGCCCACATCTCGTCACGAGCATACTGCGTGACCCACAAGTGCTTGGTGGCGTACTGCGCTCGCTTGTTGATGGAGCTCTCTTCTGCAGCCAGGAGTAGAGGAGCTCCCTCCGGGTACAGCACGTAGGCCGTGGGGTTACCGAGACGGTTGACCTTCTCGCTTGAAGCGATCAACCACGCGCGACCCAACTTGTTGTCGGCCTCACGCTGTGCGTCGCTCTCGCGTTGGAGCCGGGTGGCCACGCGCTTGAAGGCGTTGCCCACGGGGTTCTCGGGACTGATAGGTAAACGCTTCACCTCGAGTTCATCGACATGGCACTTGTTGCCGTCAATGGCCACATCCAACCGAGCCGAGAAGAGGTGCTGGTGGCACGGCGCACCGAGGCGAGGAGCCATCTCAGTGACAAACTCGTTGTCTCCTTCCGGGCGACCCGAAGAGAAGACGATGCCCGTGGCCTTGCACTCGAGCTCGATCTTGCCGTCCAGGTAGAAGTACAGTAGAAGCCGTAGTCGTAGTTGCCCACCGTCACGAAGAAGGAGATGACAAGACGGCGCTGACGACGCACCGTGCCGCTGTTGGTGAACACATCGGTGTGCTTCCAGAGCGTGCCGAAGTCCTCTTCGTGGATGCAGATGGCGTTCTTCAGCAGCACGGGCTCACCGAAGTCGTTCGCGACGGTGGCGTCCAGGTACTGGATCTTGCCGAGGCAGTAGCATCCGAGCACGAGGCAGTTTGCCAGACGACCGAACTGGTACTCGCCCGCGTCAAAGTAGTTTTGCCGCTCGTGGGTGGGCTGCGGCTCGCCGTACGGCACCACCATCTCGGAGATGGCAGCGCGGTTGAGAATGGGGCGCTTGGTGCCGCGGTCGTTGAACGAGATGTCGTGCAGCGTGAGGCCTTCACGTCCGTTGAAGCCGATGCGGACCTCCCAGTTCTGCCAGCTGAGCACGTGGTTCTTCACCGTGAAGCTCGCGCCTTTCGGCTGCGTGATACGCAGCGGCTTCATGTCGGTCCGCATGGGACCGGACAGCTTCGAGTCAAGGTAGTCGCCGGACTCCATCGGGACGTGGTCGTAGCCCGTGTCAACGAGGCGAATCACACGCTCGCTGGTCAGGTCGACGTGTGCCACGACACCGTCGATGGGGTGTGCGAACATGGAGTGCGTGTTTTCCGTCGCCAGGAAGCTCAGCACGCGGATCATCCGTCGACCAACCTCCTCCTCGTAGCCAAAGACACCGGCGGACAAGGGCACACTGCGCACAACGCTGAGGTCGGTGATGCCGCGTTTAGCAAGAGCAGCTACGTAGCCCGGGTCGGCCTTGGTGATCGTCTCGGCGGCGACGTAGTCTTCGTCCAGAACGGGCCCCCAGCCATCGGTGGCAGGGTTCATCTCGCGGTTGTGGATGACCTTGTGAGCCGGAACGTCGACAGCCATTTCGCGGGCAACGTTGGTGGACTTGTCCAGCACGAGAAGACCGATCTCACGGGGAACGTCGTCGCCAACCTCCCAGCCTCCGAGTGTCTTGTGGTCGGGCTCGCGCAGCATGACGTACGAGTAGCGGAAGTTGGGTCCGGCGTATCCGGCCTCTCCAACGATTTCCTTCATGGTCTGCATCTCCTTGGCAGTGAGAGGGTCGAGCGGGTGGATGACTTCATGTTTGAGCTCGTTGATCTCGGGTGTCGTGGCGTGAGAGCACATCTTGAACCGACGGGGAAGTAGAGTGTGGATTAGATGGAGAATCCGAAAGTGAGTTGGAGGTGGCGCGGGTCAAGCACTATAATCCTCGGAAGGCCAGTACCCTGACACTTCATCTAGCAGCGATGCAGATTACCAGGCTTCCTGTTCCGTCATCTGCGCGCTTGCTTGGATTGTCCAAACGAAGGGCATCCTGCGGCGCCACGCAAAGTGAGACTGTGGAGGTGACGCGGCGTCGGCGCGTTCCGGTGGACGTATTTATTCGTCTGCGCCGCAGTGATCCGCTTGGCGTCATGGCGGATGCGACCCCGTTCCGGTGGATTACCAGGCACCGGAAGCGTACCACAATCGCTTGGAGGATGCTTTTCGGTTGTCGAGCACCAGTTTCTGCTCGACTAGCGAGCTTTTGAACGGTGACGCTGCCGGTGTCATGGTGAAAGAGTCGGGGCTACGAGTTAATGGATTTGGCAGTTGAAGTTAGCACGTCAGACAGGCTCCAATCCCGATCCCGGTGTTTGTATCGATCAAGTTGGTGTTGCCTTCCGAAGGCATTACCAGGATTTACAGCGTGTCGTAAGCATTCCGCCGGTCGCTTGGAGTTACTATTGGAGGGAAAGAACTGGAGCAAATTGAGGTCGCTGCGGTAGATGAAGTGATACATCATGTCCTGAGTAAGGATGTCGACCCGATGGGGTTACAAAGCGAGGTGGGGTGCAAGTATGTATTTGAAGTTTGCGTTTGCGGAGGTTTCCTCTCTCGGACCGAGCGAGTCTCGGTACAGCGCAAAACGCCTCGCACGTGCAGACTCAAATGCGTAGCATGAAACAAGTTTTCGTTAGGAATGATGCAAAAGACAGCCCACTCCTGTTGGACACTACACATTACTTTGGACGCTGATGAGGTTCTGGCGCATGCTCTTTGACGGCCGCGGCGACAACTGGCCAAACTTCTCGCTGTTCAGACGCGGAAGAACAGACTTGAAGTAGTAGCCCGTGCCAATCGCGAACATGATAGCTGCGGTGATGACGGCAATGAGGAAGTTGTCGCTGGATGTGCCGCTGTAGATGATGGCAGCGAAGCACACGAGGCAGAGGAACAAGCACACCACCGCTCCTGGTACACCGATGGGGTTACGGTAGGGCCGTGGGCGGTTCGGCTGCTTCACGCGCAGAATGATGAACGACACGAGCTGAAACGAGTACGAGATGAGGGCACCGAACAGCGCGAGATTGATGAGCACGCTGCCCAAGTCTACAATTCCGACGATGTAGAAGAGGCTGATGGCGAGGACTTGGTTAAGTACGCCGCCGGTGATAAGCGCTGCATATGCCGAACCACGCGTCGAGTGAACCTTGGTCAGAAAATGCGGCAGGTAGCCGTCACACGCGATCGCGTAAACTAATCGGCTCATGCAATACACGAAGGAATGGGTGCTGGAAATGAGACCGATCACCGTCAGCCACATGAACCCGGCCGTAGTGCTGTTGTCACCAAACACGCTTTTGTATCCCGTCACCAAGGGAGCCGTCGTCTCGAAGACGGCTGCAGCTCCTGGGTAGATCAGCGCGCTGCAGACTAGAGTGAGAACTGCAAGAATGACGAGTGTGACCATGGACCAAACGATTCCGCGTGGGATGTTCTTCTCGGGCTCGATGGTCTCATCGACGGCAAGGGGAGCTCTTCGATGCCGAAGTAAAACCACAAGGCGAAAGAAACGCCCTGGATGGAATCGCTCCCAGTTGTCCACTCCCAATTCTGGTCCACCACCCAAGTCGTGTAGTCGAGCTTCGTGAAAGCGCCGGCGTAAAAGATGACAAGCATAGCTGTCGACAGCACTGTTGCGAACACCTGGACTCGGAAGGTAGCTTCGACACCCATGATGTTGAGAGATGAACAGCACATTGAAGCCGATCCACCACAGCGGCCCGTAGCTGGTGTCTAAACCGAACAGCGCGTCCAAATACAGGAAAATGCTGTAAAAGGTGGTCGCAACCGTGGCGATGACCTTGATCGTCTCCGCGAGCCCAGCAAAATATGCCGCCTTGGGGCCAAGTCCATGCAGAGAAAACACGTACGGACCGCCTCCCGACGGGATCGACGCAGACATTTCCGCGATCGAGAAGGTCAGCAGCGTGTACAATAAGGTCACGAACGCCAAAATGATGAGGAGACCGTCGAAACCGGCGATGAGCGAGGACTGCCATCCGTAAAATTCTCCGCCGATGACTGTACCAACTCCAAGAGCCCACAAATGGGGTGTTTTGGCATACCGGTGGCTCTCGTTCTCAGTCGTGAGGAGCCCGTCGACGGATGGATATACCGCTGGCGATGCCATTGTGGAGAAGCTGTCGAGGTGGTTGTCGGCAAAATGCAAAATGGACATCGAGAATGCGATGCAAAGTGGTGACTTCACTGTAACTCAAGATGGCAACATGTTTTAGCGAAGAAGCGGAAGCGTTTAACACCTTGGGATCGACTTCAATCGTCCGTGCAAGTTGGCGTCGTTGTGCGTCACGTCGAATTTATGCTGGTCGACTCGAGCCACCCGATTGGTAGGTTGGGCTGCGTCACGAGCTCTTAGCAAAACGCATCAAAGAGGTTTGGTACCAGTACGACGGTCAAATCAGCGTTGTTTAGCACCGGATGCAAGTTCGATATCAATTGAGGTCTCCGCTCCATCACCAAAGGCGATGCACCACGTGAGACCAGGTAAGCTTACGACAAGGAAGCGAACTGATGAAGGCCATCCGTGGAATGAGCGTCCAACGGGTAACTCCGTGCACTCCTTCCTTCTTGACAGTGACTCAGTCGAACCTACCAATCAAGGGTCCAGAGCTTCACAAACAGAATGCACACGCGACAAGAGCCTCCGACACCAACCAGCATGGATTGAATACATGCATGTCGGCGGTGCGTTCCAGTGGCTCATACTGTACAAAGTACATGTACACCTCGAAGGCTCGTAAATTCGCGAGTTGTTTTTCCTACTACCACTTCGTGCACAGTATAGTACATGCACCTTTGTTGGTCGGCATTATCAGCTTAAGCATTGCTGTTGTCATGGTGGTGGGTGGTTAATTCCACACTAGATTGTTATCGCTTAGCGGTGGCTATTCATCGTCCAAACAACCATTGATGCCCAGCACAGTGCTCTACATACTTACTTCACCACGGTCGCCGTCCAACATGTCGAAGTGAAACCGCGGAGGTGACGCGGCGTGGGCGGGTTCCGGTGGGCATGGATATTCGTCAGGGCCGTAGTGATCCGCTCGGCGTCATGGCAGGTGCAGCCGCATTCCGGTGGATTACCAAGCACCGCAAGCGTACCACAATCGGTCTTCGCACGGTCTCTGCGGCACGACCACCGCAGAGCCGGGGTACCGAATCCGATCCATGCTTGGCACCGCGTACACTCCGTTGAAGTTGACCTGCAGATCGCCTTCCGAGATGAATCGAAAGAAGCGCTCAATGTTCGGTAGCCGCGAGTGAGTTTCCTGAGTAAACCTGCACGTCGGACGTGGCAATGGGACTCCGTGAGAAAGGTAGTTCTGCCAGGATTCACAGCGTACTAAACTGCCATTTGCGCCCCGCTGGGTGTTCGGAGCTGCGAAGCAGGTGAAGCAAATGTGACTGTGCCATTATCTGATCGCTTTGGGTTAAGTGACATCAATAATGTAACCTCACCTATGAAAAACAATATCTGGTCTCATGATCTACTTGTTTCCGGAACTAAAAACTAAATGCCTTGCGTAGCTTTTCACACGTAAACCCTGTAGTGCAGCACGAGAGTGGCAAGCTCTCAACACCAACACCCAAAGTCCCGGATGAGTGGAGTGTATAAACTGTATTGCTGCGAGCTCTTGTGATTTTGCATGCTAGGAAATACTTCAAAGTATTGCAATGAGAAAAGATCAGCTATTCCTAGCTTGTTCTTTTTCGTCTGTTTGGCGGATTTGCATTCGCGTCAAGAACGTGCATGCTTCCCGGACCCTCCATGCCATGGCCCATGGGCTACATGTCATTGATTGTCATTGCCAAGGTTTCATCACATCGTCAACGCAACGCGGCCAGCGACCAGCAGCCTCCCTTCGACCGGCCACCACTAGTTTTTTTATCGACGGTCAATACTTCGCAACGCGTTATAGCTTCAAGGCTCACTTTCGGATTCTCCATCTAATCCACACTCTACTTCCCTGTCGGTTCAAGATGTGCTCTCACGCCACGACACCCGAGATCAACGAGCTCAAACATGAAGTCATCCACCCGCTCGACCCTCTCACTGCCAAGGAGATGCAGACCATGAAGGAAATCGTTGGAGAGGCCGGATACGCCGGACCCAACTTCCGCTACTCGTACGTCATGCTGCGCGAGCCCGACCACAAGACACTCGGAGGCTGGGAGGTTGGCGACGACGTTCCCCGTGAGATCGGTCTTCTCGTGCTGGACAAGTCCACCAACGTTGCCCGCGAAATGGCTGTCGACGTTCCGGCTCACAAGGTCATCCACAACCGCGAGATGAACCCTGCCACCGATGGCTGGGGGCCCGTTCTGGACGAAGACTACGTCGCCGCCGAGACGATCACCAAGGCCGACCCGGGCTACGTAGCTGCTCTTGCTAAACGCGGCATCACCGACCTCAGCGTTGTGCGCAGTGTGCCCTTGTCCGCCGGTGTCTTTGGCTACGAGGAGGAGGTTGGTCGACGGATGATCCGCGTGCTGAGCTTCCTGGCGACGGAAAACACGCACTCCATGTTCGCACACCCCATCGACGGTGTCGTGGCACACGTCGACCTGACCAGCGAGCGTGTGATTCGCCTCGTTGACACGGGCTACGACCACGTCCCGATGGAGTCCGGCGACTACCTTGACTCGAAGCTGTCCGGTCCCATGCGGACCGACATGAAGCCGCTGCGTATCACGCAGCCGAAAGGCGCGAGCTTCACGGTGAAGAACCACGTGCTCAGCTGGCAGAACTGGGAGGTCCGCATCGGCTTCAACGGACGTGAAGGCCTCACGCTGCACGACATCTCGTTCAACGACCGCGGCACCAAGCGCCCCATTCTCAACCGCGCTGCCATCTCCGAGATGGTGGTGCCGTACGGCGAGCCGCAGCCCACCCACGAGTGGCAAAACTACTTTGACGCGGGCGAGTACCAGTTCGGTCGTCTGGCAAACTGCCTCGTGCTCGGATGCGACTGCCTCGGCAAGATCCAGTACCTGGACGCCACCGTCGCGAACGACTTCGGTGAGCCCGTGCTGCTGAAGAACGCCATCTGCATCCACGAAGAGGACTTCGGCACGCTCTGGAAGCACACCGACGTGTTCACCAACAGCGGCACGGTGCGTCGTCAGCGCCGTCTTGTCATCTCCTTCTTCGTGACGGTGGGCAACTACGACTACGGCTTCTACTGGTACTTCTACCTGGACGGCAAGATCGAGCTCGAGTGCAAGGCCACGGGCATCGTCTTCTCTTCGGGTCGCCAGGAAGGAGACTACGAGTTTGCCACTGAGATGGCTCCTCGCCTCGGTGCGCCGTGCCACCAGCACCTCTTCTCGGCTCGTTTGGATGTGGCCATTGACGGCAACAAGTGCCATGTCGATGAACTCGAGGTGAAGCGTTTACCCATCAGTCCCGAGAACCCCGTGGGCAACGCCTTCAAGCGCGTGGCCACCCGGCTCCAACGCGAGAGCGACGCACAGCGTGAGGCCGACAACAAGTTGGGTCGCGCGTGGTTGATCGCTTCAAGCGAGAAGGTCAACCGTCTCGGTAACCCCACGGCCTACGTGCTGTACCCGGAGGGAGCTCCTCTACTCCTGGCTGCAGAAGAGAGCTCCATCAACAAGCGAGCGCAGTACGCCACCAAGCACTTGTGGGTCACGCAGTATGCTCGTGACGAGATGTGGGCCGCCGGCTACACGCCCAACCAGCACCCGGGCTACTCGGGTCTGCCGGCCTACGCCAAGGCCAACCGCTCGGTGGACGGCGAGGACATTGTGGTCTGGCACACGTTCGGCCTGACGCACTTCCCACGCGCCGAGGACTGGCCGATCATGCCTGTGGACTACACCGGCTTCGGGTTCCGTCCGGACGGCTTCTTCGACCGCAACCCGACGCTGAACGTGCCGGAGGACCCGAATGGAAAGGAGTTCTCGGAGAACTGCGAATGTCCTTGTCCGTAAGCGCAGGACTCATTGAGGCTGTATGAGGCGATAGTTTGACTTGCATCGTCGGATCGTCGGAGTTCGTGTATAGTTTTCGAGGGCAGGGTTTGTATTCAGTGACCGTAATTCATTAGCTTGAGCATTCTTCAGCGCATCTTGTTCACTAGTGTTTTCAATTCCATCCCAAATTGAAGCGACTTCGCAGGGAACAGTGTAGTGCGGCATGTGCTCCGATGTTCCTTTGGCAAGAAATACTCTGCTTCAGTCCTTGATACCCTTTTGTCACCACTGCGTCCTGCATTATCGTTGGAATGACATGACAGACTCAACTCTAAAGTGTGGGTATACGAAAGCAGCTTCAAGGGAGGACGCCGCAACCGAGACGAATAGCGCCCCATAGAACCTGCAACGACTTCAGCCGCAGACTTCACTCTCGAAACAACAACTCACTTTTCAACCGAGCTTAACTTAAAAAATGACACCCACTGCAGGTAACGAAAATCTACAGTTGCCAACACAACAACGGAACCGTCGAGCTTGAAAACGCATACTAAGTACATCGTTTTGATGGTGTCATGCTCATGCCGTTGGTATGACCGCGCAAGATGCTACCGCTTCAGTAACAACCACAGTATGTACTCGGAGAGTTTTTGACATCCTCGACCGAGTACGATTCGCAAACCCGTCACACATCGACGTGTACCGCCATTTCAATCTCTCGATCGCCTGTGATCAAACGATGGCACTCGTTGGTGCAAGTGGCTGCGGAAAGAGCACGGCGATCGCTCTGTTAGAGCGTTTCTACGATCCTATAACTGGTCAAGTGACGCTGGACGGCACCGAGCTTCGGTGTTTGAATGTCGTGTGGCTTCGAGCCCAGATCGCCCTCGTGAGCCAGGAACCCGTGCTTGTTCGGGTTCCATTGCTGACAACATTGCACTTGCAAAGCCCGACGCTACCCGTGACCAAGTGATGGACGCAGCCAAGAAAGCCAACGCATCCGAGTTCATCAGCAACTTCCCCAATGGTTTCGACACGAATGTTGGTGAGAGCAGGGTTCAAGTTTCCGGCGGGCAAAAGCAGCGCATTGCATTCGCACGCGCCATTTTGAGGAGATGCCAGTGCACTCGACAGCGAGCGAACGAATGGTGCAGGACTCACTGGAGCGGCTGCTGGAACTGAAGCGCCGCACGACCATTATTGTGGCACATCGACTGTCCACGGTCCACCGAGCCGATTTAAGCGCAGTCATTGGGGGTGGAGGCGTAGTGAAGCAAGGTTCGCTTGAAGAATTGATGGGAGCTCATGGTGGGGTTTAGAGGTCTTGCACCGGCACTGGCTGACTGACATGGCTGACCGCAACGTTCAAGTGTCAAGAGACATAAGTTGGTACTATTCGGATTGGGGCCGATAGCGTATGTCTTGGTACCTTTTGGCTGGTCGAAGAAGAGGTGAGTGGTTGGAATATGGAGGTGCGTTTGGGTCGAGAGATAGCGAGATAGAGAGGATCACAGTACTGCATTTGTGCTTAGCAACATGTAGTTGAAAAAGTGTCTTCGAAGTGTTTCGGAGCTGTGGATTACATGCAAACTGGAGCTTTCACGAACACTCCGATTTTCGTAGTGATCCAGTGTGGAATAGTCAACGATTCATCATCCATTCACCGGAGCATTTGACACCGAGATACATGAGCCTAATAAACGGCAAAAATGTCAAATTCAACCGACGATAGGAAGCTCGCGGCGTCTTGCACCGCTGGATCCAACTCATTTATAGCGAGCATCCTACGAATCTTATCACCATCGGTTAAGGGATACTAACCCACGCAAGCATGCAAATGTTGGCCGATGCATTTAATACCTGCGCACAACAATGAAATGGCATTGTCAACACGGAGTTTCGCTCTTTAACTGCGTTCCAAACACCGATCCGCACGTTTTGGCGGATGATAGTACCATCGGTTGTCATTTATATTGGCGGTACTTTCCCCCTCTCCCAACCTTTTTCACATCTACGTGACGTCCAACTCCAATCACGCATTTGATTGGCTGCGCGACGGTAGGGGTTCTTTTTTATATCACTCTTTCCTGCTGTACCCGACTCGGCTTTCCCAACCACATACAAACCAAAGACAAACCCGTCGGTAGCAGTAGTTTCCTCAAATTTGAGGTGCCGCACTGATACACGCAGCTGATGCGTGCCATTCGCCAACGCGCCGAGAGAGCCCGCAGTTGATTGATTGACTATGGTGGACGCCCTGCACAATATGCACGTGCTGCTGGGCTCCATGTGCTTCTTCGCACTCGTGTTCCACGTCGCCAACCGCCTGTCCGACCGCTACGTGAAGGTCTATCGAGACTTTTCCATCCCCGAACAGGGCGACTGGTGCTCTCGGTACGCTGCTATCTGCATTCTACTTGTAACTGCATGATGCATTGCATCTTACGTGACTGTTTCGTGCAGAGTGAACTCGACGATCCATGCGCTCGTGATTGCGACGGGGATGAGCTACGCCTTCGTGCAGCAGCAATGGGACGAGGACTTGCTGCCACTCAAAGACTCGCCCATGTACCTGGCCACGACACTCTTCTCCTTCTGTACGTCATGTAGCCATGTACCATTTTACTTGCAGGACCTAATTGTTGTTGGTATTGCAGCGTGTGGCTACTTTCTGTTCGACTTGTTCGTGCTGGTGCTGTGGCAAGTGCCGCTTTGGAGGGTCTTTGTCGTCCACCACGTTGTTGCTGCGTACGTCACGAGAAAGGTGATTCATGCTGCTGATGCGTTAATGAAGAACTAAGGTTTTGGATGTTTGCTGATGTGCAGACTGCCCTACCTGATCTACACGATGCATGCCGGCTGCGGGATGGACCTGTACTTGCTGCAGCTCTTCCTCATGGTCGAGTTCGCCGTCATCCCGCTTAACGTCACCACCTTCATGGAGCAGCTGGGCTACGGCAAGACCAAGACGCACGAGTTCTTCTTCTACATGACGTATCTCTTCTGGTTCGTGGCACGAGTGGTGCTGCCGATCTACAACGTTTACGTGCTCTGGACCAAGATCATCCCGGACGCGGGAGCTGCGCCATTCTGCACGGTACCTGCAGCTTTCTGTGGCCACATCATCTGCGCCTTCTGTGTCGGCGTGTTTGTGTTTGTGTGGACGCCCGACGTGCTGGCCAAGTGGCGGGTGCCTGTGCTGCAGATGGAGGAGTACCCGGATTATAAGCTGACGATGCGCCAGTCCATGACCCCACGCTCGAATCCGATCTTGTCGCCATCCGACGGCAACGACAAATGGGGCACGAGCTACGGTACCGTATCGGGCAGCACGCGAGAACCTCAGTGGACATCGACTTCGGTCGTGTGAGGAGATTGGCGCGTGTTGCATGCGTCAAACATGCAGCATGCCTGCCCTCTTCCTTGGCGACAGCGATAGATAGACTCCAGTGCTAGGTATATGTAATTTTAAGGATGGCGGCAATGTGCCTCCAGCAGAGAAAGACGGCAAGCGCGTGTCAGGCTGCTTGCAGTCTCGCATCAAGACTTCCCAGCTTTTGGAGAGATGAATGCACTGGTGTCTTTGCTAGCACAATTGTATTTTCATGTGGTGTTTTATTGAGTCAATAGGCAGCAGCGCGTTTTCAGTGCCCTGGGTTCTTGCCAGGAACAAAAAACATAGATAGTGTGGATACGACACGACACCGACTTCAGTGGGCAGATACCGTAGATGTTGGCAAACTGCATCACTCAACTGTTTTGGTCTTTGACATGGAGCTCTTCTTTTTCGGCAGAACAATGAATGAGGCGCTTGCGATAATGATGGCGGCACCCGTTACGCTGTACATGCTGACGTGCTCACCAAGCAGAACGATGTCCCAAATCAACACAAAAACAACGTCGAGATAGCGCATGACGCTAGCAATGCCAGCCTTGGACTGCTGGAAGCCCATGGTGAGGAAAATTTGTCCAACAAACGCAAACAGACCACTTCCAAACAGCGCAACCATGAGGTTGGCGTTGTTGGGCATGGAAAAGCTCTACGTGATGCAACAAACAAGATATCAAAACGTTAGAGATCAGTAACATTGTCGACCAAAATCGGAAATCACATTCGAATCGGCAAACCCACGCACCACATCGAAGTACCACATCGTCACGAGTGCATACAGCAATCCAAACAGCAAAAAATAGTGGTTGATGACGACGTAATTCAGCTCGCGTAGCTGTCGCATCGCTATGTATGAAGCAGCTTGCATGACAGATCCCCCCAAGGCGCAAATAATGGCAAGTGGCGGCACTTCCTTGACCTCCTCGTCCGTAGAAAACAAAAACGGCGGCCTTGTCACGAACACGACGCCAACGAACGACACCAGACAACTCACGAAGTCCAGACGATTGATGGTTTCACCCAGCACCAATGCACCCTGCAACCATAAATTATTACGTAAGATGAGCATCACTGCATTAAAATTCCATCAATGCACGGCACACTACCAGCATGAAGGTGAATATCGGACTCAAGAAGATGATGGTCACTGCGTCCGTCAGCACCATCTGCGCCATGGCGTAGAACTGGATGCTGATGCCAAATGTGCCGAAGAAACACCTCCAGAAGAGCATTTTACGGTGCTTAATAGCCACCGCCAGCTTGACATCTCGACGATACACCAGCACGAGGTTCAGCAGCCATGCCACCGTGGAGCGCCACAGCACCGTTTCGTGCGACGTCACTTGGCGACTTGCATACTTGACGCACACACGCATGAGACTCAAATTGAAGGCGGCGAAGGCGATGTAGCCCAATGCTAGTGTCTGGGGCGAGTGCCAACTTCCGTACTCGATAGCGGAGACTTTGAGCGACGGGCTCGTCTCAGTGGCGTTTGCGTCCTCGTTGGCCACGCGTGCGTCGTCATCTGCAACTTGCACGCGCACGATTGGGCCGGAAGTGGTCGTGCTCATCGGGGCGATCATGCTGAAAAATGCAGCTTAAAATGCACAAAGATGAATGCGCTGCGACGCCATCGTGATGAGTTTCGTGCACCAAGACACGCACTTGCTGAACTCTGAACTGGTTATAGCGATAGAATTGTATATTCGAGTATTATTGGAGTTATTATATATGTAGTCTGATCATTTCCACGTTATAGTGAGACCTTCATTATTGATAACCTCGTATAAATGAGCTAATAAAATGATGAAAGAAGGATGTTGGTCTGGCTTGCTGGTGTGCGCCACACCCAAGTTGAAGTGGGATGGCTACTTTTTGGCCACAGCCTGATGACCGAGGCGCCGCTGATAATGATGGCAGCCCCCAGAATGCTGTAGAAGTTGACAGTCTCACCAAGCACCATTGCATCCAGACACATGACGAATACCACGTCAAAGTAGCGCATGACGGACGCAATTCCGGCCTTGACGGTCTGAAACCCTTTGGAGAGGAACCACTGGCCCACAAGCGAAAAGAAGGCGCAACCGAAGATGGAGAGGAGGAATCCCGGCTCCAGTGGCAGCTCGTACTTCTACAGTAGATAAAGAGTACACGTTAGCACAGTTTTAGCTTTAGAAAGTTGACGATGCAAAACCTACCACTCCAAGCGCCCAGACCATGAACGTCGAGTACACCGCCCCGAACATGAGAAAGTAGTGGATAACGAGCAAGTTGTCCAGGTCTTTCATCTTGCGCATTGAAATGTACACAATGGCTTGTGAGAGGGACGACCCCATGGCGAAGAAGATGGCGAAGAACGGCGCACTGCTGCCCGAATCTTGCGACGGGAACAAGATGGCTGGCCTCGTCACAAACAAAACTCCGATGAAGGACGTGACGCCACCAATGAGATCGACGTAGTCGATTGCTTCTCCGAGAACCACCGCCGCCTAAGATCAAGAGCCCAATCGTTAGCTTCTGACAAGAGTTTGAGATGAAGAATGGCCACTTCGATCGCGAACTTACGAGGAAAAAGGTGAAAATCGGCGACGTAAAGATGATCACCACTGCGTCAGTTAGCGGCATGTTGGACATGGCATAGAACGAGAGCGTAGTTCCGGAGGTCCCGACCAAGCAGCGGAAGAGGAGAAGAAATCGGTCCTTCCGCGCAACAAAGAGGTTCGCCTTCTTGTAGCGCACCCAGATCTGCGTGGACAAACCCGAAATGTCAGTAAATCAACTCATTCAAATGCACCGGTCGAAAACGATAGTACAATAGCAGCACGTACGCATTTCATTGAGAGACCGATCAGCATTCTCCAGAAAACGATGATGTTGGAATTGGCGGTGACTGGCACACTTCACACACGCTGAGACGATGCTGAAGTTGAAGGCCGCAATGACAATATAGCCCAGGCCTCGAACCTTCTCCAAGCTCCAAGTGTTTGATGCCGAAGGAAGCACAATCGTCACGATCTCTTCCTCGTCAATCTTGGAGATTTCATCGCTGGAGTTGTTCGGCTTGAGTAGTGGAAGATCGTCTCGGGTACTTTCGTCGTCTCCACCGGGTCCAGCTTCAGCGATATTTTTCTTGATGGGGTCGGCGCTAAGGTTGGGCGGTAGTGGCGTCACTACCGCCAGTCCATGTGCGCTGCTGCGAGAAAGCATGCGCACTTTTGAGTTGGCTTCAATTGTTAGACGGTTGTCGAAGGCTCCTTCGACAGAGTTGCTGGCAATTCAGAAATGCCATGAAAGAAGTCCTTGATCAGCGGTACCAACTATAGCTGCTAGATGGCGGAAAACCAATCATCAAGCGAACTACACGCGTTGAAAGTTCAGAGATCAAGCGTAGTTGAGGCGTCTTCAAGCTCAGCCAGCACCCCACTTCTTATCTTTGTACGTCCAATCCATCTACTACGTAAACACCAAGCTCCAAGTTTTCCCTACGATCAGGATCATACACAGAGTGTTCTACCTCTATTTGAAGTAAGGTGGATAACGCTCACTTCGACCGTCTCATCGCCCTGATCGGTATTCTGCTCCTGTTTGATCTCGTCTTCGGTGCTCATCGAACGAACAGAAAACTGCATAACGGCAAGACAAGAGCGAGGTACACCCAAAACCACAAGAAACGAACAAGAAAAAGTGGACAGTGTTCCGCTGTTGGATCCACTCCGAATTACAAGCAACTAATAAAGTACTGGCACACATAACCGGCTAGGCCAGCTTCGCAGAATAATTGCTTTACCACTTCGCTTGAGGAATGCAAGAGTGGCGGCAATTTACGTATTTCAGATACCGTATATTCATGAATTTTTATGGTTTGACTGTGGTGCTAGTCGATAGATAACCTTCTGCAAGCTTACGCGTTGGGAACCGTTCTTACTCCTTCTCACGAGCTCGGCGCAGAACGATCATCGAAACTCCAACCATGATAATGCTGGCACCGACCAGGCTCAGAGCATTCACGTTCTCCCCCAAAATGAATACATCCATGGCCACGACGAACACCACGTCAAAGTAGCGCATTACTGATGCGATTCCTGCCTTCTCTTGCTGGAATCCCTTGGTCATGAAAACCTGCCCAATAAACGAGAAGAAGCCACTGCCGAAGATGGCAAAGAGGAATCCTACTTCCAGTGGGACTTTAATAGTCTAGACATATTGCCCAGAGGTTAGCAGGTATGGTAACATGCAATTACTAAACATTTGACCAACGTACCACGCCCAAGATCAACAGAGTCATAATCGAAGTGCACGATCCAAACACGAAAAAGTAGTGGATGGCGACCAGGTGATGCACGTTGGTCAGGCGACGTAAGAGGATATACACGACCGCAGACAGGAAAGAGCCGCCGATTGCACAATACACGGCGAGCATTGGCGCTTCACGAGTGACGGTATCCGTTGGAAACAGAAATGCAGGCCTTGTAACAAACATGACGCCCAAAAATGACGTAATGCCGGCAATCAGATCAACTCGATTGATCTTCTCTCCTAGAACTGCGGCACCCTAGATGGACACATAAGAAATCATGATATCAGTTGGAGAAAAATAAATTTAGTGGTGATCTTTGCCTTACCAGGAAGAAGGTGAAGATAGGCGAAGTGAGAATGATAACCACGGCGTCTGTAAGCACCATTTGTGACATCGCGTAGAACTGAATGTTCACGCTGATGGTCCCCACAATGCAGCGAAACAGAAGTATCCCCCGATACTTTGGCTCGACGAATAACTCTCGTTTCTCGTAACGAATCCAAATCTACCCATGTGTATGACAAAACACATTAGTTTATGGTTTTTGGTCCAGCTAAAGCTCCGACTTACGTAGTTGAGGACCAGCGCAACGATCATCCGCCAGAAAACTGTTTCGTGCGATGTCACGCGATGACTTGCATACTTGATGCAAATGGACGCGATGCTGAAGTTTAGCCCTGCAAACACAATGAATCCGAGCGCGCGAGCTCGTTTCATACTCCACGTCGCGGTGCTTTTCACTGGCATCGACGAGTCCACGTCACTGTTAGAAACCGAGTCATCAGCGCCCGATGTCGTCAACAAAGGTTGGTCTTCTTTTTCAACATCCTCAGCAAGTTTCGCTTTCGGGTTCGGAATGGTGCGTGGGGCATCAGATGGAAGTGGCTGCACCACTGCGGATCGACTGATGTTGGGAGTCATCTTTCTCAAATGATGAGCTTAATGTGTTCAACACTTGGCCGATCTGGAAATGAGCTACCAAAGCACAATTCTTACGCAGTAAGAATAGCTACGATTCTACCGCGTTGCATCATCAAACGAAGTTCATCGTCCTCCTATTTTCAGTTCGTACTTCCAATCGTCTAGATGAGATGAACTTGTTATTCGTGCCCGTTTTAATCTTCATTTTCTTCATTACTGGTAACCTAACTACCGTTTTGAAAAAAATAATTACTGACAGAGTAGTTTCGAGTATGTGACGTGTGAGCGCAACCAAGTGGCTCTTCACGGCGGATCTTTGTCAAGCGTTGCGAGCAGCTCAATTCAGATTTCGCTGGCGTCCAATTCACAATGAGCTGGAAGAAGGTCGAGTTCAAGGGAAGTGATAGCGTGGATCGGCTCCATCGCATCCAAGCACTATGTTGGATATCCGACACCAAGTTGGATGGTATTCTCATCATCGGTGGTGTGGACAGTTTCCATTCCCAAGCCTCTCAAGCTGCTCTCAAGTACCTTTTTCTCGGTAGTTCCGGCCAGGAACTTCTCGGAGAACAGGTTATTTCTCACGAGCATGAATGGCTCGAAGATGTGATTTTACTCATTGGTCCACAAAGAGTTTCAGTGTTTTACTCGTCGGAGAGTGAGGCAGCCGTAAAGATCTTACCTGTCATCTCCAAGTGGCGTCATGTTACAGAATATGTCGTCCACGATGGGATGGAGCCCGATGAGCAAGAAGAAAGGAAAATTTGTGCGTTCAAAAGTATGATGGCAGGGGTCAAGTCAGTGGGGGTCCCTTTTGGAGTTGATCGAGATGGTACCAATCTACAAGACACAATGCTTCCAGAGAAGTGGCCCTTGGTTCAGTCCTACGGCTTGGAAGGTGGCAAAACCACAGGAAAAGGCTTTTTCACCATGAACCATCGAGTGGTGAATCTCTCTCGCGAGTTGATGGACACGATGGCTCAACTCGACGGATTTAGTGCAAAACGAGTTGTACAGGAGAGTCAGCCGTTCCTAGCACACCATTTTGACGAATTCTTACTGAAGCTTGATCACGCAGAGTCTCCGAACGCTCGCAATGCCAAGTCGGAGAGTGATTTGGGTGAAGATCTGCTAAGTTTTTACGAGTTTGGAACGACGCAGTACAGTGCTCGAGGGCTAAAGATGGCCCCAAACAGAGGCAGTCGAGTGCTGTTTGGTGCGAGAACGAGCTCGCTAACGGAGAAGTCGTCGTCATCGGCATTTCTAGCGAACACGGGGGTTAGTGAAGCTGTTCCAGCCACACACATGGTTGTACAGGCGGAAGATCCGTTCACAGGGGTGCGTTTTGCACGCACCTACTTCCTCTCGTCGGGTAAGATCTGCAAAAGAGTTGTAGATGAAGACGCTTTGGTGCCGTCTCCCGTCAAACCGAACGCCGACATTGCGAAACCAGCCACGCATACAAAGACAATGATTGATCTGTATGCATTACTTCTTCGAGGCTTCAAGGCGGGTGCTGCGGAGTTGATCCGAGAATGTATGGACAGCAAGCCATCGTCACTCGACCGATGTATTGATTCAGCGCGCGTTGAAGTTATCGCTGCCATTGTTGCTATGGACAAAACCCATTGTCAGATACTGGGATCTAGCAAGTTTCCAACAAAATTCATCGATGTCCAACTTCGCTTATCAGCAGAGATCATGGATGCTCGAGGGCAACCTATTGATGGCCTTACTGAAGGTTTGTACCAATTCGTTTGTGTATCCCTTCTTTCATGTTTGCTAACGGTAGGAACCATTATGTTATTTTTCAGATTGGTGTCTTCTGTACTGCTCAGTGAAGCTAGCAAATATTCCGAGCGATGCCAATCCAGGAGCACCGTTAGGCTCACTTGTTGTCGGGGATACGTTTTTGTTCCATGGCCGTGGTAGTACGGGCGGCATTCCCGACCATGTAAGTACACGCATTCTGCCCGTCACAAAACCGTTTGCCTACTTTCGCTCATGGATTCAAGGGGGCGAGGAAGCTGAGGCAGTTGATCAGCTCATGCGAACACTGCAGTCCGAATTTATTCTTCAAAGTCGGTCTGTCTGCCTCGGTAAGGCTGTGGTGCCACTTGATGCCGACATCGAGACCAATACAGAGGGAAATGCAAGACCAGCAGAAATGTCATCCAAGGCATCCATTCTCCTTGACAGTGACTTGCATCCTATCATCCACGGCACCTGGCGCATTTTTACGGGCGGTCTAGTGTTCAAGAGCGCTTATTTCAACCCGATCATAGTGTCAATCGAACGCCACGTGAAAAGCTTCACCATCCTCCCATCGCAGTACGAAGAGCTGGTTTTACTGAAGCTAGACCTAAAAAGTGACAACAGCAATCCGGTGAGTCTTGTTCTCGTTTGGGGTGTTAGTGGTCATTTACTAACTCTTTTTTTCCTTTTGCAGCTTTCAGAAGCCCTCCCATTCTCGTTTAATTCTCAATCATTCTTCATACCTTTGCTCTCAGGAACACGATTCCAGGACGAAGTGTTTCGTGCGCTTGAGGAATGGAAAATCACAGCAAACACGCTGAATATCCCCATTTTCCGAACTAGCGATTTAAGCGAACAATTTGAAGGTGATACTCCACGAGATCATGAGGTTGCGGACTTTGAAGTTCCCAGTTCATGTGAAACCAACGTGCGAGTTGCTTGTGCAGAAACAAACTTTCGTGGGTCCAGACGCTCGTGCTATTGACGATTTCTTCCCCAAGGACTTTATTCCCAAAGACCCCAGTGCCGCCACAACGCTTCCAAAACCAAACACTGAGGACATCAACAGACTTTGCGTCCCAATTACCGTCCTGATCGGGATCCCTGGAAGTGGGGCTCAGGTGATGGCCAATTCAGTCTGTAAGATTTCATCGGCTAGTTTTGAGTGGAGCACCGTCGACGTTGACCTTTGCGACTTGGAATTAGCTAAACAACAGAGACTGGAGGCCTCGGGGTACTTCATGATTTGTGAAAGGTTGACTCGAGCACTTGACCAGATCAAAGATGCCGCGAAAACAGTGCGTCTCCCTCCTCGCATCATGCTGACTGTCACTGGATATATCGACCCGATAATGGTAGCCTGCGCAATTCGGCGTGCTGCTCACGAGGCCTCTCTACCAAGCAAAATTGGAGCATTTGTCAATTGTGTGAGCGCGACAAACGTGTATTTACCAGACCCGCTAGCCGCGCAAGCACCATTTCCCAAAGTGTTCGATCAAATGACGGCTGGATTTGTGACCCACTTAGTGCTGACTAACAGCAATGATGTCACTCCTGCCGTGCTGCAGCGATTGCGATTTCACATGGATCAGGTGAATACTTTCGCTGATGTGATGGTGCTTTCACATGACGTCTTTGAAGGACCGCTCACTCCACTGCTGGCTATTGATCGCTTTGAAAGTGCGTACTATAAGCAGTATCGCAATGCTCGCTTCCGTGAATGGGACTTCGCCGCGAGCAATAATGCTGCTCCAACCTATACCCGATACGTCACAGAGCTGGAACCTGCTCATGCTCCTGTGAGCTTCCGCTTTGAGATTGCCCCTGGTATGGACCGATCCAAGTTTTCGTATTTGACCACGAGAACGCTGACACCTTTTGCAGCAATGACGAAGGCGATGGACCGTGTTTATCCGATGGAGAGCAAGTCAACAACAGGAATTCGCATTGCTCAGACGCTTGCGGTGGAGAAAGTTCGACAGGATGCAAACCCAACAAGTGTTGCTACTCCTTGTGGTGAGGGTGTCTTCTCCAATGGACAATCGCGATCGTGCTGGTGTGTTGAAGGGCAAATTGTTTTCAAGGATGAGCCTGAATGCACATACGAATACTGTTCGACGGGGACTTATTCTCGCTTATGGACCACCTCAGACCAATCTGCTTGCAAAGGTAAAAGCCTGGAAATTAAATTCACTGGTCAAGGCCTCAATGGTGAAAAACTGCGGGAACTTCTTCTCAACTGTTATGCTCATGCCGAATCGTCAACCTGCCACGTTCGCTCAAAGGCTTCCATTAGTCTCAAGGAAAAACGCGAAATTCAACGACAACATGTACGTACTGGTTTGCCCATAAGGTAGAGTGATGCTACTAAAGACTTGCTGACATTACTTTTTGTCTTTTTGACGGGATTGCGTAGGCGATGGACCCACTACCTGACGGATATTTGTTCGATGGCACCAACTACGTTGATTTCTTCGGCGGCCGCTACGAATATCACCCTTGCATCGCCCAGTTCATTGATGAATACATCACTGCTGCGAACGAAGATCGCAAGGCGACAAACCTCAAGGTCTCAGAAGAACGCGAATCTCAACAGTCCTTTGTGCGGCAAATAGTGTAAGCGAGGGCACCCTCCAAGGTCCACCATTTATCATTGTATGTGTCCTTGCTAAAAATCGGCAAAGTACTTCGCATTTTCTTCAGGATCGATACTCTCTGCACTTGATAAGCTTTCAGCACATGACGGCGGGGTACGAGGTCGGGCTGCATTGAAGTCCGTAGTAGGGTCATATAACACAAGGATGGAAGATTCCTTCCTTTCCAGTGATTCCCAGTCCACATCTTGAAACCAAACGTGACGCATCACCTAATGCAATGAAGAACATCATTAGCACATTATTGTTGAAGAGTAAGCGCCTCAAAAGTCCTACCTCAGCAGCTCCAATATTGCCAAGCCGTTCGAGAGGGTTTATCGTCAGGAAGCCACTAACAGAACGAGGTATGTCTTTGCATTAGTTCTTTATAACACAAAAATATACGTTGTTAGCCAAACTTCTCACCTTATCAGTGACTGCAGATCAGCACTCAAACTTGGCGATTTAACATCATCTGCATGAAAAAGCGAACCAGCAATGCTCTTTACCCTTGCAAAGTACTCCGGCATCGTGCTGTCAAATGGGCACTGATACTCCCACGGTGGATGACCCGCCACCATTTCATACAGAACAACACCAAGGCTCCTGCACACAAACGAATCGTGATCACCAGATAATACTAGACGTACAACCGCATCACTTACCACCAGTCGATTGCACCTCCGTATGGCTCTCGAAAAAATACTTCAGGTGCCATGACGTAGTGAGTCCCGCACATGGACTGGGTGCGGTCTAAGGAAGTCTTGCTCTCTTCATCGTCAACCATGTGCTTGGATAGTCCGAAGTCGATCACCTTCATAAATCCATCTTGCCCCACGAGAACGTTTCCACTCTTGAGATCGCGATGAATAAATCCGGCAGCATGCAGATCTCTTACTGCCAGCACAAGTTGTGCCGCGAAAAACTTGGCGACATTTTCGGGAAACTTTCCCGTCTCCCGATATTTCCACACGCACTCATACAACGGTCGCCCTTGAATAAATTCTTGCAGCAACCCAACTTCTTCCATCGTCTCAAAGGCCTCGAAACCTCGACACAAGAACGGACTTTTCACTTGTTGCAGGATCAGTTTCTCCGCTTCAAGTCGACGTTTCTGCTGCTCAGATATGATCTTGGACCGAGAAATTTTCTTCAGCGCTACAACGAAAAACCATGACCCGACCATGACCCATTATATTCTGGAGAGAAAAGATCTAATTACGATACTTTACCATAGACGTCGGACGAGTTAGGCCGTTGCACAAGAAATACACTAAATAAAAACAACGACAGGGTTAGCGAGTCGAATACAAAACAAGAGCCTGCCAATATAAACCACTAAATAATATAATACATTATTATAAAGTACTGTTATTTTCTAGTTTGCGCACCTGGCGTAGCCTCCGCGACCCAGTAATTGGAGCTGCTCAAAAGTGTCCATTGCTAGAAGATTGCAAATGGGTCTGAAAGGACAATAATACCTAAACCGAATTATAGCCAATCAGATTATTTTATTTTCCGAAGACTAAAAAGAAAATGGCGGCGATGCGAGGACGAATGAGAAAGGAGATTGCGATGCTGGAGAGCGATCCGCCCCCTTCGGTACGTCACTGAAAGAGCAGGGCCGTATTCTAGAGACGCTGCTGTGCTTAACGACCTAATTTTCGCTCTTATACGGCTAAAATTGCGCTCTGTAGGCGTCAGTGCGTGGCCCAAAGACGACACAATCGACCAACTGGAAGCTCGTACGTCGATGTTTTAGTGTAAAATTCATCATTTTTATATGATTTTTATTTTATCGGTCTGGTATGGTCTGATGCAGAAATTCTGGGCCCGGATGGGTCTCCGTACGAGAAGGGGGTTTTCCAGTTGGAGATCGAGATCCCAGAACGGTTGGTGGACTATGGAGATAATATCTACTTCTTTGTTGAGGACTGAGTGTGGCTTATGAATGAGTAGGTACCCTTTTGAGCCACCCAAGGTTCGATTCCTGACGCCAATTTACCACCCAAACATTGATGATGGCGGTCGCATCTGCCTGGACACTCTCAAAATGCAGCCCAAGGTAGGAGTTTGTGAGTTTATTTTTGAGATGTGATCCAAACTTGTTGATACAATTTTGCAGGGCTCGTGGTTACCTTCGGTGAATATCAGTACACTGCTCACGACCATTCGACTGCTTATGGCAGAACCCAATGCGGACGATGGACTGATGCCCGAAATTGTACGACTGGAAATTAGCTTATCGAAGCAACTCTATGATAGCTGTGTTTGACTTTTTTGCTGTCATGTAGGCCGATATTTTCAAGCACAACCGAGAACTTTTCAACCAGAAGGCGATAGAAATGACCATGCAGTATGCTCGCACCACTCAAACGAAGCCCCAAGCAGAAGCAAGTGCTCTAACGACTGAGGCGGCTCACGTGGAAACTGAAACCACCGACACGCTTACCCAAGACACTATTGAAGCAGAAGTTCCGTCACAACGCAAAGATTCGCTTTCGTCCGATGATTCGTTTAGTGATGGTAAGTCATCAGGCGAAGAGGAAGGCGACGAATCGGAGAAAGAAGGGGATGGAGATACTGAGAACAAAGCAGATATTCCGCCTACGAAGCGAAGACGCCAGGAGTAAAATCTCAGTAGTTTGTATTTGCCTTTTGTCTTTTGGCAGTGGAAGCACACCGAATTCGACAAACAACTAACGCTGTCGTTTTGAGGTGACACAACAGACCTCGATTGCTTACGTTGACCGAGTTCAGTGCATTTAAATCTTGTGAGGAGAAGACAGCTCTTGAGTTGTAGGACCGTTGGTTGCTAAACGGCAAGTGTGTTGGGATTTGTTGCGTGTACCTGTGGGGACGCTGGCAAACTTTCGAGAACGTGTGGACGTGATTTGATGTGCTTTCCGCTCTGACTGTGCCTCTAATTGCCATTTCATAAGCACGAGAACACAATCAGCTTGAAAAAATACCTTGAGACGCTTCGCATTAACTTTCATCTGTACCTTGCCCACTTGCACGAGCTCAATATTATCCTTTGGGGTTGGAGTGTAGTCAAGTGGCTGCAGTGTGGCTGGGACCTCTCTCTTCGACTGTTGCAACGCTTTTTCGCTTTTCCACTTGGTGCCAGAGGTGCTTCCTGCCATTTTGGCACTCGTAACGTAGCTGCGACTGCCAATTGGCTCCAGTTTTGCTTCTTCTTTGACTTCGGTACTTCCGACTTTCCATCAAGCTTTGCGAAGACTGTAAGTGCAAACAGCAGGCACATGGGCAGTACCTCTCTTCATATCCACCTTATTCCAGCTGCAAGTGTATTTTGCCTTCTACATCTTATCAGGACCAGGTGATGTGTATTTCGTTTTTGTTGTGATTGCCAATGCAGCTCATAATAGTTTCGTGGTGTCTTGTCTAGACTTTGTATACTTCAGGTGGCGAGATTACTATTATACATGTATTACTACTATATAAAAGACCGTACTTACGCAGGATCATTTCTATAGTACCTTCTATTCTACTTTCAATGTATTACTACTATATGACACTAACAAATCTATGATCCGAAGCTCGTTCATCATTGCTCAAAGTCGACGACGAATCGAGAAGAAATAACAAAGTACTTGAAATATCTCGTAGTTGGCCTAACTTGGTTTCTTCCACAACCAAGCAAACTTGAACGTGTAGTCATATCCTATGCACAGGTAACGTTTTAGTTGGTCTTTCGTACATCAAACGAACAGCCTGAACTCACCGCAATGCGCCAGAGAAGATTGAACGTTATAGTAAACCCAAAATATAAGACGATTCTGCACGCGACTGCATTGTCTCTCCAAAACGAATGCGAGTTGCCTGAAAACTGAAAAACGCATTTTGTACCATAGCACCATGTTCAAAATAATCAGCGATAGTAGCTGAAGCCCGGAGTATAACAGCAAATTCAACAGGGTTCTGCTCAGCTGAGCATTATCCATGTTGATCATTTGTTCATAATAGATGCGGTTAGGAAGATGATACATCGTGAACAGATACATCGCTGTACATCCAGAAAATACAAGCACGTACAAATTTGTTAGTTTTACCCACGCCATGTCAGCCTGTATCGATTGCGGCCTTGTAACGTACCGAAAATGAGTGGAATTACAACTTCTACATAGTTTAGCAAAACCACAAACTCTGTGATGTACAGCACCTTGCGTAGCTCGTCCACGTACTGAGCCTCAGTACTTCCGTTGAGCGCTTTGAGTAACGTGCTTTTACGTGGACCATTCCATTCATTTTCAGAGTGTATGGAGGGCTAAGCAAGAAAAATCGTGGCTGCGTGTGTTTCTTGTGTTCTTGTCGTTTTTCAAGAGCTGGATTTGATGGATGAACGGTTGATGTCATCTTCAAAATGGATTTGGGGGCTGGAGACAGACTATTTGCCGAAGAAGCTACGTGGGAGCTCGTATGCCGGTTGAAAATATCTTGTGCAAGAGCAAACTCCGACCTCGTACGTTGCTCTTCCGCTGGTAGTAGTTTGGTACTGATTTGTCTTCTTAGTGTCTTCAGCCGACGAACTACAATGCCAATATCAAGTAGCGATGCGCACATCTGCAACGCGTCTGCAGCCATTAGGACGCAGGTTGTTTTAACTGACGGCGTATTTTGCATGCAGTATGCCACAAACAGAGCGCTGAAGACTTCTACGTTCAGGATCACAATTTCTGGGACTTCGTCATTCAAATGCACCACCGTCTGAGCCATAATATTGCGTAAAACAAGTTTTAGGATTGGTAAAAGGAGCGCAAATGCGGTTTTCCAACTTTCTGGTATCGTAGTGAAAATATAAAAGTACGTGGGGTATATGATCACAAGAACTTCCTGGCACGCCATTACTTTGAGTGAGTTGACCACAAAGGGCCATACAGTTGGGTCAACACGAGCTTGTTTTATCCACGAAATGAGAGGTAAGATTACAAGCGGCAGCCAAACTGGAGATACCATGATGCTGCTAAAAGGCAACGGGAATCCAACAACGAGAGCCAACGCATACATCACGGCCACTGTAAAAACTGCCACGAGTGCGCTAATGAGAACAATTTGGGCTGCCGATAGCGGCATTCTATCCACAATGTGCTTGAACTGGGTGTATGTCATGGCCGTGGCAATCCAAAACGAAATAAATGCCCTTGCGAAAAACAGTCGGTTGGCGTGAACTCCCTCGGTAGTCGGACGTAAAGGAATCAAATCGATAATGGTGACCAAGATGAGACTCGGTAGCGGAGTGATGAGTGGAATAATAAAAATGCGTAGCCCACTTTGCCTGTTGCTATAGGCAAAAAGTGCCTGGATACGTTCGATGGAGTATGCCCCTCGGAGTTCGACCTGCGCCGTCTGCCATAGTATCGCAAGCTTTTTCTTTAGGAACCCCGCCATTCTACTTCAGACAGACGAATGGGAAACTGCAAAGAACCCAACCTTTATTTTTGAGAGATCATAAATGAACTGGGGAAGTTTCACCAACTGGAAAGAAAGCCGTGACGACTACGTGTGCATTATGTACTGTGCTATAGCACGCCGACTGAGCAATTTAGAGTATAACGAGATGGGGCATCTAGTCTTTGTGATGAATTTGTTTTGAAGGTATTGACAGCTAATAGTAGGCTGCTTCATGGTATGTTGGCCCACCGATCTGATTAGCTTACTAGCTCGAGGAAGAAGCTCCTAGCCACGTAAACTTGAACGTATAATCCGATCCTGTCGTGCAAGTAGTGATGAGTACAGTATCGTTGACGTGGTGAAAAATTTAAAAAGCCTACCAAACTGCTGAAGTGAAGCTTGAACGTTGTAAAAGACCCATAGTATCAACCGATTTTGCACTTGATCCCATTGAGCCTCCAGAACAAATACCAACTGCCGGAGGACAGAAATCTTCAATCGGTGCAACAACACCAGATTCAGTATTATCAGGGACGCTAACTGGAGTCCTGCATACAACAGTACGCTGGCGAGAGCTTCGTGTAAATGAGTGTCGTTCATTCCGGACACATGCTCGTAGTAGGCTCGATTGGGGAGGTGGTACATTGCAAACAAGTATGCAGCTGTATATCAACAGAAAAATACCACAGACATACAGAGAGTGAGTGGCGAGTAATGAACACAGGAGTCAACTCACAGAAGATAACCGGAATTATGACTTCCACGTAGTTAATGAGGACCAGGAATTCTGCAATATACAGCATCGTTCGTAGTTCTTGCACGTACCGAAACTGGATCACTTTGCTGGAAGGACCGAGGGCATCTTCATTGGTTTGTTCACTTGTGTCGTGGTGGGCGAACTGTCTCAACAGAGGAGCAATTTTGCTTAGAATCCCCTTGGAGCCTTCAGTCCCGATGGCGATCTTGTTTAGTGGTTGAATGGTTTGTGACAGCTTACGTGTTGATGCTTGTAGTTGCGCAAATGGCGTTGACGCTGATGCAGTAACATTACTTCTTTTTCGATCTGTGCTTTTCAAAATTAAAGAGTCCGTGGGCGACGCGTTTGGTTTCTCCTGTACCTCCACGGACTGCAATGATGCACTTGCATTTTTCAAGGCCCTCATACGTCGGACCACGAGTTCAATGTCGTACAGGGATACGCTCGTTTGGAGAAGATCCGCTAGCATTAAAATGCATGTCGTTTGTATGGACGGTGTGCTCTGCAGGCAGTATGTTGTGAACAATGAACTAAAGACATCGACGTTCATAACAACCACTTGAGGGATTTCATCTTTCATAGGCACAACCATTTTTCCGATAACGCCACGCAAAAACAGCTTCATGACTGGCAGGAGGAGCGAGAAAGGTGTTTTCCCATTTTCAGGAACTATCGTGAAGAGATAGAAGTACGCTGGGTAAATGAAGACGAGAGATTCTTGGCACGCTGTGATTTTGATGAAGCTAACCAGAAGCGTCCACACTTCCTGGTTACCTCGAGCCTTGTTCATCCATGACACAAAGGGGACGAGCAGCATTGGTACCCAAACTGGTGAGACTGTCACGATACCGAAAGGTAGTGGGTAGCCGATCAGGTACGTCATGACATACATGACACTGACGGCGATTCCAGCAACTCCAGCGCCGATTATCACAATTTTCAAGTTGGAAAGCGGGGATGGTGGCACCATGTGCTTGAACTGACCGTACACCGTGACACTCACAACCCAAAAGCAGAGAAATGCTCGAAGCAAGAAGAGCTGACTGCTCTCAATCCCCTCGGTAATTGGTCGCAGCGGCACTAAGTCCACGACAGTGATCAGCGCGAAGCACGGCAGTGGCGTCAGTAGAAGTACGAAGAAGACTCGAAAACTACTAGCTTTGTTATGGTATGTAAAGAGAGCTTGGACCCGGTTCGTCGAATATTTGCCCTGCAGCTCGACATGCACTGCTTTCCAGAGTTCCACGAACTTGGCAGCCACGAACGACGCCATCACGGGAATGCTGCAGTGAGAAGATCAAAATTGAAATGGCAATTCAGTCACAAAAGCCAATTTCAAGTTATTCCTGACGAACGATCCAACCATTTGCAAACCACGAACTCTGGTCTCGGCCCAAGTAGTTCTTGTCAAGGCCAACGCTATCAATACATATCAGCCAGTAAGAAAACTCAATTAATGCCATTTCAACCTGTACACTCAATTGCGAAGGTGCAAGGTGGCTATATCAAGCTTTTTTGCGTTGGCAACGTTGACTTATGTCGACTGAGTCAGGTCTCAGCAAAGTTCAGTTTCGTCACGTGGTGTACCTACACCTGATCCAGCTCCGGTGATTGTGCACCTATCGTTTTGCTCACTACGCAATCGTCCAGCACCCGATGAAGTCTCCGTTCGCCATGCTGCAGTTTGTCGCTCGGCGATTCAAATACTACGTCTTCATCAATGCGTTCATTTGCAGCGTTGCAATGGGCAGCTACGTCGCCGTGACGAGCTTCAAGTCTCCAGTACCATTTGGATCGCTACTGGTGGTGTACGGCGTGAGTTTGCTACGGATTCTGGCGATGATCGAGTGGTTCGAGTGGATCGCAACCAAGAAGCCCCAGATCAACGGAGAGAAGCGCGTGCATCTCACAGACGAGCAGAGCCGAAGTATCTACCGGCGCATTTTGTGGCTCGTGGTGCCGACCGAGTGTGTCTCCTTCTATTTCGCACAACAAACTACGGTGACGGTGCAAGACTCTGTCAATTGGCAGTCGTTCCTGATGAGTTACGCCGTGTTCATCCCCAAGTCGCTGCTGTTTGAGATCATCTTTGACTTTTTCCACTTCGCCATGCACTGGGTCTGCCACTACAGCACGTATCTCTACAAGAATGTGCACAAGCGTCACCACCTGCACCTGCACCCGTGTCCACTGTCAACGTATGAGCAAGACGGGTTTGATCTCTGTCTCACCAACGTGTTGCCATTCTGTTTCGCGTGGAGCTTGGGTGTTTCGTTCTCGGATATCCAGCTGCATTTGCTGTTTGCCTACAAGACGTACGTGGAGGTTGCTGGTCACTCTGGCTTAGACATCAAGGGGTTCTCGTTCCCACAGATGCCGCTTTTGAACAACATCACAGGCATTTGCTTGCGCGTGCATGACCACGACTTGCATCACACGCACCCACGCTGGAACTTTGCTAAACGTTTTTCGCTCTGGGATAAGCTCTTTTGTACCTTTCGGCCAGGCAGACAACTAAGTTCAATCTCATCATAGGGGAACCCACAAGAACCCCAGTGCTTATCCGTCTACCGGTCCTAATATCTTGAGCCCGTGGGTCTAAAACAAAAGACTGGTACTTAATGCGATGAAGCAAAACACTCGCAAAGACGTGCTTACGCGGCTCGTGGGCGACCGCGAAACGAAGCCGAATTTGTGTCACATCAAGGATGATCCTGGAGTGGACACAAAATCAGTTGAAGCAGCACGTCAAGACGCTCGGTCCACTGGTGAATCCTCATTTTGTCTAGCTGCCGGCGCTCTTCATCGACGAAGGTCGCTTCATCCTCTATCGACTGGTAGTGTACAGTAACGAGAAGGTGGTGGCCAAGATCAGAAGAGTGTTAAACGAATGGGCGACGTACTGTAGTTTGGAAAAGGAGGAAGAGTAGCAGCCTCGCAAGGAACAAACCTGTTGGGCAATGACGTTCGAATGCCGGACTTCGCATACGCTTCTCGCGGTACCGATAGAAGATTGTCGAATGAGTCCATTGGATCAACTTTCTGGTCAAGGCTCCCAACGCACTGCCCTTGATCGAATGTTGGAGTGTCTGATCAAGGGAGTTATGCAACGCAAAGTCGACACTTGACGGTGGTGGTGTTCTTCCTGGACTCACTCTCGTTTGCACTGATCTGGAGATGGTCTTGGGCCAGTATTCGGGATCGGCATCAGAAAAAGGCGACGAGGTTGATTTTACTTGCCCATGAAGGAGGGTGAGGAAAGCGATTCCCATCGCGAGGTGCACGGACTGCTCATGCTGAATGGCAGGGTGCTGAGTACATTCGACACAAACATTTAATCAAGCGGGGCAAGTCATCGCCGTCGGCGTGACAACCATAAAATGCAACAATCCCCAGGATGTCATCGATGCATTATGTAGATGCATGCAATACTTCAACTCGACTACGATTGCTGACACTTGTTTCCACGTAGCTCACATTTCTGTAGATCAGTTGTCAATGACAACTTGTCATCCTCGGATCGTATTTATTCTTCAAATTGCAACACTTCGGACTTTCCTGTTGCGTGCCAGCAAACGACGGTCCAAACTACACGCTTTTAAAAATTTCCAGCATCTCCACTTCTTCGGCCCCAACCGGTTCGAATGTTTGTTTTGATGAATATCTCGATGGGGCATCTGGAAATCTGAGAAGAGCATCCCACGAGACTGGTGACTGGGTTGCACCAGGATCATTTGATCCTAGAATTCCTGTCAGACTCGCAACTTCTTTGGCTAAAAGACATCCACAACAATGTACCCCAATGCGAAACGAAACTAAGCAAGCTCATTCTTGATCTTTCAGAAATAAACTTCAGGCTCTCCTCTCGTTGTTCCTTCATAACCTCACAGCATGATTGCATTCCTGAGAAGAAAACTTGCTGCGCTGTGGCGGTCAACACAAGTTGAACTCCAAGGCACGTACTCCGTCGAACGCGTCCACGCACTTTATGCCTACAGTAAAAGGCAAAGTGGTGTACGCATTTTTGTTATTCCACTCATCACGCCGCTGCCAAGCCTCATCTTGGTTACCATTATTGACCTGATACCCTTACGTCCACCAGCCGAGAGAATTCAGGCTAACCACTTTTTTTCGTGAGAACTTTCGCTACGTTTTGGATTGCCACCACGATAACATACACCCAGTTCAAGCACTTCGTGGACAGAATGCCTCTGTCGGTTTTCCAAATTGTGATCATCAGTGCACTTGTCGCTACTTGTACGGTGGGCGTAATGTACGCGTTGGCTCTCGTTGTTGGGTTCCCGTTGCCTTTTAGCAGCATTACAGTGTCTCCGGCGTGGCTATTTTTCATTATCGTACCTCTCATTTCGTGGATAAAGAAAGTTAGAGTTGATAAAACGGCATGGCTCGCTGTGGTGAACTCTCTCAAAGTAATGGCATGCCAGGAAGTTCTTGCGGTCATTTACCCAACATACCTTTACGTTTTCACTACGATACCAGAAAGGTGGAAAACCGTATTTGCACTACTTCTGCCGATTCTCAAACTTGTTTTACGCCATGCTATGGCTAAGACGGTGGCGCATTTGAGCGACGAAATCCCTGAAATTGTCATCGTAAACGTGGAAGTCTTCAGCGCTCTGTTTGTGGCATATTGTATTCAAAACACGCCATCGGTTGAAACAACCTGTATCCTAATGGCAGTGGACGCTTTGCAGATGAGCGCATCATTACTTGACGTTGGTTCTGCATCTCGCCGATTAAAATCAATAACTAGGCAGATTTGTGCTAATTTACCAACAGTAGAAAAGCAAAGCGTGAGGTCTGAAGCTGCTGATGCGCAGGATATTTTCAACCGACAAACAAGTTCTCATTTCACTTCATCTAAAATGCGGCAACCAGTCCCCAAAGCTATTTTGAAGATGACATCGGCTGTCCAGCCATCAAGTTCAATTGCTGACAAAAGGCAAGCGCATACCCAGCAGGCACGATTTGTCCTGCTTGGACCTCTTCATTCTGTAAATTGTTGTAATGGTCGATGCCAGAGCACGTTGCTTAAAGCGCCCAACAGAGGCATTGAGGCTCAGTACATGGAAGAGCTACGCAAGGTACTATTATACATCACAGAATTTGTGATTTTATTGAACTATGTGGAAGTTGTGGTTCCGCTTATCTTTGGTAAGTTTCAATTGAAAAAGCTGCACACGAGGCGAAAAGAACTTACAGATGTTGTATGTATATGTGGTTTTTCTGGATGTACAGCGACATATTTGCTCACGATGTACCATCTTCCCAACCGCATCTACTATGAACAAATGGTCAACATGGATAATGCTCAGCTGAGCAGAACCCTGTTGAATTTGCTGTTATACTCCGGGCTTCAGCTACTATCGCTGATTATTTTGAACATGGTGCTATGGCGCAAAATGCGCTTTTCTGGCTTTAGGCAACTCGCATTCGTTTTGGAGAGACAATGCAGTCGAGTGCAGAATCGGCTTACATTTTGGGTTTACTATAACGTTCAATCTTCTCTGGTGCATTGCGGTGAGTTCAGGCTGGTCGTTTGATGTACGAAAGACCAACTAACACGTTACCTGTGCATAGGATATGACTACACGTTCAAGTTTGCTTGGTTGTGGAACAAACCCAGGTAGACCAACTACGAGATAGTTCAAGTACTTTGTTATTTCTTACTCGACCCGTCGTAAATTGAGCTCGTGCAAGTGGGCAAGGTACAGATGAAAGTTGCGAATCGACGGTATTTTTTCAAGCTGATTGTGTTCCTGTGCTTTCGAAATGATAATTAGAGGCACAGTCAGAGCGGAAAGTACATCGCAACACACCCACATGTGCTTAAAAGTTTGCCCGCGTCCCCGCAGGATTACCACATCCAATTCTTGTAGTTGTTTGCCCACCAGCAAGGGAAGACGTAGCCATCGATGATGCTTCGAAGTAGTAAAAAAATTGGGTGATACACAGCGAAAAGCGAAAGCTGAAGAAGGTCGCTACGTTCGCTGCTTCCTAAATCCTCTGTGCAAGGCTAAATCGCATGTTACGTGAAAGTAGGTCTCGATTCATTCAGTTTTCGTAAGGCTATCACTGTACGTTGCCATCAAATGAAGTTGAAGTGGACTTGCCTTTATGTACGCCACACCAATCGGTTAAGTACGTTTTGTGTACGATTTCTCAGGCCGCATCCGAAGGAAGAAGACTGTCCACGGCGCGGTATCCGTCCTCTTTTTCTCTGTCTCCTGCGTCCCCCAGCACCGCCCCGAGCTTCCTGAGTCGTGCATCGTCTTCTCTGCCGTCTCCTCTTCCTCCACATACTTGATTTTCTCTGTAACTCCCCATGGACGAGTCGCTACTGGCCGCTAACAACGACCACCTCGTCGGGGCCGAAGAGGAAGACGAATTGCTCTGGAACGAGCTCAAAGACGACCACCGCGCGCCCCCGTTCGGCTCCGCAGCTAGTCAAGACACAGCCCTAGGAGACCACGCCGGTCCCACGGCCCACGGAGCCGCGCCACTCCCGTCGTTACGTGTCAACGTGCACCTTCCCGCCATCTCGACACTGTTCCGAGAGGTGCTGGACACGGCCAAGGCGGCGCTTCCAGGCGCCCAAGGACGCGGCAATGGACAGGGCTCGGACTCTGCCAATAGTCGGGTGTCTCCCGTGCCCGACCGCTTCGGAAACGTGGCCAATCTGGACGCGTTCCTCATCACCTTGTACAATTACTACTACCACAAAGGCTTCTGGAGCATTGTGGTGGTGGAGCTCGTGAGTCTCGTGACGGGACTCTTTAGTGTGGTGCTGTCCAGCTTCTTGCTGGGTTGTGTGCAGTGGGGAC